>JAFJYJ010000025.1:1200000-2400000 GCA_019022615.1 Acacia melanoxylon
ATTTTTTTAATTAAACTATATTATACTTTTACTTAGGGTGTTTTATCAAATAAAAAAAATCAGTAGTGATATGATTAAGAAAAATAATATGAATTGGAATTTGCCTTTTTATTTAATTAAACATTAATTTGATAGATTAAGCTAATTATAAAATCACATTCCTATTAAATAACTCTTTATCTCAATTTGAAGAATGCTTTGGCACTAAGAATTTTAATTTGTTTACTTGGATAATTTTTTTTTTTTGGTTGCCCACCCGGTTCACCAGAGCTTCGCCCCGACTAGTCCGGATCCGACAATTTGATCCTCCGCTCTAACTCCCACCATGCAATAGCAACTATTTCGCTCTGCATTTGCACAAAAATTTGGTTATGAACTAGCTCAGTAATGTTTGAAACAATCCATTCACAACCTACATTCTCCAAAGTGAACAACACATTTATTTAACTACACAATAAGACCAAAAGCTTCATACATACCAACAGTGACACCTCCAACATCAACAAGACTGCGAAATTTCGTTGGGGTCCGGTAAAACTACCATTTCTACCCTAAACTCACCATGAATTTCAGAACTATGGTGCCTCTGCTAAAGACTTATTGTATTATTACTTACTCACATATGTATCTATCTCAAGCTCTGACCACATGGTGAAAAGACTAGCAAACAGAGATGTACAAGACAGAACTCAGAAGGTCTAGTAAGACCAGGACCAAAAGGCATCATGATCTTCAGCTGGGAATCCAAAATTGCATGAACTTTCAGACGGATCAGAGTAGTCAACGTCTTCAAGCTTGGGGAATGTATATTGAGGAAACAAGTTCTTGCTCAAGTTATCTTCTTCATCCTGAGATAAATCTGACTGATCAGGTTCAAATACATAGGAGGAATCCCCAGGTTCCAGCAGCGCAGAGTGAACTCCATCAGTGTAATGTGGGCTATCAGCATCAAATATGTCACTCTTGGCTGAACACATGTCTTCCTGTTTGCATGCGCCAACAGAGCCTTTGGAACCTTCACCATCAGAACAAGTGTCCAACAAGGGCTGTTGCGCTTGTTCTGGTTCTTTAACTTCGCTCGTGTCTTCCTGCTTGTAGATTCCCTCTTGTTTCTCTCTAAGAAGCACCTTCTCTGTGAGATTTGCAACCTGAATTATGAGATTCGTGACAAGTTTTTGTCAGCAAAATGTAAGGCACTGGAGTTAATTATACAATTCTCAACAAGAGGATCATCATTTACCTCAGCATTTAGTTTATCTTTCTCCTTGAGAAGGTTATCATAGTCCGCTTTGAGACTGTCATAACTAGCCTGCAGAGATTCGAAATCCTTCTCCAGCTGTTTTGTCTTCCATCGTGCGCGGCGGTTCTGGAACCAAATGGCAACTTGCCGAGGCTGCAAGCCAACCTCCTTGGCTAGTTGAACTTTCCTCTCTGGTTCAAGCTTGTTCTCTACCTCAAAGCTTTTCTCAAGAAACTGGACTTGGTCAGCAGTCAGCCGCCTCTTCTTCTCAGGTTGATGAAAGTATTCATCCAAATCTTCATCTCCATTTTCATCATGATCAAAAGGGCTAAAGAATGAACGATTACATCCTTTCCCTCGTTTAACATCTTCAAAGCTCACCATGGATCTTGAACCTGAACAAGCAACATAGTAAATTAGAAAGATCTTCAAAATAAGCCATCAACATCATGCTCGCCCAATTTCCTATCCGTTCTTGAATTGATCCTCATGTAGTGGTACATTCCATACTTAAGAGTGTTTCACACAAGTAATTGTTTAACATTTCAGAGCCCAAATAGCCCAATCAGAAATTTGGTTAGTGCACGTCCCCCATCTTTAAAATTAATTTTCAAATCTTTACTTCGATCGTTGCTTAAATTAATGCTCCAGTGTGTAAAGTTAACCTTGCACGCCAAATTAAAAAAGCAAGAGGTTTTCCTATTGGAACAACAACGTTAAGACTTCACAGAGTCTTGGCGAATACAACAACTAAGGCATATGCAAGCAGGAACACATAATTGGAATGAAATCATTATCATCCAAAATCTATACAGCACTAAAATAGAGACGCAAGACGACAGTTGATGGAACAGAGAAGCAAGTAAAAGCTGAGAGAGAGAGAGAGATTACCGAGGAAAGACGCGGAAGAGCCAGAAAGGAAAAAGGCATCGGGAGAGTCAGAAGAGGAAGGAGCGGCTTGATTTTGAAGCAAAATACCCAAATTGGAAGCGTTAGTAAGAGAACCCATGAGGACCCTCCGGCCCGTAATCATAAGAGAAATACTCCGATCGACACTCTCAATCAGCCATAAAGCTGGTCAAGACGATCCAAGAGTGTGGAATTGGCGCGAAGATCTAAGACTTGTGGCGGAAAAAGCTGGTGATAATGATCTCAGTGATGTGGGAGGTATGGGAGCAGCGGCAGGGCATACCCATCACTCAGAAGAAGAAGATTGAGGGAGGAACTCGAGGACAAGGATTGAAGAGATATGGATAAGCAAATAACAATGGCGTGTGGGAGCTGTGAGAATGAAGATGGAGGAGGAGGAAGTTCTGATTTCTGATTTCTCTCCTGGGAAGAGGCTTTGCGGGGTTTATAATAAAAGCCCCACCTACAGTGAACTAGGCGTTTACTTACTATGATACCCTTTTAATTTGAGTTGGTTTTTTTTTTTTTTTTTTTTTTTTTTTTTTTTTTTGGAAAAATCATTTGCTTTGCACTTTGACTTGTTTGTTTATTTGAAAAAAAAAAATCCTTCAAAATTTAAAATTTTCAAATCAACAGTCCTACTAAAATGAGTTGTGAATTAGTAATCAGTTTAGTCAATTCTTAATGAAGTGTGGGGAAAAAAATGATTTGAGATTTTGAAATTTTAAAAGTATTTTTTTTTTTGAATTTTATCATTAAAATACCTATAAATGTTTTATGTCATAAAATTATGGAAACTCAATTACCAGAAAGAAAATAACTTTTGAATAAATCACGACAAAAGATTTATATATAAATTTGAGGATATGATATTGTTACTACCAATTCTATGTTACTACCACTTTTTCACCGTTAGATCATAATCTCAATAGGAGAGAGAAATGATAAAGGTAGATGAGATTATGATCTAACAGTGAAAAAACGATAGTGATTTGGTAGTGACATAAAATTGGTAGTGTGACAATATCTTATCCCTAAATGTGGTCAAAATAATGATTTACATGTAAATTCACAAAAAGACAATTTTTAACTCAAATTATGTTTTAGAAAGACAAAAGTTCGCCTCAATCTCAAAGCTTTCTAAAACCATTCAACCACAATCATTATGGATCCTATGGCTGGTAAATAAATTACTAATTTACCTTTGGATTAGTTTTTAGAGAACAATTTGTATAATTTATGAGGTAAGTATATAAGAAGAGTTTTGTTTCGACTTATGGAAAATATTTTCTAAAACCTATGTTTTGATGGTTTCCAAACCCTTTCGCAATTTGGCAATTGTATATATATCAAATTGACATAAATATAATTGTTAGACAAAATTATAAATGAATAGTGTCATTATATTACTTCCTCAAGGTAAGAGCTAATAAAGTGATATGTTTTGGTTTTAAATATAGGAGCTCAATCCAGTGATTTTTTTTTTAATTGATGAAGAGTTTCCCTTTCGAGGCTTAGAGCGCAAAAGGCTTTTGCCTCACTAAACAAGCGCGTTTTTTGAAATTTAAACTTATTATCTTCTTCTAACAAGGTAAAAACCACTTACCATCTTAACTAACAATTTGTTGGTATCCAGTGATTTACTATATCTTTTAAATTTATAATTTTTTCCATAAATTCTCTCTATAGATGCGTATTGAGGAGATTTTTTTAATTAACGGAATGGTAACTAAAGAAATAAGAGAGGATTACCAATGGGGATAGCTCCTCATAACTTAATTAATAAAAGTTTAAATGTCCATTTAAAAAAGTGTCCACAATTAGTATTCCATTGTATCTTAAATGGAATTATCTTCCATAGGAGGATAATTGTCTGTTTGTGGGAATTATCTTCTATAGAAGTATCTTAAAAAAAAGATGAGAAAGCATGTAAGTAAAAATATGGAAGAGGGGAAAAGGAAAAAGAGGAAATAGGAGGAGTGATGATATGAATGTGAGCTTATCTGTTTGTGGGGACTAAAAGTCGGCCGCTTGTGAAAATGAAAAGTGGTTGGTAGTCTTTTTTTTTTTTTTTTTTTTTTTTTTTTTTTTTGCCTTAGTCAATACTCAATAGTTTATACCCTCTGCAACAAAGCTCAACTACATTACATTATATTTATTACGTTCACTTATTCATTTAAATATTATTATAGTAAAATTATTATCAGTTATATTATAAAAATGTTTACAATTTTATCAATGCTAATTGTAATTATTAAGAAAATTGAATATAATAAGATTTGACTCAATAATACATACAGAGAAAGATAAGATAAACGTGGGGCAAAATGGTAAAAGGAGGTAACAGTAGATAACAGCAAGGGGAAGAGCAAAGCGGGGAATCAAAGGGAAAATCCGTACCAGGGCCCTTTTAATTAAAATAAACTCAAAAAGCGCAGATTCCGACACTCCAAAAAGCGCTTTTTGGGATGTGAATGTTAAATGAAATGGCCAAAACACCTCTAACTAAAGATGGTGTGGGTCTCTCTCTGCAGTTTTGATAATTTCTTTTCAATTCAATCCAATCAGCGCCCGGCTGCATTTTGGGAATGTCAGACTCATAGGGCCTTTTTTGGATTTATTTTGGTTAAAAGGGCCTGATACAGATTTTCCCGGAATCAAACGAGGTGAGCTGGACACTCACTCCAATCACTCGCTTTCTCGCCGGGCCCCACCAATCACGTTAACAATGAAAGGAGATGCAAATGCATATATCACTTTATATAAAAAGAGATTAAAATTGATACTACTTAATTGTAATTATAAGAATGAGTTGATTTTTTTTTTAAGAAATTAAGAAAATTAAATAAATTATTTAATTATTTTATAAATTATGTATATTTAAATTATCTATTATTTTATTAATGAAAATAATTATTTTAGAGAAAAAATAAAAATACTCTAAAATAATTTTATTAGTTCTCTTAATTTTTCCAAAAAAATCAACTTAATCTTATAATTATGACCGAAGGGAGTATATTTTATTTAATAAACAAATACATTTTCCTGCCATCTTTCCTTTTCTTCTTTACATATTTCTATCACATTGTACCTAATATTTTTTTTTATGAAAGAAATTGAGATCAATGGAGTTTCTAATGTTCGCCCAGGTCATGACAATCCTTAAAACATTTTGTTTTTTTTGATAAAGAATCCTTAAAACAAAATTTTGTTTGTTAACTCACTCTATCAATTTATTTTTATAGCGGTATCAATTCCTTTTAATGTTTTTAGGTTCCATTTCCATGCCCAATTCTTTCACATCAAACAATGTACCCAAAAAAAAAAAAAACTATTGATTGTGTCAATTTTTTTGATATATACTATTGATTATGTCAATGTGGCCTAAACATTAGGCACACAAAAAACGGAATAAACATTTTCCTGGTTTGTAAGAAACAAACACGGCCCTGGTTTTATGGGTCTTGCCATATTATTATATTTATTGGGCCACCTGTCCATCTTATCTTCAAGGCCCAGGGAGTCAAAATGGCCACGAAACTGCCACGAAAGTCATATGATTTTTTACCTTATTATAAAAAATAGAAGGACAAAACAATTCGACAAACGCAGGAGCTTAATTAATTAATTTAAGAAAAAACACATGGTTATAAATTGAGAGGAAGGATTAAAAAGTCTTGTAAGCTTTTCAAAGAGGGAACACTAATTCAACCCAACTTTTTTTTTTTTTTTTAATTTATCTTTTTGTTGTTTAGTAGGAGAGAATATCCTGTAAGAATAAGATATGTGTTTAATTTCACATTTTCTTTGAATTAAGTTTCCATTTAGAGAGACGTTAAAGGCACACCTTCTTTTTGAATGACTTTACGTGGTGCATACAGGTTACATGATCTGAGTAGACTTCTCATTAAAAAATAATTCAGTAAAAATATACTACTATATTATAAGCAATGAGACGCTAATTTGGGTTGAAGTGACAAGATTCAATATAGTAGTACTTTAACTATAGGTCTTATAATCTAATAGTATGGATATTTCCCTGTAAATAAAATTTCGTGTTTTTGGTCTTGTTTGTAATTTAGGATCCTATTATTTGTGCTTGTGACTTTTTTTTTTTTTAAAAAAAAAAAAAAAAAACTTTATACATTGATACGTATATCTATTCATGAGGTGTATTATTCTGATCTAATAAAGGATCAAGGATGTGTGTGTGTGTGTGTGTTATTTTAAACAACTTAGGACAAAATGTGGTTCTTGTAATATAAATACGAAGAATGTGGGTGAAATTTATCCACAATACTATATGCAACGTGTCATTTCACTTGAGAATTCTGCTTCAACACAGGAAATGATGAGCAAGAACATCCCCATCAATTTATTGGAGAAAGAAACGTAAAAATTGTTTGTCATTTATTCTTTTTTTTCTCTAAATATAAGATTATAGGTATTTTAAAATTTAAACAATAAATGGGGATGTAGCTCAGATGGTAGAGCGCTCGCTTAGCATGTGAGAGGTACGGGGATCGATACCCCGCATCTCCATTATCAATTTTCATTTTTCATCCATATTTTTCTTGGGCCACACTTTACGCACTGTTTCATTTTTTTTCGTTTCATACCTATTTTTCTTGGGCCATACTTTCCTCACAGTTTACTATACCCTTCAATTTTTAGTTTGATCCACATTTTTCTTGGGCCATACATTGCGCAGTGTTTACTGAACAGTGAAGGTGTCGTTCTCTCCCCTAAAGTCAGTTTCCTTCTTCGTCATATTTTATACTACTACCCCCGTCTTTAGATTCAACTGGTAAAGAAGTCGCACACTCTTATCAAAGGGAGGGAGTTCGATCCTAGAGTTTGGTCAAGGAACTAGGGGAGGCATCCTAGCTCCTGGGTGCCTAGGTAAATGGCTGAGAGTAATAGACGGCTCGCCCTACTCAACATTGGTATCACCTAGGAAGAAGAGAGATTTCGCACTGCCCTTAGATCGTGGGTGAAACTAACCTCTTTCCTAAAATTTAAGTAACAAAAAAATATTTCATACTACTACTAAATATCAGTTTTTTAGGCGAATAAATCAATAATCATTCTTTATCCATTTCTTTTTTGTTTTCTCCAACAAGGAAATTTCATTGAACCATAAACATTACCAGAGTAAAACAACCAGGTACACGAAAGCAGTTGAGAAACCGATGGTAGAACATTGAAGAATGGACTTGTTACCTTTATGATTTTTATTTTTTTATTTTTTTTATTTTATCATTCATTCTAACCTCAATGCACATGGTTAGGGGGGTCCGGCAAGGATTTGAAACAGTTGGGTTTTGGGTGGATTGCAAATGGACTTACCCCGCCATGTTCGAAAACATACTATTCTTACTCAAAATGAAATCTACTTGTTACATTTGTGATTTTTTTGTTACATTTACTTTTGCTAACCTCAATGCACATGGTTGGGGGTCCAGATAAGGATTTGCAACAGTTGGATTTTTGGTGGATTGCACATGAACTTTTTTGTGCTGGGTGTTCCTAGAGTAAAAGTTCGTTGGCCAATCTGCACTTTAGATAACAGACGTTTTTTTTTTCTAATGGCGTTATACTGACTTTACATTTTAAAAAGTTTTTTTGTACTGACTCATTTTTAAAACTTTTTTTGGTATTTAAGGTCTATTTAAAAGTTTTTTGTGCTAGACGCTTCTCACGTAAAAGTTCATTGGCCAAATAGCTCTTTAACCCAAATTAAAATGAAAAACAAAAACACAATCAAACTTATTTTTTTGGGGATAATTTTTCTGATACACTTTTCATTGTTATTTTCACTAATCACTAATCGGCCTCTTGCAAGAAGCCAAGAACCACGGACCCAACAAACAAGCCAGTAAGTAGGTTCGATCCCCTCTGTCGTCGTTGGGACTCCTTTGGTAGGCGATCTCGTAAGTCTCCAGTAAGTGCTCATAAAGCCCGGAGCCGTGCCCTGGCCTTGGTGGGGGACTGATGTCGAACCCCTCCAAAACCTTGTTAGTATAAAAAAAAAACAAACAAGCCAACAGCCCGAACCCAAGTGCGGCAATAGAGCAATATTATAGGAGTATTAAACATGCGCTACTAGAAAAATACGAAATAGCTACGGAATTTGCTACGGAAAATTTTCCGTAGCAATGGTGTCGGATTTTGCTACGGATTTTTAAATCCGTAGCAAAAAAAAAAAAAATAGTGACGGAATAAAATTTCCGTAGCAATAGCTACGGATATTGCGACGGAAATACAAAACCGTTGCAGTATAGAGACGGATCAGATATCCGTCGCAAAATAGTGCGACGGATACATGATCCGTCGTAAAGTGGCGACCAAAAAGGCCGCCACTTTAGCGTTTTTGCGACGGATCTATGATCCGTCGCAAAATGGTGCGACGGATCACGAGATCCGTCGCAAAGTGGCGGCCAAAAAGGTCGCCACTTTAGCGTTTTTGCGACGGATCGTGATCCGTCGTGCGACGGATCACGAGATCCGTCGCAAAGTGGCGGCCTTTTTGGCCGCCACTTTAGCGTTTTTTTTTGCGACGGATCGTGATCCGTCGCGATATTTTGCGACGGATCACGGATCCGTCGCAAAGTGCGCGCCAAAAAGGCGCGACTTTAGTACTTTTTGCGGCAATTTGTGATCCGTCGCAAAATCTCGCGACGGATCACGAATCCGTTGCAAAGTGGCGGCCTTTTTGGCCGCCACTTTAGTGCTTTTTGCGGATCGTGATCCGTCGCAAAATGGTGCGACGGATCACAGATCCGTCGCAAAGTGGCGCCAAAAAGGCCGCCACTTTAGTGCTTTTTGCGACGGATACGTGATCCGTCGCAAAATTTTGCACGACTAAAAAGCTGCAACATTCGCCTCCCTCACCCAATTTTCCCCTTCCCCGCCCCTCCCTCGCCCCCCCTTTCCCGGCCCCCCCCCCTCCTCCCCCCTCCCCACCTCCGGCCACCCTCCCTCTTCCTCCTCCCCCCTCACCCACGACCCTCCTCCTCCTCCCCTCACCCACGACCCCCCCCTCCTCCACCATCACCCGATCCCCCTCCTCCTCCCCCTCCCCACCTCCGGCCTCCCTCCCTCATCCCGCCCCCTCCCCCATCTCCGTCGCCCCTCCCTCCGCGCCTTCTCCAGTTCGATCCCCATTTTTGCAAGGTATGTATTTTTGCCTTTTTTTTTTCCCCTTTTTGTAGTTCTTTTTTTTACCTTTCATTTTTTTTGCGGGTTACAAACAAATCCCCTTCGATTTTGCGGGTTAGTTTGAAGTATATTTTCTTTTTATTACAATTTGATATTTATGTTATGTTTGCTTATTTGGAATAATGAAAAAATATATGTTGGTATGGGATTATCGATTACATGAGTTTAAATTGTATTTTGTTACATAAGATAAATTGTGAAATTAAGATAAAATTAAGATTTTGTATTAGTTGATATTGATGAAGTATTTAGAAATTCCAATTGTAGCACTTTTTATTATGAAAATATGTATGTTGGTAGAAGATTATCGATTACATGAGTTTAAATCGTTTTTTTTTTACATAAGATAAATTGTGAAATTAAGATAAAATTAAGATTTTGTATTTAAATATAATAATTATATAATTATAATAGAATTAACTATTCTAAAATTCATTCTAAAATGAATATTCAATATTACTATTTTTTTTATATTTATAATTAAAATTATAATTCTAATTAAAAATTGAATAATTTATTATATATACTCATACTCATTTAGATATACTTAGTAGAATTTTATATAGATTTCTATATAAAAATCTACTTTGTATAAGTATATATGATATGAATTGTAGTGATTCAAAAATCTCTTTGTAACAATATAAAAATAGAAAAATAACAGGTAAAAATCTTAATAGAACAATAACAAATTAAATGAAGTAGAGCTTTAAATTATTCAATTTTTTTATCATTTATTATTATTTATTATTATTATAATAAAATTAGTATATTTAGTAATAAAAAAATAAAATAGAATTCAATATTAAATAAAATAATTATATAATTATAATGTTGGTATTGATGAAGTATTTAGAAATTCCAATTCTAGCACTTTAAGATTTTGTATTATGTTTGCTTAATTTGGAATAATGAAAATAATGAATAATGAAGTATTTTTATCTAGCACTTTTTAGGAATTTATAAATTCCAATTTGATTTTGGTGTGATAAAATTAAGATTTTGTATTAGTTGGTATTGATACATAAATATTTAAATAGGATGATGTTGAAACTAGAAAAGTGAAGTGTTTGGAAATGAAATTTAGGGATAAGACAATGAATTAATTAATGTCAATTTGGGAGGAGGAAGGTGTGACATTGAAGAATAATCACATTTGTATGTGTTATAAAAATTAGTAGAATTTATTATTTGATTTAGGCTATTATAAAAATGATTTGTTAGTAATTTGTTTAAAAAATATTTCATTTAAATTTTTTATTTCAATCTATGTTTAACAAGTTATACAATAAATTTGATTAAATGTTAAGTAATCTCTTTGATCTAGCCCATATATGTTAGAAACTCCAAAATACTTAGTATTCTATTCTTTGTTTGCCTTCTCCACATACATGTGTCCATGTTACAGTGTGTTATCCTCATTCTCCGGTTGCTTTTTGGAATATGTTCTTTGTTCAATGCATGTGTTTGTTTTTCACTTTCTTGAGTAAGTGGCAATTGGAAGGCATAAGAGGCGACTTATATATATTTGTGGTATGTTGAGAAGTTAATTAGGGTAGTAACGAATTAGCTAGGAAGTATGGAAGGCAACCATGATAGAAGTTGGATGTACAATCGTCTAAGCGATAGAAGACAAGTAACAACAAGCATTCTTCGCGGGTTTGGAAGAGTTCGTCAATTTGCTTTGGCGAATTCAAATAATTCAAGAAGGGAGATCGGGTGTCCGTGTGCCAAATGTAAGTGTTTAAGATTTACGAGATGCGGACACGGTCGGGATTCATTTGTGTCAAAAGGGATTCATAAAAGATTATGAATGTTGGGAATGTCATGGCGAAGTCCGACGACACCGAGTGGTTATTACGGGGACGGTAGTCATCGAGAAAACCTTAATCAATATGAGCAGTTGGTTATGGATGCCGCGGGACCGTCGATCGGCCAATATTTTGATCCCGTTACTCATATTGAACCGTCATACATGGGAGAAGAGACCGGTACCCATCCTCAACCATCAAACATGGGTGAGGATCCTCATCCGGAAAGTTTGCTAGGTTCTATAAAATGCTTCAAGAAGCACAACGTCCGTTATGGGAAGGTTGCGACCACTTTGAAAATAGTGAATATTCATCGCTATCGGCTACCCTAGCAACACTAAGTTTGAAGAGGCGATCACCATATGAGTGAGAGGAATTACAACGAAATGATGCAGATCATGAGTAAGGTTGTTCCCAAAGACAATAATTTGCCGAATGACTTTTACCAAGCAAAAAAAAAGGTGAAAGAGCTTGGGCTTGGATGTGAAAAAATTCATTCTTTGCCCCGAGAGGATGTATGTTGTATTACAAGGATGATCTTGGTGACAAATTGCAAATTCGTGGACATGACAGATATAAAGTTGTGGGGAAAGGAAGGAAAAAGACCCGTCATGCATTAAGCAAGATGTGGTACTTTCCTCTCGGTGCCCGGACTTACGAGATTGTATGCATCCGAACAAACGGCTTCTCACGTGAGATGGCGGGAGCATCGTAGGGATGAGAACTTTGTGACGCATCCATCGATGCCGAAGCTTGGCGTAAATTTGACGAGGCGAATCCTTTCTTTGCTATGGATCCCCGTAATGTTCGTCTTGGTCTATGTTCGGATGGGTTCGCTCCTTTCAACAATACGGGCAGGAATTATTCCTGTTGGCCAGTCATTGTGACGCCGTACAACCTCCCACCTTCTATGTGCATGAGAAGAGAGTTTTTCTTCCTTAACGCGTTAATCCCTGGGCCGTCGAACCCAAAAAAAAGATAGATGTGTACCTCAGGCCTTTGATAGACGAGTTGAAGATGTTGTGGAGTGAAGGTGTTCTTACGTATGATATATCATTAAGTCAAAATTTCACCATGCGGGCTGCCTTAATGTGGACGATAAATGATTTCCCCGTATATGGGATGTTGAGTGGGCGGCAAACGTCGGAAAGCTCGCATGCCGGTATGTCTTGAACAGAACATGGGTTTTAGCTTGGAACACGTCGCAAGGTCGGTTGGTTTGATGTGCACCGACGATTCCTACCCCCGATCATCCGTTTAGGAGAAATAGAAAAGACTTTACGCGAAGGTTGTCGAACGAGCAGATCCACCTCGTCGTTTAAGTGGACAAGAAATATGGGACGGTCGGCACATTCCGAGTGTCGAAGAGGGGGAACAAGCGAACACGAGGGGTACGGCATTGATCATCATTGGAACAAACGCGGTATCTTCCGGGAACTACCATATTGGAAAGATCAATTGTTAAGACACAACCTCGATGTCATGCATATTGAGAGGAATGTGTTTTGCAATATTCTCGTACACCGTGATGGACACCAAGGGCAAGACGAAAGACACGGTCAACGCAAGATTGGACGTTGAAGCGATTTGTAGAAGGCTGCTTTGCATTTGGTGGACGGTGGCTTTGGGCCAATTTCCAAACCCGGAGCGCGTACACATTCAATAAAGAGCGAGAATTTAGAATTGTTGCAATGGGTTAAAGATCGAAACTCACGACGGTTATGCGTCAAACTGGAAAAGATGTGTCGACATGCACGAGGTGAAGTTGAGCAAGATGAAGAGTCATGATTGTCATGTGTTTTTCCGAGAGATTGTTGCCGTGGGCCTTCAAAGCACTACCGAAGCATGTATGGTCTATTCTAACGGAGTTGTCCATGTTCTTTAGAGAAATTTGTGCTTCTTGAGCTTAATGTTGAAAAGTTACGACACACGGAGGCGAGCATGCCCATAACGCTATGCAAGTTAGAAATGGTGTTTCCTCCTAGCTTGTTTGACTCAATGGAACATTTGCCCGTTCACTTGGCCTACGAAGCAAAGGTAGGAGGCCCCAAAAAGTATAGATGGATGTATCCGTTTGAGAGGTAATATATATATTGATTTGCGATGTTATTAATTGACCGACATGATACTTTAGCTCGGATATTCCATTGTAGGTTTTTACGCACACTTAAGCACAAGATCAAAAATACAAGGTACGTTGAAGGATCTATCGAAGCTTATCTAGTCGAAGAGGCCGCAAAATTTGCGTCATACTATTATCCCCCGAAATGATGTCAAGATGGAGAGGGGTACCTCGTAACGATGATGCGGTGATACGAGGGATCAAAAATCAATATTTAATTTTTCGGGCGAGTCGTGGGAAAACGTTGGAAGTCAACTCTTGACGGAAGAGATAAGCGAGTTGCGAGTGGTACATTCTAAACAACTTGTGAAGATTTTGCAAAGTACCTAGAGTAAGTTTTTGTTTTGTTTACTATTACGGTAAGTATTAAAGTATTAACTTAAGTTTTTTTTTGTTACGAGTTACTTCTCTAATTGGGTCGAGATCGGGAAATCCTTCAATGTCGGTGTCCCAAGTTGATCAATTCACTAATTCGAGTTTCCAAAATGGTTTCGATCATATTTCTTGGAAAATCCATCAGATCCCAATGAAGTTGCGTGGAGTTTATCTTATGGAGCTGCAATGACAGTTACCCGATGCAACAAATATATAATCAATGGGTATCGATTTGCAACTGTTGACGCGAACGCAGTACATATGTTGCAATTACGGTGTATGTTGTCGAGGTGACCAAATTGACGGGGTGGAGGCGACTACTACGGGAAGTTAGTTGAGATAATTCAGGTGAGTTACCGGTGGGACAAGGTGGTGACCCTTTTTAAGTGTGAGTGGTTTGATAACGGTCCGCGTGGGACAAAAGTGGACAAACATGGAAATATTGAGATCCATTTGGACAAGGAGATATTCGGTTGGTTATGACCCATTCATCCTTGCTCAACAGGCGGAACAAGTTTACTATACACCATACCCTACATCTCGCCAAGGGTGGACGGGAGTTATTAAAACCAAAGCACGAAATATTATACCAAAGTCGAAAGAGCGGGAATCAAATGACAAAGTATGGCATTTGAACCTTTCCAAGTGATGTGGAACATGTGCGCCCATAAACATCTTCGATGACGAAGTACCAAGCAATCTCTTTGATTCTCGTGCGGAGTTAGAGTTGATTCCTATACAAATTGACGATGAGAAATCGAGACGATGAGGATGAGGCGAGAAATGAGCTTCTTTGATAGTGAATGCGAGTTCGACGACTATGAGAGTTCGAGATGAAGACATGCAAGTAGATGTCGATGAACGGGAATCGTCGGTTGATTTATGTTAGTTATTTGTTTATGACGATATGTTATACTACATACTTTGTTTCTTTGCTACTCTCATATTAACTAATTTTATATTTATATATATATATATTTTGCCATGATGTCTATAAGTGTTCGGAGATGGAGCATCCGGGAGGACGTTCAAGTAGTGGACGTGGCGGTGGTCGAGCCCGACCCCGTACTATAAGAGGGGGTAGGGCGACGCCAACCGCCCATATGGGAGCGAGAGGGCTCGGCTCTTCTCCAGAGGTGCCACTATTTGATTTTTCGTCGTCACCGTCGGGATATTTGTCATCTTCACCGTCACTTTATACATCGTCGTCACCGGCGGCTACCCCCCTGATGCACAGCAAGGAGGACCACATGTTTACTTTACCATTTCTGATTGATTTACATTTGTTTAGTTTCTTGAAACCATCTATGTACAAACATCTTCAATATTTCACATTTCTTCCTTAGCACGGCTGCGTCGCCTCGAGCCACGTCGGGAAGAAGGTAGTTCTTCGGAGGTACCAATGCGGGGCTCAAGAGATCCGAGACGGGGTTTCTTTGGATCCGTCCGACGGCAACGAGTAAGTCATGCAAAGTTACCGTAATGTTACAATTTTCTTTTCTAATTGGTTTGTATGCTAATATTTGCATGATAATCTCTGTTTTCAGATTTTTGCACGATACTCCGGTGGCGACTTTCATGTCGGACCAAATATTCCGTAATTACACTCAAGCTTGGACCGCGTGGACGAGAGATTCCTAAGAAGCAACGAGACACGTGGTTCAAGGAGTTCTTGGTAAGTTATTTTTTTATGCGTGTTAATTTAGTACTTTTAAAATTTTGAGCACTAATTGTTTGTTATTGATTTTCGGGATAAGCATATGACGTTGCACGAGCATCTTGAAAATCGAAAAAAGCTTATAACCACGGGGCCGGCGTGATGGTGCGTCGAAAGCTCTATGCATTGAGAAGGTCGAGAGGCAAGACAGATTGGCTTCCACAGGACACTAGAGATGAATTATTTGGCAATTGGGAAAGCAATGACAAGTTTAAGACCATAAGTGCGAAAAATAAGCAAATAGGGCCAAAATGGAAGGACCATCATATCTTTGGCGGCTCCATATCAATTAGTGAGCATCGACGCAAAGTTGTAAGTACACGTTATTTTCTATTTACGTATTCAATATTTTGTAATTTGAAGTAATTAATTAAGGTCATCATTTGCGTTTGCGGGTAGAGTGCGGGAAACTCATTTGGATCGGTTGAGTGGGTTACCTTTCGGCGGACCCATTCGACGACTGAAGGGAGTGAGAGGCAATGGATTAATCCAAGGGCGCAACAAATAGCGGTTAGACATTTATTGCCTTTATTACTTGTTTTATGCACCACCATATTTATATAGTTTTACATGTCTTATTTGTTATGTATTTGTTTGCTTGTAGGAAAACTTTGAGAAGGCATCGTCGCGGGGAGAGAGCCACGCGGCGTGAGGCCCGACCCCTCATCCTCTATATCCGACAACGAGAGTCTGTTCTTTGAGGCTTCTTGGCGGATTTGACAAGAAGGGGAGGGTCTTTGGATACGGTGAGTCTGCCGCCCGAGAAGGGACAAAGCGCCTCTCATCTCGGCTCGTGTAGGGGTTTGTTCGGGTAAACATAATACATTTGTTTTTGATAATTTTCATTCTCTTGTCCATTCAAATGAAGTACAAATAATAAATGTACTAATCAATTTTGTAGATGAGTGAAGAAGATGAAGGCGTTGGTGGAGGAGCAAGCAACACAAATGACCCAGGAACGGGAGATGATGAGCCGGCGGGCGACTCGGAAACGAGAGATGATGAGGCGCGAGATGATTCGAGAACAAGATCGATCAAGCGGGCGTTACGCGGGAAAAAGATCGAGATCAAGCGGGCGTTGCGGCGAGAACGGGCGGTGATGCGACGGGAGATGACTCGGCGAGAATGAGTTGATGAGGGTGATGCGGCTTCAAATCATGTCCCTTATGAAAGACGAGAGGTTCCGGGTCGACTCCTGGTGATGATGACCATCTTTGGTGATGACGATGATCACAATCTTTCTTTGTTTAGCCTACTTTTTTGTATTTGCTTGTTGCTACTACTTTTTTGTATTTGTTTGTTGCTACGGATTATTATATATATATTGTGTTTTCACTATGTAAACTCTTTTTTATCGTTAATATATTCATGGTACATTACTTTACTATTTGTATTCAATTTTCTATTAAAAAAATTTAAAATTTGCTACTAGAAAAGAAAATCTCCGCAAATTCGAAATTTGCTACGGAAAAACAAATCTGCTACGGAAAAAAATCGAAAGCAAATTCGGGAAATTTGTGAAATTTGCTACGGAGAAAATATCCGTAGCAAATTTTCAAATTTGCTACGGATTTTTTCCGTAGCAATTGCGACGGATCTAAAAATCCGTAGCAAATTGCTCTGATTTTAATATCCGTAGCAATTGCCACGGATTTTAATATCCGTAGCAATTTGCTACGGATTTGTAGATCCGTCGCAATTGCTACGGATATTTTATCCGTAGCAAATTGCTACGGATATTAAAATCTGTGGCAATTGCTACGGATATTAAAATCCGTAGCAAATTTGCTACGGATTTTAAAATCCGTCGCGCTGATTTTTTCATATTGCTACGGATTTCACGAAATCCGTAGCAATTGCCACGCGATATTTTGCTACGGACTAAATCCGTAGCAAAATCCGTAGCAAACATGTTTTGCTACGGAAAAATGGGTTTTTGCTACGGATTTTTTCCGTAGCAAAAACCGAAATTTTTAGTAGTGATCAGATCTCAAATAATCATCCACCCTTCACGCAGTACAGCCATTGAGGGAGATGGAGGGAATACAACACAGAACAGTGGAAGTCAACGGCATCAAAATGCACGTCGCCGAGAAAGGTGAAGGTCCCGTGGTGTTGTTCCTCCATGGCTTCCCCGAGCTATGGTACTCCTGGCGCCATCAGATCCTGTTCCTCAGCTCCCGAGGTTACCGCGCCGTCGCCCCTGACCTCCGTGGCTTCGGCGACACCGACGCCCATGCTTCGATCTCCAGCTACACCGTGCTTCACGTGCTGGGTGACCTTATTGCCCTTCTCGACTCTATGGCTGTGGATGAGGTGTTTCTTGTGGGCCATGATTGGGGAGCTCTCATCGGCTGGTATCTCTGTATGTTCGTCCCGAGCGAGTGAAGGCTTTTGTCTGCCTCAGCGTCCCCATCCTCCGCCGGCACCCTCAAGTGAAGACCCTGGATGGCCTCCGTGCCTTGTATGGCGACGACTACTACATGTGCCGATTCCAGGTTCTTATTTCGTCCATTCCTTCAACATTTTCACCACATCTATCTTCATCAATTAGCTGTTTCCCACTACTCAATCGAACTCGTCCCAGAGCGTCTAAAAACGTAGATAGAACCCTAAATCCAAACTACGTGAATTTACCTGTTCATTAAGATACTATTGTGGAGTGGTTTTGAGTAGAGTATGCGCATCCAATTAAACTTTGCAACAACGAAATATGTGATGTTTGACAGGAGCCGGGAAAAATGGAGGCAGAGATGGCTAAAGTTGGGACTGAATATGTATTGAAGAACATTTTGACCACTCGCAAACCGGGAGCCCCAATCTTGCCAAAGGGAGAGTATGGAACTGGATTCAATCCTGATACTCCGCAAGACTTGCCATCCTGGCTCTCTGAGCAAGATCTTGCTTATTATGTTTCCAAATTCGAAAAGACCGGCTTCACCGGAGGCTTGAACTACTACAGAAATATCAACTTGTATGTTTCTCCTTTCAACTTCTATATTTCCCGACTTCTGAATGAACGGTTCAAGACTGTTTTCTTTCGGTCAAGTGGCCATTTCCGATAATACCAAAAGAGTGATGGCTTGTTATTTTGGTATGCGTTGCAGGAATTGGGAGATGACAGCACATGGAGCAACGTGCAGGTGAAAGTACCAGTGAGGTTCATAACGGGTGAGTTGAACATAGTGTATACTTCTATGGGGAATCAGGATTTCGTTCATGGCGGTGGCTTCAAGGAACTGGTGCCAAATTTGGAGCAAGTGATTGTGCAGAAAGACGTTGGTCACTTCAACAACCAAGAAGCTGCAGAGGAAGTTAGCAACCACATTTATGACTTCATTAACAAGTTCTGATCTTATTCAACCTCTTTGTTTAGCTGCTTTATGCATATCTAATAAGTTTGTTAATCCTTCCACTCGATTTGCAGAAAGACGTTGGTTTTTTAAATTTTGATGCTAAACACCATAACAATATAAAAAATAAAGTTGATTTTTTTTTTCCTTTGGAGAGATGAAATAAACTAATTAAATTACTTTAAAGTATTTAAATTTATATTTTTCTTTAAACTAATTAGTTAGTTTAACTAATAAAATGATATATAATTTAAGTATATATAATATGATTGAGTAATTTATTTAATTTTCTTAGTTTTTTTAAAAATAATCTCAATTTTATCTTATATTTTAAAAGGAGTAATTAATTATAACTAATGTGTTAAATATCTGAGTTGCTCTTCTACAATTATCCCTGATATTTAATGGGACCCTTATCTCAACTATTACTATTGACTTTTTACCTTGAGAAAATCGAACATTAATTTAAAGGTATTTTTCAAAGAAGAAGAAGAAGCGTTACATGTAATTTCATGTTTGGGTGAATACTTCTTGCTCGTTAATCCGTAAAAAAGGACAAATAAATTCTTGCAGGCTCTTGAATCTTCATTCCTTCTCATGGGTCATGGATGTTTCATTCCTTCTCATTGGTCATGGATGTTATGTCAATTTTTTTTTTTTTTTTTGTCAAGTTGTTATGTCAAATTTGGAAAAAGTGGTATGTCTTTTTTCCCCTTATTAAAGTGGTATTGTGATTGATACTAAATATACGATAGAGTTAATTTTTGAAGAGATTCTTTGAAACTAATTAAATTATTTTATAATATTTTTATTTTTCTCCAAACTTATTAGTTTGGTAATAAATTGATATATAATTTAATGATACATAATATATAATATGATTAAATAATTTATTTAACTTCCTTACTTTTTTTAAAAAATAATTAGATCTTATTTTTAGAGTGCGCATATCCTTTGAGTATTAGAGTTTATATAGATAGATATTTCTAAAAAAGGGGAATAATTTCAACCACACATTACTCTGCACCCGTATGGTTTCAATCTGTTTTTTTTTTTTAAAAAAAAAAATATAAGATGGCTATCAGCCTACATTACAAAAGAAATAAATTACACATAAGGGGAATTTAATCCCAAACCCTCTTGTGCAACCCAAGCCCTCAAATTGTTAGGACAAGAATGCAACAAAGTTGAAGTAGCTATACCCATTTTAGTTAAGGCATCAGCTACTCTATTAGTATCCCTCGAAATTACTCTTAGATAAACCTGCCAATCCCTTGTTGGAAATTATGCCTTAGGGGCAAATCATTGTACTTTGACGTTATTATTAATTAAAATATTTCTCCGTTTAGTTATCATTTCATTTGCATGTTTATAGTGATAACTGTATCCTTGGATATATCTGATAGATTATCCTAAATGTCCCTGGTTGTTCATCTACACGGGAGCGAAGAGGAAATAAGACCAGTATGACTTTGATCAGTATATACATACGAGTCAAAGTCATAAGCACTTGTAAGAGTACAATGTGCTGGACCGACCCACTATGAGAAAACTGCATGGATTAAGTCATAAGTTTTTCTCATGTATAACCGCGTCACAACGCCCTTTGACCTGAGATCATCATGGATTCCTACGTGAGAGTCGCTGATCTTTGACATAGTCAAAAGTCACCTTTGACCGGGTGATGATAAAGGCTTGGATCGGTATCAATGATTTTCATGCAGAGGAATGTGAATGGTCAAGATGGAATTTGTCCCTCACATTTGTATAGAGATGATACTGGGCCCCTCGATGAGTGAGTCTGAGAAATGTATGGCCATACTACGATGGAAAAGAGTTTCTATTTCAGTTATTAGACTACTCAAGAATCGAGAAAGTAATGGTCAAGAACATGAAGTTGACATTATCCATGCCTCATCCTTGACCAAATTATCGCGTGACAAAAGGGACGTGACATGGTTGTACGATAGGTTGTATCGTATCACTGATCCCCATATGAATTGGGTAGTCGCAATGTCTTGCTAGAGACCGCTTGCGACTTGTGGGGCTGTCTGTATTGTCCCACGCCAATCCCATGTGGGCCTACTGGTCAGCGAGAATAGCGCAACACGACGATAGTGTAGGATTCATTGAATCTTACGTGTGTCTAAGATCTAATGAGTACAACATTTAATCTAGAATGAATATATATATATTTTCAAAATTAAATAATAATAATATTATTATTTAATGATATTATTATATAATATTTGTTTTGTATTTAATTTATTTGATAAATTAAATATTTTAAAAAAATAGAGATATTTAATCTCGATTTAATTTTCTAATAAAGATATCATATATATGATTTAATTTGAATTGAGATACGATATCTTAGATTTAATTAAATAGATAGATATCATATCTCAGATTTAATTTATAGAAATAAATTAAATTAGCAAGCTTTTAATTCAGATTAAATAAATATATTAGATTAGATCTGTTGGACAGATTTAATTAATGCTATTTAAATCTAAAATTCGAATTTCAAGATTAATTAGATTAATCTTGAATATTTTAATACGGCCCAATTAGGGTTTGAGAAACTCTATAAATAAAGCATTAGTCGTATAGAAATAAGGAGAGAGGCAAGCCGCAAAAGAAATCCTAGAGAGAAAAACGTGAGACACAAAGTAAGGAGGCGCTAACACGCTGTCATACGTGTTGGAGGGCTGTTCGGTGTGGATACCTGTAGAGGGAGTGGATTGATAGAGTCGGCTCCTATTGATCGAGCAAGAAGGTGTTAGCCCACGTGTTTGCAAAGGACGCATTCAAGTTCGTATAGGTACGGTTTTTCTAACGAACCCGATTTAAACGCCGTTGATAGATCCTCTCATTGGGATTCGTAAAGTTTTTTTTTATTCCGCTGCGTGTATGGATCCCAACATCCCTATGCAAGAACTCCCTAATACTATTGATTATATTATTACTAGTAAAACAACTGTCATCTAAAATCAATCTAATTGTCTCATCAACATCAGGTTCTAGAATGACCTTTTTCTTCCCTAACTCCCACCCCAATTGGAGTCCCTCTAATACTGCCCATTCTTCAGCCACACTCGGCTGACAGTCACTGAGAACTCTAGTGAAGCCCACAGTCCAAGATCCCATACCATCCCTCAACACACCGCCACATCCAGCCCTTAAAGAATGCATCGTCACAACACCATCAACATTTAGCTTCCAAAAATCAGTAGGAGACCTCTCCCAAACTAGATTTGGACCAGTTACTCTCCGTTCCATACTCCTATTATCACCAAAATCAGTAATATAACAGTTCAACAGTAAAGAGATAGTTACTACAGGGGTGCTGGGTTTAGAGAAAGAAGTGTCAAAATGCTTTTATTCCTCCACTCCCAAAGCTTAAAAATCGCAACCTCAAAAAATAAAGACCATCGGCTAGCTCCCATTTTGCCTACCTGTTGATTAAGATTCAATACCAACCATTCTCTAAGAGACTTAGAAAAGAAGGAGTGGCGATACTTGGAATTAATCAGGGGAGACCACATATCTCTAGCATAGTGATAATCTCTTAGAATGTGCATTATATCTTCAACACTAGAATTACAGTGAGGACAAAGTGCTGAAATTTGCAACCATGAGCTCCTCCATGCATTGGTAGGTAGCTTATTTAATGCAGTTTTCCACATAAATACCTGGATTCTTTCCGCCCCCCGCCATTTCCAGATATCTTTAAAAAACTTATCCCGAGGTAACAAGGTTGTAGGCTCAATAAGAAAATAGGCATTTCTTAATGAAAATTTACCATTAGCTGCGCCTCCCCACACTAAGCAATCGTTATCCGCATCAGATCTAGGTGGTAAAATAGGCATGATTCAGTGTATTCCCGCAGGGCTAACAGTATTGGACAATTTATCAAAATTCCAGGTTCCCCCCAAGATCCAATCAGCTACTAAAGACTGATCCTCTTCCTCCGTCAATTGTCTAAGGTAGAAATCCTTAATTCTGATTCCTTCATCTACCCAACAATCATTAAAAAAAATCAACTACACAACCATTGCGAATGAGCCACTTTGTTCCTTGGTCTACAACAGAATTTTGAGAGCATATAAACTTCCATATTCTAGAGTCCCTCGGTACATATGACAAAAGGGTGTCTCCCTCTCTCATCATATAACGATGATAAAAAATCTCAGCCATAAGCCTTTAGTGCCCACTATCAGATTCCATGCTAGCTTCGCCCTACAAGCTTGATTTACTGAGCATAATCTTCTAAAACCAAGACCATCGTATTCCTTGGAAAGAATAATTTGCTCCCACCCAATCGGATGGAAACATCTAGTTGTTTCATTATGCCCCCAAATAAAATTCCTCTGTAGCCTTTCAATTTCATAACAGACATTCCTTGGTAACATAGCCACATGCATTGGATACAATGGTATAGTGCTCACTACCGACTTAGCCAAAGTAATCCTTCCTTCCATAGAAAGGCAATTAGCCTTCCATACACTCAACTTGGATCTAACTCTGTCAATAACATATTGGAAGTCCTCCTTTAATTTCCTATTGCAGGTTAAAGGAAATCCAAGGTATTTCCCAATTTCACTAGATATTTTCATTTGTGTCATATCCTTGATATGTAATTTAGTATGCAAATTAACTCTAGGAGAGAAAAAGATAGAGGATTTCTCTCGATTGATTCTTCCCCCCATGCCGTCATGAAGTCCTCCAGACACTGCATCATACACTCAGTTTGTGCCGCAGAAGCCACACCAAACAGCAAAAGGTCATCTGCAAACATCAAATGGGACACACTAGGTCCAGATTTGGAAGCAAAAATGGGTTTCCACCTACCATCCTCAACAACATCACATATCAGATGGGAAAGTCTATCCATACATAACACAAATAATAAAGGAGAAATTGGATCTCCTTGTCTAAGACCTCTAGTAGGCTGAAAAAATTTAGTTTGAGCCCCGTTCCAGAGGACATTAAATGAGACTGAAGACACACAAGATATAACAAAATCAACAAAGGAACTATCAAGTCCAGTATCTAATAACACCTGCTTTAGAAAAGCCCAACTGATTTTTTCGTAAGCTTCGTCAAGATCAACCTTCATAGCCATCAACCCTTTCCTGCTTCTATTCTTGCCCATTATGTGAAGGATTTCTTGGCTCTCTACAATGTTATCTTGGATGTTTCTACCTTTAATAAAGCTAGCTTGAAAAGGCGATATGATATCATTCATCACCCCTCTTAACCGTAGAGCAATCACCTTGGTAATACATTTAAAATGCACCGTGCACAAAGAAATAGGCCTTAAGTGAGCCACCAATTCAATGTTTTCTCTCTTAGGAATTAAAGAGATAAGAGTTTTATTTGACTCTTCTAATGGCACCGTACCTTGAAAAGCATTCTTCACAAAACTGCACAAAGTAAGGCCCATTATTTTCCAATTTGATCTGTAAAAAAGTTGAGGGAAACCATCAATCCCCAGTGCTTTATAACAGCCCATAGAAAAGAGAGCTTCTCTTATCTCCTCATCCTCAGGCAACTTTGAAATGCTTTGCAAAATTAAAGGGTCAATGACAGGGAACTTTGACCGAGTGTTAAGAACCTCTGAGCCTTGAGATCCAGAACATAAAATGTTTTTAAAATACCCTATGACCAGTCTTTTGAGGTCCTCCTCACTGTCAACCCATTCTTCAACATATCTATCTTATTTCTCCTTCTTCGAGCCTTAGTCTTCAAGTGATAAAATCTTGTATTGCAATCTCCCTTTGTTATCCAATCGTTCCTAGACTTTTGAAACCACTTGATTTCTTCAAGTTTCAGAAGTCTCTCCAATTCCTCTTGTAACTCAATTTCTAAGTCACATGAGAATTCAGAGTTTGAATAAGATTGAGCTTTCTGAATACCCGCAAGTCTGTTCATGATACCCTTTTTTTTCAACTCAACCATACCAAAAATCTCCTTATTCCAAGAACCAAGTGAGTTCTGTAGACTACCAAGAGACTGATTGATTTCACCATTTTGAACACATGTAGTTTCCAGAAACTCTTTATAGCCATCATGTTTAAGCCACATGGCTTCAAACCGGAAGGGACGATCCTTGCTAATGGGCTCATTACTACTAATACACTGCAAACATATAGGGCTATGGTCTGAAAATCGAGTCCTAGGTAATATTTGAACAAAGCATTCAGAGAAGGTAGTAAGAAAAGCCACATTCGCCAAAGCTTGATCCAATCTTTCATAGAGGCGCCAACCACCTACTAATTGCGGACCTTTCCAAGTGAGTTCGGGTCCGACCGCGCCAAGATCCAACAACTTGCACCTCCTTATCCGATCATTGAAGAGTCTGGCTTTTTAAGTATTGAAGCCAATTCCCCCGAGAAAGCAGAACACATGGGTCTGAAATTGAATCCACATATTTCTCTAATTCGCCCCATAATAGTCGTTTCTTATCAGCCGACGAAATCGCATACACCGTCGTTAGATAAAACGAGGATCTTCCGCGGTGCCGACACTGGAGGTGCATTACTAGCGGTCCTTCTGAATAACACGGATGTCGATATGCAATTTCCTCCAAGCTGCCACCATACCGCCAGATCGACCTAAGCTGGGCACAAATGCCAGTCTGTCGAACCCCAGCATACTCGGGCAATTAAATCTATCTTCATTTTCACAGTTAGTTTCCGACATGATTATAAGACTTGGTTGGTTCTTCAAACAAGCCAGACAGATATTTTGAGTAAGAGTTTTGTCACAGGCCCCCCTCACATTCCAGTACACTATTCTCTCCATTAATAGGCTTCCCCTCTTCCCTTTTTTTTTTTTTACATTAACTGATTTAATGGATCAGCGAATAAGGCCCAGGCTTACCCTCAACGGACCCCAATACTGTTGAAGCCTGTTGGTCACACGGGCCCATTGAAAGTTGAAGCCTGTGGAAGCAGATACTCTCCCTAGTGTTTCTTTGCTCGTCCCTCATTATCTTTAAATCTTGACCGTCGAATTTTGATCCAGTTGTAACATTCTAATTTTTTTAAATATTAATATTTAATTACAAGTAAGAAAGAAATTAGTTGAAATAACAATATTTATAAAAAATAAAAAAATAATATCTCCTAACATGGATCTGAGCACTCAAAATCCAAGTCACTGACCTGGAATTGGCTGTTCCTCCAAAATTCCCCATCTCACTTTCTTTCTTCGTCTAATAAAATTGTCGTAACAAAGTTAGTTTCTTCATCTAATAATCTTTCAGTTTGGAATTGTGGGCGACAAGAACAATGATGGCGCAAAGGGGAAAGCTAGCAAGGTGGAGAGTGGCCACCATACGCATATCTTCACGCGATCAGAGAAACCTCCCCTGCAAATAAAGTTGACGTCAAGAAACTCAGTCACAAGCTCACTACATAGTGCTTCTCAACAGAAATTCAATTTACATGAACAAAGGTTAGGGAAGGGAAATTCAATTTTTGGCGCGATAAAAGAAAAGATTTATCTTTTATGTCGGTTATAAAAAATATAAAATCTAAAAAGTTTCATCTTTTAAAACGGTTATTTGTAAAAACAGGTCTTAGAAGTAATAAATATATTCTTATTTTTATTCCTCATCTTTTATACCAATTATAAGAAAAATAAGGTCTAAAAAGTTTCATATTGTAGACCAGTTATTTGTAAAAATTGGTTTTAAATGTAATTGACATTTTTTTAAAAAACTTTTTAGATCAATTATTTGGAAAATTGATTTAAAGAATATATTTTAGACCTTATATTAAAGAAACCGGTCTAAAAAGTTTTGTATATTTACGAAACTGCCGTCGCAAACACTTTTTAGACCTGATCCTCTATATCCGGTTTGAATGTGGCATTCTAAAAACCCTTTTTTGTATCAGTGATCGGCGATCTCTCTAGTGACTGTCGTCAAGGAAGAATTCCACCGTCGTCGGATAGCCTGAAACCCAACCCATCATCACTCCTTCACGAAACAGCCGAGTCTCCCAACCAAAATGTCCCACTCCGCTGACCAAATAACACACTCCCACGAGAAAAGCAAGGGGGAAAAGGGCCAAGGACAACCCCTCGAAGAAGAGAACAAATACTCCCACAGAAAGAGGAGATGAAACCCTCAAAAAAGAGGGAAAAGTGGAAACCTTAGCAGAGGAGAGGCGCTCCGTTAAGGTTCTTCTATTGGTATACTTTATTTTCTTTTTATCCATTTCAAGACATGAGAAAAATCACTAATATACTAGTTTGAGACTCAAAGATGACACTAGTATTAGGAAGGGTAGCCGAGCCAATTACCTAATG
Organism: Acacia melanoxylon; assembly: GCA_019022615.1. Lineage (NCBI taxonomy): Eukaryota > Viridiplantae > Streptophyta > Magnoliopsida > Fabales > Fabaceae > Acacia > Acacia melanoxylon. The sequence continues at coordinate 1,227,071 of JAFJYJ010000025.1, forward strand.
ATCATACAAAAAGATTTTTGTTTTAGTGTGTTTATTTATAATTTATACATCAGTTACTAATATAAATATATAGTATCCATCATTTTACCTCTCAACCCAACTAGAAATCAGAAAATCATTCACATTGAAGGAGAAATTAAAAAGAAAAACGAAGACACAATCAAACTTCTCAAATAGATACACTTTTCATTGTTATTTTCACAAATCACAAATCGGCCTCTCTTGCAAGCCGCCAAGAACAACGGACCCAACAAACAAGCCGACAGCCCCAACCCCAAGTGCGGCATTAGAGTAATATTATATTGAACATGCCACTACATGTTTAAATTTATAGCTATTATAAACAAAAACAAAATAATAATATTGATAAAAGGAAGTAAAAAATGAGAAGAGGTAAGGTAGCTGAAGTTTTTTTTTTTTTTTTTTTTTTTAGGAAAAAGGTTGAGTTCACCGACAGTTTATGGGCAAGGCGAATGGAGCGTCCACGAAGAATCTTTGGGTTAGAAAGTACACGCCTCCACCTCCGCCCCGCGTCACCACCACCGATTCGTAGACCCAGGATCTCTCCCAACGCCCGGCCAACTTCAGGATCGAACCCCTCGCTTTAGGTGAGGAAGTCCGACCCCTTCGCCAGTTGAGCCCAAGGACGAGGGGTAAGGTAGCTGAAGTTGGAGTCACGGATAACCTTCAAAAGCTTAGCAAGGTACAATATTGGGCCTGTTTGGTGTGAGCATTAGGAGAGCGTTGGGAGCGTTTGCGGTAGAGTTAATGGGTTTTGAAGAAAAAACTCAACGTGATGTGTTTAGGTTGCGCGTTAAGTTCACTGGACTTTAAGTAAAAAATACTCAAAAGGCCCGTTAAGGAAAAAGCTCAAAAATCCAGCTTTTTCCAAAAAGCTCTCAGCTTTTTGACGTTGGCCCCGCCACTTCTACTACCATCAATCCAAACACAAATCATTATCTATAACCTGACTTTTTTCCTACCGAGCTTTTTTTTTTAAAAAAAAATAGATAACTTTTAAGCCAACTCAAACATGGCCATTGGATTTATTTGGATAGAGCGTTTTGAGAGTTTGGACCAAAAAAGAGCGTTGAAAATGGCGGTGGAAAAAAGAGCCTATTGAGAGGTGTTTGAACTAGCTTTTAGTCAATTAAACTTCTAAAAAATGCCACAAAACGCACGACGCTGATGGGACGAGTTTTTTTTTTCTCAAAAGCTGATTGTTTGATAAGAGTCCACGTAGCATGCTTATAATTACATGTTTATTACACGCTTATACCTCTAAGTAGAGGTATAAACATATTATTTTTTTAATTTTTTTTTTATATAATGTATTTATTTAGATTTAAAGTATATGCGAACTTTCACGAGATGTTTTTTGACCCGTATCTCAAATTAATTAATTTTCGATTCTGCGTTTGTCTGCAACACATTAGGTATTATGAAAATTAATTTATTTGAGATCGGGTCCAAAAAAATTTTGAAAAAAAGCAGTATACTTTAAATTTAAATAAATACAATATATAAAAAAAAATTAAAAAAAATATGCTTATACCTCTAATTAGAGGTATAAACATGTAATAAGCATGTAATCATAAACATGCTATGTGGACTCTTTGATAATGCGTTTGCCGTTGGCCCCACTCCTTATCCCGCATCTCTATTTTCATTTTATCAAAAGATCCCTCGTCTCTATTTCTTGTCTTCTTTTTCTTTCCTTAGGTATATCCTAAATAGAATATTCCCCCTATTTCCATGTCTTCTTTTATCCCCACAATAATTCATATATTTCATTGTATTTTCTATATTTAATATATATTATAATATTATGAATTTCTATGCACTGGACGGAATAATCTTTTATCCTCAAATTGTATTGATCCTAATCATATTTAATACATATTAGGGTCAATCAAATTTGGGTTATTGTATAAATTTTGTGTGAAAGTGTTCACTTAAATCAAGGTTATTCCAGAAAGTTTTTTGAGTTTAAGGTTTAACCGAAATTGTTACAATGAAGTAATTTTACCTCAATATATATATTTAATATGTATATGTAGTATTTAATATGATTTATATAATTTTTAATTATTTTCCATCTCAACTGACTTTTCAAATAATAATTCAAACACTCACCAGAGTTTAGAAAAAAAAATTCACTTCGCAAAAGTCAAACGTAATCCAAATACAAATCACATTTACAACTCGACTTTTTTTCCTACGGGCTTCTACAAAATCAACAGAAAATAAATCACCACTAACCTAAAAGGCCCCTTATTTTAAAAAGGGAAAATCCCCCTCAGGGCCCAGTAATCAAGATATTGTCAAAAAATGTCCAAAGAAAACTCACATTTCAGAAAATGCCTTAGTTATTAACGTGTATTGATTTAATTGTTAATTTTATATTGATATAGTTGCTAATGTTTACTGATTTAGGTTTTAAAATATAGTTGTTTACGTGTACTGATTTAATTGTTAAGATTGTACAAATATAATTGTTAACGTTTCTGAAATAATATTCAGAAAAACCTATGGCTTTTTCTGACATATAACTTTTCATTAGATTTTTTTTGACAATATCTTGGTTATTTGGGCACGAGGGAGATTTTCCCTTTTAAAAAACACGATGACATCATGCACAGTTTTTCACCTTCCTCAGATCAGATCTTAAATAATCACCCACGCTTCACACAGAACAGCCATTGAGGGAGGGAGATGGAGGGAATACAACACAGAACAGTGGAAGTGAACGGCATCAAAATGCACATCGCCGAGAACGGAGAAGGTCCCGTGGTGTTGTTCCTCCATGGCTTCCCCGAGCTATGGTACTCCTGGCGCCACCAGATCCTGTTCCTCAGCTCCCGAGGTTACCGCGCCGTCGCTCCTGACCTCCGTGGCTTTGGCGACACCGACGCCCCTGCTTCGATCTCCAGCTACACCGTGCTTCACGTGCTGGGTGACCTTATTGCCCTTCTCGACTCTATGGCTGTGGATGAGGTATTTCTTGTGGGCCATGATTGGGGAGCTATCATCGGCTGGTATCTCTGTATGTTTCGTCCCGAGCGAGTGAAGGCTTTTGTCTGCCTCAGCGTCCCCATCCTCCGCCGGCACCCTCAAGTGAAGACCCTGGATGGCCTCCGTGCCTTGTATGGCGACGACTACTACATGTGCCGATTCCAGGTTCTTATTTCGTCCATTCCTTCAACATTTTCACCACATCTATCTTCATCAATTAGCTGTTTCCCACTACTCAATCGAACTCGTCCCAGAGCGTCTAAAAACGTAGATAGAACCCTAAATCCAAACTACGAGAATTTACCTGTTCATTAAGATACTATTGTGGAGTGGTGTTGAGTAGAGTATGCGCATCCAATTACTATTTGCAGCAATCAAATATGTGATGTTTGACAGGAGCCGGGAAAAATAGAGGCAGAGATGGCTAAAGTTGGGACTGAATATGTATTGAAGAACATTTTGACCACTCGCAAAACGGGAGCCCCAATCTTGCCAAAGGGAGAGTATGGAACTGGATTCAATCCTGATACTCCGCAAGACTTGCCATCCTGGCTCTCTGAGCAAGATCTTGCTTATTATGTTTCTAAATTCGAAAAGACTGGCTTCACCGGAGGCTTGAACTACTACAGAAATATCAACTTGTATGTTTCTCCTTTCAACTTCTATTTCCCGACTTCTGAATGAACGGTTCAAGACTGTTTTCTTTTGGTCAAGTGGCCATTTCCGATAATACCATAAGAATGATGGCTTGTTATGTTGGTATGCATTGCAGGAATTGGGAGCTGACAGCACCATGGAGCAACGTGCAGGTGAAAGTGCCAGTGAGGTTCATAACGGGTGAGTTGGACGTCGTGTATACTTCTACGGGGACTCAGGATTTCGTTCATGGCGGTGGATTCAAGGGACTGGTGCCAAATTTGGAGCAAGTGATTGTGCAGAAAGACGTTGGTCACTTCAACAACCAAGAAGCTGCAGAGGAAGTTAGCAACCACATTTATGACTTCATTAACAAGTTCTGATCTTATTCACCTCTTTGTTTAGCTGCTCTATGCATATCTAATAAATTTGGTAATCCTTCGACTCGATTCGCAGAAAGACGTTGGTTTTTTAAATTTTGCTGCTAAACACCATATGAATGTATTCATATAAATACCGCCTGTCCACTTCAATGCTAGATATGAATCGTTTTAACTAATTCATCATGATTAAATATTTTTTTTTCCCAGGGATTAAAAATTAATTAATTATAACTAATGTCTTAAATGCCTGGGTTGCTCTTCTACAGTTATCCCTGATATTTAATGGGACCCCTTATCTTAACTACTACTATTGACTTTTTATCTTGAGAAAATCGAACATTAATTTAAAGGTATTTTTCAAAGAAGAAGAAGAAGCATTACATGTAATTTCGTGTTTGGGTGAATACTTCTTGCTCGTTGCTCCATAAAAAAGGACAAATAAATTCTTGCCGGCTTTTGAATCTTCATTCCTTCTCATGCGTCATGGATGTTATGGATCTAGTGTCGAATTTGGAAAAAGTGGTATGTACTTTTTTCGGCCATTTAAAGTGGCATGTCCTTTGATTATTAGAGTTTTATATAGATAGATATTTCTTAAAAAGGGGAATAATTTCAACCACACATCTCCCTTCCAATACTCTGCACCCGTATGGTTCCAATTCAGCAGCTTCCTTGCAGACTGTTGGGTCACAAGGGCCAATTGAAAGTTGAAGCCTCAAAATTAAAGTAAATTGTTTTCATCTATTGCTATACTTTATTTCCTTTTTATCCATTTTAAGACAGGGTTCACATTAGGTGCACATCTCTTATGTGCACCTTATGTGCTTGTCCTCTATAAGAGGGATGAGCACATTTTTTCTTATTTTTTTTAATTTTTTATATATCTTATTTATTTAGATTTAAATTATATGATCTTTCACGGAATATTTTTTTCACCCGTGTATCTCATATTAATTAATTTCCAATCCCGCATACATAAATATTATCTGTAACACTAATATCTGTAAAATAATTAATTTGAGATGCGAGTCGAAAAAAATTTAGGAAAGCCGCATATAATTTAAATATAAATAAATACTATATATATAAAAATTTAAAAAAATTAAAAAAAAATGCCTCATCCCTCTAATTAGAGGGATGTGCATGTAAGGAGCACATAAGGGAGAAGCACCTTATGTGCTCCCTTTAAGACATGAGAGAAATCGCCAATATAATAGTGGGAAAATCCCAGGAGGAACATATTTTCAAAAAAATCCCTCATAAATCTGACATGTCAGAAAAATTCCAAGAGACTTGATGGGTATTAAGTTGAAACAACAAATTACATTGATACCAGGATTAAGAAAGGAAAAGAAAGTCTAGATTGAGATGAGAGTCTAAGTTCTCTGCTCTCTCTCTCTGTTGCCCGATGTCGCCCCTCCTCCACACCCACACCACCACCATCGAACTCGACGACTACGAGAGCGCCGCTCTCCCTGCCTCCTCAGACCTTGTCACTTAGTCACTCCGCAATCTCGCCCCCGCCATTTTCATCGACGGCGACTGCATCGGTAGTCTGGAGTCTTTGGTTTATTTCGTGTGTTTGCTGGTTTATTTTTTTTTTCAAATTCAAGGGTGGCTAGGTAAAAGGTTGGAGCTTGGACTGATTTATGTTAGTATCGGCTACGAGATAAGATAGATAAGAAATGTTGATTTTTTGATGAAGATATCATCATCACCATTGTAGTTGGTTTTTAAGCATTGTTGGGTGTGGGTAATAAAATGTTCCTCTGTTTTTGGACATGGAAACAAAGGAAAATGTCTGTTTTGTAGTGGTAAAGGTATATTGGGTGAAAAAAACGCTAAAACGTGATAGTTGTTAATACCTACAGTTGTAGTTGTTTATCAGACTATTTAAGTTGTTAATATGAACTGTGTGTTGAAGGGTAGTAAAATGTTCCCTTGTTTTTAAGCATGGAAACAGAGTAAAAGTTTTGGTTTTTAGCTCCAATGCTTGAATGTGTTCAAGGTAATTTGGGTAAAAAAACGCTGATATCAATAATTGTTAATACCTATAGTTATATTTGTTAATTGGATTGTTAACGTTGTTAATTGAAACTTTATGTTGCATATCGTAATTAAAAATGGTTAGTACTTCATGGAAGAATTTATTATGTTTCTTTCATGTGGGGGAGAGGGGGGAGGGGGGGTTGTACATGGTGGAGGAGAGAAAAGTGAGTATGGTTGTTTTTTGGATTTGGTGATTTCTCCCTGTCTTGCTCTCTCGCTCTGGATAAACCTAGAGAAAAGTGAGTATTTTGATTTTTGGGATTGGTGATTTCTCCTTGTCTTGCTTTGGATAAACCTTCTTTGGTGTTTAATGAGTGACACAAGAGAAGCAATTCCTTGTGTAAAATGAAATAATACAGGAAAGTCGGGGTCAAAAATTAGTCTTATAATTTCTTACAAGTAAAAATAAACCAAACTAATAAGAATCGATCAGAGAAACATCAATATAGATCTTAGCCTTGCAATAGAAATAACAAATTAAAATGTAATATTGTGTAAGGAATTGCTTCTCTTGTGTCACTCATTAAAGTTTAAACATGTTGTCTTGCTGTTATGAGTTCCACATCGGGGAGCAGGGGCGGAGGCAAGGGGGTGCTAGGGGTGGCCCCCGCCCCCCCAAATTGCAGATAACGACCCAAATTTTTATAAAATTATATTTCAGCCTAATAAAAATTTAATGTTTTCACTTTAGTCCCTATTATTTCTATAGTGAAGGGACTAAAATAGAAATATTGAAATGTTTGTAGGGCTAAAATGAAATTTCATAAACACTTGGGTTCTATTCTATAAAATTCGCCCCCCTAACTGCAATTTCTGGCTCCGCCTCTGTCGGGGAGCCAAGCTTTTGAAGTGAGGTTTATAAGTCTATTGGGTTCTCCTTCCTCATATGCTAGCTTTTGGGGATTGGGCTCTCTCTTTGGGCTTATGCTCATCACATTGGCTCTTTCATTAAGAGCCCGATGTTCATGGAAAGGGTTACCCACGAAGGGTTTTGACCGGATAGGCTGAGTGAAGTACCCCACTCCGCTGGGGACGTCCCCTCTTGAGGGGGTGACTATGTAATGAGTCCCACATCGGGGAGCCAAACTCTTGTAGTAAGGTTTATAAGTTCATTGGGTTCTTTCTCCTCATAGGCTAGTTTTTGGGGATTGGCATTTTCCTTTGGGCTTGTGCTCATCACATTGGTGCTTTCATTGAGAGCCCGATGTTCACGAAAAGGGCTATCCACAGAGGTTTCTAACCGGTAAAGCTGAGTGAAGTGCCGTTGAGTGGAGTCGCCTGGGACGTCGGCCGAGTGGAGTCGCCTGGGACGTCGGCCTTTAAGGGTGTGACTATGTTATGAGTCCCACATCGGGGAGTTAAGCTTTTGGAGTGAGGTTTATAAGTCTATTGGGTCCTTCCTCCTTATAGGCTAGCTTTTGGGATTAGACTCTCCCTTTAGGCTTGTGCTCATCACACTTGCTCGACCGATGTGTTCTTTGGTGGTCGCTTTTTTTTTCCCCTTGAACGTTAATCGCTACTACTGCTACTGCTATGTCTCTCTTGATTTGCATCGAGCCACTCTATCTCTTCTTTTTCAAGGACTCTTTCAAGGACTCTTGTGGGGTGCATGTCAGGGGCGGATCCAGAAAATTATTTAATGGGGGCACCAATGATACTGTCCCCGAATTTTTTTAAGGAAAGTTTTTAATGCATTAAAAAACAAAATAATATAAATAAGACAAGAAAATAAAAAAAATATTCATGAAATCAAGTAAATACTGATGAAGTAATAAGAGATGCAGTTATTTTACAAACCTGTCATTTAGAAAAGTAAGGCTAAGTGCCGTTAGAAATGCAGCTACATAAATTACAATGAATGGTGGGCACTCAATAAGTTCAAGTACATATATTTTATATATTACAATAAAAATAATTACAATGTCATCTTTCTAGGCCTTATTTTTTTGGAATTTCATCATAATTGTCTTATTATCAATGCTATCAAATACATCTTTAACAAATTTTTTTGGAAGAGACAAATTCAAGGGGGGTACTAAATACATCTTTAAAAAAAATTAACCAAGTGACAAATTCAAGGGGGGCACTTGCCCCCAAAATCCATAATGTAGATCCGCCTATGGTGCATGTGCTTTCATGGCTACAAATGTGGGATGGCCAAGAGCAACGCGATGATGGATGTAACATCCTTCATTTTAAAAGAACAATTATTAATTAATAAGTTGATTAAACCATTTATCAATATATTTTATGAAAACAGTTGAGCTTTGGATTTTACCAAGCTCATTTTTTTTTAATCGAGTCTTACTTTTAGATTTATCAAAATAACCAAAATATACAAGAGTACGCCAAGTGAACCCTAATGTGGTAATATACAATAATTCAACATGTACCAAAAAGGTGGAAGCACTGTCGTTAGCAAAAGTAATTTAAGCTTCCGAAGTCTTCCTTGATAGACCCATACGAGAACTATCACCTGAAAAATATTTGGAACCATCAATCCAGCTTATTATAAATGCTAATATGTGCTCGTGAGGTGCCAGGTGAAATATTTTATATAACAAAGTACTAGATATATATAATTTACAAATGTATCAAATCACCAATTCTGTAATAAAGTTTTTATATCAAATTTCAAACCATGAATCACATATATATAACATGTCAAGCAACAGATCGATACCTTGACAATCCTTTTAGCCCCTACCCTTGTTCCGCTGACAGAACTCATGAGCTGTAACGTAATAGGTTTAGTTTCTATGACAAGACTGCACCAAGCTCTCTAATAATGAGGTACAGCCTAGCCAAAGGCTATAGAACTCATATTGGACCATGGGTTCCTTTTCATTCAAATATAGCAAGGTGTCACTGTTCCAAGAGCTGACCCTTAACCTGGCCAAAGGAAAAGGGTGATACCAAGGGCCCTAAGACCATCCACTGTGCATTGAGTTGTAGCATACCACGTGGTATTTTATACACAATAATTCACATTACCACTTCACATCCATCACCACTCCTCATCCACCATATAAACAATCATAATCTTGGTATGTATATACGAGTTCCAAACAAGATTTATAAAAATAAAGCATTGTTTCAATAATCATTAAGATAACAATACTAACTCAATTTACAAAATCATAAAAAAAGTGCATTATCCAAAACATATAATATTATGTCTCAATAACCATTTAAAAGTACTCATTAATATATTAAATCAACATCTATATATTTTCATTCTCATAATTATTTCACAAAATATTTACAAACAACATATTAACATATATAACAAGTGGAAGGTGGTTCCCTCAAGTTCTTAACACAAGAAATAAATTTGAGAGATATCAAGTCAATTCTAAGAAATAAATATATAATTATACGTAATAATAAATGATTAATTAAACTATAATTTTCTCATTTTAGTTTTCTTAGAAGAAATGATAATTTATCTATTCCTCAAATTATCATTACAAACTCATTTACTTCATTCATCAATTATTTCTCACTAATTATGATCATAAAAACACCACCATATCCTCAATTTAACCAAAATATCAAACTACCCAAAATAACAGTTTAACCTAAAAGTTCAAATATTCATATTTATTTACAAACCTCAAATCTAATCCATCTAATCCTCAATATAACCTCTAATGAATTATAAGTTTGAATACAAAAGACCTATTATCACAAATCTCAATTTCTTAACCTAATACTAACTTATATAAGCATAACCCAATTTATTTAACAAATCTTCAAACCTCCACATAATCAAAATCATATCAAATTCTAGTTTAAATTCCAAATCTCAACTCATAATTTCATATAATTCAAGATTTAGCAAAAACTAACTGATTAAACCTTTAATAATCCCACTAAATGCTTTAATCCTCATTTAATCGGTAAAAATATGCTATATGACATAAATCCTAAATTCTTTTAAATAGAAAATAAATTTAAATTCCCATAGCAACCAACTAACAAATCTAAACTGATTAAAGTTATTTATTAATCATATTCTACATATATACAGTCTTCTATTATTAAAACTTTGCCAATATTCAAACCCTAAATTTTTTTCTAATCGGTACTATATTACCCTCACTGGGAATAGAAAAATACGTAGATCAACTTTCATGAAAAAAATTTGTTGAAAAGAAATTAACTTAACTACTTAAACGATTTTATAAAATAAATAACTTACCTTATAAACTTAAAGAGGCTCTCTTTTCTTCTCATTCCTCTCCTTCCTTCTCTTTTCTCTCTGCTCTCCCGGTCTTTCCTTATTGATCTCACACAGAATCACCAACAGGGGCGGATCCAGAAATTTATGGAAGGGGGGGCATTATTGGCGGGAGGTTGCGGGGGCTGCCCCCGAATTTTTTTTTCACTTGTCATCAAAAGCACAAAAAAAGATAGTATCAAAATGTTTTCACTTGTCATCAGTTGCAAGTTTGATCATCATCAATAAGAAAAAGAGCAAGTGTTAGCCATAAAACGCCCATGGCAGAAAATTAGCAACCTACATGCTCCAAGCAATTTTTTGTCTTTGGGAATATCCACCTAAAATACGAGAGGAAAGGCAACAAAATGCTAGGAAAATATCTCAAAAAAGGAACCGAGATGTTTCCCGGTTGAGGTCACAATGCTAAAATATGTCGCAAGTATTTTTACGGGGGAGAGAAGAAGCGTGTGCGCAAGCAAGACACGATTCTTGTCCGCAAGTATTTTCATGTCATTGAGAAGGCAAGCAATCACGGGGAACAGAGTACTTAAAAAAATAATAAAAAAAAATCAGGGGGGGGGCACGTGCCTCCCTTCTCCACTACGTGGCTCCGCCTTTGATCACCAACCCATATATATATATATATATATATATATGGAGGAATGGCGGTGGATGGGGAATGTTTTTTTTTTTCCTTTAATGTTTCCCCCACGCAATAGTGGCAGGAAGCTGCCACCTTACCCAAATAAAGGTGGCGGCATACTTGCCACAAAATAGTCTTTCTGACTTTTATTATAAGGCACCAACTACTAAATGTATTTAATCCTTTTTATAAGGCGCTTGCTTATTCCCAAAGTACATTAGTTTTTTTTTTCATGTATGCCCATAATTAATAAGGGTAGTAGGTGAGAGTAATAATTAATATAAAATAGAGTTTAGTGTAAGTAGTAGGGGTAATATTGGAAGTTACTTAAATAGTAGGATAAATTTATTGACTTCAACTGTTTTTATTGGTTTGTTAGAATTGGTAGTTGATGCCTTATAATAAGGATAAGAGGAAGTACTATATATATACTTTCTTTTTCTTTTTTTCATCTTCTCTTCTTCCTCTCTCTTTTATTTTTAATTATGTCCTTATTCCACTAATTTCTATTACTATCATAAATAACATTTTATATGAAAACCTTTATTTTGACAATTACATAATAAATTCATACATTATGATTAATTAATTCTATTTTTCTTAATTGTAATTAAATCTTAATATAAAAATTAGGATGTTACAATGGATACACAATGTCTTTCTACACTTAGGAAGAACTCCATAATTGAAGGTTGGATTCTTGGAGTGGCTGGTCACCTATCCTCACAACAAACATCGACAAAAAGTTTTGTCTTTGATAAAGTAGTCCCACATACCGAAGATGAGACATTAAGTAGCAAACTTATTAGGAACATAGGCTGACAAAATTTTGAAAACTTTCTTTTTATGGGAAGGTTAATTTGTATTGATAAAAAAGACCATCATAATTTGGTCTTGTATAAGTGTTCTGATGTTGGATATGTGAGAATTTAATTTCAATGACATTAAAATTTTATCCCTGCCTCTATGCTTTTGTTGATGGTTTGTGAAGAAGCAGAATAATGGAAAACCATATATTTGGTGATGTCCTGCATTTTCCCACTTGAATCATTCGGTGTTAACTGCTACATTAGTGGTTTATTCCAACTCCATCAATATGTGTTAACAAATGTATCATTATAACATTATGAACTGTAGTACACTAGGTGTTAACAACATCGGTATGTCTAAAAAACTACATCAGTGAGTGTTAACAACAATACCAGTGGGTGTTAACAACTACATCAGCAGGTGCTAACAATTACACCAATGCGTGTTAACAACTACATCAGTGGGTATTAACAACTACATCTGTGGACAGAGTCGGACGTATGTGTATGGTCCGATAATGCGCCTGCCGCTAGGCCCCACTCCTTATCCCTCATCTCTATTTTGGGGAAAGATCCCTTATCTCTATTTCTTGTCTTCTTCTTCCTTTTTCAGGTATATAATCCTTTTTCAGGTATATATAATATATCCTAAATAGAATATTCCCCCTATTTCCATGTATTCTTTTATCTCCATAATAATTCATATCTTTCAATGTATTTTCTATATTTAATATATATTGGTAAATCATCTTATGAATTTCTATGCACAAGACGGAATAATCTTTTATCCCCAAATTGTATTGATCCTAATCATGTTTAATACATATTAGGATCAATAAAATTTGGGTTATTTCATAAATTTTTTGTGAAAGTGTTCACATAAATTAATGTTATTCCAGATTTTTTTCTGAGTTTAAGGTTTAACCGAAAGTGTTAGAATAGAGTAATTTTACCTCAATATATATAATTAATATATATATAGTATTCAAAACGATTCATACATTTTTTAATCATTTTTCATTTTAACTTACTTTTAAAATAATAATCCAAACATTCATCAGTTTAGAAAAAAAAACCATTTATATAAAAACTAAATGGACAATCCAAACAACAATCACATTTAACAGAAAAAAAGCTACCTCCCACCTACCACTAACGCAGCTCATTATTTTAAAAAACGCGATGACATCAGGCACAGTTTGTCACCTTCCTCAGATCAGATCTCAAATAATCATCCACGCTTCACACAGTACAGCCATTGAGGGAGGGAGATGGAGGGAATACAACACAGAACAGTGGAAGTCAACGGCATCAAAATGCACGTCGCCGAGAAAGGAGAAGGTCCCGTGGTGTTGTTCCTCCATGGCTTCCCCGAGCTATGGTACTCCTGGCGCCACCAGATCCTGTTCCTCAGCTCCCGAGGTTACCGCGCCGTCGCCCCTGATCTCCGTGGCTTCGGCGACACCGACGCCCCTGCTTCGATCTCCAGCTACACCGTGTTTCACGTGCTGGGTGACCTTATTGCCCTTCTCGACTCTATGGCTGTGGATGAGGTGTTTCTTGTGGGCCATGATTGGGGAGCTCTCATCGGCTGGTATCTCTGTATGTTTCGTCCCGAGCGGGTGAAGGCTTTTGTCTGCCTCAGCGTCCCCATCCTCCGCCGGCACCCTCAAGTGAAGACCCTGGATGGCCTCCGTGCATTGTATGGCGACGACTACTACATGTGCCGATTCCAGGTTCTTATTTGGTCCATTCCTTCTACATTTTCACCACATCTATCTTCATCAATTAGCTGTTTCTCACTACTCAATCGAACTCGTCCCAGAGCGTCTAAAAACGTAGATAGAACCCTAAATCCAAACTTGAGAATTTACCTGTTCATTAAGATACTATTGTGGAGTGGTGTTGAGTAGAGTATGCGGATGCAATTAATATTTGCAACAACGAAATTTGTGATGTTTGACAGGAGCCGGGAAAATTCGAGGCAGAGATGGCTAAAGTTGGGACTGAATATGTATTGAAGAACATTTTGACCACTCGCAAAACGGGAGCCCCAATCTTGCCAAAGGGAGAGTATGGAACTGGATTCAATCCTGATACTCCGCAAGACTTGCCATCCTGGTTCTCTGAGCAAGATCTTGCTTATTATGTTTTCAAATTCGAAAAGACCGGCTTCACCGGAGGCTTGAACTACTACAGAAATATCAACTTGTAAGTTTCTCCTTTCAACTTCTATTTCCCGACTTTTGAATGAACGGTTCAAGACTGTTTTCTTTTGGTCAAGTGGCCATTTCCGATAATACCATAAGAATGATGGCTTGTTATGTTGGTATGCATTGCAGGAATTGGGAGCTGACAGCACCATGGAGCAACGTGCAGGTGAAAGTGCCAGTGAGGTTCATAACGGGTGAGTTGGACGTCGTGTATACTTCTACGGGGAATCAGGATTTCGTTCATGGCGGTGGCTTCAAGGAACTGGTGCCAAATTTGGAGCAAGTGATTGTGCAGAAAGACGTTGGTCACTTCAACAACCAAGAAGCTGCAGAGGAAGTTAGCAACCACATTTATGACTTCATTAAGAAGTTCTGATCTTATTCACCTCTTTGTTTAGCTGCTCTATGCATATCTAATAAATTCGGTAATCCTTCGACTCGTTTCGCAGAAAGACGTTGGTTTTTTAATTTTGCTGCTAAACACCATATGAATGTATTCATATAAATACCGCCTGTCCACTTCAATGCTAGATATGAATCGTTTTAACTAATTCATCAAGATTAAATATTTTTTTTCCCAGGGATTAAAAATTAATTAATTATAACTAGTGTCTTAAATACCTGGGTTGCTCTTCTACAGTTATCCCTGATATTTAATGGGACCCCTTATCTTAACAACTACTAATGACTTTTTATCTTGAGAAAATCGAACATTAATTTAAAGGTATTTTTCAAAGAAGAAGAAGAAGCATTACATGGAATACTTTTTGCTCGTTGTTCCATAAAGAAGGACAAATAAATTCTTGCCGACTCTTGAATCTTCATTCCTTCTCGCAACCGGTTTCCGTGCCAATCTTTTGGATAGGCACCAAGAGTTTGGCGCATTTAGGTCATCCAGATGCGATTTGGACGGTTCAGACCTTATTTTTTTAACTGCTACTTTTTGAATAAAAAAAATCATTTTTTAAAAAAATGTTAGTCGAAAGATTATCTTTATTTTAGATTTTATACTATTAAAATAATTTTTTTAAAAAAATAGAAAGTAAAAAAAATAAGATCTGGACCGTCCAGGATGCAGACGATCGCATCTGACGGTTCAGAGGGTGGAGTTCTCCCAGTCTATCCTATGGATAGGCAAGGAATCCAATTCCATTCGTTCTCATGGGTCATGAATGTTATGGAGTTTGGAAAAAGTCGCCAATCCTTTTTTCGGCCAGTTAAAGTGGTAGGGGGTATTGTCATTGTTTCTACAAATGGTATTAATGAAGTTAATTATATTATTTTTTATTTTTTTAAAAATTAATTAATTAAACTAATAAATTAATATATAATTTAAGGATGTATAATATGTAATATAATTAAATATTTTTTTTAAAAAAATCAATTATATCATATATTTGGAGTGAGCATATACTTTGAGTATTAGAGTTTAGATGGATAGATATTTCTTAAAATAGGGAATAATTTCAACCACACATCACTCTGCACACCCGTATGGTTCCAATTCCAAAGCTTTCCTTGCAGACTGTTGGGTCACAACTCACAAGGGCCCATTGAAAGTTGAAGCCTGAAAGTAAATTGTTTTCTTCTACTGGGATTCTTTATTTTCTTTTTATCCATTACAAGACATGAGAAAAATCACCAATAGTGTTTGGATGAACCGCCACAAATCCTGAACCGATGATAAATGGTTTTTCGTGTATTTAATTATAGTTTATACATCAGTTACTACTATAGATACTAGCATCCATCATTTTAGCTCTCAAGCCCACTAGAACTCTGAAAATCATTCACATAAAAGGAGAAATTAAAAAGAAAAAAGGCACAATCAAACTTCACAAATAGATTTTGGGATAATTTTTCTGATACACTTTTCAGTGTTATTTTCACTAATCACTAATCGGCCTCTTGCAAGCCGCCAAGAACCACGGACCCAACAAACAAGCCGACAGCCCCAACCCCAAGTGCGGCAGCCACGATTGCCTGAACCACCACCAGCCCCGCCGAGTCATCGGGGATCAGAACTATCGCTGCCACGGCCGCCACCAATGCCGGCAATGACGCCGATGCCAGCACCGACGGAGAAAACTCGGCCGCTTTCTCCAGCAAGCTGAGCAATCCGAGCTCCTCTGCCTTGGAGAAAACCCCCAATTTCTCGATCGACGAGAGCGTAAACCCTAGCTCCTCTGCTTTCGACAGCAATCCCGCCTTCTCCACATTGCTCAGCACTTTCCTCTTCTCCAGCTCCTTGAACACATCCACCTCCACTTCCTCGCTCCCTTCGTAGAATATTCCCGGTCCGAACCAGTCTTTCTTCCAATTCTCGTCGTACTTGTTCACCTATATTCCAATTTCATCAATGATCGTCATGATTCATCGATCTCCAGATCCAATTTGCGTTATGGAAGCTAAGAAAATGAACCCTAGTGAATTTTTGAAATAATTCGTGCTGGATTCGAATTGAGACAGGCTAGCCACGTAATTTCTTGAAAGCAGAACAACTAGATGGAATGAAACGGAATTTGCAGGTAAGTTAATTTGTCAAAGTTGGGCGTACCTTTCTTTTGGGAGCCATAGCCACAGTGAATGGAGATTTCTTCGCGGGAAACAAGCGGTACTGGTAGGGGAAATTAGAGGAAAATGTTTGGTTTCTGTGGAGGCCTCGAAAATAAGAAGCTGAAGATGGTGCAGGAACCGCCATGGATTGAAGCGAAGCTCAAGCTAGCCTGGAGGAATTTTTCTGCAGCAGATGACAACTGCCACGTGGGACAGGTAAGGAGAGATTGAAAGGATTGATTTTTTGCTTTCTTTCCCCAACAAAATGTAATATCTTGTTTTGCGGCTTAGGTGATCCTGAGATACGACTTCCACCAATCATGTTGGTGATCGCTTTATCCTCTAAGGGAAAGTGTTGTTTTCTGGCCAAAAAAATTTTCTCTCTCCTTTTTTTAATGAAAGATTGCTATAAAAAAGAGAGCTTTATTTAAAAATTATGGACTAAAAAACCTTGATTTTTTGACATTTTTTTCCTAAATTTTTATTTTTGATTCGTGATTACAACATGTTAAGGGTTGATTATAAAGTGCTTTGAGCCTTGAATGTTACCCTACCTAATGCCATATTATTCTATTTTTCTATTCATATATTTTAATATATAGAATACAGTTTTCCATTTAAAGGGGGAAAAAAAAAATTAAAACCGAGCATACGAAGCCCCCTGTTCAGAATTCAAAGTTTGACATCCACATGTGTAACAACACATAATTAGATAGAGCCAAATGTTGTGCAACACTGGAAAATATGGAGATATCTTTTTTTTTTATTTTAAAAAAGCTATTATGTTAATCATGGCACTGTTTTATTTCTTCAATTTAATCAAATACTTGATGGATACAAAAGTGTTTCTGATATCCCAAAAAAATTTCTGATGCAGCTGCTTACAACAAAATGGAGGGGTTGGGCTTTGATGAAATTCAATGATCAAATAGTAAAACAAAATTATTTAGGTAAATGCCTAGACTTGTATATACATTGATGTATATTGATCGATGTGAGAAGCAGATTCACTGGGTTGGGTTTTCTGCAGATTGTTTAGCTTCTTCAACCAGTTTGAGGATTTCCTGTTTCTTAGCCTGAAGTGCCTGGATCTTTGAATCTAGCTTTTGAAGCTTTGCCTGAAGTTTTGTAGGATCCTTCTTATCTGCTGGGTTCTTCTTCTTCTTCTCTTCTTCTCCTTCACCATTCCCTTTCTTCTCTTTCTTCTTCTTCTTCTCATCCTTGGACTGTTTTTCTTCTTCATCAGCCAAATCCCCACCTTCTTCTTTATGCTTCTTCTTTTCCTTGTCCTTGTCTTTCTCTTTCTTCTCAATCCCAACTTCATCTTTAACTTTTTCTTCAGTCTCTCCCATTTTTAAAAATCAAGGATAGCACTAGATCTTTGACTTGGTTTCCTGGGAAAAACCAGGTTTGCTAAAACTGGTTAGAAACTATTGAAAGTATATACCCCAAGTTTAAAATCAGGGAACTATAGATTTATTCTACATTAAAATTACATTTATTCACTGCACTTATAGTCTTAAAAAAGGTTAAGTATCAATTTTGCCCTTAAATTACGCGTTCAGGAGTAATTCTACCCCTAAAGTTTGTTGCCCCGGAAGTCTCAAAACGTAGCAATGTTGCCGATCCGTTAATTGCTCGAACGGTCAAACGTTGACCGTTAGAGCAGTTAATGGAAGGGCAACATTGCTACGTTTTGAGACTTCCGGAGTAATATTGTTACGCCGAAAACTTCAGGGGTAAAATTCCTCCTGAGCGTGTACGCAAAATTAATACTTAACCCTCTTCAAAATCTACCTGTACAGTACTCTTTTTTATTATTAAAATTTTTCCAGAAACTTCTTTTGAACAGAACTCTAAATGAAACTGGCACCTTTCCTTTCTCTTCTCTTTGAACATGTCCGGTAGCAAAATTTAATGTAGCACACAGAGATCAAATTGAATATGCTTGTGAAAACTTATAGCAGGAGAAATTAATTTAGCATGATCAACACAAAACAAGAAAATTATTATTGTTTACAATTTTTTTTTAAAAAACTACATATAGTTCCCACAAAAAAGAAAGAGAAAAAGAGAACTTTCTGGAAGAAGCATCAAAAGTGGAAGAATGGATCACCTGGTGTCTTGAATGGCCTGGTATTTTCTACGAGGTAAGAAAGATCGATTTGCAAGCTTAAATAGCTCCAACAAGTGGGAGGGTAGAATAATCAATTGCCGTACAATACGCTAATTTTCAGGTTTAGCATAAAATACTAATATCCACACACTACAAGCGATCAAAGAAAATTCCCTTTTTTAAATTTTACTATAAATAAAGACACTAGGAGAAAATTCCCTTGTTTATTAGTTTGTGTTTGACATGATATTAAAAATATGAAAAATAAATTTATTTTTATTTAATAGAAATAAAAAGAATAAATACTCTTTCTAATCCTTGACAAAAAATACAAATCCCATTTTTAGTCCCTTAAAAAAAAAAATCCCGATATCCTCGTGTGAGTAGATAAAAGCGGGTAGAGAATCTAATAATTAGCCTTTTTCACGCCAGTGAGGAATTTGAAGGAATTGAAACCAAAAGGGCCTTTAGTTTGCAACTTGCAAGGTACTATATTTTTTTCCCCTGGAAATCCAGATTTACCCTTAAATGGCCTATAATCTCACATTGTCTCATCTACTTTAGTGATTGTTTGAATTAGTAATAGAAGTTATTTTTTTAATGTCATTTAGGATATATGAAATAAGTATGTGAGATAAATTTTATCTCTATTTCAATTTCATGTAAATATATTTTTAAAATGCTATCTTAAAAAAAACTCTAGGATTGAAAATTTGGTATTATGATGTTATTTAAAAATTTACATTTTATGTTCAAAGTTTGTACTCCGTGACCCGATTCAGTCAGTACGATCATAATAAAGTTGAGTAGGTTGGGGCACTGGGCACACATTAATGCGTCCAGTGGTGTGTACAGAAATGAATGAAGGGTGTCAAAATATTCTGGAATAGTGAGAATCATACATATGCTTCAAGCATTCAAGTGTCTATGCACTGTTCTTCCTTCAGTTGAATTGTGTGGCTCTAAAACTGTGAAATTGGTCCTTCAAAAGTCAAAAGTTAAAGCTGCAAAAACAGCTGCCAGGGTTTCGTTTCAAATTTCTAAGTTGAGTGCAGCTATACCATGTGCCCTTTTTCTCTAGACGCGTCCATACTATACATTACTCCTTACTTCTCAAATATGTATCAAATTTATCTAATTTTGATTAAATTAAAAAAAAGAGTTAATATACATAGGAGTAGTTGAATCCAGTTAATACCAGAATATATTTTGGCCAGACAGAAAACTAAACTATATTTGTTTTGGGCTGGTTGTAATGGGAAGTTTTGACCTTTTAAGCAAAATTTGAACACATGACATTCCACTTAAAAGGGAACTTTTCCGAAATTAGGCTACAATGCTATTTACTACTTCATGAATAGGAACAGATTGGAAGCATTCCATTCCCACCGTGTAAAGAAGCCTTGTAGAGAAATCCAAAACCAGAAATCTAATTGATATCGGAGAACAGATGCAATGAAGCAGAAAAGGGGCCGTAAATGCAAACATCAATCTAGGTATCTTCTTTTCTGATATTGGAAAGTTAAAAGATCCAATATTATAATACATGAAAGGCAATATGCTTTCTTTCTCAAACATGAAATCCCAAAATTTTCTCCCCTCCCTCTCTCTATAAAGTAGGCTTGGCTCTTGTCCCCACTCCCCACCGGCCACCATGCATTCTCTTTTTTCAAGTTCTGAATAGTGTGACATTTGGTCATATCCCATTCGAGAATCTCAAGAAAAACATGATGACAACTTGTCACTTTTCCTCTTTACCCCTACACCATTTTTCAAATCCTTAATAGTTGTTTCATTGTCTCCACCTTCTCTCCTATGTTTCGCTCCACTGTTTAGTTTTTCACGTCCAAAAAATGGGTCATTGTCAGTCTCTAAAAAATAAATTAAAGCAAAAAGACAAGAACAAAAAGTATAGTCCCCTCTTAATCTACATTAACCGATCGGACATGCTAGGAAGTCGCCGGAAAAAATTGAGGCTCGCCGGTGGCATTGGGTCCCTGAACATGGGATGACGAAGGTAGTAGAATCCTACAGCCACCGCCACCATTTTTGTTGGCACCACAAACATAATCATTGAAATTACCAAACACACCCCAATGAACAGTTTTGTTGCCCTCGGATCCCTCCAGCTCATCAACGCTTGTATTCTCTCCCCTTGGGTTGCAAGATCCCCCAACACTTTCTGGACCCGGGCTGATACCAACCGTAACCTATCATACCGGATCCGAACTATATCCGGTGGTTTTGAACTTGGGATTGTATCAAACTCTTCATCTAATTCATCCGGGTCAACCGTATCCGCTTGTGACATCCCGGTATCCATCCCAGATGGTATTTTGGGCTTGAACCGGTAACACCAAATCCCAATTAAGACCACGTATAAGAACCCGAGAGGGATAATCAAATCTGGGTAACAAACAAGCACGATGTATATAAGATGAAAGAACATCGTTCTGGCTGGGTTTCTCCACCTTTTGATATCATCTAGCCATTTTGTCAATCCGATAGCCCATGCTAGAAACCCCACGATCCGAAACCAATTAGCCTTGCTTTTTCTCATGCTCCAATTGGGTGAGTCCGAATCCAACATGTAACGAACCACTTCATGACCCAACGGTGGATCCGCCTGAGACATCGACTGGATCACCGTCTTTGTGGCGGCCCCACGAAGGGCCTCTTGTTGCGACACCCCAATTGGCCGAATATAGTGCATTCGGGGAAGCAATGGCTGGCCGTAGACCCGAAACGTATCGGGTAAAACTGACGTGTAAGCAAATCGAACCGCTAGCTCAATCTCACCCATTTTCTTCAACCCGGTTCTTGATAACACCATTAAAGGATATGAATTCGTGTATATCTTGTTGTTTTCTAGTGTGGAGATTCGTATGCGTACCTTGCCCATGCGATAATCTGGCTTATCTTCTGACACGTCAGCAAACATGCGCCAGTTGTCAAACACCCCAACAGTCAAAACGGTGCACGGGTCGTATACCTGCCACGTGTACTGCTCGTTCCAACGTGGATCAAAGCTGTCCGGGATGGTTCGAGTACGGACCCACTTCTTTCCGTACTTGGCAACACAATAAGCATCGGTGGACCCCTTCCCTGCCACTTTGGTTTTCATGGGAAACAAAGAATGAGCCCCCATTACGCACAACTCAAGAACTCCGATCGCCGGCTTCCAAAGCTGCTTCTCCGTCGGTCGGAAATCGCTGCAAACGTGCGCCGCTTCGTCAAGCACATGATACCCACCTTCTAAGCACACACGCAGATAGACACGCCCACAGTAGGACCCACCCTCCAATGCGTACCATTTTGGTGCCACGCGTCGCTCATCGACGCGTCGCTCGATGGAACTCAAGGCCAATACAGTGTGGCTCAGTGGGATGAAGTCGTTGCCGGAACGTGCTTCTACGACTAAGATGACGGAGTCTTCCAGAGGCTCGCCGGCGACGAATAAGAGGTCTTCATTCCAGTGGAATGAAATGCTAGGGCGGTTTATCACAGAGCCTCGCATTGTTCGTGCTGATTGAAAACCGATTTGGACTTTTACTCTAATGTCCGGCGGCGTCAATGGAGGTAGATTGGGAGTGATGTTGAGGTCTCGAGCTTCAATCACGTTCACACGTAGATACCATAGCTTTGGGGATTGGTACACTTTGGGACGAGTGTGAGCCATATACGACGAATCGGAACTCCTAGCCTTTGGAAAGGCATCATCGGTTCGCGTGCCGATCCAGATTGAAAGCTGAATGTCGCCGGAAAATCTTGGTGGAACTTTGATCGGAGGCAGCGCCTTCTAGGTGGTACCATTGTGAGGCCACAGGACTATTAGGTTTGTTTCGCACGGGTACTTCAGAAAGATCGAAGCAAACACCTCCTAGAAATCTCTCAGACGGAGAGTCCCAAACCGAAATCTCTAAATTCCCGTTCCTAGAATCAGCGTTGTATCCCAGCGTGAACATCTGGTTCCATTCCGGCGAGTCATGGCGGTCCTTAGGCCGGTAAGTCGCAGGTTTTGATCTGACGAAACGACTGGGCGTACAAATCTTTACATAAGGATTATCATTCTTCGCAAGCCCACGAGCCTTAATGATTCTAACAAACACGTACCGCATTGGCTCCACAAAATCACGCCGTGGAGGTGGAACCCTCTCAGATGCGTCCCGGGCAGCCCTGCCGGGCACAACCGGCGGCCGAGTGTAATCATCTCCGACAGGCTTTTTCACATTTCTCACTCTCTCTGCTCCACTCATCCTAACTGCCTCCAAATTTTTCACTACTGGAGTGTCTTGTATCTCTGAAACAGTCGCGCCGACCATATCAGCCAAAAATTGTTCCTCAGGAAGATTGACCACCTGAGGCGGTGGCTCGTCTTCTTCATCTGGCAGTGGCTCTTCTTCATCTTCTCCAGTAGCCAAAACGGGAGGCCATTCAGAATGCTCTTCAGGTACGTAATGCTCGGTGGGACCAGGACCCTCAGAAACCCTTTCTTCCTCTGGCACTACGATTGGAGGCGATTTTGTCTTGCTCTTGCTCTTCGTCTTCGTCCTTTCTTGCTCTGTAATTAGTTGCTGTTGTGGAATTATCTGCTCCTGATGAATAAACTCATCGTAGTAGTAAATCTTGAGGCCAATTTCGCCTCTAACCCAGTTAAACATGCTCTTTCTCTCCAAATCAAAGTAGAACAAACTCTCCTCCCCTTTTTTTGCAAACTGGTTGCCATACAGCTTTACTCTGCCCAGAAACTGATTTTTACGGCCAACCCCATTTCCGTACTTCCTGTCGTTGAAGACCTCAATCTCTAGCACTTCGAACTCCATATTTTCGGGATCAGATACTATGAACTCCATAACTTCATTCCAAACAGGGTTCATCTCTTTGAATCTGGTAGTGGTTCTTTTCCTCTGTCTATCGAACTCGGCCATGACGTAAGGGCTGGAGCTTCCCTGGCCATCTTTTGGAAGAAGATCTCGGGCTTCCACTACTTCGACGATGACCTTTCTGACGGTGGTCGGCGGCTGAGGGGACGTCGTCATGGTCTCATTGTGGGGAATGTGTTATGGGATTTAGGCTCACTCTCCGGTGAGCGGTGTAGAGTCACAGCCCAAGATTTGAGGCTTTTTGGAGACAAACAACGTCCGTTAATAGCGCCGAACACAGAGAGAGAAGACCCAAGGTGGATCGCCTTTCAAGCCTGATTACTCATTTGTTTATTTATTTATTCATTTATTCTATCAAGTAGCGCGCCAAAGAAATTTTCACTCCACTCCTGACTCCACATCCTTCATATGTGTTTGTTAATGGCTTATATTAATTATTAATTAGTAAAAAAATATATGAAGTAAGAAATTTTAAGTATTATAGTTATTTTTAAAGATCTAAATTATTGGCAACGGTTAAAAGAATTATGATGGAAGTTTTGAAAAAGATCACCCACTGGAACGATGTATGAAAAAGGAAGAAGCAACCTTTTTCAGAAAACTCATCATCATTTGGAGGTACAAATATATAAGCTTTTGGCCGGGTTTGTATGATTTGATTAGGAGAGCATTTTACCTTTACATGCGTGTGTGTGTTTCCATTTTGTTGCAGTTCGCCTGAGCTTGTGTGTGTTGCGTTTGAAAAGTAGGTTTATGTAATTCTAAGTTAAAACAAAATTTATCTTATATATTTATTATGTACACTATAAATCAAGTTATAATAGCAACTTCTCCGTTAACCAAACGACACGTCCCTCAGTCAGTACTGTCTCCCCATTCTCCAACTCCAGCCCCATGCTTTGCCTTTATTTACAGGGATGTCATCCGCCTTTATTTTATTCAGTACGAGCCTCTTTCTATTTTACTTGTGCGTGTGTGTATATGCTTTGGAATTTCTTATATATAAATATTTGAGGATTTAATATATATACTCATTAACTAATTAAAAAGAAAAAATATTTGAAAGGGGTCAAATGTATAAATTTGTGGGACAAATCTATAAAAAAAATCTAATTTTTATTAAATTTCTGGGACATTTTTTTTTTGATGGCCTTGTATAAATGTTTGGGGGATCAAATATATACTCATTAACTAATCTTGCATATAGATTAGAGAAAGTTGTTAGATTTTGTGGTTTTAAAGATGATCTTATGATATGTTGATAGGTAACAAAAAATAATATTCATTTCTGATCCTTAATATAAAAGAAAGTTAATATTTTGTTGAAAAAATTAAGTAACTGAAATATGTTACATTAATATATTTATATTTATCGTTTTTCTCTAAATTAATTTATCTTACTTATAAACTGACATATAATCTAACGATACACCGTATATGTCATGATTAAATAACTTCTTAATTAATATGAAAAAGTCAATTAACTCTTATATTAAGGAATGAATGTAGTATTAATAAATGCACATCAGAAAATTGAATTTGTTATTTATTTATGAGACATGATTGGAAGTAGTTCTTTCAAAAACACTTTCCATATTTATACAGATTTGTACTTGAGATATGTTATATATTTAAGTGGTCAAGACCTTTTTATTAGAACCGGGGTAGTAGTTGGTATTGAAATGTTATTAGAGATGGATGATATTAAGCATTTGATTGGTTGGCATGATTCTTGACATTGCGAGTAGGGGAAGGAACAGGATGCCGGAATTTAAGGTAACAAAAGTACATATATAAGATTGTGACCTAATGGTTCAAGACTGGAGTAACAAATATGTCACAGCATCCAGGGCATTTTTAAGAGAAAATGATAGTTAGGTCCCACGACTTTTTTTGAAAAAATTTAAAAAAGTCCTAAAGAAAATATATTTAATTTAATCATTGAAACAAAATATTTTATTTTTTATTAGATAATATATTAGTTTATTTCAAATTGTGAATGGTTATTTAGTTTAATAGTTTAAAGAAAAAAATAAAAATACTCTAAACTAATTTAATTGACACATGTAAATATTCTTTAATCGAGTTTTTCTTATAAAAAGTTGTAAATAAATTTTATAATTAATACAGGAGGAAGTATGTCACAGCGTCATCAGGGCATTTTTAATTACATTGGAGATTCTACGTACACCTGCAACCCCGTCGTGCGAAGAGAAATTTCTTGTTATCCTTAATATAATAATAAGGTGTTTAGGGAATCATTGTTGCATGCGTTACTGCTTTTAAGAAGGTGTTTCATTTTTATTATGTAATCATAGCCTAATAAAGGCCTTGAGATATAAGATTTTGATGTTAGGGTTAAAGTGGCGGAACCATAATTTTTTTTTTGGAAGGTCAAAAAATAAAACAAACCTTTAAATGCTTATTATAAAGACAAACTAAGAAGTATAGTTCTTTTTATAAAACACTTACACTATTTAATGTAATTAATATTTAGCCCGGGCCAGAAAAAATGTTTAGCCCGGGCCAAATAACATTAAATATTTTTTTTCATGTATAGCCATAATTAAAAAGGTAGTGAGTGAAAGTAATAATTAATATGATATTAGAGTTTAGTGTAATTAATAGAGATAATATTGAAAATTACTAAAATTTTAAGACAAATTTAATGATTTTAACTGCTTTTTAGTTTGTGAGAATTATTAGTTGGTTCCTTAAATAAGAACTAGAGGGAGTATTTATTAAATAGTATCAAATAACAAAAATACAAACAAATAATAACAGATAATTATAAATCAAAACAATATATAAGATGATACTAATCTTTTCGGTATCTCAAACAAGAATTTTACTTTCCTCTCACAGCTTAATTAGTAATGAAACAAACATTATTTTTACAGAGAAGATAAAAAATTAGCTGAGGCCAAATTTATGACTAAATAAAAGATCATATAATAAATACATATATATTTTAACAACGTCGCCCTGGGGTTAAGGGGCGATTTGGAAAAAAAAAACCCCCAAATGCTTTTAGAAATGACTTATGAAAAAGTTGATTGGGTAAAAGATCAGATTGTGAAATGTGATTTATGTTTGGATTGGTTGTTGCATAAGTAGCTTTTATGAAACTAAACTTATTTAGAATGACTTATGGATAATAACTTTTGAGATAATTAAAAATTAAAAATTACCAAAAATATTAAAAATGCTAAATTACAAAATTTGGCAATGCTAAAATACATAATTTAATCAAATAAATATTACATAAGTAACTAGGAATTTATGCCCTATACAATATGATATTTAATTATATCACGAATCTGATTCATTTCAATTGAAGATGGATGATTTAATTGGATTGAAGATTCCTCAGCAAAATTAGTCGATGAAGACTCCTCATCTACGCTAATATTCCCATTTTCAGCTTCCAATGAAAGTAGTATTTAATTGAAATAGTAAATATAAGGAGCTTATAACTTTTCAAAAGCCAAGAAACCAAACTTTTCAAATAAGCTCTTTTTCGCCCATAAGTCCGATTGACCACATTTTTCATCCAAACGAAAAAATGAAGAAAAATCTATATGCTCGATTGAAAAAGTAAATAAGCCCCTCCTATAACCTATACCAAACATGCACATTATAATATCTGTTAGCTAGCATATCTAAAGCCCATATATGATTTTGGAAAAGAGTTTGTTTAGGATATCGGTGAAAAAAATGACTTATAGTCAGTCAAATTGGGTAAAAGTCAGATTTTAAAATATGATTTATGTTTAGATTGCGGTAACATAAGGAGCTTTTGTGATTTAAACTTATAGTCAATGTGAAATATTTTTAAGGGTACTAAGCGATACTAAAAATATACTTCAAGATACTGAACAGTACTAAAAAATAGTTTATGATATTGAAAAAACGTCACATACTAGCTTCAAAACCTTTTGTTTTCCGGTTAACCAAAACAAATTCGGGACATGAACCAAAACAACATGACTATATATGTAGTGCCATATATGGACACTAGTTAAATGCTTTTTCAAGGACTTTGATGTTGACTTGATCTTCTTCCTCTTCTCCACTTCCCCTCTTCTTAGCTCCTGATGAGCTTCCAATTACGTCTTCCTTCTTCGCATGCTTTGCACAATATGTTCTGTCTCAATCAGAAACATAATTATTTCACACTTACTTTCTCAAACAGTAATTAATATTACAAGCTATTAAGTTAGTTATTAGTTCAAGGAGTAATTAAATAACGTTTTTGTTGCTTGGAAATTAAAAGGAAAACAACGGTTCAGCCTACACCAACAAAATAATCAAAACAACCTATTTACCAAGGATCTTTGTAAAGCTTGATGAATTCCCAAATAAGTGATAGATAAACCCAAAAACACAAGGCAATAGAATAACCAAAACTGACCCCAAGAAGAACATTGACCACTTTGCATAAAATTTTAGATGGCAGGTTGAAAGAAGGCATTTGTTGCTCTGCTCCTTGATGCATTGACGCCTCAAGCTAAAAAATAGAAAAGCACAAGTAAGACAAAAAGAAAATATATAGACTAAATGGTACAACACTCAATCCATTAAAAGATATAGTTTTCTCAAAAGTGTTATAAGAAGCCATTGGAAGGTGAATCAATGCCAACAGGAACTTAACCCATTGAAGAAAAAAAAAATAAACCATCCAAAACTTAGACTGAAACAAGAGTGAACAGGTAGTAGCAGCACATGCAAGGATCAAATTATGCATTATAAAAATGGCATTCACAGGAAAATGAAATAAAAAATACATTACAAACAAGTAAAATATCAAACCCATTAAACAATTTATAGGTTAGTTGAATGAGAAATTCACATTAAGAAACTCAGAAATTAGAAACCTAGGATTGGATCTCGCAGGTCCTTCCTCACCAATATCAGTTAGTCATCTACAGTCTTTAATTGTGGCTTTCTCCATTGAAGTACAAAGATTGCAGCCAGTACGACTAGAAAAAGAAATGCAAACATTGAGAAGTATGTCACTGATTGATTCCCAACAATCAGCCCTGTGTCCACACGGTCCAATTCAATGGGTTCTACCATTGTTTCAACCATGAAGGATCCAAGGGTCCAGTCAATGTGAAAACACCCCTTCCGATTTCCAAATCCAATCCTGCAAAAATTAGTGTTACATTTTTACTAAACAATCATTACTGAGAAATTACAAGGCTAACCTCGACAGGGCGCCTTAGATGTCCAAGTTTTCCAATCACGTGCAAAGCCTTTAATGCAAATAATGCAAAGATTATTCCAAGTGTTCCATCAAACATACCAGCATCAACCACAGTATCCTAATCAATAGAATAAGAAACCATTAATATTGATAGGGGGATAAAATTCTCATCATTAATCGTTAAGGCATGTAAACTAAGTTTTGAGGACATAAAATGCATCACCATGTGAGAACCAATCAACAAAGCCTCAGCAGCTGCATTTGCACCCTCCGCTCAACCATGTACATTCCCCATTTCGTCCACCCACCTGGAAATAAAGCATAAATCATTAGTCCAACTTCCACAAAATCAAATGTTCGGAGTGAAGAAGCCGGAAAGGCGACGTTCTCAAACCAGCATCCTCCATCCATGTTTGAATAAGATTAATTGCCCTCATCGATGCTGGACTCATAAATGTCCTCTCTAAATAGCCACTAGTAGCATCACTCACCTGTTCATTCAGCAGCAACATTAACTTTTGAGAATGAACACAGTCAATCTTATAGGACACCAGCCACTAGAACAGAATGACCTCTTAGTATAGGTAATTTGAAGAAATACTAAATCTGCTAGTTAAAATCTAAAAGTAATGGCGGTTCACAATATGGAAAAAAACACGTCTTCAATTCTTATGCTTTTGTTGTTCGATTCTTTAATACAATTATGATATATGAAGAATTATCAAACAGAATCAAGGAGGAATTTAACTTAGTTACCTTTCCAAGTTCATAGAGTCTACCCACTGCCTCATATCTTAAAATTTTGGGGAATAAATCACTTCTGTTCTTTATATCCTCAGTTCCATTACCTAATGATTGCAAACAACTACTTGCAAACAAGCTTCACGTTGATACAAATCCGCCTGGGTCGAATCTTTTAAAAGATTAAAAAAATTAAAATTATAAATGGAACCACTACGTGAGACAGCTAGGGCATTCTTGTGAAAGTTCAAAAGCCACTTAATATCAAGAAGAATGATCTTGATAAAACAAAAAATCAAATTAATGATGCAGAAAAAGCAGACTCTCCCGTTGAACCCCTAACATACCAATTACTTAGTGTGCGTGGAAGATTTTGATTGGCGCAGTACTACCACGGTTAAAGAAGATGAATGAAATAGGTATTTTTCATTATCACCTGATCTTTCTTTCAATTCCCCTAGGTAGGAGGAATGTTTATCTCGGGGCAATGATGCCGGAAGACAATTTATGGTAAATTGTTTTGTCTCTATGTTGTAAAATATGTAGAAAATTATTATGTTAATAAACTAATAAAAAGTATTGTAAATTTAAAAATCAAATTTATGAAAAAAAAATAAAAGTAAGAGTTGCAAGAATTATAGAAAAAGACCATTATTGTAGTTAACCCACAAAAAACGCATTATAACAGAAAATTCTCCAAACTCCATATTTGTAAGGGCCTACAAAAACAAATATTAGGTTATGACAGAGATATTAGGTTGTAACCACATCATCTCATCTTCTTCTTCTTCTTTTCTTCGAACACCTCTTCTACTTGTCTCAGTAACTTCATCTTTGAAGTTAATCAATCTATGAACTCCATTCCTAATTTTGTCCAACAACACTTTCTTGAATCCGGTAATACTGATTCTTTTATCAGCGCCGCATTTTATCTCGTGAAATCATTTCGTTTATGCTTTCTCCGATTATTTGCCACTAACGAATTGGATTGAGACTTTTAAGAATTTGGGGTTTTTTTTACCTTAAAGAATTGGGATTAATACTATTATTAATTTTATAGTTTGATCAAATTTTAATTTTTGTTCCTCTATTTTAAATCTTTAGTTTTGGTCTTATAATTTTATAAAAATTTGGTCTGAGTTTAATGACGGGTCCGCGTACGTTTTGACGGGTTTTGGTTTAATTTTAGTCCCTAGCTATATACTTTTTTTTGATATAAAAGAGAGGCAAAAGCCTTAAATAAACAGATATTACATATGTGGAGAAATTAATCCCAAGCTCTCATATAAAACCCATGTCCTAAGGTGACTAGGACAAGCATCTAAAATGATAGACTTAAAAATACCAGATTTTGCCAACGCATCCGCCACACGGTTTAAATCCCGGGGAATATAAGTGAAGATAACCTCTCAATCCCTACTCTTAAGCTCCTGTATCTTATCACATAAAAGACATCCCACAACACTCATATCCAACTGACAAATACCAATGGCTTCAGCAGCATCAGATTCTAGAATCAACTTCCTGATGCCGAAATCCCAAGATAAAGACAGCCCTTCCAAAATAGCCCAGAGTTCAGAATTCCAAGCATTACATACGCCTATTTGCTTTGAAAAACCAGCAACCCAAGTTCCTTGATCATCCCTTAGCACGCCTCCACAGCCTACCTCAGAGGACTGCAGATTAACAGCGCCATCTACGTTTATTTTCCACGAACCAGAGATAGGCCTCTGCCATAAAACGTGTTGCTGCGTAGGAGAATTCATCACACCAGAGAAAGAATCCTTCCCAATAGAAAACGTTTCCACATGTTTAACACCAGTGCAGAGGGATTAATGGGCTTAGCAAAATTACTATCGAAAATAGACTGATTCCTCCATCCCCATAGCAACCATACAGACACTCCAAAAATAATATCCCACAACAAAATCTGCACTTTCCCTAGATGATCATTTAGATTCCATGAAACCCAATCCATCAGACCAAGACGAAAGAATTTTGGTACATACCTAGGCTGAAGTAAATCCGACCACAGCGATTTGGTATAAGGGCAATCACGTAGTACATGAAGGATAGTCTCTATCCCACCATTACAGTGCTCACAATTTGCTGAAGCGTGAGACCAGGAACTACGCCACTTATTTGTAGGTAATTTATTGAGCATTACCTTCCATAAGAAGACTTTAATCCTCTCCACCCCATTCCATTTCCAGATTTTCTTAAACACCTTTGAGTTGGCAGTTTGGGGATATTGTTCAACAAGAAAGTAAGCGCTCTTAGTTGAAAAAAGCCCAGAACTAGTAGCCCCCCACATCAAGATATCATTACCCGCATCAACTCTTGGGGGCAGATGAGCAGCAAGTCTTTGAAGAATAATGGGGTCAACCATATCCGAGAGCCTTCGAAAGTCCCACGCACACCCCTTGCAGACCAGTCCGCTACACAGGATTGCGCTTCTTCAACTGTAAGTTCCCTTACACAAAAATCTTTAATTTTCTTCCCACAAATTAACCATTGATCACTGAAGAAATTGACAAGTCTGCCATCTTTAATCCGCCACTGTGTACCCATAGAAATAATTTCACTTTGAGAACAGATAAATTTCCAGACTTTAGAGTCCCCTGACCAGCAAGTCAACAAGGATTCACCATCTCTCATCATATACTTCTGAAATAGAATTTGAGCCCACAAACCCAACTCACCTAGAATTAACTTCCAGGCAAGTTTAGTGCCACAAGCTCTGTTAACCGAACTCAGCTTCTTGAAACCAATTAGTCCCCCACACTCCTTTGGCCTGGTAATTGAATCCCAACCTACCAGGTGGAATTTCCTAGAAGATTCATCATGTCCCCATATAAAGTTCCTCTGAAGCCTCTCCACTCAGAACAAATGGAAGATGGTATTTTTGAGACTTGCATAGGAAACAAGGGAATCGAGCTCAAAACTGATTTAGCTAGCGTTTTTAATCTTCTGGCCATAGATAAGCAGTTAGCTTTCCAAGCTGAAAGTTTGGCTCTTACACGATCAATAATATAATGAAAGGTATCTTTGGTCTTCCTACTCCTGGTAAGAGGAAAGTCTAAGTACCTACCAATTTCCGTTGAGATGTGCATACCCGAACTCTCCTTAATCTTCTGCCTTGTAATCACCGGAATTTTAGGGGAAAAAATATAGAAGATTTAGAATAGTTAACCTTACTCCCGAATGCGTTCATGAATGTTTGAAGACAATCTAACATGCACTCCGTTTGTGGTTCAGTGGCCTCACCGAATAGGAGCAGATCATCAGCAAAAAGAAGGTGGGAAACCTTGGGGCCATCTCTCATTACAAAAATAGGTTTCCACCTCTTCTTCTCTACCGCATCACATATCAAGTGTGAGAGCTTGTCCATACACAAGATGAACAAGAAAGGAGACATAGGGTCGCCCTGGCGCAAGCCACGATTAGGTGCGAAGTACTCAGTTCACTGACCATTCCACAAGATATTATAAGTGGTAGTAGAAACGTAATCCATCACAAGGTTGATAAAGGCACTCTCAAACCCCACCTCTATAAGAACTTGTTGCAAGAATTCCCAATGGATGCTATCATATGCTTTCTCTAAATCGATCTTCATCGCCATTAGACCCTTCTTGCTTTTGGTCTTGCTCATAATATGTAAGATCTCTTATCCCACAATAATATTATCTTGAATATGCCTCCCTTTTATGAAACTAGCTTGAAAAGGGGAAATAAGACAATCCATCACCCCTTTCAGTCGAAGAGTGATGATCTTTGTAATACACTTATAGTGCACGGTACATAGTGAAATTGGCCTCAGGTGAGAAGGTAGGACTATATCTTCCCTTTTTGGAATTAAGGAAATAATAGTCCTATTAGACTCTCCCAAGGAGATGTTACCTTTAAAGGCTTTCTTCACAAAAGAGCATAGAGCCTGGCCCACTGTATTCCAATTAAATTTGTAGAAGAAAGTAGGAAAACCATAAGCTCTTGGAGCTTTGAAACATCCTATAGAAAAGAGAGCATTCTTAATCTCCTCATTCTCCGGAGCATCTGCAAGACTGACCAAGGCTGCGGAATCAACAACAGGAAACTTGGCAACTGTATTCAGAGGGATCAGTTGCTGATTGTCTCCACAAAACATGTCCTTAAAAAAACTTAAGACCATATGCTTAAGATCCTTAGAGTTTTCAACCCAAACACCATTACTAGATGGTCATAAATACAGCAAGTGCATTGGCAAGTTCAAAAGTAAATTTTCAAACATATTCAGGAAACAAACAACTGTTCTAGATGGTCATCACTTCTAAATACCTTCTAGACTTTGCTACTTAAACCATTCATACACATTGATACTTCATTCTAGTGCCTTAATTCATTTAGATCAATCAGTACCACATTAGTACCTCAATTCCTTCTAGTTGATTCACACACCTAAAGAATCACTCAACTATCAAGTTCAATTCTTAGGTCACAGTTCAGTTGATAGCAACCCTCCGAATGCACAATCAATTATCATCCTAATTTTGTAACCTCGATCATAACAAAAATCATGCTAGAATCATCATCATCGCATATATCATACAACCATTATCCTTAAATATTCCCAAAAGTGTCAACTGTCAAATTACAAATCAACTTTCAGAATCCTCAACATCAGTTGGGATCATATTTCCTCAAGAATACCCATAGTACATTCTAAGATCATGATTAACAATTCCTAGACTAATCCTCAAAACATGCAGATATTATTCACAAAGCTCTAATTCAATATCATGAAAACATATTCTAAACATCATCCATTATCATCATAGATAACTATTAATCATACCCAAATAAACATACTGTCAGTGCAACAATAATCATCGTTCATAGGGTTCTTACACTTAGGTATTGGAAACAAAATGCAACCTCAAACACATTCTGACCTAAATACAATTTCATCTTAAATCGGATTCGAACCTATCCTCATAAAATTCAACAGTTTTTATGAAGTTCCAATTCTATCTCCTTTGTAGTAATAAAATACCTGATTTGTCATCTTACACTAATTTTGAATGAAGACCACTTCCTTTTGAAGTCAGGGTCCTTCTGCAAAGTATTCTCGATCAATACTCAGAAATCCTTCATACTAGATACATGTACTCTACTTATTAATGCACCTGATGAGATGTCTGTGAATAGAGAAAATTTGGACACACAATGTTTAAAATGTTAAACACCTCTTTGACATGATTTTGATATAACGTTCTAAACAACACAACTTTTCGAGGAGTTTACACTTTGATAAAGGACTAAACTATGTCAATATCGTCATTCCTCAGTCTGTATCCCTCATCTAAAATTAAAATAGAAGGATCCTCAATCATACCGCATTCATATAAGCATTTTCTTAACACCACTAAAGATCACCACTTTTCACTCCTCAAGGTAACTCGACCTTTAGTCAAAATTTTCAAATTTCTAATCGTCGAGAAAATCACCCTTCCCCGAGATTACTATCACCTTAGCACGCTTACACTCGAGTTCCATTTTCAAAAGCCAGCCCAACAACTCAAATCAGCTGCACATCCAAGACAAATTTCTTGGAGATATGTTCATAAAATAATCACCACGCGGCGTACAAACGTCTAAACGGTGTAGAATTAACAACTACTAGGTTGCTTTTAGGGAACATTAGGGTGCGGTGCCGTAAATCTCTACACAGTTATGAGCTAACGACAGATTAGAATACGATGCTGCTTAATTAAAACAAAATCTAGACATTACTATCTCAGCTATAAACCGAGTAAAGCAAGAGTAAATGTTTCACATTCTCTCAAGCTTCACAAAACTTCCACATATTAATTTCCTCCCGTTCGTGACTCTCTATATTCTTCCACATTGTCTTTAAACATGGCCGGTTCAAGCAACTCTCTTCCAATTTTCGGCTCATACAACCCTTTCTTTCTTGAAGCTTTACTACAAGATAATCGGCCTAACATGTTGGTGCCTTGTCTTACAATGTACTATACCCTTATTCTTCTTTACTTCCCCAAAATCGTAGGAGTGGACGTTCATTCATCTACCTCAATGATTCACGTTCCTACTTCTCCTCCAAGGATACAAGATTCTATCTACGATTACTAACGAGAAAAGAATGCGAGTCCATCAAAACGACCTATTAAGAGATGTCGTAATATGGCAGAACTTATGGAGTCTACGGTACCTTCTAAACCAAGGAATCTTGCTTCTAGCCAGGCTGAGACTTCTAACCCATTCTCCTGTTGTTGCTGTCATGTTCTGAGGGAGATCATTCATACCAATGGACTTCAATATCATAAACTTGAAGTTCATGGGAGGATTGGTATGATAGACCATGCTGTCTTTCACCAAGACGTACAAGGAGGTTCCTCCAGACCTCAAATGTTTGATTTTGGTAAGAAAAATATTGAAGAAGTCAAACATTTTTTTGAAAATTATTGTTTGAATCAAAACTCTTTAGGGTATGTCTTGGTGTCAGATCCCCTCTCATCCTACTATGAAACTCTCTGTGTTGGTTTGGAATGGACCAAAACTCAAAATGAACCACTCAGTAGTTCATTTCCAACCAGTACAGAAATTATACCCTATAAAGAAAAAGAGACCGAGGTTGTAAATAATAATCCTTCCATTCCCATAAATAATAATCCTGTAGTCCTCATACCCAGTGATTCATATAGGTCAAGGGCTGAACAAAACCTTAGGGGTGAATTAATGACAATAAATGATCTTAAAGACTTCTTCCATTTACCTCAACCAGCAGCGGCTAGACAAGTTCGTCTATGCAAAAATGTTGTAATGAAAATATGTCGTAGGGGAGGAATAAAGCATTGGCCTTATGTAAAGGTTCGAAGTATCATGAAGCGAATCACTGGACTAAGGAAGACAATGTCTCATCAAGATTCTGTCTCAAGAGCAACTACTGAAAAAGAAATTAGCAGACTTCAACATGAGATGATCAAAGCTTGTGGTGGGGTTGTACCGACTGTTGCTCTTGATGCTTGAAATAATATAGTCTTTTCTTCTTGGCCTTCTTGTTTTTTACTGTACCTTGTCATTTTAATTTTGTTTAGCTTAAATCTCTTACACCATACATAAAAAGAATTTGTTATTTTTATAACCTTTGATATATAATTCCTTAGATTCTAATAATGACTGGAACATAAATATCCGCTTATACTACAACATACTAAATATGGCTAATGAAATAATCACCAAATAAAGGCTTAGCCTTTGAATCACTTCCCTAAACACCATTGGTTAATAAAAGATATTGCTCCTTTCCTAAAAAGAAATCTTGTCTCCAAAATTCACAATCCCAATTTTACCTCCTACCCACCATACTCTGTTACGCTATTGTGCTATAATATCAAATCTCATTCTCAACCTAACCTCAATCGCAACTTCAAAATCATAAATCTCCATTACCAATCACTTGAATATCCTAGACAAGGCTAGACTATAACCCAATAAATACCAAAACTAACTAAAGAGAAGTGCACATGTTATGATTTTTAATTTGCCACGACCTCTAAAAATTTTAAAGATTTTTTTTTTGAAAATAAATGAAATAGGAATGTTTAGCTCTGATACCAAAAATGTAACACCTCAAATTCAACACCTGAAAAATTGGTCAAAATATTTGAAATACCTCCAACAGGGATAATCAATATCCAAATCATTAAATTACAAGACTATTTAAAATAAAGTTCATAATACATATTCAAAATAAATTTCCAAAAATGTTTCAGAGTTTAATACAAAGTGGAAGTTTTAGGTTCATGGCAAATGAAATAACATAACATAAACTATAGGAGTACAAAAGAGCCTTCAAAGCTCACTCCATAGGTGCCTTCCCTTGCTCCCTACTAGGATATTCACTGAAAAATGTTAATATGGGATGAGATTCCACGTCTCGGTAACTGCGAAAGTTTCTACCGTACACAAGCAAATTACATATGACAAAAAAAGGCTGATCTCAAATATATTTATATATATACCATAATTTCTCATACAGAATTATTTTGAATAAGTAATCATCATTATGTCGAATTATGAATTATACAATTTTACAATATGCAATATGCAGCCTCCCTTATATCACCATCCGCCCTTGTACCGCTGACTGGAGCCATAGGCTAACACAAAGTCCAATAGAAACTCATTCATTTGATTTGGATGGTTTCAAGCTCACGTAACTTAAGATACACCTAGCCAAAGGTATAGAGCTTAAGTATGGACTATGTCTCCCTCCTTAAAAGAACAACTAAGGAGGTGTCACATGTCCCACAACTCCAATGCAATCCCGCCGAGGAAAAACATGGAAGAAGGAATTTTGAAAAGTATCATCCACCGTGCTTAGAGTAGTGGCATAAAGAAATCTTATCATTCAAGTTCCTCCTTACTCCAACCCATCACACATACATATGCCATGATAATTATATTCAATAAAAATAAAGTAGATTAAAACATGCTTCCATTTATATCATCACAAGGAAAAATCAACATCTCATAAACCTCATTGGACCAATCTTCATACTTGAGAATTCAAAGGACTAAATTGTCATTTCGAAATTCGGGGGCAAACCGTAATATTCAGTTTTCATCATGATAATATCGTAATACATATACAAATAATTTAGTCTATATAAAATATAACATAATTTATAATCATACACAATTCACAAGTATATGGAAGAATATTCAGAGTTACCTGTTACTCTATAGTTCCCAAAATTACCACAAGGCTTCCTTCACTCTCTCTCTCTCCTCTCTCTTTCTCTACCTTTCTGTGAGTCTTGAGTGTTTGTGTGTTGTGAAAGAAGAGAAGAGGTGAGGTATTTAGAGAGTTTTGGGTCTCAACCATTTTTCAAAAATCACATGTCGTCATCTACTACCCAACTACTTCAATCTACCATCTATCTACCACTCTTATGTCCATCTACCGTGTAACTACCATTCACATCTCCATCTACCATCTAACTACCACTCTTATGTCCATCTACCGTGTAACTACCATTCACATCTCCATCTACCATCTAACTACCACTCTTATGTCCATCTACCGTGTAACTACCATTCACATCTCCATCTACCATCTAACTACCATACATATGTCCATCTACCAAATACTTATCTACCGATCAAATTTCACATGCTTATCTACTACATATTCATCTACCATTCAAATTAATATCTGATTTTTACCCTGATTGCAATGAAAAATACTGATTATCAAAAGCCTAGTAACTTTCTTATCTCAGTCTTATTCCTAAACTCTCTTATTCCAAAATTTGAGATATTACTATAAAAATAATCTTAAATGATAAATTTTAATTATCATAAATTAATTTCTTCCGAAAAAATTTAGGATGTTACAACAACGAACATCATTAATTTCTGCACCTCCTACTCTTTCCGTCGGCGACAAAATGTCATTAAAATCGCCAATTACCATCCACGGTTCCAGACAGGAAGAAGACAGAAGTTTCAGCTTAGACCAAAGGAGTTGCTTCAGGTTTGAGTGAGGAATAGCATAAATAGTCATAAGGTAGAAAGGGGGTAATTCCATCAATAACACAATAAAAATGCAGGAATTGTCGACCCTGACCAACCTCCGTCACAGCGATCCGGTCCTTCCGCCAAGCTGCCATAGTACCACCAGAATGACCAATACTCGGGACCACCGCCAAGCCATCGAAACCCATCCTTTTCATATCATCGAATCTAGCTGCATCAACGCACTTAGTCTCAGCCAAAATAATGATCAGCGACTAGGAACCATGACAGGCAGTTCTGAGATTTCGCAAGAAACCATTACAACACGCTCCGCGACAGTTCCAGTAGAGCACAAGATCCATTAATTAAAGCCCAAAAAAGGATCAGAAAGAGCCCTACCAGACTCAAAAAGCCGACTGGGCTTGTAGGCCCATAGCCTCCTCCTGTGTCTCTTCCACAATATCGCAATTTGGGCCCTCACCACTTGGACCAGCCCAAAACTTCCCCCTAATACCCTCCCAACCTCCTCTTTCCCCCGGATCAATAGGAACCGAGGATAATATCTCCACGTCAGGTGGAACGCTGATTGAGGGGGCCACTATATCCTCTTGCATCCTGCTGTTTCCACCAACTCCCACCTCATCAATCGAAACTTCTGTTGTATTCTCATATCATCACCACTTTTCTTCACCTTTTGGATCGACTCTCTGGAATGCTTGTCCTTCCTCTGATTTTGTCTGCCAGTCACCTCCATAATTAATTCCTGAGATGGGATCTTCGCTTTTGACGATTTTTTCTTCTCCCCCATTTCCTCTCTTTTACAACCCGTACACTGCTCCCTGACTTCTGAGCTTCCATAGTTCCTCTAACCTCCCCACCGCCATGTACAACTACAGCCCCTTTGTCTGTAACACCATCAACCTCCGCCTCCCCGGCCAAAGCACCAAACCGAGAGCCTTTACTCTGTTTCCGGTGGGCATCACTTTTCTTCTCCTTCCCTCCACGCTTAGGCTTAATGGGCTTGCGAACAACCTTCCAAACTTCCTCCTCCTGCCTACTACCATCTCTCATTTCCATTACATTAGTTGGCACCTCATTACCACTCTCACCAGACTTCTCCCCTACCTCTGGACGAGACCCCTGTTTTACATTCCTCAAGTTTATGACCATAAATGCCACAGCCAGTGCACAAGGAATGGAGACCTTCATACTCAATAAAATAATCCTGACCATCCAGGGAAAATCTTGACATGAGCTTTTTACTAAGATCAACAAGAAGACATATACGAGCATAGTGTCCCCTAAGCTGACAAGAAGTGTTGAAGTCAATCTTAATAGTTTCTCCGATCCTATCCCCAATCCAAGTTAAAGCATCCTTGTCGTAGTATACTTAATCTCATACTACGGATCCCTATAGTTATGTGGGCTTAGTTAGCTATAGACGAACAGCTGTAACTAAGTCAGTTAGGGAAGTTAAGCAGATTAATCACATGGGTAAATAAGTATCCGTACACGAACTAATTACGATTGAAAGCCTCCTCAAGGAAATGGATAACTTGAGAGTTTTGGAATGTTGATTTCAAATATAACTACTGCAAGATCTACATATATCCTCAATATTTTTTAAATCATTACATCAACATTTGAGTCACATTTAAATGGTTCATATTTGATCTCTATAAAATTATTATTAAAATCTTGAATTATAAAAATAAAATAATTAATTAAATATAAATTACTAAATTTTAATATGAATAACTCGATACTACAATAAAGAAAATAAAAATAACATTTTATATAAAATTAAATCTAAACCATTCAAAATTAATGGTTATAAAAAGAAGACAAAGAAAGGGGATGAGAAGGAAGAAAGAGAGGTTTCGAACAGGGTAATAAATGCATAAAAATCTACAAAAGCAAGTTCTTGAAACACTCACTGTAGTCAAAGAAATGGAACAAGCAAAGTCAACTCTAGATCCACACATAGTCCAGAACAATCTCCCTTTCCACTTTAAACAAGTGGTAGTCAATAACTAAACAGTATCAATATTATTAATCAATATATATAAAACGTATATAACTGAGAAAAGC
Organism: Acacia melanoxylon; assembly: GCA_019022615.1. Taxonomy (NCBI): domain Eukaryota; kingdom Viridiplantae; phylum Streptophyta; class Magnoliopsida; order Fabales; family Fabaceae; genus Acacia; species Acacia melanoxylon. The sequence continues at coordinate 1,268,159 of JAFJYJ010000025.1, forward strand.
AACGCAATTTTGTAACCAGTAGTCAAGAAAGTTGTATTATTGAATGAATCAAGCGTGTATATATCATGGTTTGTGAAACCGGACCGGACCGGCCGGTTCAGGCATCGAACCGGCCAACCGGCCACAAACCGGTCCGGTTTGGTAAAACCAGTCGACCGGCGGAACTGGGTCGGCCGGTAAACCGGGTGACCCGGTCAGTCCTTTGGTCAGACCTTTTTTAAAAAAAAAACATTTCTCCTTCAATTTTTTTTTATTTCTCCCTCAATTTTTTTTTTCCTTTTTTCACTTTTGGATGTCATATGGATTTTATTTGGATTCGTTTTTTAGTTTTCCGAAGCTATTGTGATTTCTCATTTTTCGGTTGGCTCGCTTAGTGGATGTCAAATGTAGGTTGTAAAGAAAATTATTAAGAATATCTGAATATGTCACAAGTATTAGAGTATATGATTATTTTGCCACTGATCCAAAATGTTGAAAAGATATATAGTATGTCAAATTTAGGTTTGTATGATAAGAAATTAATTATTTTCTAATTTTTTATACCTCGCCGGTCTAGGCCCGGGTTGACTCCGGGCTGACTCCGGTCTGACCCACTAACCCTTAACCCAAGACTCGACCGGTTCGTGGTGGTCCGGGTTTTAACCTTGGTATATATCATGATCGTAAGCAATACATGGATAAGCATTTAACTTAATGTGTGTGTGTATAATGTTATGTATGAGGCTTGCACCTTCTCACCAACAAATTCAATTTGAACACAAACTCTCCCATGACGTTGATCACTCGCCGTAGTTTATATAATAATTTTTTAAATCAATAAATTATATTTATCTATCTTGTGTCCCCCGAGGGCGCACGGGTTCATGCATAATGATAGTGTCTTTTCAAATACAGTATAAATCTTTTTTAATAAATTAAGGGTTTTTATAAAATACAGTAAACTTTTGAGGGTTTTTAATTATAAACAACAAAAGAAACCCAAATGATTAAGGAATGACATTATAGTATCTCTTGTTTTGGCCCAACACCCTTGTTAATTACCTTCACTTGTAAACAAGTGAGGGCTCATGTTCCTATATACTCCGTTCAATATTCAATATAATATATATTTATTTAATTTGATTAGGTTAAGAAAGTTAGTTAAGTTAGTTCATATGACATGTATTTTGTAAAACACTATATATTCATTTTCCTTAATTTCCTCCTTCCTTCTCATACTTGATTATTATTGAGGGAGAATCAATAGGAATGAATTATAAAAATATTAATAAATATGAAAACTATATTTTATATTTAGGACCAAGATCGATCTCCAAATTTATCTTATATTTAAAAACCAGAGGAATATTAATTATATACATTTTCCCTGAACAAAGAATACAACGTTAAAAATTCGTTTCTACAAAAAGAAAAACTGATAAAGGCTCAGCTGTTCTCCCTCACAACGCTTCGTTTTGCAATCTCTTATGTTATATTCTTTTGCTGCATATAGATTTGTGGCTGCCCTGAGTTTCAGAGAGAATAAGAAGAAGAGGAAGAAAAGTGAACTGTCAATGGAAGGAAAAAAGAGTAAGAGGGAGGATGAGAGGAGAGTAAAATGAAGTATATATTGTGAAGATGACCCGTGGAAGCTAACAAGGCTGCATAACAAAGCCTAATTAAGTTACTTTAAAGTATTATTGAAAGTGTTGACTTTTTCTGTAAAGACTAAAAAGTTAATTAAATTATTTTAAAGTATTTATTATATTTTTATTTTTTTGTCCAAACTAATTGTTTAACTTATAAATTGATATATAATATAATATAATGATACACAATATATTATATAATTAAGTAACTTATTTAGCTTCCTTAATTTTTTCAAAAAACAATAAACTAGATCTTGGAGGGACTACATACCATTCTCAATAATAGTAGTGATTGGTTTGGCGTTCAACTCTCAACAGGCTAGAAGTTAAAATGATCGGATTTGTATCTTGTAAAACTAAAAAAGAGATAGACAAAATATAAAAAAAGTAAAAAAAACAGAGAGAAAATGACTCTTCATTTTAATTGATATTACTGTTTTTCTCTAACAGAGATTCCCAACTTATTCTAAATCAGTCATACGGACACAATAAAGGCGAAAGAAGTTATTCATATGAAGTTACTTGTTGCTAACTTTCATCAAAGCTGTGGACTCAAATTTCTTGTTTTGCACTTATTCTACGACAGTACCACATAGAAGTCGAAAGTGTATATATGGTAGAAGAAAACACCAAACAGTAACATCAAAACCAGAATATACAAATACTAATTAATGATGGATGAATCAGAACTACATTATGACTAGCTAGTGCTCTATACATATGGTTTAAAGTTGAGACCATCAAATGATTTTTCAAGGACTTGATCCGCTTCCTTCTTCTTTAGCTTCTGAAGAGCTTCCAATTACGTCTTCCATCTTCCTCGCACTTTTTGCACAATGTTCTGTCTCAAACATAAACATTATTATTTCACACAGTGATTAATTAATAACGTTTTTGTTGTTGGAAAAATAAAACAATGTAATGAATTCTCACCCCTAACTTGTCGTTCATACTCATCTTTATCACGGACCAACAACTTTGCCGCATCATAATTGAAAGGATGCTTAGAATTTGGTTGACATAAGAGTTGTGGAATAAAGTATTCAAAGATATGTACAAGTTCTGTAGAAAAATAAGAACAAATTTAAAATACTTGACTATGAAAATACAAACATACAAATCATCAAATTGAAGGCAAACATTTCACATAAAGATCCTAGAATTAGCAATTAATACCATTATCTTTCCGCCATCCTAATTGAAGAACATCCACGCATATAGCACCAGTGCTGCACACAAAATAGAGTCAGCCATAGTAAACCTTTGAAAAAGGATATTATGACTTATAGCAAATAGGGTGCTCACGAGAAATCAATATTTGGGTGAAATGGTGGGTCCTTGAAAGCCACGTGGGGTGCTTGGTCTGGAAAACGGGAAGGAATAACAACACGAACTTTCCAGACTCCATCTTCATAAGGGCCTGAAAAAACAAACATGAGGTTGTGACAAAGATACATATTATAACTAAGCCAGTAATTCATATATTTTCAAGCCAATTAAGTTACAGAGATTAAGAATGTGGACAGTACTCTCTTTTGGACCGTGATACACCACTACCAACTCATCAAGCTTATCATCTACCGGAGTCACATCAATATCCTTCGTATTATTCAGGCTGTGAAAAAGGAAAACATGCGTTAATTAATTAGACAGATGAAACGTAACTGTATAATATTGCCTATTATCTCCACCATTCGATCAATTGTCTGCATATTATTTACTGCTACTTAATAAATATAATCTTACATTTCTTTTCTGTGACGCGACGCTAGCTTACCACACATGCCATAAATTCTTCAATATCTCACGACTAGCAAATCGATTATTCAACCAATTTTACCGACTATATGAAATAGGGATTAGTAAAAATAAATTTAAGATTATAACTTTATATCCATCAACACGAAATAAAAAAATTCACTTACAATCTCAATATTTTCGCATCTCTCTCTTTTGAAGATGACATTCTGATTTGAGTAAATCAGTTCTTTCAACCTGCTATTACAAGAACATTAAAGAAGTTTCTTGGAATTAATCTGAAGATGATTATTCCTACTCCTAATACTTACTACATGTTGCATAAGCTTTCTTGACTTCTCTATATATGTTTAATAAACATAATCTTACATTTCTTTTTCATTGAAAACACATTAATTATGATCGCTAGCTTACCAAGCATGCCATAAATTCTTTAACATCTCACGACAAGCAAATTGATATTCACCCAATTTTACCAACTATGAAATATGGTCAGTTAGAATACACTTATAATTGCTACGTCCGTTTGCTTTCTTTTGCGTGAATACGAGCAAATTAGTTCTTTAATTTCAACCTGCAGCAAGAACATTAAAGAAGTTTCTTGCGCAGCCTAACGTAGAAATTTTGTATTCTATTTGTCTATGTCTTAATGATTGAAGGTTCAAAAACAACAGTCACTTCATAATAGTAATATGCTTCAGGGAAAGGGATTGTGATAAAAGAAAATGCCTTTATGGGTTCAAGTATTATGAAAGATATTAAAATAGTGTTAGAACCAAACCTGGATCGATCTGATTGTGCGCTAGCTAGTACCGAACACGATGATCTTGGGTAGAAAGAATGAGAGGAAGCTTGTGAAGTTTGACGATTATATATTGCTTTTCTGAAGTTTGTGATGAAAGAAATGAGCACAAGTCTCATTATATAGACTGAGACTAAGTTGGATTGGGGAGGCTCAAGAATGAGCAGTATTTTCTTGGAGTTGTCTTTTGGCCAACAATATTTTCTTGAATTCGGAAATATAATTAGCGCCACATATATTTGATTTCGTAAAACCATATGGTTGATGTAACATCCCAAATTTTGGGATTTGGAAATTTGAAATATTATGATGGAATTTCATTAAGAAAATTTGGCCTGAAATAATTTTTTGGGATTTAAGGCCTATTTCAATTTATTTTTTCCGGGGTAAAATAGTAAGTTTATTTCCCCTTTACTTCATTTTAATATTCACTCTCCATTTGGTTAATCCTCTATGACCCAACAGCAAAAGCGCCTATAATTCTCCTCAGCCCAACTTATCCAGCGCCATTCAAACTTCTTTTATTCATACACATTTCGGTCCACATGCATCAAGCCAAGTCAAGCAAAGCACATTATGCAGAACCATAATTTTCATCTGAAATACCAACAAAAATAATAATAATAATTCCTCATCGAAAACACACGGCTGTCAAATAAACAATCACACGCCTGCGGAATCCTTCTCGAGCAGCCCACCCACACCATGCACCAACATGCTTCTCGAGCCAGCTGCTGCACCTTACCCCCTCTCATTATAAACCATGCTGCCTTCTTGCAGCAACAAGACAGAGGCAGAGAAAGATAGAGAAACGTAAAGGGTGTGAGACGGAGAGTGAGTCCAAGAGAGGGAGATTACTGGAAGAAGAAGGGAGTACCAAACACTCCTCCATTTCGGTTCATCCCGTCAGCCTTCACAAAAGGGCGGGAACAAACGCACCGAACATAGAGATAGAGAACCGAGGACGAGAGGAAGCATCGGAGAAGGAAAATAAGGATAGAAGCAGTGCTCACGCTGCATGCAAGCTTCAGGGACGACTAAGGTGAGTTCTTGGAAATTTTTCCTTCTAGTTTCCATGACCTTAGTGTGCTGTTTTTGCTGTTTGGTCAAGAAGAATAAAACTGAAAACGAAGCAGCTCTGTTTTTCGGACTCAAAACAGAGTGGTCTTGTGAGCTTCTGTTTCATAGTCAAATGTATGTGTTTTTCCATGAAATTTTTACAGGGCATAGTAGACTCCATAAGCTTTAAAACAAGTCAAAACCCAGAAAAAACGGACATGTAGATTGAGAGATATGATTTTCCAAAGTTCTACCAAAATCTGAGACGTTTTCTGCACTTGCAGAAAACAGTACTTTTCGAGTCTGATTTGTAAATAGAAAATGTTTCCTTTTTTACTTGAAAATTTTACAGTATGTAGGATACATTTCAAAATTTCCAACGAGCCAAAGAACACCCCAAACGGAGGTCTACAACTCCGGATATGATTTTTGGACGATGAGTTAAAAATCTGAAACTTTCTGGTATGATTCTGGAGCAACCATATGACGTTGCATTTCGGACCAAGTAAACATTTGTGTTTTTCCCTGAGATTTGTTTATGACATATTAGACCTCTCAAGCTTTTCAAAAAGCCAAAAAACAGCTAAAACGGATTTGTACAAAGGGAGATATGATTTTCCAAAGTTTAGCCAAAATCTGAAACGTTTTCTGCACTTTTGGTGAACAGTGATTTTCGGGCTTGATTTCAAAATAGCAAACCTTTGTGTTTTTGCTTGAAAATTTTACAGTAACGAGTATACATCTCAAGCTTTCCAAAAAGCCAAAGAACACCTAAATCGGACTTGAGGAATGAGAGCTATCAGTTTTCAAAGTTTGGTCAGAAAACCTGAAAAATCTTGTTCCAGATTTAAGTAATGTCTACTTTACAAATTTCTGGGAATTATACAGCCATTATTTGTTTTGATGACCATTTGTCCCTTATACTAGACTTATATAACTTTGTATAGAAATTTGGATCACCCCAATCGGAGACTTAGAGAATTAATTATGAATTTTCAAAGTTTAATGAAAATTCTGAGGAATTAAGTTAGGTCTTAAAGTAGGAAATTAAGGGAATTTTAGGGGTTGATGCATAATTCGCGTAGTTAGTTACTTTGCTACGTAAGAAGCGACTAATGACAGTGATAAAAATTTATAGGTATATCTTGACACCTATACCGATCCCAGCACATCCTGACAAGTTAAGGATTCAAGTTCGAGGTGGGTAACTGTTATCTTGTTAGCTTGTATTAATGTATTAATGTATGAATGATCATGTTTGCTAGATGATTTACATGTTTATTTCCTAGCTATGGAATTGAGGCTGCGGTCTCATAGGGCTGCGTGTCCTAAAGGGCTGCGGTCCTTGGCCGTTAACTGTGGTTACGGTGCGACTTGTTTATTGTGAATTATTCTATGCTTATACATGTGTTATACGTTATTTACATTTCATACCCGCATATGAGATTAACTGTTACCCCAGGGGTTCATTCATTTGAACTCCGGATCACATGAAAGAGAGGTAGTGGATCGGGATCAAGAGGAAAGAAGTAGTTGTAAGGGTTATAGCGAGATGGAACTTGTCGGAGAAATATGATTAGCCGGACTTTAGTTTATCGTTTATCATCATCGTCTATTTTGGATTTCGTATTAACATCCCATTTTGGGATAGATTCGAATCGCGTTAGATTATCCTCATGTTTTCAAAACCAAGTTATTTTTAAGAAAGTTTTTATTCCGCAATTAAGTCGTCCAAACCACTTCGATGCCTGTGCGCTATAACTATGATAAATAAAGGCGTATTTAGGAAGGGTGCCACAGTTTTGGTATCAAAGCACAGGTTTGGACAAATTTTTTGAAAAAGGATTTAAACTTAGTTATGTTGAAAACATGATGAGGATTTTTGAAGAATAATTACCCCTTGTTGTGCATACGTTAGTGTATATTTAAAACCACGTATAGAGGAGCGCTAGAAACCCAACCTAGTACCAAATTAAGTGTAGTATTCTCTTCGCAACTATTCCTAAAGTCCTAGGGACGTTGTTAAAAAGAAAATGGTGTTTTGTATTGGCAAGTACCTTATGTTTGAACAAGATTATGGGATGTTAGTAACAAGTATGATGTATGTTTAAATACATATGAATATTTGGAATGATTATTACGCCTCTGTTATTAACAACCAAAATTCTTTTTGACATAAAGTACCATAGTGCAATGGCCAACACAAGAACCAGTCGAAGACAAATTCCTGAGCAGGCGCCCCAACAAGGAGAAAATCCACCTACACGTGGAAGGGGCAGAGGCCGAGGTCGAGGACGAGGCCGAGGACGAGGTAGGGGAAGACCCAATCAACAAGAACCTCCAGTCCAGGACCCCATGCAACAAGCACGAGTGATGTTGGGTGAATATCAAGAGTCGTTAAGGGAGCTCAGAGAAGAGGTATTCATGTTGAAGGCAGAACGAGACGAAGCAAGGCAGCGTGTTGAAGCTGCGGAAGCACGATTAGCTCGAGGTAGAAACGGAAGAAGAGGAAAATCAAGAGAATAACCTTCTACGGGTAGAGGTTCCACCTCTTGCCCAACCGCAACAACAGAGATCTGCCAGAGAGTCCCAATTCTTGACTATTCAATTTTGTAAGCACAACCCGCCATCATTTACTGGTGAACATAATGTAGAAGCTGCTGAGAATTGGCCGTTTCGGGACCGGAGAAAATCTTTGAAGTCATGGAGTGCCCGGAGAACGAATGGCACAATTAGCCATATACAAGCTGGAAGGCGATGCATACCATTGGTGGAAGAGCGTGGCCAAGGGTTTGTGTGCCCAATATAGACCAATTACTTGGGAGCTATTCCAAGAGAAGTTCAATGAGAAGTACTTTCCCCTCGGTCCAAGTAGAGATGGAGCATGACTTCATAACCATCAAGCAGAAACCAGGAGAGTCTTTTGACAAGTATCTAGCAAGGTTTACCAATCTGTCCCGCTACTCCTCCTACCTAAAGAAGAATGAAGATGAGGGATGGAAGGTAAATAGGCTCATCAAGGGCCTGAAATTTGAGATGAGGGATAGACTAATCTCCCGACGATTTCTTACATTCCACCAAGCTGAGGAAGAATGTAGGATAATCGAACGCAACCTGCAGGAGCTGCATGAAAGTAGGATGGAGATGAATAATAGTGGGCATAGCCGTGGAAATTGCATGAGTAATCAAAAGAGGAAAGGGAACTGGTCTGGTTACAAGGGCAAGAACAAGAAGCCCAATCACTATCGGCAGAACAATTCAAGACCGCGGCACGCCGACCTTGTGAGAAGTGCGGGAAGAGCCACCGGGAGTAAGATGTGATGGGAAGCTGATTTGCTTCAAGTGTAATCAGCCGGGACACTTCGTTTCGCCCATGAGAATACCGGGAAAAGAGGCCGCAAAATCATGGAAGGGTCTTTGCATTGACCCAAGAAGAGGCCGGCCAGGAAGTCTCCTGACATGATCCAAGGTACAATCTCACTAAATGGTAACTCTTTGCAAGCATTATTTGATTCGGGTGCTAGCCATTCTTTTATTGCCTGTGATTGTGTTAGACGGCTAGGGATGAACACCTATAGATTACCATATGATTTGATTGTAAGTACACCACTTGGTGTTAAGTCTGTAGTATGTGATGCGTGCTTGAATTGTGTATTGATTGTAAATGGACATGAGTCCACACTAGATTTAATTTGTCTACCGTTGGTTGATATTGACGTCATCATCGGGATTGAACTGGTTAACGGCCAACAATGCGTTGATCGGCGCGGTAACAAGCGAATTCTATACTCACGGTCAACGAGAGGATACTACAAAGAAACAATTTGAATCTTCTCACTGCCCAAGAAGCAAAGAAATGTCTGAATCAAGGTTGCCTAGGGTACATGGTATTTTTCTCGTGCGAGCGGAGAATGAACCTTCATTGTCGGATATACCAAAGTAGTGAATGAATTTCCGAAGTATTCCTGGAAGACATTAGTGGATTGCCACCGGTGAGGGAAGTTGAGTTCACTATTGAGTTGACGCGGCACGGGCCCATATCTAAGCCACCCTGGCCGAACGGCACCGAGTGAAATGGCAGAATTGAAGAAGCAAATTGAAGAGTTACTGGAGAAAGAATTCATCCGACCCAGTGTGTCACCCTGGGGAGCTCCAGTACTGTTTGTGAAGAAGAAGGATGGGAGTCTTCGACTCTGCATTGATTATAGGGAGTTGAACAAGGTAACAATCAAAAACAAATATCCACTCCCTAGAATTGATGATTTGTTAAACCAATTATCTGGTTCCTGTGTTTTCTCGAAGATTGATCTGCGCTCAGGATACCATCAGTTACGTGTAAGAGCTGAGGATGTTCCAAAAACAGCCTTCAGAACCAGATATGGACACTATGAATTTATGGTGATGCCCTTTGGTTTAACTAATGCACCTGCAGTGTTCATGGACTATATGAATCGAATCTTTCGTGAGTATCTAGATCGATTTGTAGTAGTCTTCATTGATGACATTATGATCTACTCCAAGAATAAGGAGGAACATGAACACCATCTGCGGCAGGTACTTAATGTACTGAAAGAGAAGCAACTCTACGCCAAGCTGAACAAGTGTGACTTTTGGCTTTCAGAAGTTAGATTTCGGGCCATGTGATATCACGAGATGGGGTCGCCGTTGATCCTAGTAAAGTGGAAGGAAGTACTAGACCGGAAGAGACCGGAGACGGTAAATCGAAATACGGAGTTTCTTGGGTCTGGCGGGATATTACCGCAGATTCATAAAGGATTTCTCCAGACTTGCCTTGCCATTAACAAAGCTGACGCGAAAGAACCAATCATTTGTTTGGGATGAACGTTGTGAGGGTAGCTTCAGAGAACTGAGGGAGAGGTTGACTACAGCACCAGTGTTGATTATCTCAAATCCGGGTGAGACATATGTTGTCTATAGTGATGCTAGTAAGCATGGATTGGGATGTGTCCTGATGCGGCGGGGGCGGGGGTGGTGGCATATGCCTCTCGACAGTGAAGCCTCACGAGTTAAACTACCCAACTCATGATTTAGAGCTCGCGGCTATTGTTTTTGCATTGAAAATTTGGCGGCATTATTTGTATGGCAATACCGTGAACCATACTTTGTGACCACAAGAGTCTCAAATACCTCTTTGACCAGAGAGAGCTAAATATGAGACAGCGTAGATGGATGGAGTTGCTGAAGGATTATGACCTGGAGATTAAATACCACCCAGGAAAGGCCAACGTTGTCGCAGATGCATTGAGCAGGAAAGTAGTGCATACAGCATTCATGATGATCCACGAACAGAAATTACTAGAAGATTTCAGGGATTTGAATCTATCCAACCAAATTGCTATGGAACCAAAAGAGCCTCATGAAGTGTATCTTGCAAGTCTTCTTGTTAGTCAAGGAGATTATGATATGAGGGATGAAATTGAAGAAGCTCAGAAGCAAGACAAACAAGCAAATGCTATACGAGAGATGATCTCTCGGAACGAGACTCAAGATCATGATCTATCACCCAGTGGATTAGTGAGGTATAAGAAAAGGATTTATATACTGAAAAATGAAGAGTTGAGGCAGAAAATACTAGATGAAGCTCACAAGAGCAAATACACCTTACATCCAGGCATGGTCAAGATGTACCAGAATTTGAAATCTGAGGTCTGGTGGCCAGGGTTGAAGAAAGAAGTAACCCAATATGTAGCCAAATGTTTAACATGTCAGAGGGTGAAACTTGAACATCAACGACCGCCAGGACCACTACAGAGAATTGGAATTCCAGAATGGAAGTGGGAGGATGTTACCATGGATCTAGTAGTGGGATTACCCAAGATCAGGCATTTTGATGCAATCTGGGTAATTGTTGATCGTTTTACTAAGTCGGCACACTTTCTTCCCATCAGTGCTAGTTATTCTCTGCGAAACTAGCGAGGTCTACATTAAGGAAATCGTGAGACTCCACGGTATACCGAAGAGTATTATTTCTGACAGAGATCCTCGATTCACATCCCGATTTTGGCAAGCTCTACATGAAGCTCTGGGGTCAAAGTTAAAATTCAGTACAGCTTACCACCCCCAGACTGATGGTCAATCTGAACGAACCATACAGACGCTAGAAGATATGTTGAGAGCGTGTGTATTGGACTTTAAAGGACATTGGGATCAATATCTCCCACTGGCGAGTTTGCATATAATAACGGCTATCACTCGAGTATCCAGATGGCTCCGTTTGAAGCATTATATGGCAGAAATGTCGATCACCCATTTCTTTGGGAGAGTTGTACGAGAGGAGGCTAATTGGGACAGAAATAGTTGACAAAACCTCCGAACACATTAAACCGATCAAGGAGAGGCTCTTAACAAAGACAAAGCAGGCAGAAAAGCTATGCTGATAAAAGAAGAAGGCCTTTAGAGTTTGAAGTAGGAGATCACGTCTTTCTGAAGATATCTCCAGTTACAGGGGTTGGTAGAACATTAAAGAGGAAAAAGTTAAGTCCTCGATATGTTGGTCCGTTTGAAATATTGGCAAAACGTGGACCAGTAGCCTACCAGCTAGCCCTACCCCCAAACATGAGCAGACTTCATGATGTATTCCATGTCTCCCAGTTGAAAAAGTATCAACCAGATCGCGATCATGTCTTAGAGTATGAGGATGTCGAACTCCGACATGATAATACTTTCGTGGTTGAGCCGATACAAATAATTGCTCATCGGGAAAAGCAGCTCAGACACAAGAGTATCCCATTGGTGAAGGTGGTCTGGAAGGGGTTATCTCCTGAGGAAGCAACATGGGAAACAAAGGAAAGCATGAAGGAGAAGTACCTTAATTTATGGCTCGAGTTTGCAAAATGTGTAACAAATTTCGGGGACGAAATTTAAATTAACGGGGGGAGTAAATGTAACATCCCAAATTTTGGGATTTGGAAATTTGAAATATTATGATGGAATTTCATTAAGAAAATTTGGCCTGAAATAATTGTTTGGGATTTAAGGCCTATTTCAATTTATTTTTCCGGGGTAAAATAGTAAGTTTATTTCCCCTTTACTTCATTTTAATATTCACTCTCCATTTGGTTAATCCTCTATGACCCAACAGAAAAGCGCCTATAATTCTCCTCACCCAACTTATCCGGCGCCATTCAAACTTCTTTTATTCATACACATTTCGGTCCACATGCATCAAGCCAAGTCAAGCAAAGCACATTATGCGAGAACCATAATTTTCATCCGAAATACCAACAAAAATAATAATAATAATTCCTCATCGAAAACACACTACATGTCAAATAAACAATCACACGCTGCGGAATCCTTCTCTAGCAGCCCACCCACACCATGCACCAACATGCTTCTCGAGCAGCTTTGCACCTTACCCCTCTCATTATAAACCATGCCGCCTTCTTGCGGCAACAAGACAGACGAGAGAAAGATAGAGAAACGTAAAGGGTGTGAGACGGAGAGTGAGTCCAAGAGAGGGAGATTCTGGAAGAAGAAGGGAGTACCAAACACTCCTCCATTTCGGTTCATCCCGTCAGCCTTCACAAAGGGCAGGGAAATGAAACGCACCGAACATAGAGATAGAGAACCGAGGACGAGAGGAAGCATCGGAGAAGGAAAATAAGGATAGAAGCAGTGCTCACGCTGCATGCAAGCTTCAGGGACGACTAAGGTGAGTTCTTGGAAATTTTTCCTTCTAGTTTCCATGACCTTAGTGTGCTGTTTTTGCTGTTTGGTCAAGAAGAATAAAACTGAAAACGAAGCAGCTCTGTTTTTCGGACTCAAAACAGAGTGGTCTTGTGAGCTTCTGTTTCATAGTCAAATGTCTGTGTTTTTCCATGAAATTTTTACAGGGCATAGTAGACTCCATAAGCTTTAAAACAAGTCAAAACCCAGAAAAAACGGACATGTAGATTGAGAGATATGATTTTCCAAAGTTCTACCAAAATCTGAGACGTTTTCTGCACTTGCAGAAAACAGTACTTTTCGAGTCTGATTTGTAAATAGCAAATGTTTCCTTTTTTACTTGAAAATTTTACAGTATGTAGGATACATTTCAAAATTTCCAACGAGCCAAAGAACACCCCAAACGGAGGTCTACAACTCCGGATATGATTTTTGGACGATGAGTTAAAAATCTGAAACTTTCTGGTATGATTCTGGAGCAACCATATGACGTTGCATTTCGGACCAAGTAAACATTTGTGTTTTTCCCTGAGATTTGTTTATGACATATTAGACCTCTCAAGCTTTTCAAAAAGCCAAAAAACAGCTAAAACGGATTTGTACAAAGGGAGATATGATTTTCCAAAGTTTAGCCAAAATCTGAAACGTTTTCTGCACTTTTGGTGAACAGTGATTTTCGGGCTTGATTTCAAAATAGCAAACCTTTGTGTTTTTGCTTGAAAATTTTACAGTAACGAGTATACATCTCAAGCTTTCCAAAAAGCCAAAGAACACCTAAATCGGACTTGAGGAATGAGAGCTATCAGTTTTCAAAGTTTGGTCAGAAAACCTGGAAAATCTTGTTCCAGATTTAAGTAATGTCTACTTTACAAATTTCTGGGAATTATACAGCCATTATTTGTTTTGATGACCATTTGTCCCTTATACTAGACTTATATAACTTTGTATAGAAATTTGGATCACCCCAATCGGAGACTTAGAGAATTAATTATGAATTTTCAAAGTTTAATGAAAATTCTGAGGAATTAAGTTAGGTCTTAAAGTAGGAAATTAAGGGAATTTTAGGGGTTGATGCATAATTCGCGTAGTTAGTTACTTTGCTACGTAAGAAGCGACTAATGACAGTGATAAAAATTTATAGGTATATCTTGACACCTATACCGATCCCAAAGACATCCCGACAAGTTAAGGATTCAAGTTCGAGGTGGGTAATCGTTATCTTGTTAGCTTGTATTAATGTATTAATGTATGAATGATCATGTTTGCTAGATGATTTACATGTTTATTTCCTAGCTATGGAATTGAGGCTGCGGTCTCATAGGGCTGCGTGTCCTAAAGGGCTGCGGTCCTTGGCCGTTGCGTGGTTACGGTGCGACTTGTTTCTTGTGAATTATTCTATGCTTATACATGTGTTATACTGTTATTTACATTTCATACCTGCATATGAGATTAACTGTTACCCCTGGGGTTCATTCATTTGAACTCCAGATCACATGAAAGAGACAGGTAGTGGATCGGGATCAAGAGGAAAGAAGTATTTGTAAGGGTTATAGCGAGATGGAACTTGTCGGAGAAATATGATTAGCCGAGACTTTAGTTTATCGTTTATCATCTGTCTATTTTGGATTATCGTATTAACATCCCATTTTGGGATAGATTCGAATCGCGTTAGATTATCCTCATGTTTTCAAAACCAAGTTATTTTTAAGAAAGTTTTTATTCCGCAATTAAGTCGTCCAAACCACTTCGATGCCTGTGCGCTATAACTATGATAAATAAAGGCGTATTTAGGAAGGGTGCCACAGTTGACGCTTGATATATTTCTCCGGTTATATTTTGCAACTAAATACCATTAATTAGGACTTGTTGGAATTATGTAATAAAAAGTCCATTATTATATTGTAGTACACCCCAGAAAGGCCATTATATACCTTTAGTCAGATAAGAAAACCTTAAAGTAAGGACCTGCTCCTCTCCTTTTCCCACCCTATCCGCTGCCCTTCTTTTATCCTAAAAGCTACATTGTTTTGGATAAAAACAAGTGATGGGGAACACTTATCATTTTTTTTAAGAAAAAACGTCAACACCCTAAAAAGGTTTTCAGTTAGTAGCAACTATCATCCCAAAGTAATTTTTAGTATACCTAGCATCCTAAAATATTTTTTAGAATTGCATCTCGCACGCTCAAACATTCCAATAGCATTCAATCCAAAAGTATTTTTGAAGTAGCACTCATTATTATTTTTCCAGTTAAAAAATCCAACATACTATTTTTTTTTTCAGTAGCAACTATTATCTTAAAGTAATTTTTATTTCACTCAGACTCTAAAATATGTTTTCAATATCACCCCAACATTTAGCACTCATCACCTTCAACTATTTTACTACTAGCCCCCAATATCTTTTAAAGTATTTAGTGCACTAAAATTTTCTTTAAGATAATAGATGCTACTAAAAAATATTTGAGTATGTTGGATTTTTTTTTAAATGCTTCCCATCACTTGTTTTAACCCAAATGATATAGTTTTGGGAGAAAAGGAGGGTAGCTGACTCGAGTGAGTGGGAAAAGGAGAAGAGTCATATCCTGAAATATACTTAGGTTTCATTATTAAGAAGAAAAAAAAACTTTCAAAAACGATTTTCATCACCAACATTAAAGTCACTGCACAAAAAATTATGCTTTTAGCGGTGATATGAAGGGTCTTGGTTGAAAACTGAAGCTACTATTATTGCCGGTGGAAGAGTTGTGAATCAAGGTCTAAAAGAGCCGGCCTTTTTAGGTCCGGGATAAGAAAATCATGTGTTTTTCAAGGCCCGCCCGTGAGCATACGGGCCAAGGCCCTTAGAGGGCCGAAAGTTATTTTTTCTAAATTTTAATTATTTTTCTTGCGTTTTTTGCAAAGAAATATAATTAGTAAATTAAAATAATTAAAGTTTTAATTTAACAAATAAATGTTGTACAACATTCAGGTCTAAACCATACCCATCATGTAACAAACAAATACAGTCACTAAGTCATAATCAAAGGTAAACTATTATCTACATAACACAATTACAAATAATTAATGAGAAGACTTAACAAAATTAAAAATACTTCTTATAAATATGTCTTGAGAAGTGTAAATAGTCAACAAAATAAACAATATAAGATATGAAATCATTAGAAAATAAGTAAAAACAAAAACAAAATTAGTAAGAATACCGATGAAATAAGAAATATCTTTTATAAGTTTTTAATGTTTAGAATTCTTAATATACTATGCTCTTATGAAACTTAATTCTAAAAAAGATAATAACAATTAAATATTTGCAACATCATTAATAAAGTATAAATAATTAATAATAATATTATTTTATAAATAAATTTTTTTAAAAGAAACATACGGGCCTAAAAGGTCCGGAGCCCTAAGCCCTACGGGTCCGGCCTTTTTAGGCCCGCTTTTTACTTTTAAAGAAAAAATCTTAAGCCCAACCCTTATAAATTAATGGCTTAAACGTGCTTGCCCAACAAGCTAGGCCCATTTTCCTAGCTCTAGTCGGTGGTGACAATTGTTGTCTACCTTTCGGTGGTAACAATTTTGGTTCTTTGAAAGCGGCAAATTGTTTTTTTTTTTCAATGCCCAAGGTTAGTTTCTACGAGTGTAACATTTTAAATTTTGGGATTTGAAATTTGAATATTATATGGGAAATTGAATTGTGAAATTTGCCCTAAAATAATTATGAAATTAATTATTGGAATTTAAGGTATATTTTCCCATAAATTAAGGACAAATAATTAGGGAATAATTTTTGGCATAAATATTTTGAAGATAATATTTTAAGGCCAAAAGAAATTTAATTGAGAAATAAAATCCTTAAATAGAATTAAGGATTTAAATTTTAATATTAGGAAGAAAAAGGAGAAAAATAGAATTAATACTATTAAGCATTGGATCCTATTCATTTACAACCTTAACTTCCAAAATTATATCAGCAGACACAAAGCCCGTCTATGCATTCTCATTCATTCCACTCCACGGCCCATGCTTAAAACCTGAAGCCATTAAATGATTTATTCATTTAAACCTGAATGACACAGTACCTATTCTCTAATTCGTTCCGTCAAAGCACAACAAGCAGCAGGAAAGAAAAACTCCAACAGCACACCGCTTTCGTCATTTTAGCCAACTGCTGCGCTAGATTAGGAAAAAGACAGAAAGAGAGAGCCGAACATGTTAAAACCGCTGGGAACACAATTAGCTTTTCGCCATCTTTCTAAACCTTGCTTTCGGCTAACCACCGGGCACACACAACAACAGTACTTCTTGAGCCCAACACTGGTCCCCTTCATCCATTATAAAACCATACTCCCTGTTTTATCATTGTGTTGCCTCAATAAACGGAGAAGGAGAGAAAGTGAGGGAGAGAATGAGTTGTGGATACTCTGCTCAAGGAACTAGAGAACAGAGGCGAGACCGAGAGACTGATAGAGTCCAACGTAAATCATCCTCCTCTACATATCGGTGTCAAAAGCAGAGCATACCATCCCGCGGAAATCACAGCGACACACACCGAAGGAAAGTAAGTTATCGGTCCCTTCTTCTTTCCGTTTCCCAGCGAGCGTTTCTGAGTTGAAGCCTTGAGAACTGATATCAAACGCTAGGCTTGCTGTTAATATATATATATATATATATATCTGTGTGTGTGTGTTAGTCGCTGCATATAAGGAAGGGGGAGGGAATTTTTTTTTGAAGGAAAGTTTTAAATGCATTAAAAAAATAAAAGAATATAAACAAGAAAAAAATATATCAAAAAAATATTTATAAAATTAAGTGAATCTTGATGATGTAATAAGATAGGCAATTATTTTACAAACCTGTCATTTAGAAAAGCAAGGTTAAATATTGTTAGAAATACAACTACATAAATTACAATGAAGAGTGGACACTTAATAAGTTCAAGTACAAATATTTTAATAAAAAAAGTATATTACAATAAAAATAATTATAATGTCATCCTTCTAGATCTTATTTTTTGGATTTCCATCATAATTGCTTTATTATCAATGCTATCAAATACATCTTTTTTCAAAATAAGGCACTAAGCAATCATTCAACCATTCATCCCCCATCCCATTATAAAGTGCAGTCTTGACACTACAAAAAAACACACGATTAGTAGCGGTTAAAATGACATATTATTAGCGGTTTTAGCCGCCACTGATGACATTTGTAGCGGTTAGGCCAACCGCCACAAAATCAACCGTGGCAAAGCCATTTGTAGCGGTTAAAAAAAACCGCTACTACATCCACTAAGATCGCTACTATATCCGTAGCGGTTACAAATGACCGCAACTATTTGACACCAAACGTTCACCTTGTTGGAACATTAGTGTCGGTTTCTGAACCGCTACAAATTGAGAACGATCACATTTGTAGCGGTTACTAAACCGCAACTAAAAATATTCAAAAGTAGCGACAATAATTTGAAAATATTTTGTAGCGGTTATATGACCGCGACAAATATTCCTCGTAATTTTGGGAAAAATTTTGCGGAAAATATTTGTAGCGGTTTGTAACCGCTACAAATAACTCCCGCCTTTTTGGGGAAATTTTTGGCGGCAATTTTTTTTTTGAAATTTGTAGCGGTTAAAAACCGCCACAAAATATTCCCTCATTTTTTGTTTTTTTTTCCGTATGCTTTATTTCCATTATTTGTAGCGGTTCATTAACCGCTACAAACCAATGAAATTAAAAAAAAATTAAGTAATTAAATTAGTTAAATATTGTTTAGGCAATAATAAATAATATTTTAGATAAAAATAACTTATATTAAAATATAATATTTCATTATATAAGGTTAATATATAATAGAAAAGAATGAGAATGAGAATGTGGTAGAAAGAATGTGTTAAATAAAATATAATTGCTTGTATAAAAAATGTGTGTGAATGTGAATCGGATAGAAAATCGAAACAAAGTGTCAAAAAATACGAAATTCATCTCGCAAAATAACAAAAGTTAGTATAAGTATATGGTAGAAAATAAGCATTAGATTTGATGTGGTTCAACAACACTTACCCCTTCAAACACTTAAGCTATTCCGAAAACGTGAGTAAATGCGAGAGACAAGGTAAGTAGGAGTGAAGCAAATTAAATGGGGTTGGGTGGGGGTATTTATTACGATAGGTGCGAATCATTTTGTAGCGGTTTATTTGCCATTTTTTTGTAGCGGAATTAATTTGTAGCGGTTTGTGACACGTATTTTGTAGCGGTTCTAACTTGTAGCAGTATTTTAGGTTTTGTAGCGGTTACATAACTGCTACAAAAATTTTTGTTTTTTGTTTTTAAAAAGATTACAGACTAACTATATATGGCATAATCTGTTCTCTCATTCTTCGTCACCATCCCTACAAAGAAAGTTTGGATAAAATGTTACCTGTGAGTTGAATATGTTTAAACACAAATAAAACTTTGGTTAAATGTTATTATTTCATAAAACGTATATTTAAAAACATACCAAACTATAGGTAAATTGTCATCGCCGTGCGGGAAGAAGTTTTCAAACCGGCCGGGCCGGAACGGCTCACAATCGTAGGCGACATTATCACCATCGCCCATATCGTAAAGGTCCCGAGGCTTTAAGTGAACCACCATATTCCAATCCACGTGCCTCTCATCGGTGACATAATAAACCTGTTGGGCCTCGGAGGCAAGAATATACGGCTCGTCATCTTCAGACAGACCAGTGTGAATAAGCCGGGAGAAATTCACCGATGTGATGCCTAAGTCGTCAGTCGTGAGTCCCCTGGGCGTTGTCGTATTCGCCCACGAACACTTGAACAGCGTCACGGGAAAAATGCCTTGGTAAGTTATCCTGACCACATCAAGCAACTTTCCATAATATGGGACGTCACCGAACCGCATGTTCCGTCACTACCGCTCGCATAACTCCTCGTCCCAAACGTGCCATATACACCCAAGTTTTGGGTCGGCAATCCACGATCTCGTGAAACGGTGTAAAACTTGAAACCATTGACATTGTATGCCGTAAATCTTTGGGCGTGGTCAAGCGGGCCGAGTGCGAGAGCTCTAAATTCGGTGAGTGCGGGTTGTGGTCATTCATTATTCTCCTCTGAACCAACCGACGAATTTCTCGTGGACCTTTCTATCAATTTCGGATGATGTGCAGCGTACGGATCCTCACCGACGCTTCACATAACTCCCGAATTCCCCGCAATTAAAGGTGCGATGACGAGCATTAAATGTTAGTATAAACTGAAAGGAAATATTTATGATAACATATATGTGTGTGTGTATATATATATCTGTGTGGAATCCTTACTGAAGGTACGGTTCAACTTTAGTGCAATTGATCAAGACATGTCTATGTGCTTGAATCTTCTCAAGTGCCGTGAGTTTGAAGTTCTCACTTCCGCCAACTGGTTTACCAACACGAGGGACTAACAACTCGTTCCCGATGGCTCGGCTCGGGACAATCGTCAACACGAGGCGGTCGGTTGAATGACGTCTCAATGTCATCAAAGTACCTGGAACAAAAATATAAGACCTCATCCCCAATATAGCCTTCTCGCTATTGAACCTTCCGCCACGCCTTATTCCTCACGTAAGACTTGATTTCCCAAGAAACCTATAAAGTAATGAAGGGAAAATTTCGATACATCAATGGTTAGACGTGAGACTAGGGTGTAATGCTAAAGTAAATAAATTTAAATGAGTATCTCTCAATAGGATACATCCATCGGTAGTGAACCGGGCCAGCAAGCTTTGTTTCGTGAACAAGGTGTACTGTCAGGTGAATCATGACCGTGAAAAATGATGGAGGAAAGATCATCTCTAAATGACACGGCGTAAGAATGATTTTTCGTTGCGAAATTGGTCGAGCTCCTCCACGATCAAAACCTTGGAACACAACTTCCGAAAGAAAGTACAAAGCTCCACCAAAACGATCGACACATCCGGTGGCGGCGTATTTTTGATGGCCGGCGGAATAAGCGTTGCATAAGCACATGTGAGTCATGGCTCTTCAGGCCAGTAACCTTTCGAGCCTGCACGTCAACACATCGTGAAATGTTGCTTGAATACCCGTCATGAACTTTTATCTTCTTCAACGTTGCGAGGAAGATTTCCTTATTCGGTTTTGTCAGTGTGAATTTTGCCGGTTGAAATCTGTCATACTCATTCGGCCACGCGTCTCCACGAACCCCCATGTCTCGTAAATCTTTCCTCGCTTGAAGATGATCTTTTGACTTGCCTGGTTCGTTTAGAATCGTGTACAACACATTGTCGCACACATTCTTTTCAATGTGCATGACATCCGACCGTGTCGGAGCAAATTATCTTTCCAATACGGAAGAGTGAAGAAGACGCTTACCTTCCGCCATTCTTTGGGCAGAACCGGAAGCCCTGGTAGTCTTTGTGCCGGCCTTTGCTGGATCGTCTTTTTTCCCATACTCAACTTCAACATCCACAAGCTGCTCTATGATTTGTACCGGATAAATGCCTAGGAGGTCCACTTTTCTCTTGTTGCCCATTGAAACGATTGCGTTGCAACCTAAAACTGTGCGTACCATCGAGAAACCGCCGATGACCCATGAAGCACCACTTGCGATGGGGAAGGCGCACCGAGTCGCGTCAAAATTGCACGCCGGACACGCAAGGCCGGTATGAACATTCCACCGATAATGTTCCCGGTCCGGGGAAGTCACCGATAGTCCACATTAACGCCGCACGCAAGTTGAACGGTGTCTTGTCGTGCGCGTCATACGTCTCGACGCCAACATTCCACAACTCCGCCAACTCCTTGATAAGCGGTTGGAGATACACATCGATGTCATTTCCGGGTGCCTTTTTGCCGGAATGATCATGGACATAATGAAGGAGCTATGTTTCATACACATCCAAGGCGGCAAGTTGTAAGGTATCAAAACAACTGGCCATATACTATAGCTTGTGCTAAGATTCCCAAAAGGATTAAAACCGTCGGTCGCCAAAGCAAGACGAACATTCCTAGGGTCCGCCGCAAAATCAGGAAAGTCTGAGTCGAACGCTTTCCAGGCTTCAGCATGCCGTGGATGTCTGAGTCTACCATCTTCGTTCTTGTCAGCTTTATGCCACCTCATATGCTCAGCTGTCTTAGACGACATAAACAGTCTTTGTAAGCGAGGTTTCAAAGGAAAATACCTTAAAATCTTTGCGGGTTTCTTCTTCTGCTTCTTTCCCTTCCGAATTGTCCTGAACCTCGAAGTATGACACTTCTTACAAGTCTCCCTCCGAGCATCCTCTCCCTAATAAAGCATACGAGTCGTTGGGACATGCATCGATTTTTCGTAGTTCGGAGCCTAATTGTTGATGATCTTCTTGGCCTCATAGAAGGTTGTGGGAATGTCGCGTCGGGAAAGCATCTCGTAGTAATTCCAAGCAACATCGACATTGCCTTATTAGTGACCCCACACAAGCACTTGATATGATACAGTTTGATGAGAAAAGATAATTTTGAGTATGTTTGACAACCTTGATACAAAGGACGATCACTCTCATCCATTAGGGCGAAAAATTCCCGAGCGCATCATTCCCGAAGGCGGTTACGGACCCGAACCTGCGGTGAAGTTGTCGTCTTGAACACCGAAAGCATCGTGAACAACTTCATTAACCGGATCATGTTCAAGTACTTGATTTGCTACTTGTGAGGTTTGAAGAAGGTGAGCCTCATATCTCATACCACGTTCTTCACCATGAACTTGCCGTAATGTATATCCTTCTCGGGAAAGGTTTGATAAGAAGATGTTCCATAGCGCCTTCTCGCGTTTGCCACTTCTTGAACTTGCATCTACAACAAGGACACACAATCTTGCCATTAATGCTAGCGTGAGAGAAGGCGAAATCTAAGAAATTTTTCAACCCCGCTAAATATACAGGAGAACTGCGCGGTAGCTTGATCCATGACTTATCCATTTGTAGTAAACAAAGCTAGGATACACAATATAAATGTAGAGAGAATGTTTAATTACCTTCATAACAATACCTGATGTTTAAATGCAACATGGAAACAATTTGTAGCGGTTAAAAACAGCTACCTCAACCGCTACAAATTGCAAAAAAAAATTAGTTGCGGTTTTAAACGCTCTACTAACCGCTACAAATGAGCGAATTCGAATTGAAAATCCCGCGAGTTTTGTAGCGGTTCTAAACCGCTACATAAACTGCCACAAATTGCAAAAAAAGTAGTTGCGGTTTGGGAAACGATTCACTAATCGCTACAAATGAGCGAATTCGAAAACTTTGTGGCGGTTTTTCGTTATAACCGCTACAAAGTTAATTATTTTACAACTCATTAGCTATAATAAATTTTACATTTGTACATAACATTATTAACCTAATATAAATGAAATATAAGTATTAAAATAGTCCTCGAATATATTAAAAACACACCATAGTCAAAGATAACAAATATGTAACAAAAAAAAAATGTCAACCCGCCGCAATAAGATAAAAAAAACAAAGATCCAATGGTTCAAAATAAAAACTAACTATCAGGAGCCTGATGATCAGGTCCTGTGGCACGACCAAAGGTAATCTCGTGCTCGTCTTCAACAGACGGAGGGGGAGGCGGAGGCGGAGACGGGGAGGAATCCTCGTAGAAGAACGGAGGGGGAGGCTCGGGAGATGGAAACCGTCTGTCAGGCATCAACTCACTCAAGGCACCGGCCATAGCACTCACAATCTCCCTCGACTCGCAGCCCAACGGTTGTACCTCTCTTGCATGCGTTTGTTCTTGGCATTTTGCGCGGCCTTACGTGCAAAAGAACTCCGCTCGGCAACCTTCGCGGCAATGATGACATCAACCTCCTCCGGTGGTGGCCTTCTCGAGCCGAGGTGCGACATAAGAGCTTGGAGGCCTTGCCGTATACCATGCTAGGCCGGCGCCTAACCCCATACCCTTCACGCGGCCCCGGGATGCTCTTTTGGGCCCACAACGGCTTTCAAAGGGGCTGTAGGATCCACGAGACCATTTTTGTGACTCGGGGGGTTGCGACGCTCGCGGCTTAGCTTGCCTCGCTCAATCCGGCCTCGACTCAAAGATTTCGGAAAACATTAATCAAACAATTTAATTTAATTTAAATATACAACATTAACTATATAAATAATTTGTTTTTGTAACTTACTATGATGTCCTCTGCAAGCATCGAAGTCGGCGTCCATCACGGTGTCTATGGGTGTGTGTGAACAAGCGCCCATAGTCCATCTCACGGTTCTCCTCCCGAGCCTTCTCTTCTGACGGAGGTAAAAGAATATAAACTTTATTATTTCAAAAACAAAACATTCGTCATTTAAAACTAAAATTAATTGATCTTTGAAAATAGCAGCTCACTGTAGGTCACGGCAAACGTCTTGGTTCTTGCCGTGTGATGGACTTGCTGATGTGACCGACTTCTGGTGTTCCTATGTGAGAGGGCCTGCAAGGAAGAGCAAACAAAATGTTTATTGAAATTAATTATATAAATTAAGTTAAACTATTAAATAATTTAAACCAAAATGTAAACAATAAATTAATTTCATCTATATATATATTTTTAAACTACACTCAAACAAAATTAATTTAAAGAAATGTTAAACAATAAATTAACTCATATTTAAATAAAACGTAAACTATGATTAATTAAACAACCTACCTGTGCATCTGCACTCCTTCGATATTGGACATAAGCGCCTTGATGATTTGGATCCACGCCGTCGGGACGTTCTCCATCACCGCCGCAGTCATAGTCGAATCTCCATTCCGTGGGTGTAGACGAAGCCTTCGACTCTTCCACCCTTGCCCCAGTTTCATCAGTACGTACCTCTTATGTGGTTCTCGCAATTTAAATTTTTTCGGTTACATAATGTAGTTATGTAGTTAGTAATTAAGTAATAAATAAATAAATAAATAAATAATTAAACCCAACATTCCATACTATTAATATTTGAATTTAGTTACACAACATAAGTTACCCGCACCACGTCACTAAACGCTTTTTTCTTGTTATCCGAGGGAATCTTTCTCCAATCGTGGATATAGATCGGGAACCATGCCCAATTTCCGCCAAATTCTGACAGGAATCGGTTCATTAGATGACCACCATTTCTGATCGGCTGGTCCGTGTTCGAGTTCCAGGGGACTTTGACGCGGAACTCGTCCGTCTGAGTGACCGTGGCAACATCCACCGTCCTCCTGCTGATGTTCCCATGTTTATTTGCACAATTATAAACACATTGTGCAATTGCGTTTAAATAAATTAAGATTACATGTAAAAAATCTGGTGGAATGCGAAGACGATGGTCGGGGGTTCCCCTGGTCCCGCTGGTTCTCCTCATCGAGAAACCGCTCCGCCTCGCTCAAGGGAATCTCAATATGGATCTCCGGATTTTCGTCTATGTCGCTGAAGGACAGACTTGGGTCTTTATCTCCCCCTACGGTCTCTATTATTGGGATTTCTTCATCTTCAAAGAGGGCATCAAACTCCCTCCCCGCTGAAGACAGAATATCACCTAGAGAGGGGGTGAATAGGTGATTTCAAAAATTCTTTTTCTTAATTCTCACGGAGACACAAGAACAAAGGATAGAGACAAGGAAGAGAATTGAACAAGAGAGGATTTATCGGTTCGGTCTCAATCCCCGACCTACGTCCGGTCCCTTAACTCCTGGGTTTTCACTATCTTTCAAATGTAATTACAGACTCTGTAAATGAAGGATGATCCCCTTACTTTCGGACTCCACTCCCCCTTACAAGTTGTAATTAATACACCCTCTCTTAAGGTTCCTCAACCTTAAGTACAACTCACTGAAAGAAATGAATAAGTGTTTGGAAACTCCTCACGAGTAGATGAAATGAACACTGAAGAGTACTCAGAAATTAATGAAGTAGTTGAAATAACGAATGAGTCTAAAATCAAATTAATTGCTCAGCGTTTTGGTCGGTGTCCGAATTCAATGCTTCGGCTATTTATAGATAGCTAATTAATGACCGTTGGTGGAGTTCTTCAAGTAGCCGTTGAGACATATGAATGTGGCCGTTTAGACGAAGAAATTCTCGTTGTAGGTTGTTCGTCTGTCTCTCAATTTGATTCATCAGAGTTGACATTCTCTTTCATTCTTTTTGCATAGCCGTTGTGAGATAGCATTTAATGTGTAATAGGAATGTCGGAGAGGCTTTACTTCGATCAGAACAATTTAGCTTTGGTTTGGATAACTTCATTTAATGCTTCTGTCAGAGCACAATGCTTTATTCTAATCAGCCGGTAATTTGTGACTAATTAATCTGAAACTCATCAACACACTGGTTAAAAGCATTTGGTAATCTTAATAAGTGATAATCCAAAGTAATAAGATAGAATCAAAGATTTCGTAAATTGTTCAGAAACGAGTTTTAAAACAGGGGCAATTATGCTCGGGCAATAGCTCAGGCTTGCTTGAGCAAGGATTTAAGATTTAGTTATAAAGCCTCATACTCGCTGATGCTCGGGCAGGATCATTTTGTTTGCTTGGGCATAGTGCTCGAGCATGATGATATATATGCTCGGGCAAGCTTCTCTATATAGAGCAAAAGTTACTTTCCTTCCATATTGCTCGGGCAAGTCAGAAAGCATGCTCGGGCAACCTTCACACAGAGGCAATTTTAAGAAGCGAATATAAGTCTGCTCGGGCAGACACTTTTCTTTGCCTGGGCATAATGCTCGGGCAAGCAGTTTTCCATGCTCGGGCAAGGTTACTTTGAGTGGGAGCGGGCTTCTTGCTTGGGCAAGCTTTTCGGTTGCTCGGGCAACTTGCTCGGGCAAGCATTCTTTCTCGCTTGGGCAAGACTTCCTTGTTTGAGGTTTTTTGCTTTCGTCTCGATCTTGCTCGGGCAATATTGTGACCTTGCTCGGGCAAGGTCATGCTTTCCAATGCTTTCAGGTATTGCTTGAGCAAGCTTCATTTTGCCAGGCACGACGTTGCTCGGGCAAGACTATGACCTTGCTCGGGCAAGGTCATGCTTTCTGATGCTTTTAGGTGTTGCTTGGGCAAGCTCACGTGAGTCTTTATTTTTCCTTCGAGAGCCCGACGTTGCTCGGGCAAGACTATGATCTTGCTCGGGCAAGCTCATACTTTCGGATACTTTTGAGGGTTGCTTCGGGCAAGATTGTTTTACCTTGCTTCTTCCTTCACTGAAGTCCGATGTTGCTCGGGCAAGGTTCTATCTTTGCTCGGGCATGATTACTAAAAATCTAATCATGCTTAATTCAATCCACTTGGAATTGTGATCATCAAAATATAGGAGTTAACACCCGCCACATTAGGGGGCGGAGGGGGGATATTTACAGGTCCACACCCTCTCGTACGGCCCCCTCTACTACTACCGCCCCTTATAGGCCTTTTCTCTTATTCAACAACTTTTCCTTTTCCCTTATCAGCCATCACGTCGAAAGGTACAAGTTGAAAGGTTAAAAGGTGAAAAATCAAAACCTTTGCGCGGGGAAAATGAAAATGGGACGAACAGTTAAAAAACCGCTACAATTTGTAGCGGTTTCATAAAACCGACATCCAAAACGCTACAAATTGTAAGACCGTTGCGATTATGTAGCGGTTTTTTCTTGACAACCACAACAAAGTTGCCTCGTTCTTGGTGAATATACGTAGCGGTCTTACAACCGCTACAAATTGTGAGACCGTTGCGATTCCGTAGCGGTTTTAGCTAAAAAACGCAACAAACTTGCCTCGTTCTTGGTGAACACATAGCGGTCTTACAACCGCTACAACAATAGAGACCGTTGCGATTCTGTAGCAGTTTTTAGCTAAAAACCGCAACAAACTTGCCTCGTTCTTGGTGAACATCTGTAGCGGTCTTACAACCGCTACAAAAATAGAGACCGTTGTGATTCTATAGCGGTTATATCATATAACCGCTACAAAAATACTTTTTTGACAAAAAAATTCCAAACTAATTGGTTTAGGAGTCCAACCAATTAGTTTGGTGAAAATAATTAAAATAAAAGAACTTTCAATTATTTTAATTATTTTCATCGATTTTCTCAAAACACTCGAGTTTAATAAATTAATAATAATGAGTTTTTGCGAAAATAGTCTAACATGTCCGTGAAGATTCACATTCGAATAGCCACCAAACTCTCGGAAACACTCATTTGACTCATTTTGATCGAGATATTTTACGGAGAGAATGGTGGCTATAATGAAAATCAATCTTCGGTGCACGTTAGACTATATCTTCGAAGATGAATCTTCACGTCGAGATAAATCCCAAATGTGGATTGTCTTTGAAGGAACACTCTCGACATAAGAGATCTGCTGAGATATCTCGCATGCCTTCGACTACTCGGACGAGAATGTTCATTCGGTGACAATGCGAAATGTGGTAATTTCTGAAAATTTATAATCAGTGTACGGTCAGATTAACTATTTATAGCGTCACTTTTTGTAGCGGTCGTACTAAAAAACGCTACAAAATCATACTATATGATGCGGTTTCAACTTCGCTTCAACACAACCGCTACAAAAAGCTGTCGTTTCGCCTTTCTGTTGCGGTTTCTTTCATATAACCGCTACAGAATTACTGCGACTAAGTTCGCGCCATTACGCGCTAATCACTGGCGCCAAATTTGTAGCGGTTTTACTAAGAAACCGCAACAAAGGTTGCACCACAGAGATTCGCGCCATGGTGCGCCAAGCTGGCGCCAAAATTGGTAGCGGTTTACACTATAGGAACTGCTACAAATGTCTCAGCAAACGTCCTCTTTATGATTCCATTTGCTAATTTGTTGCGGTTCATTAAAAAACCGCAACAAAAACACGTTTCATAGTGATTTTGTGGCGGTTTTTTATAACCGCTACTAATGGTGCGCTACTAATGGTATGTTTTTTTGTAGTGTGATGTATTAAGGGTAGACACTTCATTTAAGGGTGGGCAATCATTCAAACATATATTATTATTATTATTATTATTTTTTAAAAAAATATCAATTCTCCAATTCAAGGGGCACTTGCCCCCCTTCTCTAGTGTGTAGGTCCGCCTCTATATATATGTTCATGTAGCTCTTTGCACTAGGAAATAAAATGAACAAAAAAGAAAAGAAAAGAAAAGAAACCTTGCTGATATTAAACTAAAGCTGCTGCACTAGGAATATAAATTATTTTGCTGTCAAAGTATGTAGTTCTCGCTGCACATGGTAACATTTTTTTAATTTAAAAATGGTTATATATATATATATATATATATATATGTAATACCCTAATTTTCATAATTCATGTAAACATTGTATTTTGGCAAATAAAATACAAAGGTGAATATGTGTCTCAAAGAATTATAATCTATTGATTATATTCTTGTCCAAATTTCACTTGGGAATTAATTAACCAATGGTTGATTAATGAGACCACATATTAGGAGCTATAAAATGTGACATAAATTCACATAAAATAATGGCTATTTTAAGAGTAAATCAGCCATGGAAGAGTTATTAAACACTTAATTAAATTAAGTGCCAATTAGCAAATAATAGGCAAATAAGCTTTGCACTAATTGAGATTAGTGGCATAATTCTTCAATTTAATCATGGGCAAATTAAAGTCATCATTCTTGAAATAAAAGAGGGCTAATTATATTAAAAAATAATCAAGCCAAAGAAGATGAAATAATACTTGGTTAATAATAATAAATACACTTGATTTAAATAAGCAACCAATTGCACATTGGCATTTGGCATTAAGTGGTACTTAAGCCCTTAATTATATGATCAGATGATATCACTAATTAACCCATAAAGGCCACGTTTTCAGCTGCACATGTGGGGGGAATTATGAACCAAGTATTTAAGATGATAATTTATTTGAGTTGAAAAGTCAAAAAAACCAACTAACCAATGAAAAATCAAGGAAATAAAGCCTAAATCCTCTTGTAATTAATTTAACCAATGGGAGAAATAAAAGCACATGAACCATTGATGAAGAAAAAACTCATCTAAGGCCAAAAATGAAGCATGCATGTCAACCATGGTTGGAGGAGTTTTGGATGGAATTTATTATTAAATAATCAAAAGATATTTGGCTAATGAATAAATGCACATTAAATGCTGAATTAGAGAAGGATGTTGGCACACAAGAGGAATGGAGGGGATTGAGTATAATAAAGTGATTTTACATCCAATGGTTTAAGAAGAAAGATGAGATTTTGGTTATCTTGTTAGTTACCATTTTAACCCTTGAGCTTTTCCTATAAATAGAGAGCAAACCTATCTTCATTCTTCACACCAAAAACCATTCTAAACAAGAGTGGAGAGAAGCTAGAGTGAAGCAAGAAGGAGGAAGGAGAAGCAAGGTTTTTCAAGGGTAAGTTCTCTAGATCTTAAGCTTTAAGTCTTTAGTTTTTGTAGTTCTTAGTATAAATGTTAGTTTAATCTAGAAATTAGGAAATAAATTCCTACTCTTGTTTTTAGGCCTCCTTGCATTAAAAAAATGCCTAACGAGGTAAAAACATAGTAGGGAATAATATTTGGAGATCAATGGATCAAGGTTGTGAAAATTGTAGGATTTTCGGTTTTAAAGCTTTGTGCAGCCAATGAAAAAGATACTAATAGTTTATGTAGAAGATGAAGTCATTAAATTATGAAAATTTTCAGGAATAAAGTAGACATGTAGGGATTTTCAAATATATAAAATATGTAGCATTTTGAGTTTTACACAAGGAGTAACATATTTTTGAAGTTAAGCTATTGTTTTTGGACGAAAATATGGGCAGCATTGAGAAACAATTAAACTGAGAATGATGCTTGATGTTCTAGGTTCTTGGAATATTTTTCCTTGAAAGTAGACATGTTAAGGGTAATGGGGAATTTTGAAGAACTCAAAAATTATTTTTATAGAATTAATTATGATTTTTCAAAGTTGCTGAAAAATCTGCCCAGAAAATCCAGCATTTCGTTTTTAGAGAAAATGTAAGGGCAAAATTGTAATAACAAATCCACCAAGGGTAGAAATGTCAAAATAGGTGAAATATCCTTTTTGGTATTATTCTAAGAAATATGATATTAATTATAATATCATGGAAAAAGGAAATAATCCGACGATAAAATATAAGATATCCGGGAAGTCCAAAGTCGGGTTCAAAGGTTGGGCGTTTTGGTGTTACGCGGTGAAAGGTACGTACGCGTACTAGTAACTTTAACTTTGATGTGTCTTGTATGATTATATATGATTGAATGATTCATAGAGTGATGGACAAGACTATGTCTTGGGTCATGTACCGTGGCTAAGACTCTGTTTTAGGTCACTGTTTATACATTCAGCTGTATGCGGGTTATAGTCTTGATAACGCTGTGAGATTGTTTTCCAAGCGTTGAGGACACGAGGGGCCATCGTGGCACTGGTTAGTGCAACGTGGATAACATTACATGTGCTGTGTGCTATGTATTGTTGTGTTGTTAACATTACATCTGTTTGTGTGCTATGTCTTGTTGTAATCTTATATTTCTTGTGTGCTATATATGGTTGATCTTTGAAATGTAAGGAATATCTGTCATATATACTGTTCATACTTTTCATATGAGGTTAACTGTTACCTGAGGTCCGATGGGTATTGAACCTCATATTTGTCTAAGGTTCAAGAAAGGAACCAGGATCCGAGAAGGCACTGATGGACAGAGCTGAAAAGAGGCACTAATGGATGAAGCTGGGAAGAGGCACCGGTCAAAGAAAATATCGGAAGAGCTACATCAGAGCATTCTTTTTTGCAAGAATCTGACGAGGTTATTTCAAACCATTTGGTGTCGAAGGCATGGCTAGTCTATGTGGTTCAGTCAATAAGTCACCGTGAAAGACAGGGGGACTTCCACTAGAAACCTACCTGGCCAATAAGTTTGATTGACCGAGTTGGGTTTTATGCCCCAAGTCTACCAAAGGCTTGGTTGAAGATTGTATAGTTACATGTAGGAATGGTAATTA
Source organism: Acacia melanoxylon (assembly GCA_019022615.1). Lineage (NCBI taxonomy): Eukaryota > Viridiplantae > Streptophyta > Magnoliopsida > Fabales > Fabaceae > Acacia > Acacia melanoxylon. The sequence goes on from JAFJYJ010000025.1 coordinate 1,300,064, forward strand.
TACAAAGCTTTGTAGTATTGTATCACTTGAATATTCCTTCGGGAAATTTTTAATATACCAGCTTATGCCTAGGCATTCTATATCAATTACTCATTGTCTAAACTTAAGTGCATGTTCTCCATTTCCGCATTACTCTGAGTGGTAGCACCTCAAACTCTGTCAATTTTCTTAAAACTAAGTGTCAACCGACACCATTTGAAGTATGGAATTTGGGGTGTTATAATATATATATATATATAAATGCAATTGCTTACTGTCATGTACGTATGGAGAGAATAGGAAAGAGCTACTATCTTATATATATAAAAATTATATAGCATTGGGCATACATAAACCAGGAGGAAAACTAATATATGTGTATACAATACATAAGGCGAGACATGAGGGAAACTGCTACATAATTATGTATAGGTGGTTTGTAATGGTTAGATATCTAAATCCTATGTATATGTGTATCGCTGGATGTTTTGGGAACTAAAGAAATGCTTTAGTGTGTTTTACAATATGTATGTATGTATGTATGTATGTATGTATGTATGTATGTATGTATGTATGTATGTATGTATGTATGTATGTATGTATGTATGTATGTATGTATGTATGTATGTATGTATGTATGTATGTATGTATGTATGTATGTATGTATGTACGTACGTACGTACGTATGTGAATGAGTCACTGCATGAGGAAAAAGAATGAGAAGGTTTCTGTCATAAGCATATATAAAACAAAAGAGAAAGTAAAGATGCTTATATACTGATTCATGTGTAAAATAATAGGAAAAAGTTAGAAAACCATGAGAAACATGGGAAAACCATGAGAAACATTAAATATATGCATTAAAGCATAATTTATATGATGATTGTTATTTATAAGCTCCTAGTTTAAAGTGTTGGGATAGCCTCTTAGAGTTTAAAATACTTGTAGAGAAATAATAATAATAATAATAATAATAATAATAATAATAAATGTTATTATTATTGTTATTAGGAAAAAGGAATAGGTAATAAAATAGAATAAATAAATAATAATAATAAATAGATATTTTTATTATTGTTATTATGAGAATAAATAATAAATAGAAAATAGAATTATTAATAAATAATAAAGGGAATTATTAATTAATATAAAGGGGTATTATTGATAAATAATAATTAGAAAGGGAAATTAATAGTTACAATGATCTTACTTTAGGACATTTAAGAAGTTCAAGTTTCTAACATCCGGGGAATTTTTTTTTTTTTTTTCGTGAAGTTGAGGTTGGTAACTTAATCTCCAATTCATTGTTTTTTATATATGCCTTGTATGTTCATATATTGTGAATTCTTGGCCAGGTTTGTATGCCCGAGTCTATACGTTTTATTCAGCTGGATGTGGATTATTGTTTTATATAATAATGCTGCATACCTATTTTCCTAGCGCTGAAGATTCATGTCTAGACACGTGGCACTTACGAGTGCTTTCACCGTTAACGATGCATGTGCTGTGTGCTACATGTGACACTTTCTTTTATTTCACAATATATGAAATACTTGTCATGCATGATTTACACTTTGAATGTGAGATTAACCATTACCCTGTGATTCATCTGATCATTGAATCTCAGTCATACCTAAAGATCTAGGAAGATGCTCTGGATTAGGAAGTAAGGTTGTGCAACTGGAGTAGCTGAAGAAGACCTCGAAGGAGGGGATTTTATTAAGTTGAATTTTATACTCTAAAGTTTTAGATTATATTTGCTAACTATTCGACTGACATTTTGGATCATTGTATAATTAAAATCCTCCAACAGAATCAACCCTGACTATTATCGAATTTTAAGTTGTATCACGTTTATATTCCCTCGGGAATTTAAATTAACCAACATATGTCTGGGCATATGTTATCAGTCACTTATTTGTTCAAATGTTAGGCATGCTCTCTGTTGTGACTCACTCTGATCAGTTAATGCTTTCACTATGATAAATACACACTAATTAGTCTAATAAGAGATTTAGGACATAAATGGACATCATAATGGACGTAGGAATTAGGGGCGTTACAACGAGGATCTTCTCCACTTTATAAATCAATAATATTTAATTAGTATATTTATTTTTAATTATTAAAAATTCAAATTTAAAGTTTTAGATTATACATGGGTCAAAAAAAAATCATATTTAATCGGTCTCTCCACTTTTTTCCCCCTTCCTTTTCAATAAGTCATACCACTCTAATCCTATTTATAAGTCTCTTTTGAATAAATCACACATACCAAGGAGAGGTAGTTAGCTCAATGATTATGGGGTGAATTTTCAACTTTACCTTCATTTATGATTAAATATCTTTCAACTGTTTCTTATCTCTCTATTTTCATTGGTACAATTAATATGTGCAAAATTGTTACAATCTCATTTATTTAGTTAAAAGAGAGTTATAAATAGGACCAAATTTTTTAGTCAAGAGGGACTTATAAATAGGATCAAAGTGGTAATTTAGATTCTAAGTAATCATAATTATAAAATGTTTTACAAAATTTAAACTATAATGAACTACTCCCTTTGGTCCTTATTATAAGGCACCAACTAACAAATCTCACAAACCAATAAAAACAGTTAAAGTCAATAAAGTTGCCCTATAATTTAAGTAACTTCCAATATTACCCCTATTAATTACATTAAACTCTAATATTATATTAATTATTACTCTCACCTACTACCCTCATTAATTATGGGAAGACATGGAAACAAATAATTAATGTTCATTGGGAATAAGTAAGTGCCTTATAAAAAGGACAAAATAAACTTGTTAGTTGGTGTCTTATAATAAGGACCATAGAAAATAATACTTTTCTTTTTGTTAAATGAAGTCGGAAGGAAGTACCAAAGCCCATTTAGGGGGAATATTAGGAACATCTCTATATTATTTCAATATATATGGAGAAAACTTTAGTAATTAATTTGCATATGCTAGTTTGGTATTCAGCTCCCAACTAGCTGCTGGAAGTCAAAATCAGATTGGGATTTTATGAAGTGCTTGAACTAAAAATTAAAAAGAAAAAAAGAAAAAAAGACAAGGAAATGAGTCATCACTCATCATAGTTCTCACTTTTTATGTCATTTCCTCATTTAAGAGAATTCAAGTTGTAAGTTGTATGTATCAATATCTGTTCTTAATTCCAACAATGCTATTGCAGAGAATCTTATGGTGGATTCCATCCATAATGTGGAAGCTTGTTTCTCTTTTGACATTAAAATAGTTCATTATATTATTAACTCCTGAAACAAGAAAAGGAAATAAGCATGGAAAACACAAATTACTCTATTGGTTCCAACATTTCACTTATTTAAGAAAATGTAAGGGCAAAATTGTAATAACAAATACACCAAGGGTAGAAAAGTCAAAATAGGTGAAAATATCCTTTTTGATATTATTATAGGAAATATGATATTAATTATAATATCATGGAAAAGGAAATAATCCGACGGTAACATTATAGGATATCCGGGAAGTTCGGAGTCGGATTCAAAAGGTCGGGCATTTTGGTAACTACATGGTGAAAGGTACGTTCGCGTACTAGTAACTTTAACTCGATGTGTCTTGTATCCTTATATGTGATAGGATGATTTATAGGGTCATGGACATGACTATGTCTTGGGTCATGTACTGTGGCTAAGACTCTGTCTTAGGTCACTGTTTATACATTCAGCTTTATGCGGGTTATAGTCTTGATAACGCTGTAAGATTGTTTTCCTAGCGTTGAGGACACGAGGGGCTGTAACATCCCATTTTCAAAAGCAGTATATTTTTTTTTTCATCAGAGTAGAGCATCAGAGCGATTGAGTAACTGATACATATATTTCAAATGCCGTAAGTCCCGATTACAATAACGGGACATTGTTTTTCGGACGTCTAACGTCGGTGTAACTACAAAAAACATAAGAAGTCTTCAGTAGGGTCTTTATGCGGCCGCTTGCCTTTCTCCTCGGTCCTTGGTCCTCCCGAACCGACGCTATGTTAAGAGCGAGGTCCAATGCACCGGACCCCGTGTAACGGTTAACCTCATGTTTACATACATCATATAAGTACTACATATATTCATGGAATTTTGACGACACTTACTACGTTCAAAGTAGGGTATACATAATCAGATATATATGGCAATAACAATACAGTCGGATGTAGGGTTAAGGCACAAGGAGAAATGTACATGATCAGATATGCACGACAATAACAATACAGTCGGATGTAAGGTTAAGGCACAACGGACATTGGACATAATCGGATATGGACGACAATAACAATACTGATCGAGATGTAAGGTTAAGGCACAACATAGAAAATACAGCATGACGGAGGAAAATACATATATGCATACAATAACCATCGAGTTAGTGTTACAAGACGCGAACGTACCTTCGTTGACGGAAAACGGTACTTTTACGGAAAACGGTAAATTCCGATAAGCGAGAAAAAACGGTGTGACGGCGGCACAACAAATGTGGCGGCTCGGCAATGTTCGATTATAACAGATATCCTATAAGGATAATGTTTAACAACTTTTAGCAGCATAACGGGCATTTTAGGTACAAATTACCATTTTGCCCCTAAACCCCTAATCGGCGGAATTTCGCGAGCTTATTTTTCGCTCTATCTCTCCGAGAATTTTGACAGATCTTTTCCCTCATCATATTTTCGAAATATATATCATATTTACCCCTAAATATGATATCTAGACTATCTTGAAAATTTAAAGATAAATCTAGCATTCCTACTATATCTACCGAAAGAACTACGAAACTTAAGACTAAGGACCGAAGAACTTACCCGAGACTTTGCTCGAGACTTTCTCTAGAGCTTCTCTCTCTAACTTCTCTTTAAGAGGAATATTTTTGGTGTGAAAAATGAAGAAGAGGAGCTTGGTATTTATAGAAGAGACGGATGGCAGAACGGTAAATAATTCGAACTTTAGTCTTGACGAATATGGACCGTAGGATCGCATTTTTGAGGACAAAACACTCTTGGCCCTCCATTTCTTGTGCAGACCTCCCCTCCCCAATATTCAAAGAAATGATGTCATCTTGATGGTGACATCGAGCGTCGACCGATAAAGTTTCGGTCCGGTGTCCGAAACGCGTAATCTTGACGAATCGCGAAATCGTGCGAGTTTGAAGTTTCTTTCTTTCTCATTAGGAATATCTAGTTTAATGAAATTTATGATCCCATTAAGGGTATTCCGTTATCTCGAAGATTTTAGGACAGACGTCTTGATTACGGAATTGAATTCCGGAAGCGTCGCGTCTAGGCAAAAATCCACCGGTTTGTAATATGATCGACCTAAGTCACTAGATTCCTAATTCACGGCAACTACTTGTTTCAGTATTGACTCTAAATCCTCTATCCGCATTTTTCTCTCCTACTCGGTGTCTTAAATACCCTATTGGTTCCGTAACCGACTTCGAGACCGCTCAATCCGAGATAGAATTTCACTTTGGTTCATAAAAAGTCCGGTGATAAAAGACTAAATTTCTATATCTTGAGGTAGAATTTTATTTCTATATGTTCTCATATCTCTGTTGGCTCTTTACCGATTATATTATTATTTTATTCAAAATATCTAGATATTTATTTATTTTTATTTTATTTTTTATTTATTTTTCTAAGCATAAAATATTTTATTAATATTTTATTATTTATTTATTATTTATTTAATTATTAATTTCGAATTTCTCCTTAAATTAATTATTCACTAATTAATTTACTTATATCTTAATCTAAACAATTAGCCACTAATTACTTAATTAGCCACTTACTAATTGTTGATAATTTTCATAATTAGGATAAATTATTATCTCACAACTATTCAGACCGACATTGGTATTTTATGTCCCATGTAAAATATTAAAAATCATGGGGCCATAATGTGCTTTTAATATTATTATATTTATGCTTCTCTATTTTTCAAGGAAATAATCCCAAAAATTCCTAAAATTAGAGACAACATACTTTCTAATTTTTATAAATATTTTACTACCTCTTGGGATTTATCATAATATTTTTAGGCCATTTAATGCCATAAAAATACATTTGAGCTCTTTATCTCTCCTAATTTACATAGTAATTACCTTAGAAAATAAGATAATTATTACTTATTATTTGAAACCACATATTCACCTATTTTCAATAGGTATTATTTATCGAAATATAATATTCCAGATAAATAATTATCCGGGTATTATAGGGGCCATCGTGGCTGCAAACGTGGATAACTTTACATGTCTTTGTGTGCTATGTCGTTGTGATGTTATAACCTTACATTTCTTTGTGTGGTATGTATTGATTAATCTTTGTAATGTTATGAATATCTGTCATACATATATTGTTCATACTTTTCATATGAGGTTAACTGTTACCTGAGGTCTGATGGGTATTGGACCTCAGATTTGTCTAAGGTTCAAGAAAGGAACCATGATCCAAGAAGGCACTGATGGACAAAGCCGAAAAGAGGCACTGATGGATGAAGCTGGGAAGAGGCACCAGTCAAAGCAAATACCGGAAGAGCTACACGTGAGCATTCTTTACGGCAAGAATCGACGAGGTTATTTCAAACCATTTTGTGCCGAAGGCAGGGCTAGTCTATGTGGTTCAGTCAATAAGTCGCCGTGAAAGACGGGGAGACTTCCACGATAGACACCTACCTGGCCAATATGTTTGATTGACTGAGTTTGGTTTGATGCCCCAAGTCTACCTAAGGCTTGGTTGAAGGTTGTATAGTTATATGTAGGAATTGTAATTATACAAAGCTCTGTAGTACTGTATCACTTGAATATTCCTTCGAATTTTTTTTAATATACCAGCTTATGCCTGGGCATTTTATATCAGTTACTCATTTTCCAAACGTAGTGCATGCTCTCCGTTTCCGCATGGATCTAAGCTGTAGCACCTCAAACTCTGTCGATTTTTTCTAAAACTATGTGTCAACCGACACAATTTGAAGTATGGAATTTGGGGTGTTACACAAAACAAACCCTTCAATTCTAAAATGCTTCATGATTAAATACAAAGCATATTCTCTGTATTTCTCACATGATTCATGTACATTGCTAAAATTCACCATTATAACATTAAAATAAAATTATAATTTCAGCTAGTAGATTGAAACATTCAAATTCATTTACCCTCCACGTGATGCATAAACCTTACAGTTATGATAAGTTTGCTGACTCAAAAAAAAAATCATCTTTCAGCTTCTAAGTTTTAAATGATTTGTATATATACATATAACCTCAATCTATAAGTGTGTGAGTGTGTGTGTATACACTTCTTGTTTCCCTTCTGTGCAGCGTGATTTGGTCATTACTTTAAACAATAACTTATACATATTTTATACACCCACAGACAGACATCAGCAACGTACACACACATCCCTCATAACCCATAAACTCTTTTTCTTTTCTTTTTGTTCCATATGAAGCAACGTTGTGATTATATATAAAATCAGCTTTTCTTTTGCAGTGATTTTTTATATAAACATCTACTTTTAATGCACAGTAAGCAAATTCTTTCATATCTTCCCAAAGCAAATATAGATATATATATACACGTGAGTTTCCCTAGTGATATATGACAGCAAATTTTTAATCTTGTGTCTTTTGTTTCTCCCCCTTACATATATATGTATATATATAGCAACAAAAAGCATCATGGTCAAAAACTATATTTTCCAGATGCATAACAATGACTCCAACCCGTGATCAAGAAAGCTTTGGTTTCTTAATATATATATCTGTTCTGTCATAAGAACACAGATGTCTAGCCCTAGGTGGACTAATATGTTGATGTAGGATCAAATAGCTACCTCCTAGGTATCCATGGGTGGGATACCTATGAGAATAAGAGATCATAGAGCACACACATGAAGGCTTTCGCCTAAGGGAGTGGGGTGTGTGTTCTGTGTAGACTGAATTGTAAAGAGGCAGAGTAGAAGATACTTATGTACCGTTCACCTGGGGAATTCCCCTCTTATTTATAGTGAGGCATGGAGGATCCGTTTAGCACGTTCCCATCATTCACTGTTTCTTCTCCCGATCCTCCCACTATGTGATTGTGGGATAATGGGTGCCTCTTAGGGTTAGGGTTTGGTTGCCCCTTGTTGGGCCTCACTTGAACGGGCCTAATATTTTATTCCATAACAGTTGCCCCCAAGCTTGGTAGTACAGGTCTCTGAGCTGTCGAGATTAATTGACTGCTTAACCCGGACATGGTGTATTCGAGTTTTCTTCCGTTTAGCTGCTTTCCGAGATCCCTTAAATCTGAATTTGCTTTCGTAGCAATTTCTCCCGGGACAATCACCCGGTCTATATTCCGCATTTAATAATGTGTAAGCAAATCACAATAAAATGAAAAATACTTACCATTTGCACAATTCGTTTAGCTTGCTCATTTCGAATGCTTGTCCGAATTTGCATTTAAACATTCTGGTTTGCGATAATCCCGATTATTGATAATAAGCTTTTCCACTAACAAATCGTTATCCACTCTATTGCCCCCCAGCCTGGTAGTTCAGGTCACTGAGCTGTCAGGATGTGTTGATTTTCTAACCTGGACCAAATGTTCGTGATTGTTGGGATTGCTTGCGTGTTGACCCGAGATTCCGAGTTCATATACTCTAACCCCGAGATTCCAGATTAAAATCTTTTAACACCGAGATTCCGGGTTATGTATTCTAACACCGAGATTTCGGGTTTTTGATTTCTGAAAACGGGTTTGTTTACCCAAAATTCAGTCGTTTAAATAGACTTGCGACATTGTCGTCTTCACTGGCGGATCCCGGATTTTAACTAGATTAAGCTTAAATCGGGTCTGCCTTCAAAGGTTTATACAGAACTTGTATTTTAACTAGATTCAGTTAATTCGAGTCCGCCTTCAAAACTTTCACGGACTTTACCACAGATCCCGGATTTCAATTAGATTCAGTTAAAAACCGGGTCCGCCTTCTTTTCCCTTACAGGAATTTAAGATAGACTTGGCGGTATTGTGCTCTTTAAACGGATCCCGGATTTCAACTAGATTCAGTTAAACTGAGCCCGCCTTTAAACATGAACACGGATCCCGGAATTTAACTAGATTCAGTTAACCGGGTCCGACTTCTATTTTTGTTTCTTGCCTAACTTTATATGGAGCCCGGGTTTGAACCAGATTTGGTTTTACGGGGTCCGTCTTCGGTCCCTTTCGTAGGAAACGAACTTTATATCGGTCCGCTTCAAAACTTTTCACGGAACTCAGATTGTAATTAGATTCAGTTAATCTGAGTCCGCCTTCAAGAATTTATACGGAGCCCAGATTTTAACTAGATTCAGTTTTAGCCGGGGTCCTCTTTCAACAATTTACACGGATCCCTGATTTAAATTAGATTCAGTTTAAACCGAGTCCGCCTTCAACCTTGTTTCCTGCGAAACTTGGAAAACGTTTTGATCACTCTTTCAGCTTTATCGTGTTCGAATGGGTGAAGTTTTAACCTTTTTATCAGGTTCCAAAAGACACATGTTTGAATTGGTTTCTCCACGCAGCCCAGATTCGGTGTAACCGGGTCTGCCTTCGTCCCTGTCGTAAGGGTTCATTTCATACGGAACTCGGATTTTAACTGTAGTCGTGTAATCGGGTTCCGCCTTCGAAACTCGTCCGAGTTTTGTTTGATGACGGGCGTAGTCGAAATTTGCCGCGTTGAATGTGGGTCGGGACCACCCATGGGCTATCAACCTCCCGAGTGACTAACGAGAAATCAATCGGGAGTAAGAGCTATCTCGCACATATCTAGGTTCAGTGTCACAACTAAACTCTAAATATTTCGACTTGATCAAGGTCGTTGTGACGGTTTGCTTCATTACCCCAAGCTTTGATGCATCATGGCCACCAGGGCTTCTTGGTTTTACAGCGTCCCAAAGGGAGCACATTTTAACCATAATGTGGGCGTTACCGCATCCTGAAGGAATACGTTTAGCCATAATGTTGGCGTTACCGTGCCCTAAGGAAACACGTCTGTTTCCAAGGAAACACATTTTAACCGTTATTTCCACGGAGCCCGGATTTTAACTAGATTCAGTTAAATCGGGGTCTGTCTTCATCCCTTTTGTAGGGACGGACTCCACTCGAAACTCGGATTTTAATCAACCGTTTTAACCGGGTTCGTTTAAAATTGACTTGCCGGCATTGTCATCGCAACATGATTCATGAGAACGGGTTTATGTATTTCGGATCCACGCATGTATATAAACTTGACATGATTCATGAAAATGGGTTTGTGTACCTCAGATCCACGCATGTGTATAAACTTGACATGATTCATGAAAACGAGTTTGTGTACCTCGGATTCATGCATGTGTATCTTCGGCATTTTCGAAAGCTTGATCTTGTGCACCTCGCATTCCTACATGTTTATCTTCGACATGATCTTCGAAACAAGTTTTTGTTCCTCCGATTCCTACATGTTTGTAGACTTGGCGGCATTGCCGTCTTTACACGGATCCGGATTTTAACTAGATTCAGTTTAAAGCGGGTTCGCCTTTTCTTCTTTGCCGCAAAAATTAACACGGATTCCGATTTAAACTAGATTTAGTTTAAACCGGGTCCGCCTTCATAATTTACACGGATCTCAGATTTTAAACTAGCTTCAGTTAAAATCGGGTCCGCCTTCTATTTTTGTTTCCTGCAAAACTTTATACGGAGCCCGGGTTTTAACCAGATTCGGTTTAACCGGGGTCCGTCTTTGCTCCCTTTCGTAGGAAAGGGGCTTCATACGAATCCTGAATTTTAACTAGATTCAATTAACCGGGACTGACTTCAAATATTCCCACGGAGCCGGGATTTTAACCAGATTCGGTATAACCGGGTCCACCTTCAAAACTTACACGAATTCCCATTTTTAACTAGATTCGGTTAAAACCGGGTCCGCCTTCTTTTACTTTACAAGAATTTAACTATTTGAAAAGATACCTCTGTTGGAAAATGTCGTCGGAGCCACTTGTAGAGTTCAAGCGATCCCTTCCTTCCGAAGCAAAAAATCAGAATTTCCTCAAGTAATTGCGAGGGATCAGTATTCTTTGGACTTTGCGGACAACTGGATTTCTCTCCTGATCTTCACATATGTTGGGAACAAAACAATGAAGATTTGCAATGGCTCTGCCCAATAACGAGGTCCTATGGTGCACGTAAGAAGCCTAAAGCAAGCTGTGACTCCTCATAATGAAGGTGGCTTTAATATCAACTGAACCATCTTCTGCTGTAGCTTCTTGGAACCGCAAACTTGAGGTTCTTTTTCATGCTTTTTTAATAGAAGCACGAAACAGTGCTGCATGTCCGTGTATTGGGCGACTTTGATTTGAATACTTGATTTTTGCTCTTCATTCACTTCTATTAATATCCCTCCAAGATGCCTATGCTTTTTGGATCTCCATGCTTGTTGCGCAGGGAGCCCGGAGGCGGCTGTGCCTACGGCTGCTAGCACTCAGAAGATAGCAAAATAAGTGTATAATGATCAGAGGGTTTGATCAGTGTAGAAGCTAAGTCAGGTGAAAGCCCTTCACATGCAGAAGCATCCCCTTCATCTGAGCTTCGAGTCGAAATCTCATGTCATACACAAAAGTTCCGTGGATTATGTGTCCTGGAAAACTGGATGAGAGAACATCATCCTTGTACTCAAAAGAAATCTGAAAGCGTCCATCATGCCATCACACAAAGTAGAATGAAAGATTTCAAGAGAAACATAGAACTTCGGTTTCTAACATTCTCTTGCAATTATAGCATTATGTGTGCATAGCGTGGGGTACCATTTGTTGACATGCTAATTATAACTCTTTGCATAACCATTTTGTGCTTATCCCACAATCATGACATTCCGGGACATATTATCCCGTTCGCCACGTCCTCAAAAACTACGTACCCATCTTAAATAAATCCATACTTTATGTACATGCCAATGAGAGAAATTTCCCACCAGAATATCTGGCTCTCCCATAGACTGGAATCGAAACCCCTGCTGTGTAATGTGAGTATGAGCCTATCTGCCCAACTTCAGGCCAGAAAGATTTGCACATGTAATAGGTAGATTTCCAAAAGTGTAATGAGTTAGCTAAATGGATTCCCTTTTTAAGTGGAGGAATAATTTGACTTCCTCCTCCTTCTCTACATTTTGAGTGTAACCATTGAGGTTTAAAACACTACAACCTCAAGCTCCCAGTACAACGGGCTGTCTTAACACCGCAAAGACATTTAGGTTCTAAGCCATGAAATTGAAGCTAAACTGGATAATGATTAGCATAAAGACCAAATAATGAGGTATTCGGCTTCCATGGAATTAGTGCAATTTAATACCCTCTACTTGAATAAAGTTAAGCGACGTGGGTGAAGAAAGAGCATCCTTAAATGCTTTGAAATTGTCTTTTGCAGAATTTTCACAAAGACCCTTAATTCAAAAGGAAACTTATTGTGACTTGAGCAAACTTTGATGCAAAGATTGAGATCCAGATTGAGGAAAGCATTACAAGCAACCTCAAAAATCCATTCATATCAATGACGTTAATGATTACTTTAATCGCTATGATTTTTAGCTTTGAAATGGTTAGTCTCGTTTGAGATTTCCATAAGCAAGTACGTAAATATACTAATGCTAGATATTCATAAGCACCTCACATCAGTTCATTTTTCCTAAGCAAACAAATCGGGAAGTGTGTGACACTAGCAATCAATGGTTCAATAAAAATTACTTATCTGTATATTCTGTGCAATTGGATTGAGAATGATTGAAGTCCTTTATAGGGGAACGTTATCGACGCGACGAGCTAGTCTCTCCGCGATGCTTTGACGCTACGAGACCGGGAGAACCTCCTTATCTCCTCGGCACATGTATATGTCGGTGTTGGAGAATGAAAACGGTGAAACCCACGTGCATCTCGGCATGCACCTCAAACTTGGCACCTCATCATGTCTTCATAATCATCTCGGCACGTCATCACTACCTCATCCTTGTCCGACATGCACACTCCGGCAACCCCAATCTTGGAACCTTAGGAACTTAGGGCAGTAATCTCGGCAACTCGGGTCACAAGCTATTGCAACTCAGCTTGGTACTTAGTCATCTCAGATCCATTTGGCAACGGAGAGGTACGTCCATCCGGTGAGAACAAACCATTCCCGCTTCCTTGCAAGTCATACGGATCTACTTTCTCGAAATATCCATCTCGGCATCAAACCCGGATGTATCTCGGATGTGCTCTCACACCGGCCATCCCGTGGCGTCTTAGTATTGAATCCAGGTTTTTACTATGTCGGCTTTCACCACCGTCATCTCGGCATCTCAAAGATCGTGACTAGGGCATTTACAGGTCATTGGAGGTGCGAGCGTCAATTAATATCCATCTCGCACTTCGGTCTCGCACCTTCAATCTCGTAACCTCCATGAGTCGGGACGACTAAGCAATACGCCTCTTATCTCGAATCATCTTTCCAATCTGAAATAAAGGTGCAAATAGTGCAGATTCGTTGCTTATTTGGAAATATAATTTCGAAGAACAGCATCGGAAGCTTTGATCCATCTTCGAATCTCATCTTCGAGGTCTTGCTATGGCCTTTTGTGAACATCTTCGATGCTTAGCTTTTGTAAACCTAATCGCGACAGACTATCCTCCACGATTTTTCTTCAACCGTCGTTGTCACGTGGGCGCTTCCCTCTTTGGTTAAGTTGTTATCTGGATCTCGTATAGGCAAACTCTTAAATCAGCCACAGTTGTGAATTGGAATGATTGACCATCTTAGGTCATGGGAATCGAAATTTATCGGTCTCCACGGTCGGCGCCAATGTTCTGTCATAAGAACACAGATGTCTAGCCCTAGGTAGACTAGTATGTTGATGTAGGATCAAATAGCTACCTCCTAGGTATCCATGGGTGAGATACCTATGAGAATAAGAGATCACAGAGACACACATGAAGGCTTTCGCCTGGGGAGTGGGGTGTGTGTTCATGTAGAGTTGGTGTAAAGAGGCGAGTAGAAGATACATGTGTCGCAGATTCACCAGGGAATTCCCTCTTATTTATAGTGAGGCATGGAGGATCCGTTTAAAGACGTTCCCATCATTCGCCTATTTCTTCTCCCAGTCCTCCTACTATGTGATTGTGGGATAATGGGTGCCTCTTAGGGTTAGGGTTTGGTTGCCCCTTGTTGGGCCTCACTTGAACGAGCCTAATATTTTATTTCATAACAATATCTATATCACATCAACCTTTCCCTCATGTGTAGCCATCAGCAATATATGATATGTGTATTAGTAAACAAGACAACCACTTTTTATATATCTGCAATGTTTCAGATTTTTATCACCAACACACGTGTTTCAGATTTTTATGACAGCGTTTTCCCTCTTTTTCTTTCCAAATACCGCGTCATATATATGTGTGTGTATATATATAAGCTTTTCTTATTCCTTTCTCCTTCCACATGCAGCGACGTAGCATATATATATATATAATGTGTGCAGTGAAGACAAGCTCAAAGATTTACCTTGTTAGTTTTATAGCTTGTGCACTCAGTTTCTTTGCTTATCACCTACACTTCCACCTCTGTTTTGTGGATTCAAAACAGAGCAACCATCGCTGAGACTCTCTCTCTTCTCTCGGTCTCTCTCTCGTTTATTCTCAGACTCAGCTCTGGTTTTTTTCTTTTGTAATGTGAATGATTAAAGAAACAAAGAGAATGGATATATAATACATGAGAGGTCCGGTCTGAGGGAAAAATAAGAGGATGGATCGAGGGGTATACAAAGCTGTGATTTTTCCTGCGTCTCTGTTTACTGTTTACAGCTATATATATCTTGACCAAGAAGGATTTTTGATCGGAGTATGGCTTGCTGAAGTTGCTGGGCTCGAGAAGCATAGTGTTGTAATCTCTTTTGTTGACTGTGGCGTGATCTGTGTTGCAGATGGTATGATCTCTTTTCTCTGCCTAACGTGTTCGGCTAAGAGTCTACAGGAAAAAGTTAATGGATGGGCTGAAGGGATTTAGATGAGTTGGATTGATTTTGTTATGATCCCACGTGTTGGGCTGAAAAGATGTGGGTTGATGTGTGTTTTGTTATTTTATTTAATAACTAATGCATTTAGTTAATTGATTATATAAAATAATAATAATAACTAATGCATTTCCTTTTGATATTTCCGTAGATGACGCTGGTCTGAATTGATTATGACCAAAATAATTAATTGATGTTGCGCGCATGTGGTAGAGTAGGACGTGGCTTATACATGCAGCATAGGAATAATGGAAAATATGAGCTATGTGGCATGTAAATATAAGGTCCGATGGAAAATATATATTGAGAAACTAGTTTGGGGTTCCACACCATATTAATCCCAATTAAATCTCTAGGCCATAAAATATTGTCTCTAAATATTTAGGCCAAAAATTATTCTCTAATCATTTGTCCTTAATTTTACAGAAAATATGCCTAAATTTCCAAATATTACTTTTAACATTTTTCTAGGACAAATTTCCCAAAATTTTGTTTTCTAAATATCTGAAGGAAAATAAATTCCTAATTTTCCAAATAATTTATTTAATCATTTGGCCAATTTCCACCGTGCAACTCGCATATATTATTACTATAATTTTACGCTTAAATTATTCCTTATTCCAAATTATTCTTTTCCCAAAATAAATTTAGGAAAAACGGGCTTTAATCCCAAATAATTATTCTCATAATTATTTTAAGCCCAAATTTCAAAATTAACTTCCATATATTATTTAAACTTTAAATCTCAAAATTTGGGATGTTACAATAGGTAACTTACTAACACACACACAGAGATATGTACCTTCCTCAATCCTTGATTGTTGCTAAACAGTACAAGTATATTCTGTATAACATAATTTACTGGGCCTACATTGGGTCTTTGGATTCTGAGGTTCCCATTTCTAAATCAATCATGCACAAGGTGGAAGAAGTCATTCATATGAAGTTACTACCAAAGTTGTGAACTGGAACTTAAAGCACTTGTCCTTCAATCAATGTCATTACCACAGAGAAGATAAAAGAGAAGAAAACGCCGCACAATAACATCAGAACCTAATGTTTATATCAGTGAACCAGAATATGACTAATGCCCATATATGACCAGAACTGTACATGAGGTTCACTATATTACATATATACATGGACAGTTTGTAGAGTTTAAAAGCTAAGACCACCAAATGTTTTTTTCAAGGATTAGCATGTCCAGGAGTTTGATCTTGACTTGATCTGCTTCCTTCATCACCTGACGAGCTTTCAGATTGTATGTCCTGCATCTTTGCATACTTTGCACAATATTCTGTCTCAAACAGAAACATTATTATTTCACATTTAGCTTATCAAACAGTAGTAATGAAGGTTACAAGCTACATATTCAGTTAGTCTAAGGAATTAAAGAACATTTTTGCTGTTGGAAAGCCATGTAATCTAACACGTAAACTACTGTTTCCTCACCTCTAACTCTTTGTTCGAACATTTCTTTACTTTCTTCCAGCAATTCCGCAGCATAAGGATTGTTAGGATCTTCAGGATTTGGTTCACTCAATAGTTGAGGAATAATTTGATCAAAGATCAGTACAAGACATGTAAGAAATGAAAAACGAAAAAGAAGCGTGCTTGAAAATCCATAAAAATCATCAAACGCAAAAATACTTGAAAACTTTTCATATAAATAAAGATCTTAAAAGTAGCAATTAATTACCATATGATGGATGTAACATCCCATTTTCAAAAGCAGTATATTTTTTTTTTTCTCATCAGAGTAGAGCATTGGAGCGATTGAGTAACTGATAATTGTATTCAAAATGCCGTAAGTCTGGCTGATTACAAAAGCGATACGGTGGCCGAGAGTTTTTATAGTAAATAACAACGAAGTGTCTCCCGGCAACACTCATGCTGTGGCAACAAAAGAAATCCTCCATTTGGGACTCTAAGCATCTTCGTTTGCCCTTATCTTCTAAGCGCTCGGTCCTCCGACCACCGAAGCTATTTTAAATGCCGAGGTCCAAATGCACATCGGACCTCAGGTAACGGTTAACCTCATATTTACATACACAACATATGGAAGACATCATAGCATTAATCAAAACATAAGTATATAACAGATGGAAGATTAATATAACAACAGTACACTTCACGCGTAAAGTTATTTATGCTAACGTAACATTTCGCATGTAAAGTTATCTACGTTAACGTACACATCTCATGTAAAGTTATCTATACAATTCACTCGTATAGTCGTCTATCACATATAAGTATACAGTAAATATCGAGTTAGTGTTACAAAGACGCGAACGTACCTTCGTTGACGGAAAACGGTACTTTTACGGAAAATGGTACTTTTTTTGACAGTGGGTGAAACAGAAGTACGAAGGCGGTACAACAGCGGTCCGATTATCTTAGATATCCTATAAGGATAACATTTATCAACTTCTAGCACTATAACAGGCATTTTAGGTACAAATTACCATTTTGCCCCTGAACCCCTAATCGGCGGAATTTCGCCAGAGCTTCGCTGTTTTGACTCTAATCTTCCAAAATTTTGCCATACTTATTTTCCCACCACATATTTCGAAATATATATCATATCTACCCAAAAATATGATATTTATAATATATTGGAAGACTAAAGCTAAAAACATCATTTCTATTATAGCTACTGAAAGAACTACCGAAACTAAAGACTAGGGACCGAAAAACTTACTCCGGCTTGGCAAGAACTTCCAAGAGCTCTTCCTTCTCTCTAACTTTTCTCTAGGTTTCGAAGTTGTGGTGTGGGAAATGAGAAGAGGAGAGGTTCCTATTTATAGGAAAATGGAGGACAAGGTTGGAATTAAGGGATTTGTTTAGAATGAATCTTGCACCGTTGGATCGCATTTTTGAGGACAAAACTATCTTGGCCTTACACCTAGTTGGGCTGCCCTACTTGCCCATTTATGACATCATCTTTGATGATGTCATAATGTTGACTTACCGCTTCCGTTCCTCGATCGGTGCTCGAATCGCGTAATTTTGCCGAATCGCGAAATCTTTGTCGGTGTAGTTTGAAGTACTTTTCTTCCTCGTAGGAATATATAATTTAATGAAATTTATGATCCCATTAAGGGTATTCCGTTATCTGCTGAAGATTTTAGGCCTGACGCCTTGGTTCGGAATCAAATTCGGAAACACTAGTTTGTAGGCGTAAATTCACCGGTTCGTAATATGATCGATCTAAGTGACCTTATTCCCGGTTTCCAAAACTCGCTTGTTTTCTCTAAGTCACTTTTAGCACTATCTCGCCATTTCTTAATTACCCGGTACTCCTAATTACGTTGTTGGTTTTAAACGATTTACGAGACCGCTCAATCGAGATGGATTTTCACTTTGGTTTATAAAAAGTCTTGTTGTTTATGACTTCAATCCTATATCGGGAGGTAGGATTTAAGTTCTAGTTGTTCCCACTTCTCCCGTTGGCTCTATACCGATTATATTATTATTTTATTCAAAATGCCTTCACATTTTTTTTTTATTATTATTTATTTTTCTAAGCATAAAATATTTTATTTATTTTTATTTTTTATTTATTTAATAATTTCGAATTTCTCCAATTAAAAATAATTATTTAAATTATTTTTAATTCATTTACTTTATACCTTAATTATCCCATTAATTACCAGATTAGCCACTTACTAATTTTTGATAATTTTCTTAATTAGGATAAATCATTATCTCACAACTATTTTACTTACATTGGTATTTTATATCCCATGTAAAATATTAAAAATCATGGGGTCACTTATGATCCCAAAATAATACTTAATTTTGCCTCATTATTTTTCAAGGGAAATTATCCCAAAAATTCCTAAAATTAGAGACAACATACTTTCTAATTTTTTTATAAATATTTTACTATCTCTTGGGATTTATCATAATATTTTTAGGCTATTTAATGCTCTAAAAATACATTTTAGCTCTTTATCTCTCCTAATTTCCATAGTAATTACCTTAGAAAATAAGATAATTATTACTTATTATTTGAAACCACATGTTCACCTATTTTCAATAGGTATTATCTATCGAAATATAATATTTCAGATAAATAATTATCCGGGTATTACAATGGACGCCAATCCTTGGAAAGAAGATTCACGCATACATAACCACATCTGCAGACAAAGTAGAGTCAGCCATAGTCAGCCTTTTTAAAAGATAACAATTTGCAGCTAACAACAAATAGGGTACTCACTCAGTAATATTTGAGTGAAATATTTTGTTCACAAAACTCAAACTCGGGGGTTCTGATGGATATTTAGGTGGAATATAAACAATAATTTTCCAGACCCCATCTTCATAAGGGCCTGCAAAAAAAAAAAAAAACAAACTTGAGGTTGTGACCAATTCCTCTATGATGAAGCCAAAAGTTAATTAGAGAGACACAAAATGTGGACAGTACTCTCTATTGGACCATGAAACACCACTTCCAACTGATCAAGCGTATGCTCGTATGTCAGCTTCACTTGAAAACCCTTCTTTATCCTCAGAAAAAGGAACATATGTACAGCTAATTTAATCAGACACATGAAACATATTTGATCATTTTTCTTCATATTAATCACTACTTACTTTTTCTTGCATAAGTTTTCTTGACTTCTATATATGTTTTATAAATATTGCATTTCTTTTTTCTGTAATTGATATTCAACCAATTTTACCAACTCGAGATGGGGATCAGTAAGAATACATTTAAGATTATAAGTATATATCTATCAACGCAAAATAAAAACAATTAACGCACTTACAATTCACTCATATCCGCTTGTATTCTTTTGTCTCTCTCTGAAGACGATGACGACATTCTGGTTCGAGTAAATCACTGCAAGAACATTAAAGAAGTTTCTTGCTCAGCCAAACGTGGAAATTTATAAACGTAATTCTACTTGTCTCTGTCTTCACGATTAAAGGTTCAAAAACACAAGTTACTTCATAATGGTTATATACATCCGAAAAAAAAGATTGTTATAAAATAAAATGGATTTCTCATATGAAAGAAAAAAGTAGTGTTAGAAACAAATGTTACACAACTACCGGCCTCGCCCTTTCAGGTGGCGGGTAGTGTGATCCTTTACTTATATTCAATTTAAGATTATTTTCTATTTTAATTTAAGTCATTTATCAGGGTATTAGTAGCAGAGCGTGCACCGGTTTGGACAACAATATACTGGTAAGATAAAAATACGGAAAGGTAAATTTCCCCAGAGGGGTCAAGTATAAAGTTATCCCAATGGTGATAACCAAAATAATTATAATACAGTCATCCGGGACACCAAAATATATATCCAAAAGAAACCACCAACATCTTCCACCACCCTAATCCAGCTCACGAAGCCTTACTGTCTCCCGCTCGAGATCTAGATGATCCGCCATAGGGCTTAAAAGGGTGGGATTCAAAATTGAATCCCAGAGTAACCGTTAATTTCATATAAAATGTATATAAAGTGCATGTAAGAAAACCATGAATAAAACACAAACCACATATCATTCAGTATCAGGGCACACAGCCAAATTCGGAACTAGCCGTCGTAGTAGCACACAGCACAGACTGCAATGGTCCTAATAGCACACAGCACAGACCACCGGGTGTAATACCCGGATAATTATTTATCTGGAATATTATATTTTAGTACATATTACCTATTGGAAATAGGTGAATATGTGGTCTTAAATAATAAGTTATAATTACCTTATTTTCTAAGGTAATTTCTATTGAAATTAGGGTGAATAAAAAGCTAAAATCCCTAAAATGCATTTATGAGGCATAAAATGGCTTGAAAATATTATGATAAATATCATATGGCAACAAATACGACAAAAACTTAGGAAGTATGTTGTCTCTAATTTTAGGAATTTTTGGGATTATTTCCTTGAAAAATAGAGAAGCATAAATATAATATTATTAAAAGCACTTTTTGACCCCATGATTTTTAATATTTTACATGGGACATAAAATACCAATGTCGATTAAAATAGTTGTGAGATAATAATTAATCCTAATTATGAAAATTATCAACAATTAGTAAGTGGATAATTAAGTAATTAGTGGCTAATTGTTTAGATTAAGATATAAGTAAATTAATTAGTAAATAATTAATTTAAAAGGAGAAATTTAAAATTAATAATTAAATAAATAATAAATAAATATCTAGATATTTTGAATAAAATAATAATATATATGGTAAAGAGCCAACATGACATTTGAGAATGGATAGAAATAAAATCCTACACCAAGATATAGGGATATAGCCTAAGTCATCTGGACTTTTATGAACCAGTGAAATTCTATCTCGGATTGAGCGGTCTCAGAAGTCGTTTCTGAAACCAACAGCGTAATTAGAAGTACCGGATAATTAAGATAAGGCAGATAGTGCTAAAAGTGACTTATAGAAAACGCACCGTGTTTTTCAAACCAGGGATATGGTTACTTAGATCAGATCATATTGCGAACCAGTGATTTTTACGCCAAAAAGTTTGGTTCTATCTAAGTGATTTCAGAATTGGTGTATGTCCGAAAATCTTCGGCAAATAACAGAATACCCTTAATGGGATCAAAAATATAATGAAACCCAAAGTAGTTTTAAAGAGAAAGAATGGAACTACAAAATCTAGTTCCGGATTTTTGAGATTTGGCAAAATTACGCGATTCGGACACCGATCGGGGAAACGCTATCGGTAAGTCAAGCATGCATGACATCATCTTCTTCTAGAAGGATGATGTCAGCACAAGAGGTGTATGGACAAGATGAAGCCACGTGGCGAAGTGCGATCCGACGGCTCAGAATCGATCTGATAAAGTTCGACTTATTTACCGAATTGCCATTCCCTTCTTCTATAAATAGAAGGCACTTCTCCTCTCATTTCTACACCAAAATTTCGTGCCTTAGAGAGAGTTTAGAGAGAAGGAAGAGCCCGGAGAAAGTATAGCCGAGTTCTGGGTAAGTTTTTCGGTCCCTGGTCTTAAGCTTCGGTAGTTCTTTCGGTAGATATAGTAGGAATGCTAGATTTATCTTTAAATTTTTCAAGATAGTCTAGATATCATATTTAGGGGTAAATATGATATATATTTCGAAATTATGATGAGGGAAAAGATCTGTCAAAATTTTGGAAAGATCGGGTCAAAGTAGCGAAGCTCTGGCAAAATTCCGCCGATTAGGGGTTCAGGGGCAAAATGGTAATTTGTACCTAAAATGCCTGTTATACTGCTAGAAGTTGATAAATGTTATCCTTATAGGATATCTAAGATAATCGGACCGTTGTTGTACCGCCGTCGTACCGCTGTTTCACCCGCTGTCAAAAAGTACCGTTTTTCGTCAACGAAGGTACGTTCGCGTACGGTAACACTAACTCTGATATTTATTGTATGCGTATATGTGCTAGGTGTATGTTATGTTTATGTGAAGTAGTTGATAGCTCGTGGTATGCTCATTGTTCGTTATGATGCTTGTTGGGTGTCGGGATACGGTTGTTAGGTGTGAAATGCTTGGTGTGAAACGACTGGTAGGTGTGAAACGTTTGCTAAGTGTGACATATCTGCCAGGGGGCTTATATGATGTTGGGATATGCTTGTTTGTATGCTGATATACTGTATATGTAAATATGAGGTTAACCGTTACCTGGGGTCCGTATGCATTGGACCTCAGTTCTTAATATAGCGTCAGGTTTAGGAGGACCGAGAATCGAGGAGAAAGGCAAGCATCACGCATAGGGACTCAGCTGAAGACTTTCTTCTGTTGCTATCTACTTTTGAAAACTCTCGGTCGTTGTACCGCTTTTGTAATCAGCCAGACTTACGGCATTTTGAATATAAGTATCAGTTACTCAATCGCTCCGATGCTCTACTCTGATGAAAAAAAATTATACTGTTTTTGAAAATGGGATGTTACACCGGGCACAGCATACAGCAAAGGCCACACAGTATGTTCCGATTCCATAGCGCTTGGAAATAAATGATAACCAAATGAATGCAATTTCAAGGTAAAACATACATACACAAGTCACAGAATATATGAGAATTAAGGTTACTACGTGACTGCTTCAAAATCTTCAATTGGTTTCACGTCCGTTTAATTGTCTCGGCAACTATCGGGTCCTATAAATGTACATTTACATACGGCGGGTTATTATTTGTCCAAACTCTTCACAATCTCCAATGCTATGGCACTAGGCTTAGTGTAGGGCTATCGGGCCTTATTTCCATTTCTACTCTTAGGCCGAATTTGTACCAATTTACTATCATATTATTTATTCCTCATTTAATAAAAATAAAAATAATATTTATTACTATTTATCTATTTATTTATTTATTTATTTATTATGATTTTACTATTTATTATTGTTTCTCTGAAATTATTTTAAACTCATAGGGCTATGTTAACATTTTAATTAAGAGTTTATAAAACCAATCACCATATAAAAATTATGCTTTAATGTTTTTTTTTTTTTTTTTTTTATGGTTTTTCCAAAGCCTTTGATAAATACTACATAAAATATGCCTTATATATATATAAATAAACTTTTCTCTATTATATTTCCATGTGCAGTGGCATATATATTTGACAATATTATGCTTCTATATATATGTGAATATAAAATCAGGTCTTTCCTTTCATTCTCCCAAAGCATACGTTATATGTATGTAAGGGTTTATATTAGTAAGATAAAAATTCCTATACAGTGGAACATTTATATCTTTAAAGCTAGTTAACTAGGCTATTTACCTGGAAACATATATATTTAAATCACCAAGTCAACAACATGCTTTTGCCATACGTGTGTACAGCTTATCTACAATCCAACGTGACATGCATAAAATTATTAACTTTAAATTTTTATATCAGGAGAAAGTGTCTCATAAATTTCATATTAAGAATATATCTATAAAAAAAATTGCCAAGCTAGTTTTTTTTTTTGGGTACATACTATGACAGCAAATATTTTTCCTGCCATTTTTTTTTTTTTCAAATGCAACGTTGGTTATCTTTTCCCATGTGTAACGTTGATATATAAGCATATATATATATATATACTCAAAACCCAAAGCTAATATATATATTTGCAGTGCTTTCCTTCTTTCTTTCTTTTTTTTTCTCGTTTCACATGCAACGTTAGAAAAAAAATGAGTCTAAGGTTCATGTGTCTACCTATATATATCAGCAAGCACACTGTAGGTTCTATAATTATTATTCACTACTTTATATATATAAATCAGTTCCCTTCTGCGCAGCTACGCATATCGGCAAAGTTAAGTTTCATATTATTTCCTATTACTTTCCCAGGTGTGGCGATAATATATATATTAAGATTTGGTTCAGTGATCACTATTCTAAGGATTCTAACTCTGAGACACAACACAACTTCACCCACTGCCCCTGTTTTATTGTTTGAAATGCAGAGAACTGGTGTGCTAATTCCTATGGTTTAATACTTAAGACTTGCGTTTGGAAGGTGTCAGAAACCAACAGAAAAAGAGACCTGAAGGCTCACCTTCAATCCTGGCTTGCACGATGCTTTCTCGGCCAAAATCAAACTCCCCTGTTTCACGGTTTGCTTTGTGGAGAGGGAGAATGTAGTCTCACGGTGTGGCTCACTCCTCCTTCTTCGGTTCTTCACACACACAGACTTTATTTTATGGTTTTTTGTTAAGCAGCGTGTATGGATGGAGGCAGTGGCGGAGAGGATATAATATTTATGGGTGCACAATTAGTGTTGAGATTTGGGGGTTCGGGGGCAGCGCCCCCGAATTTTTTTTTTAAAGGAGAATAAAAAGGCAACCCACTCTTTCATAAAGTTTATAACAAAAAAATGGGGTTCAATTGAAAAGTATTTAGGAAATCAATTTAAATAACAATATACTCTAATCCCAAAAGATACGATCTGAATAGGATGTTACACAATCAAATTCCAAAGCAACATGCAAGGAAAAATTATTATGGTTTGTCGTATGTGATAGGATATTAAAAAGTCAAATTAATGAAAAAAGAAAGGAGGAAAGATAACAAATGCTTTATAACTCAGCTATTTGCCCACTGAAGAACACGCGAAGACTTTCAATAGGTTCAAGACCAAGAAAGTTAAAACAGGACGCATATAAAGGAGAAAGGAAAACAATGAGAACACAAAAAATTTTCATAGATAGGCCACTGTCCTTATCCACCATTTGGGCCTCCTCACTTGCCCATGTCCAAAAAATAACTTAGAAAATTGTCCAAGTAGGAGCTCAAACACAGGATCTGATGTGGTACTAGCATGATTACCACCACACCATCTAGACAACTTGTTATAAGGTTCCTTCAAAAAATATATATCTTTAAAATTTATGGGTGCAAGTGAACACATGTGGCTCCGCGAATGGATGGAGGGGAGTCGATGATTATATAATAGTTACTCCCAGGATCCGGTCTGAGAAAAGAAAATACAGAGGTTCATGGCGTTGAGCTCGAGAAGCATGGAGCTGTCGGCGTGACTCAGATCCTTCT
This sequence comes from Acacia melanoxylon, assembly GCA_019022615.1. Taxonomy (NCBI): domain Eukaryota; kingdom Viridiplantae; phylum Streptophyta; class Magnoliopsida; order Fabales; family Fabaceae; genus Acacia; species Acacia melanoxylon. Next base: position 1,325,612 of record JAFJYJ010000025.1, read on the forward strand.
GTGTTTTCTTAATGACGCGTGAGAGTATGGGCTGCGATTACTTTTGCTGATAAATCCAGCTGCATTTCGGCGAGAGTACAGGTTTTACGTGTTCAGCTAATATTGTTTCCCCTGCTGTGCATTTTGCTGCATCTGCTACGTCGATACGTGGTTAATAGAATAGATGACTATCAGTTTTGTTTCAATTGGGCCGAAGAGTGTTATCTGTAGTAGGGAGTATAGCTTAATGGAGATTTAATGGGTTGGGGTTGAATATATATATATATATATATATATATATATATATATATATATATATATATATATATATATATATATATATATATGTATATGAACTGAAGGGGCGCAGATAAGCAGATGAAATGGGTTGGTGTTGGGCTTAATATGGGTTAAGGCAGCAGTATCTGATTTTCAACGTCTTCCATTCTTTTTTTTTTTTTTTTTTAAAAAAATAATAATAATTAATAATTCCTTTGTCTCATTATTATTGCTTACTTACCAAATAAATGCCAGAAACGAATCTTGATGCTTTATAAGGATTTTATTTCTTATTTAACTTCTTTAACCTTTAAAGAAATTTCTCTAAAAATCCTGGGCTACAAATCAACCTCTAACTATTTTCTTTGAATTTCTCAAAAAAATAGGTCCTTAAATTCAAATAATTATTTTAGACTATATTTTCACCATAATTCCCATACAATATTTCTAATTTCAAAACCTAAAATTTGGGATGTTACAGCAAACCTGGATGTGTCGATCTGATGGTGTGCTGGTACCAAACACTGTTATTTTGGAAAGAGAGAATGAAAGGAAGATTGTGACGTCTGACGATTATATTGCTTTTTTAAAGAAGGGACAGAGCGAACTTGCGAATGAGCGAACTTGCGGATAATAACTCGGAAGATACTGACATATGAGGCAATGCGAGAGGAAAAAAATGCATAATTGATCTTGGAATTAATCTCAAGAACGTGGATTGCAGAAAAAAAGATGGTGATAAAAGAACGTGGATTACAGAAACAAGAACCAATGAGAATGGGTAAGAAAGAAACTTGGATCAATATTTTGTGTGTGCTAGTAACACTATGATATAATCTCCAGATCGGAAGAAAAAATATGGAAGCAAGCTTTTGACGTTGACGATTGCCTTCTGAACTTGTGAAGAGTGAGTCAATGCAAAGGAATGAGCATAAGTTTTTAATTTTTTATTGGCAAAGCTTCAGAATTGGGGAATATATTTACATACATATATAGCTACGACTGATTGGATTGGGGAGGCTCAAGACTGAGCAATATTTTTTTTAAACTTCTCTTTCGGCCAACAATATTTAATTTCTTGATTTCGGTAGTCTTTATGGGCACTGAAACTTAATTTTGTACCGTTGTTATAACTCTCGTTTATTTAAAGAATCTATATAAAACTAAGTAAGATGAAAAATTCTAAATTAAGTGTAATTACCCAGATATTTGATAATTAAAAAAATAATAATAAAGATAAAAATAAAAACAATTAAATAATTAATAAAATAAAATAATTAATTGAGACGGGAGCTAACATGTAATGATAAGATGATTATGTCATTAATACGAAAATATGAGTTCAATGTGGTAAATGGATTTCTTATTGAGAGTGTGTGTATTGAGATGATTATTATTTTTATTCTTTATTGTAAATGCTAACCAAAGTTAGTTTGTACAAGTTTAATGGCAATAGAGGATGCTATACACGTTTTGGTAGTGTGTTCAAATCCAAGTTGTGGCATGGGGAAAGTTTTTCTTATTTTATAACAATGAAGTTACCAAAATGTCCTTTAGCCCAAATTATTAAAAAAAAAAGAAAAGAAGACAAAACACCTCAGATTTTTTTTTCCCCCTCCCCTTTTCCTATCCCTAGTTCGACCTATTTGAGTGATAGGAGAGGGGTAGCTTCAAGAATCCTCAACCTGTGGATGAGACCCGTCGCCACTCTTCGTGTTTACAGCCAAAAGCTGTTTGCTAGCCTGCGACTGCCGCTGTTGTGGGTGTTATCATTTCTGCTTGTCCGTTATCTCCCTTGGTCAGATTTCTTCTTCCTCCTCTGCCTTCAATCGACGCTGTCTCATGGTTCTATGTGAGCAAAATTCTGAAATTGTTCTTTTGGTGCTTCACTTATTTAGGTATATATATATATATACGTAATCAACACTCTCCTCCTTCTCATGTTTCTATGTTGCTGTCATGTGTATGGGTTGTTGTTGAGCTTCAAATGATTTTCTGGTCGTTTGGGGAAGCGTTGGAAGTTTAGACGGGCAAAAATGGTAGTCTGAGGAGCTTGTATGGTTAGAAATTGTCACTCTAATTGTTTTGGTTGCTATAATAGGAAGGAGGTGGATTTAAGTTTTGTGTCTATTTTCGTTTGATTTTTTTTTTTAATATTATATATATATATATATATATGTTATAAAGGATCAGTTTTGGTAAAAATTGTTAAATTACGTTAATGCTTGTATATGGTTGCTAATTATACATGGAGCACGGTATTGTTTGTGATCTAATTTTATAATGCACTTAAAGTGTTTGATAAAATGTGTAGAAGAGGAATGTATGTGCTATTCTCTTTCACACAAAAATCTTAGATAAGAAACTCATTATGAAGTTTTTTTTTTTTTTTAAAGAAAAAAGAGAGAGAGAATTATTTGATCCTTGAATGTTTTGGTGAAATGGAATATTGGGACTTTGGTGAAGCTATTTTGATGTCTAAGAGCTGTATGATTGTGAAATGGTGGAATTTGATGTGTGATAAAGTGCAAAAGAGAAGAGTTTGGTTGTGTTGATATTGATTAAATTGTTTAAGTTCATTGTTGAAGTTGTAGAGGGGTATGTAGATGTTGTGTTGGTTTCTAAATTGAATATTGAAAAATGTATAGAATAAAAGGGAAAGTGGTAGATGTTTTTTTTTTTAAAAAAAATTCAAAACGTTGGGTTTATTATTTAGGGGCTGTAAAATATAATTATTAATTAGTTGAACTTGTGACTTTACTATCTATGAAAAGTGTTTAAAGCACAAGTTTTTCCTTTATTTTGAATTGTTACAAATTGAGAATTGAGACGGTGTATTGTTGATATTATTTGTTGGTTGGCGTAAGAAACAATTGATATTAGTAATGAAATTGATAATGAAGCTAGGAAATAAACTGAAAATACTTGGCTTATAATTTGAGAATTAAGTTGCTTGCTCTTATGGTAGTATTTGGAATGTATATAGCCTATATTCTAGAAGGTATAAGAGTGATGCTTGGATGTTAACTATAATAGTTATGAGATAGTTACAAGTAGTAAATGATTTGTATAAAATGGATTTTGTAAGTTTTAGAGTTTAAGTAAAAGTAAATGACAGTGGCATTACTTTGGGTATTAGGGGATGAAAGAGAGATCATCTTTGCAAAAGCAACAAGGTAGGAGAATGTTATTTATTTGAGAAGCAAGAAACGGTGCGTGAATAACGTCCCATTATAATTTTATAAATGATATTTTACTCGCTATGATTATATTTTAATTATCAACCTTCTTGAGTACTAATTTCCTCAAGATAGTTTTCTTGAAATTATATCAATTGCTTATTGTTATTTATATGTTTAAATGAAATGATGATTTTATTTAAGGTTAATAGTTCTATAACATTTTATCGTTTATGAATTTTTATACAAAGAATTGATAAGAAATTTTCTGAGATATTCTTTGTAAGCTTTTATATTGAGATGAGCTTATATTTAAAATGCCCTTATGCAAGTCACTATTATATGGAAAGACTTTTGGTGATGGAATTGGAAGGAAATGTTGAGATTTTGTAAACTTTCATGCCGGTGTCTTACGTTACGAAATATTATGTTCGAATTCTCACCATTAGAGGAAAACTTTTTTCTTGCAATTGGTAAATTGACCCCATGCATGCTTGAAATTGTTTTGAGAGGACTGAATACAGAACGCTGGTTACTAACAGCAGTACTGTTAGTCCTTGGTGCACCATGGTTAACCTCGAGCTCGCTTGGTATTCGTGGGATTTGTTCTCACGCTTGTTATTCGTAGGTCTTGTACCTGCGCTTGTTCGTAGCCTTGTGCTGCGCTTGTTTTCGTGGCCTTCAGCCGCGCTTGGTTACTTACCCTCGTGGACTGTGTGTCCACGCTTGTTTTCGTGGCCTCTATGCCACGCTTGGTTATTTTCCCTCGTAGTGTGTCTACGCTTGTTACTCCGTTCTGTTGAGGTCCTCCGGAAAGATGAGGTTTGAGAATTATGTTTTAAATTGAGTATGTTAAATCAAAGGTTTTACTACGTATTTGGATTTGTTTGACTAACAATATAACATTCACTTATGTTTATCATTGCCATACTATTATTATCCAAAGTAATATCTGCTTGAATTACTCTCATCAGTATTTCATTGAATTTTATAAATGAGATGTTATTCACCAGAAATTTTTTTTGGCTTCAGATGACATTGCAAACCTTGCACCTTCTGTTGAACAGTGGAGACTGTCATTGCTGACCGAGCTTGCCAATATATTAGTGGATGTAAGGTTGAGTTTTCATTTATATAGTATCATCTTTAGCATAGATGCTCCACGTAGTTTATATGTAGGATCCTTGTCTTCCCTTGTAAATTGGAATATATGTACATATATTTACCATAGTGGAGCATAGCTCCAAACGTTATTATAAGTATTATTTAACGTTCGTATATAAGTTTAAGGCTTAAAGAATGTGAATCCACTCATATTCTGTGCCGGCCACCCCTAGTTTTGGGCGTGACATTAAGTTTGTAAATTCAAAATTCCTATTTAATCGATTCGCTATAACATAACACAATCTCACAAAACTCAATCGCCTATGCATGTATGTATGGTCATGCTCAGAAGAATCTTGACTTCCCTTTCTCTTCCTTTCCCAGATGAGTGCAATTCAACGCCAAAAATCCCCCTCATGACTCTTCCTTCTACTTTTCCAGAAGATATTTCCATTGGAAAAAGGACGCAGACGATGATTTTTTTTAAAAATCATCCCACAAAGCATAGATATTACATTTGTATTTCAATGACAATCTAAATTTGAAAATTAACAAGTTTAAATTTTCCTTTTTAATGATACATCGAAAAAAAAAACTTCACACCCCAATTTTATTTTTTTATAGAATGGAACACTAAAAAGTAAAAGTAAAGACCAAATGAAATAAATACAGTAAAAAGAAACTAAATAATCCCGCTTGCACATCCGCAGAAATTTGGTAGATTCATTCGATAGGATTTGCGCCTCTTTTGTAACATCCCGACTTTTCAAAAGCAGTATAAATTTTTTTTTTCATCAGAGTAGAGCATCGGAGCGATTGAGTAATCGATACTTATATTCAAAATGCCGTAAGTCATTTGTTTACAACATCGGTAAGAATGGAGTGTTTCAAAAGTACAAAACATCTTAAAGAAAGGCTTCCGCCGAACATCAAAAGTAAAGGACAACATCGGAAAGTCTTCATCCGGGTCCTTGAACCCGCTGCTTTTCTCTCCTCGGTCCTCGGTCCTTCCGAACTTGATGCTAAGTTAAGAGCGAGATCCAATTTACCACATTGGATCTCGGTAACGGTTAACCTCATGTTTATGTATACACATACGGACAACGAGACATCCATAATATCAACAAGACAACAATCACTCTACCACAACCCATGCATATGTATTGCCCCCAAAGATGCGCACACACCGCACCCAAAGATACGAGACTATTGCACCCAAAGATACGTGACATATTGCACCCAAATAGTCGACATATTGCACCCGCAGATGACATATTGCACCCAATGCCAGACCGACATATCCGTCATGAACCGCTATATGCACTCGCACAAGTATAACATCTCTACAACACACATACCACATATATGTAAACCATAAACATCAGAGATAAGGTTACCAGTACGCGAACGTACCTTTTTGGCGGTACAACAGAACTTTTACGAAAAAACGTGAAATTCGACAGCGGGAAAAACAGCGGTATGACGGCGGCACAACGGCCCGGCTCGATTAGCTCGAGATATCCTATAAGGACAACGTTTATCAACATTTGGCATCATAACGGGATTACTATTTTGCCCCTAGTACCCCTATTTGGCGGAATTTCGCCGGAGCCTTTGTTTTCGCTCTATCTCTCCGTAATTTTGACAGATCTTTTCCTTATCATATTTTCGAAATATATATCATATTTACCCCTAAATATGATATCTAGACTATCTTGAAAAATTAAAGATAAATCTAGCATTCCTACTATATCTACCGAAACTAAAGACCAGGGACCAGAAGAACTTACCCGGACTTTGCTCGACTTTCTCCGAGCTTCTCTCTCTAACTTCTCTCTAAGGGGCAGATTTTTGGTGTGAAAAATGAAGAAGGTGCTCATGCCCTTATATAGGCAAAAATTGTGCCACTTTGGTAATTTCCATATTCCAAATCTTGTAATTTTCTCTTACCTTATAACCAAGTAAAATAAAGGCTAAATGGTGGTTAATTCTTGACCATGGGCTGCCCTAGTCGACATAAGGGGGTGATGTGGCAGCAATTTGTCCAAGAATGGTGACTCAAGCTCACTTTATGCCCGGTCCGATAGAATTTTCCCGATCGGTGTCCGTTTCGCGTAGTCTCGGAAAATCTCAAAATTCTGGATTCATAACTTTGAAGATCTTCTCTTCCTCATCAATAATATCTAATTTAACTTAGATTTCGGTCCCTTACGGGGTTCCAATGATCCAGTTGAAGTTTTCTCGAAAAACGTGTCCGAACACGTCCGTGTCGGAAATCGCTTTCGGAATCATCAATCTCGGATAATAATTCACGATTCCAAATATGTCCAGATAATTATAAACTCATCTCTAGATGTTGAGTTATAATTTGTTTTCTTCAAATCCAAAATGTGAATATCCGCATTTTTCCCTATTTCGTCTTATTAGGCAAATGCGCTTACCGAGCCTCGGAATTAACTTCCGGAAGAGGTCACTTGAAGGTAAAAACTCACTGATCAATATTTTACCTTGACTTTGGAATTCCTATTCTTGGTTTTCTAGATAGGATCCGTTTCCTATTTATTCCATTACTATTCACTATATTATATAATAATACAATTTTACAAAAATATCATGATATTTATTTTTTTTTTCTTTTATTTTTTTATTTATTTTTCTAAGCATAAAATATTTTATTAATATTTTATTTTATTTTTTATTTATTTAATAATTTCGAATTTCTCCAATTAAAAATAATTATTTAAATTATTTTTAATTCATTTACTTTATACCTTAATTATCCCATTAATTACCAGATTAGCCACTTACTAATTTTTGATAATTTTCTTAATTAGGATAAATCATTATCTCACAATTATTTTACTTACATTGGTATTTTATATCCCATGTAAAATATTAAAAATCATGGGGTCAATTATGATCCCCAAAATAATATTAAATCTTGCCTCAATATTTTCCAAGGAAATTAATCCCAAAAATTACCTAAATTAGAGAAAACATATTCTCCAATTTGTAATAAATATTTCATTGCCTCTTAGGATTTATCATAATATTTTCGGGGGTATTTTATGGCCCACAATTGCATTTAGGGATTTTTAGCTCTTTATTCACCCTAATTTCAATAGAAATTACCTTAGGAAATAAGATAATTATTACTTATTATTTGAAACCACATATTCACCTATTTTCAATAGGTATTATTTATCGAAATATAATATTCCGAGATAAATAATTACCGGTATTACATCTTTCATCAAGACGTATGCTATTTTGGGGATGCAAATCCTCTCATAATCTCATTTTCTCATCATTCTTCATAAGTTCATCTGCATTCTCTATTGGGAAGATGAGTTCATCTTGATCGTTGATTGGGAAGAGGAGAAAAAAGTTGAAGGAGTGATATCTTGATTACGTAGCTCATTTTTGACCTTTTAGATTGATTTGATGGACATAATTTAAAGATTACGAGGGATGATGAGAGAAATCCAGACTATTTCATTTTCAGTGTGATTGATATTCGTCAACTCCACTTCTTATAATTACCTGTTGCATCTTCACTATCAGGTTCATGTCTTCATGCATCTTCAGCTGCTCGGCTCTACTCAACATGACCACCTCACTCGAGTCACAATATAACCTCACGTGACGGAAACCCTCCTCCCAAACTCGACTATACACCCCCATATCTTTGCAACCAAGCAATCAGCTCCTTCAACTTGACGCGTGAATGATTCTACAATGGAGATAATTTTAACTTAAATCTTAAATCTCACTCTATACATGTGGCCTAATTAATAATTGGTTAAGTTTAGCCACCCAAATTAAAATTTATATACTTCATATAGCTTTTAAAAGAATTTTCTCAAATTTTCACATTTATAATTTTGTGTGTGCTCCTCATGACTTAGAAGAAACTTTATCTTTAACATTATTGATTCCATTGTTTTACCATTTTTCATCTGCAGCAGAAAGATCGATCATTAAAATCCTGATGAGGGATAAGTTAAAACAAAAACATAGAATCAATGTGCCTCAAATTTTTTCATGTGCATCTAGTATGCTAAATTATTTTGTGGTGAAGTTTGTTCTTAAACTATTTTAAAAAAAATCTTGACTTACATGAAAGGAAGTAGAAGAAGGTGAAATAAATACCCAAAAAACCTTACCTTCCTCTTGGATGTTTTGTTTGGCTCACCTAGTGTCTTCTTCTTAATGTTCAATTACTTCTTTCTCTTCTTCTCAATGCGTTTGACCGCCACACAAAAAAGGAGTTGAGTCCCTTTAAATAAATCTCTAAGGTTGGTTCACTTAGCCCCTAGACCGTTCTTCATCATTCTAGAGAAATCTAGAGAATTTTTTTTTTCCTGATCTCACCTTCTCTCTCGGCCGGTGGTTTTGGAAACTCTGAGAAATTTTTTCAGTTTCTTCGTCCTGCGGCTTGGTTAGCATGGGAGAAGGATTTATTATATTATATTTGTTTTTATTTGTCTTTGCCTTTCTCCACGTGATCTCTCTGCTTCCTTCATTAAATGATAATTGTCACCTCACTCCCACTCTCTCTTCCAACCGGCGGTTTAATGGGGTGGTTTGTAAAATAATTTTCCCCCCTTCCATTCCCTTGGTCACGTGCTCACTCTTCTTTCATTCATTAACGAGCTTGTATTTCCCCCGTGCGTTGCACTGATGATAATACTTCACAGATTACTATGACATATTTTCCTTCAAAGTGATGCAACTTTTTTGCTTTTAAGGAACATTAATACCAATAAATGACTACATATTAAAAATGGAATATTGATTCAAATTTGGAGATTGAGCATGGAGCAAATTTGAAATTGATTTTCAAAGCTCTACTATTTTTAAAAAACAATTGATATATGTGGAGAGTTTGAAATAAGACATAAAAAAGATCCAGCCAGATAGCTTCAAGAATTAACTATGCCTTTAATCATGATTGTCCTTGGTCTCATCAAATCAGATCTTCCATTTAGGTTCAATTGGACGACATTCAAATACGAATGTAAGAAAAAGATTCCATGAATATATATATATATATATATATATATATATATATATTAGGATACTTTATACACAAGTCTAATGTGGAATCCCTAAAACATGAAAGGAGAGTCATAGTTGGCTATGAATGGAAACAAAGGCATAATTCTTAAAACTATTTTAAATATTATGTGCCTGTTTGGTATGCACATTACAGGTCCGTTTGGAGCGTATTAGTCCAGTAGGGAGTGTAACACCCCAAGTTATATATCATAAAATGTGTCTAGTAACACGTGGTTTTTTGAAATAAGACAGAGTTTGAGGTGTTACAACTTGACGTATTGCGGAAACGGAGAGCATGTACTAAAAATTTGAACAATTGAGTAACTGATATAAAATACTCAGGCATATGCTGATGCCTGACGTATACTAGTATATTAAAAATTTCCCGAAGGAATATTCATGTGATACATTAATACAAAGCTTTGTATAATTACAATGTAACTATACTATTTTCAACCAAGCCTTAGGTAGACTCGGGGCATAGAACCTAACACAGTTAAATCAACCCATTTGGCCAGACTAGGTAAAGTCTAGTGGAAGTCTCCCCGAATTCACGGCGACTGATTGACTGAACCACATAGACCGATCCTTTCTTAGTTTAAGCACCAAATGGTTTGAAGTAACCCTATCAGATTCATGCCAGAAGGTAGGCTCTGTTAACCTTCTTCCAGCATTTGCTTTGACTGGCTTCTCTTTCCGGCTTTGTCCTTTGATGTCCCGTTATAGCCCTATCTGCCTGTCTACCTGTGCCTTCTCTTGGCTCTATCTACTGGTGCCGTCTCTGATCCATGATCCTATCCTGAACTATTAGTTAAGACTGGGGTCCAATGCCCATCGGACCTCAGGTAACGGTTTACCTCATGCTTATGTAAACAATATATGTATGACAGTTATTCATGACATTACAACAATTATTAATACAAAAGCCCATAACAGATGTATGATTTGAGATAACGGCATAGCCGATTCACATGTCTGTTATCTCGGTCTGCACTATTCACCAGTGCCACGCTTTCGTGTCCTCAGCGCTAGGAAAACTCAACGGTATTAACAAGACTATAACTCGTGTAAAGCTGAATGTGTAAGTAATGAACTAAGACAACATCTTAGTTTATGAATACAACTATCATATATAAACATACTATAAGCATAAGAGTTAGAGTTACAGTACGCGTCTGTACCTTTCACCGCGTATTGGCCAATTTGCCTGACTTTTGATCTGACTCCGGACGTCCTGGATATCCTATATGTTATCGTCGTATTATTTCTTTTTCCCATAATACAACTAACATTCTATCTCTTAAAATAATATCAAAAAGGATATTTTCACCCATTTTGACATTTCTACCCTTGGTGTATTCATTATTACAATTTTGCCCTTACATTTTCTAAAAAAAACGCAATACTGAATTTCTGGGCAGAATTTATGATTAACTTTGAAAATCATAATTAAATCTAAAAAAATCGAAACGAGGATCCGTAAAATTCCTCGGAAACCTTAGGATGTCTATTCTCAAGGAAAAATATTTCAAGACCCTATAACACCATGATTCATTCCCAGTTTTCATTTTCCACACGCTGTCCAGAATTTCTTTCTGCAAAAATGGCTTAATTTCAAAAATTCATTTCTCCTTGTGTAGAACTCAAAATGCTACACTCTAGGTATATTTGAAAAGCCCTATATGTCTACTATAATTCTGGAAAATATCATGATTTATTGGCTTCATGTTACACATAAAATCATAGCATCTTTTCGCAGACTACCGAAAACTTCTACCCGTAAATTTCGCCAGAACTTCGCTACTTTAATCTCTAGCTACCCAAAAATCATTCCCTACTATGTTTTTACCTCGTTAGGCATATTTCAATGCAATGAGGCCTAAAAACAAGTATAGGAATTTATTTTCTAATTTTCTAGATCAAAACAACATTTCTACTAAAATCTACAAAACTTAAGACTAGAAACTAAAAGCTTGCTTACCTCTTGAAGATCCTTGCTCCCACTTCTCCATGACTCTCACTAGCTCTCTCTTCTCTCTATATTCAGCTCACTCTTGCTTGTGTTGGTGTGAGGAATTGTGAAGAGGCAACACCTCTATTTATAGCAAAGTCTCATGTGCCAAAATACCATTATTGCCCTTGCATGTATAATGCCTACAATACCCTTTACTTCTTCATTAAGCTTTCTCTTTCCTCTCTTCTTCACTCTCCAAACCGTGCTCCCTCTCATCCACTTCCAAAATCATAATTGATCCCATGTGCATCTTAGCCTAAGTACATTATCCTCTTCCATTTGCTTTATCTAATTATCCCATGTGTTAGTTTTAAATTATTAAACAAATGAAATCTTACCCTACAAGCCAAAGTTTGCACCGTGTTATGCCTTCAATTTGGACTCTTCCATTGTGTTTTTATGATCTCACATACTCAATGAGAAAGATTTCTCATTGGTTGATTTTAATTCACAAGGATTAGACTTTATGAGGTTTAATTAAGGCCTTAGGATTTAGCTTTATGAGGATTAATCTTGGCTCTTCATTTATGTAGAAAAATCCTACTTACTATTGGGGATTTTAATCTTATATCACATGTGCTTTTATCTTATATTTTTGTTTAACCTTTTCTTCTATTATTTTTTTGAAATTCGCCCCTTATAATAAAATTTAAGGAATAATTATTTAATCCCAATTAACCTCCTTAGTGTAGTATTTTAGGTGTTTAAGCAATGGTTTAAATATCCCTTAATGCCAAATGACATTACATGGTTGGTTTGTTTAACACATCAATTTGTATTGGTTTACTAATCCAAGCTTAAGTGTGCTTTTTAATTGTATTTATTGATCATTTGATTTCCCCTAATCAAATTCATATTTATCCCAAACTTGCCATTAATCTTCAATTAATAATCTTAACATAGCATTTTTCATGTTGTTAGATATTATTAGGTGTAATTGTTTTTGTATAACTTAGCTCCTAAATGAGACATATTTTGTAAACAAAGAGGCTCCCTTTGGTTAAATTTAATTACATTGAATTTAAGTCATTTTCCTTAATTTCCTATTGGTTTAATTAGTATTATATTTAAATAACCAAACCCCTACCCATACACACACTCATTTTCGTACACACACCCAAACACACACACACACACTTATACACACATCACCGCCCCCCCCTCTCTCTCCCCTATCATCTTCAACTTTTTTAATTAATGCACCATGTGCTTTGTGTTAGTAAAAGCATCTTATCCTCTTCCATTAGTTATGAGCCCATGTGCAATTGTACCAAAGGTGATATATCCTCTTCTAAAAGATTATCCCATATGTGCATTTAGATAATATAAACTAATCACTCTTCTTTTCCCCCAAGCCACCCCAAAACCGTGGCCTCCCCTTTATTTTACTAAAAAATGTGTGTTTTTATTTGTCTTATAGATAGATTTTAAAGCTTCCCCATTGGTTCCTTAAATTTCTCAAGGATTAAGATTAATTAGGTAATTTAATTGGGGCCTTTGGATTTAATTGTATTTGTTTAAATCCAATCTTCACCCTTGATTGAATTTGCTATTAACTAATTGATTTATTAACTAAACACAAGAATTAGTGCTTAATTAGACAAGTATTTATTTCATCATCATTAGCTTAATCATATTTAATTATAATTTGCCTCTTGATTTTCGAAAATCATTGCCTTTGATAAGTATATATTTTATAATTAAATAAGTATAGATTCGGAATATATTGGATTGAATTTATTAATATTTTGTACTTATTTAATTATCTTTATGTACTTATCTATATTTTAATTAAATATAGGATAAAATGATATTATAACGTAAAATCTATTGATATCCTATTTATTTGTGCAGGGAGATATTATGTGATCTAAGAGATGAGAAAATATAGGAAAAGCAATAAGGGCAACAAATTAAATTGAAAATGATATAATATAATACACTACAAGAAAATTTGATTTTTGCTACGGAAAAAATCCGTAGCAAAATCATTTTGCTACGGAATTTGCTACGGATTTTGTCCGTAGCAAAAAAGGGCGCCGCAATTGTGACGGATTATAAATGTCCGTTGAAATTGCGACGGATTTGGAAAAATCCGTCGCAATGTTCAAATTGCGGACTTAAAATCCGTCGCAATGTTGCTACGGGAAAAAATTCCGTAGCAAATTCGAAAATTTGCTACGGAATAATTTTCCGTAGCAAAATCGAAATTTGCTACGGAATTTGTTTCCGTAGCAAAATTAATAATTTGCTACGGAATGATTTTCTACGTAGCAAATAAATTAATAATTTTTTTAAAATAATTTTTATTTTATTTATTTATTTTAAATTTATTTTTAGTTTTTATTTATTTATTTTTTTTAGAAAATTGAAAATAAAAAATAGTGTGTCATAGATATATAATAACAATAAAAAAGAGTTTACATAACGAAAACAAAATATATATAATCCGTAGCAAAGAGCAAATACAAAAAAATAGTCTAAACAAGTAAAGATTGTGATCATCATCATCACCGCATGGTCATCATCACCGCATGGTCATCATCACCAGGAGTCGACCGGAACCTCGTCTTTCGAAGGGACATGATTTGAAGCCGCATCGCCTCATCATCTCCGTTTTGCCGAGTGATCTCCCGCCGTATCATCGTCCGTTCTCGATTCAACGCCGCTTCATCACCTCTTGTTCTGAATCATCGCGCCTCATCATCTCTCGTTTCCGAGTCGCCCGCGCCTCATCATCTCCCGTTCCGGGTCATCGTGTTGTTTGCTCCTCCACCAACGCCTTCATCTTCTTCATTTCATCTACAAAATTGATTAGTATATTTATTATTTGTACTTCATTTGAATGGACAAGAGAATGAAAATTATCAATATCAAATGTATTATGTTTACCGAAGAAACCCCTCGGTGCGGATGAGGGGCGCTTTGTTTGCTTGGTCGGGTCGGCGGGAGACACCGTATCCAAAGACTCTCCCTTTCTTGTCAAATCCGCGGTAGCCTCAAAGAACAGACTCTCGTTATCGGATTGAGAGGATGAGGGGTCGATCTCACGCTCGCGAGGCTCTCTCCTCCGACTGACTTTTGAAAATTTTCCTACAAGCAAAAAAATACATAACAAATAAGTCATGTAAAATGAAATAAATATGGTGGTGCATAAAACAAGTAATAAAGGCAATAAATGTCTAACCGCTATTTGTTGCGCCCTTGGGTTAATCCATTGCCTCTCACTCCCTTCAGACTATCGGGAATGGGTCCGTTGAAAGGTAACCCACTCAACCGATCCTGCTGGAGCTTCCCCAGACTCTATCTGCAAACGCAAATGATGACCTTAATTAATTACTTCAAAGTACAAAATATTGAATACGTAAATAGAAAATAACGTGTACTTACAACTTTGCGTCGATGCTCACTAATTGATATGGAGCGCCCGAATATGATGGTCCGTCCATTTTGGCCCTATTTTCCTTATTTTTCGCACTTATGTTCTTAAACTTCTCATTGTTTTCCCAATTGCCCAATAATTCCTCTTTAGTCTCTGTGGAAGCCAATCTGTCTTGCCTCTTGACCTTCTCAATGAATAGAGCTTTCGACGCAACATCCGGGCCGGCCCCGTGGTTATAAGCTTTTTTCAGTTTTCACGATGTTTAGGCAACGTCATATACTTATCCTGAAAATCAATAACGAATAATTAGTACTCCAAATTTTAAAAGTACTTAATTAACACGAATAAAACAAATAACTTACCAAGAACTCATCGAACCAAACATCTCGTTGCGTCGAAGGAATCTCTGTCCACGTGGTCCAAGGTGATTGTAATTACGGAATATTTGGGTCGAGATGAAAGTCGCCACCGGATTATCAGGCCTAAATCTGAAAACAGAGGACATCATGCAAATATTAGCATACAAAACAATTAGAGAAGAAAATTATAACATTATTGGTAACTTGACATGACTTACTCGTTGCCGTCGGGACGGATCCAAAGCATCCCGTCGAAGGATCCGTTGAGCTCCCATTGGTGTATCGGAGGAACTACCTTCTTCCCCGACGTGACTCTGAGGCGACGCAGTGTGCTAAGGAAGGAATGTGAAATATTGAAGATGTTTGTACATAGATGGTTTCAAGAAACTAAATATATGTAAATCAATCAGAAATGGTAAAGTAAACCCGTTGTCCCCCTTGCTTTGTGGATCGGGGGTAGCGGTGACGACGATGTATAAAGCGACGGTGAAGATGACAAATAACCCGACGGTGACGACGACATATCAAGTGGTGGGGAAGCGCTGAGCCCTCTGCCTCCATAGGGAGCAGTTGGCGTCGCCCTACCCTCTCTTATAGGACGGGGTCGGGCTCGACCACTACCACGTCCACTACCTGAATGGCCTCCTAGATGCTCCATCTCTGAATCCTTATAGACATAATGTCAATATATATATATATAAAAGATATTTACTAAATATGACAGTAGCGAAGTAACACAGTATGTAGTATAACAGATCGTCATAAACAAAGAACTAACACAAATCAACCGGACGATTCCTGTTCATCGACATCTACTTGCATGTCTTCGTCTGAACTCTCATAGTCGTCGAACTCGATTCACTATCGAGAAGCTCATTTCGCCTCATCCTCATCGTCGATTTCTCATCGTCAATTTGTATAGGAATCAACTCTAACTCCGCACGAGAATCAAAGAGATTGCTTGGTACTTCGTCATCGAAGATGTTTATAGGCATACATGTTCCACATCGCTGGAACGGTTCATCCATACTGTCATTTTTTTCCGGCTCTTTCGACTTTGGTATAATATTTCGTGCTTTGGTTTTAATAATTCCCGTCCACCCTTGGCGAGATGTAGGGTATGACGTATAGTAAACTTGTTCCGCCTGTTGAGCGAGGATGAATGTGTCATAACCAACCGTATATCTCCTTGTCCAGTGGATCTCAATATTTCGATGTTTGTCCACTTTTGTCCCACGCGGACTGTTATCAAACCACTCACATTTAAAAAGGGTCACCACCTTGTCCTACTGGTAACTCAGCTGAATAATCTCAACTAACTTCCCCGTAGTAGTCGGCCTCCACCTCGTCAACTTGGTCACCTCGACAACATACACCGTAATTGCAACATAGTGTACCTGCGTTCGCGTCAATAGTTGAAAATCGATACCCATTGATTATATATTTGTTGCATCGGGTAACTATAATTGCAGCTCCATAAGATAAACTCCACGCAACTTCATTGGGATCGATGGATTTTCCAAGAAATAGGATCGAAACCATTTTGGAAACTCGAATTCGTGAATTGATCAACTTGGGACACCGACATTGAAGGATTTTCCGATCGGACCCAATTAGAGAAGTAATCGTAACAACAAACTAAAGTTAATACTTTAATACTTATCGTAATAGTAAAAAGAAAAAAAAACTTACTCTAGGTACGGGCGGCCTCTTCACAGTTGTTTAGAATGTACCACTCCGCAACTCGCTTATCTCTTCCTTCAAGAGTTGACCTCCAACGTTTTCCCACGACTCGCCCCGGAAAATTAAATATTGATTTTTGATCCCTCGTATCGCGGCATCATCGTTGCAAGGTACCCTCTCCATCTTGACATCATTTCAGGGGGATAATAGTATGACGCAAATTTTGTGGCCTCTTCGACTAGATAAGCTTCATCGATAGATCCTTCAACGTACCTTGTACTTTTTATCTTGTGCTTAAGTGTGCGTAAAAACCTACAATGGAATATCAGAGGGTATTTATAAACTCAAGTACCATGTCGGTCAATTAATAACAACGCGAAATCAATATATATTACCTCTCAAACGGATACATCCATCTATATTGTTGCGGTCCTCCTACCTTTGCTTCATAGGCCAAGTGAACGGGAAAATGTTCCATTGAGTCAAACAAGCTAGGAGGAAACACCATTTCTAACTTGCATAGCGTTATGGGCATGCTCGCCTCCAGGTGCCGTAACTTATCAACATTAAGCTCTGAAGCACAAATTTCTCTAAAGAACATGGAAAACTCTGTTAGAATAGACCATATATGCTTTGGTAGTGCTTTGAAGGCCAACGGCAACAATCTCTGGAAAAAAACATGACAATCATGACTCTTCATTTTGCTCAACTTCCCCTCGTGCATGTCGACACATCTGTTCCAGTTTGACACATAACCGTCCGGGAGTTTGAGATCTTTAACCCATTGCAACAATTCTAAATTCTGCTCTTTGTTGAATGTGTACGGCGCTCTGGGTTTGGAAATTCGTCCTGTGCCATTCTCCACCAAATGCAAAGCAGACCTTCTGCAAATCTTTTCAACATCCAGTCTTGCGTTGACTGTGTCCTTCGTCTTGCCCTTGGTGTCCATCACGGTGTACATAATATTGCAAAACATATTCCTCTCAATATGCATGACATCGAGGTTGTGTCTTAACAATTGATCTTTCCAATATGGAAGTTCTAAGAAGATCTTTGCGTTTGTTCCAATGATGATCAACGCCATATCCCTCGGGTTCGCCGGAAGCAGCCCCATCTTCGACACTTTGAATATACTTGACCCTGTCCCATATTTCTTGGCCACTTAAACGACGAGGTTGATATGCTATTTCGACAACATTCCGCGTGAAGTCTTTTCTATTTCTCCTAAACGGATGATCGGGTGGTAGGAATCGCCGGTGCCTGTCAAACCAACTGACCTTGCGACTGTGTTCCAAGCTAAAACCCATGTTCCGTTCAAGACATACCGGGCATGCGAGCTTTCCCGACGTTTTCCAGCCACTCAACATCCCATATGCAGGGAAATCATTTATCGTCCATATTAAGGCAGCCCGCATAGTGAAATTTTGACTTAATGATATATCATACGTAAGAACCCCTTCACTCTACAACATCTTCAACTCGTTTATCAAAGGCCTGTGGTACACATCAATCTTCTTTTTTGGGTTGGATGGCCCAGGGATTAACACGTTAAGGAAGAAAAACTATCTTCTCATGCACATAGAAGGTGGGAGGTTGTACGGAGTCACAATGACTGGCCAACATGAATAATTGCTGCCCGTATTGTTGAAAGGAGCGAACCCATCCGAACATAGACCAAGACGAACATTACGGGGATCCATAGCAAAGAAAGGATTCGCCTCGTCAAATTTACGCCAAGCTTCGGCATCAGATGGATGCGTCACAACATTTTCATCCCTACGATGCTCCCGGTGCCATCTCATGTGAGCGGTTGTTTGTTCCGATGCATACAATCTCGTAAGTCCGGGCACCGAGAGGAAAGTACCTCATCTTGCTTAATGCATGACGGGTCATTTTCCTTCCTTTCCCCACAACTTTATATCTGTCATGTCCTGGAATTTACAATTGGTCACCTCAAGATCATCCTTGTAATACAACATACATCCTCCGGGTTAGCAATGAATTTTTTCACATCCAAGCCCAAGCTCTTTCACTTTTTTTTTTTTGCTTGGTAAAAGTCCTTCGGCAAATTATTGTCTTTGGGAACAACCTTACTCATGATTTGCATCATTTCGTTGTAATTCCTCTCACTCATATGGTGATCAGTCTTCAAGCTTAGTGTTGCTAGGGTAGCCGATAGCGATGAATATTCACTATTTTCAAAGTGCTTGCAACCTTCCCATAATGGACGCTGTTCTTCTTGAAGCATTTTATAGAACCTAGCGGCTTCCGGATGAGGATCCTCACCCATGTATGATGGTTGAGGATGTGTACCGATCTCCTCTCCCATGTATGACGGTTCGCATGAGTAACAGGATCAAAATATTGGCCGATCGATGGTCCCGCGGCATCCATAACCAACGCTCATATTGATTAAGGTTTTCTCGATGACTACTGTCCCCGTAATAACCACTCGGTGTCTGTCGGACTTCACCATGACATTCCCAACATTCATAATCTTTCATGAATCCCTTTTGACACAAATGAATTTTGACCGTGTCTGCATCTTTAAATCTTAAACACTTACATTTGGCACACAGACACCTGATCTCCCTACTTGAATTATTTGAATTCGCTAAAGCAAATTGGACGAACTCTTCCAAACCCGCGAAGAATGCTTGTGTTATTTGTCTTCTATCAGTTAGACGATTGTACATCCAACTTCTATCATGGTTGCCTTCCATACTTCCTAGCTACTTCATTTACTAACCTAATTAACATCTCAACATACCACAAATATATATAAGTCGCCTCTTATGCCTACCAATTGCCACTTAATCAAGAAAATGAAAAACAAACACATGCATTGAACAAAGAACATATTCCAAAGAAGCAACCGAGAGAATGAGGATAGCACACCGAACATGGGGACATGCATGTGGAGGGGCCAAACAAAAAATAGAATACTAAGTATTTTGGAGTTTCTAACATATATGGGCTAGATCAAAGAGATTATTTAACACTTAATCAAATTTATTGTATAACTTGTTAAAGATAGATTCAAATAAAAAATTTTAATGGAATATTTTTTTTTAAAATTACTAACACTCATTTTATAATAGCCTAAATCAAATAGTAATTTCCACTAATTTTTATAACACATACAAATGTGATTATTTTTCAATGTCACACATTCCTCCTCCCACTTGACATTAATTAATTAATTGTCTTATTCATAAATTTCATTTCTCAACACTTCACTTTTCTAATTTCAACACCATCATATTTAAAGATTTATGTATCATTACCAACTAATACAAAATCATAATTTTATCACACCAAAATTAGAATTGATATTTCTAAATTCCTAAAAAGTGGTAGATAAAAATACTTCACATAAAACATTTCTAAAAGTGTATTAACTGTGTTTACTTGAAAAAATTACTTTTTAAATTTATCTTCGTCCCAAAAAAAATGATTTAAACTCATGTAATTGATAATCTTCTACCAACATACATATTTCCATTATTGCAGCTAAGCAAACATAACATAAATATCAAATTGTGATAAAAAGAAAATATACTTCAAGCTAACCTGCAAAATCAGAAGTGCTAGGATTTGTTTGATAATTCCCCTTCTGAAGATCTTAGTGCTAGGATTTGTTTGTAACCTGCAAAAAATGGCACAAAATGGAAGGTAAAAAAAAACTTGCAAAAATGGAGGGAAAAAAAACCTTACAAACCGTGGAGGAGGTGGTGGGGGTCCGATGAGTTGAGGGAGGAGGAGGGGTGGGGGTTCGATGAGCCGAGGAGGGAGGGGGTGGGGACCGGTCGGGGGGAGGGGAAGGGGGCGACGGAGGGGGCGTGGTGGGAGGAGCGAGGGGGGGGGCGGGGGAGGTGGGGTGGGGTCGGGGGGGTGCCGGGGGGTGGGTCGAGCTTGGGGAAGGGACGGGAAAGTCTCATTAATGAGACTTTCCCATGTTGCGACGGATGTAGTCATCCTTTGCAAATTTTTCTTTTTGCGATCGATACTTCATCTGTCGCAAAATGGCGGACCAAAGGTCCGCCTTTTTGCGACGGATGCGCAATCCGTCGCAAAATGGCGGATCTTTGGTCCGCCATTTTGCGACGGATGAGCCAACCGTCGCAAAATAGTAGACCTTGGTCCACCTTTTTGCGACGAATGAAGTATCCGTCGCAAAAACTTTGCGACGAATACATTATCCGTCGCAATGGCGGACCATTTGGTCCGCCATTGTACGACGGACACGTTGTCCTTCGCAAATTGCGACGGATAACGATCATCCGTCGCAATTTATTGCCCTTACGCTTTTTTTTTTGCTACGGATTTTTAAATCCGTAGCAAAATCCGTCCCATTGCTACGGATTTGTAAATCCGTAGCAAACGCCGTCACAATTGCTACGGAACATATTCCGTAGCAAATTCCGTTGTTATTTCCTATTTTTCTAGTAGTGATATATTATTATATTATAATATATTGTTATAATATATCAAATATGTCATGGGAGATTAAAAAAGAATCAGAACACACAAGACGCAGAAAAAAGGCATGAACCCTAAGCTATTAATATACATTAGACGCAAGAAATTGCAGATGGAGTGCCGCGAGAATGAGAAAGCGAGCTGTACAGAGCACGAGACGCAATTCGGATGCAGAGGAAGGAGCATTATATATTAGAGGAGAATCAGAATCACGGAGACGCACACAGACGGCATTGGAGAAAAAGGATCAAAGCACCATTGTGGAGATCAACCTTCCCCAATCTCTGAAGAACAAGTCTGATTTTCATCTCTTTTATTATTTTGTTAACCTAACCATGCTTGGCTAGTTTTCTTTTGTAGTTAGGGTGAGGATGAACCCTATGCGAATTTAAAGTGTTTGGTTGGATTCTTTATTGATCGTTATTTTCTTGATTGAATGAATTATCTTTGCTTAAAGCTTTCTTAAAGATTGATCACCTTTTAGATTGTTCATAGGTTGGTGTATGACAATAGAGATGTTTTAACTAGAACCGTTAATTCATCATAGAGTTGCATGACCTAGACATAGGCTTACGAGTTTATGCGATCTCATAATTCTGGTTTAAAAATATGATCTTTCCAATCAATACTAAGACATTAGGTTGTTTTCAAAGATAACGGACTAAGGTAGCGTCAAGACATTGAGACTTAGTCTAACTTTAGAGAATTGATCGTCAATCGTGGGAATAATAATCAATTAGGGATTCAATTCAAATACTTGGAGGAACATAGGGGGATTCTGATCCCTAACTGTGTTTTTCTTAATTACTCATCTTTTCTAAGCGTTGTTCTTGAAATTCTTGATTTTGGATTCTTGTTCTTTATTTAATTCTTTAAATTCTGTTTGGTTACAACTCACCCCATATTACTCGATTCATCCAACTAAAGCGAAAATAGCGAATTAGTGATTGAAGTACTATTCCTCTTGGGACGATCTTTTTCTCACTACTTTATTACTTATAACGACCGGTACACTTGCCGAAGTCGCTATCAGCCTTCATTAGATATTCTCTAATTTCCTTTTTACAATCTTAATATTAATTGTATATGTTGGGTAAAATCAAGGAAATATTTATTTCAAACTTGGTATGTGTTTTTGTGGCATAAACTCAATGAATATTGGGTATTTTATTCCCTTAATTACCTATTTATTCTCATTGCCATCTATCTCTTGTGTTTAGGCTAAAACATAACCCTAATAGGTAGTTACAAGTGTTTGTGACTAACCTAAATTTTAGTGCAAGCTAAATTGTTCATTAGATGCAAATATCATAGGTTAATAGATTTGCTAATTTAACCAAGGTTACTAGAGTATTATTTGCAACCTTAATTTCATTCCTTCGCACTTTGATTTCTATTCAGGACAATTCGTAAATTGATGCTTTCTATATTGCCTTATGATGAATTATGAAGAATTACATAATTACTTTAATTAGTGAAAGCTTAATTGCTTGCTATTTTCTTGTTAATTCCTTTTAATTAATTTAAGTGTTTTCATAACACTTTCTTGCTTATTTTGGTTACATATGAACCATAACTTAATATGATAATTTTAGGATATTTTATGATCCCTAAAAAGAAATTTCAGGATTTAAACCTTGATCTACTTAATTTTTCAAGGAGAAATTGCTCATCAATTTATAATAAAAAATATTCAAAATTTGAGACAATATACTCTCCTTTTTCTATCATATAGTATTTATCAAAATATACCATTTATGATAATTAGGGTTTTTAGGGTATTACGGGGAGAGTTGTGGCAAAAAAGCCCAACGCAACTGTTTGGGTTGGCATTTGCCTTAATGGGCTTTTCCCAAAAACACCCATTAACCTTAAAGCACAGGATCGAAGCGTTAGCGGTGCGTTTTGGGCATTCTCGGTCATCACATCAATTTATTCTGTCCAATCCACTGTTCCTCCCTTCCCTACCCACTATTCAATTAATTAATCATAACAAAACATAATAAAAAATAATTCCAACGTCATTTGAAAAACAAACTCCATGAATAATTTACTTGCTTATTTTGCTCACTCAATGGTTAAGAATAAGTAATCTAATTATTTACTATTATTTTTAAATTTTTTTTATAATAATTTATTTTTATGGAAGAGAGCACATATCAAAATCAAAGCTTATTTATTTCTTTCTTACTAATCCTATTTTTTAAATTTAATTTATATAAAAAAATAAATTATAAGATATTTAATTTAAAATTGTCCTATCTCACCCAAATGAATCATCTTCGTGATAGAATCGAGAAAAACTTGTCCGCCATAGCAATAGGAGAAATTAATGTATTATTTGTATGCATTTTATTTTATAAACAATTTTATCCATTAAATATATTTAATTAAGGACTTTATTGTTTATTAATTTTTTAAATAATCATTTAACTTTTTTATTTCTTAAGATTGAAATTAAAATTTTTATTATCCTAATATATACTACTAATATGTATAGTAGTATTCAATATGATTCATGCCCTTTTCAGTCATTTTCCATCTTAACTAACTTTTCAAATAATAATCCAAACACTTATCAGTTAAGAAAAAAGCCACTTCTGCAGAAAGCCAGACTGGCAATTCAAACACAAATTACATTTAGAACCTGACTTTTTTTCTACCATGCTTTTATAAAAGTCAGATAACTTTTAAACCACCATTCCTACCGCCAACCCAAACAGGCCTTATATAGAGTGGACTAGCTGCTTTCTGCTACAACGCTTTTTAGCATTGATAAGCCTAATTGCAGCATCGTAAATTAATGTATTTACACAAATCAATGACAATCATGACATGGGAAGTAGAATGCAATATAGTGGCAATCTCATTATAGAACAACTAAACATATCAAACCATGTAATCTTCAATGGATTAAGAACTGAAGCCAAATATACAGCCCAACTTTATCAACCTGCAACCAAAATTGAAAACTTTGAAAACAAAACATACATAAACCGTGAAACTTTCACAACATTTAAAACAATCGATAATCCTTCACTGCTTGCAAAACTGATAGTACTTCATGAGTTACTCAAATATATTTTATATCTTAAATGATGCAGCTTTTTTGTCTTCATCACTACCAATCTTGTCTTTAAGGAATATTAAAACGTCACTACCAATGAATTATGACATATTAGGAATGTGGATGACATTGATTAATGATACTTTTACACCAATTCAAACATTCATTCCATCTAATTTGTTAACATAAATCATTTTCTTCATTTGATTACATGTTCTACAACATATGGGTCGAAGTGAAAGTTAACTTAAAAGCATTCTTTGTAGCTCTATATCAAAGCATTCTTTGTAGCTCTATATTTACTGACATTTGGAGCAACTACAAAATTAGCAAACAAATAAGTTTGTCCTTCCTTGAAAAACTATGTAGCTTTTGATGGAGTGCTTTGTTCGGAAAACTCGCTAGTATCCGTGATCCCTGAAATTTAATATTCACACAAATCGTTAGTAAGATAACAACGTAGGATAGACAATGAAACTTAAGTAAAAAACGCAAGAAACACATAAGCATGCATACACCTCATCCCGTGCAAGCTTAGTATGTGACATATGAGCTATTCAATGATCTCTTTGTACACATTTCAATCTTAATTATTTTACACACGAGATTCATCAAAAGTTGCGGTGATTTCATGGATACTAAAGAAAAAGTGAATTTACAAAAATGCAATAGAACAATTTGTTGGAAGTTTGCAATCTTAAAACGAAACTTCCTTTGGTTTACATAAATGAAATACAACCTTAGCTCTACCTTCATACGTCCTGCACTGTATCCGCCTTGACATACTCACTCGAGAAGTATAACATCCACTTGCACCAAATTTTTTTAACACAACAGCTTCTACTCGAAGATGGAATAAAAGAATAACAGTGAGCATTATGACCATATGCAACTTTTCAAAATGTAAAATCAAGAAGACAGGGAAATTGGTCAAGAACAGGTATAATCTTGTATGAAGTTAAGCCTGACAAGAAAAGAACAATAAACCTGCAACATCATGCATAAAGCCATCTCTATATACTCATACCTTTAATGAACCAATGGGTGTAGTCTCTGGAACATCAATATAAAGCTCTGGTATCACTACTAGAAAATGTCATATTTGCGATGGAATTTGCGAGGGAAAAAATTCCGTCGCAAATATTGGCATTTTTGCGAGGGAAATACGGTTCCCTCGCAAAAAAGAGGATTTTTGTGAGGGAAATTGAGTTCCCTCGCAAAAATCCCCCAAAAAGGCAGCAAATGCCCTCATTTTTGCGAGGGAAATAAATTTTCCTTGCAAAAAAGGGGATTAAAGTTCCCTTGCAAAATGGCGGTAGAAAGGGCGCCAAGTGTGAGACATGGGTCCCTCACAAAAAGGCCTTTGTTTGCGAGGGAATTGAGTTTCTCTCGCAAAAAGGCCCTTTTTTGTGAGGGAATCGAGTTTCCCTCGCAAAAGAGGGCCTTTTTGCGAGGGAACATTAGTTCCCTCGCAAAATACCCTAATTTAATTTCCCCCGAATTCATTTCAGGTTCGCCATTTTTCATTCATTCATCAGTTCACATCTCTCTCCCTCCATCGGCCTCGGATCCGCCGCGTCTTCCCCCTCAGCCCACCGCGAAGCCGTCGACCTCCTCTAGTCCTCCCCCTCGGTCCGCCATCTTTCTTCTGATCTGTACCCTAATCGGCGTGCCCTTCGGATCTGTCCCCTAATCTAGCGTGCGAACCACCGGTGCCCCCCTTTCCTCTCAACGTCCGGCGGCCTACCGGTGCTCCCCTCCTCTGCGCTCCATGGTTCGCAGCTCCGGTCCTCCCCTCCTCTCCTCTCAACGTCCGGCGGCCTCCCGGTACGTCATACATATATATATATATATGTATGTATGTATATATATATATTCGGAAACTTGTTTTGTGGATTGTCTCATTATTGTAGTAAGGCTACCTTGCTGTCTTCTTTGTCTCATTATGGAATGTCTGGTTCTTTATTACTTGTTGCAAGTGTTAATTTGTGTTCCTTCTCTGTATATGATTATATTGGGAAAAAATGGAACTTACGGTGAACAAGATGCCCTGTAGAGTTCACTATGGGATGATTCTGTGGAAGAGATACTGGTTTTTGTTGAAATAGGTCCTCCAGAGTTTCCTACAGTCCTTTTGGACTTTTGCTTTTGTTCATATACCGCGGATGTGTTCAATCAACATATATACATTTTTCTCCTTAGCTTGGAAGTAGTTTAGAAATTAACAAGTTTGATGCGTTGAGTTTTGAGACTAAACAAGAGAAATCAAAAAGTGGAAAACAGTTTTTTAACTCCAAACAATGAGAAGCATCTCTGTTGATTTCCACATAACTATACCTATTACACAACTAACAATTCCACAAATCATACAAATTATAAAACCAGCAACTCAATACTCCTCCTTAAGTTTGGGGATGAAACAAGTTTACAGTTCCTAACTTAAAGAGTAATCTGGTTTAGATAGGTAACCCGAAATATCATATGTGTATGCTCTGTATTATCTTTTTATGTATTAGCTACATAAGATTGCTGTTGAGACAATACAATTGAGAAGAAGTTCTTATTTTATAACTTGAAGTCATATTGATCCTTGCATGTCTTCGCTACCTGTTCACTCTTGTTTCGAGTCTAAGTTTTGGATGCTCGGTTTATTTTTATTTCTTCAATGGGTTAAGTTCTTGTTGGCATTGATTCACCTTCCAATGGCTTCTTATAACACTTTTGAGAAAACTATATCTTTTAATGGATTGAGTGTTGTACCATTTAGTCTATATATTTTCTTTTTGTCTTACTTGTGCTTTTCTATTTTTTAGGTTGAGGCGTCAATGCATTAATGCATCAAGGAGCAGAGCAACAAATGCCTTCCTTCAACCTGCCATCTAAAATTTTATCCAAGGTGGTCAATGTTCTTCTCTTCGGGTCAGTTTTGTGTTCTTCTATCACCTAAATATTGTGATTTTACATTTGTCATTGGTTGTCCTTTGTTTCTCATGTGATGCCTTAATACTAAGTTTTAGATGAATGTTATGTTAATCTAATGTTGATGTAAAATCGAGAGGAAAAAATCTATTATATAATATTTTTTTAGTTACTCACTTATTAATTAGTAATTTAGAGTTTGTAATTGATAGGGTCCTTTTGGGTTTGTTTTTATGATTAAATGGGCACGAAGAACGTGATCCGTTAGTAGTAATTTAGAGTTTGTAATTGATAGGGTCCTTTCCTCATTCGTTCTTACAACAAAAGAGGCAATTCGAAGAGCTAATCTTTGCAGAGCGAGAATGGTATTCAAAGTCTAAGGTTTGTAGTATATTTTTTTTAATTCATTGTTCTTCTGCTATGCATTTTACTTATATACTCGGAAGTCTTCATTTTATAGTTTGTCTTTGGTCAATGCCTTGGTAGTCGATGGTCCAGGTCTTAGGAAAAGAAGGGGTCCTTCTGTATGCTTAGGCAGTGATTGGAACTTAGTACCCTAGAGCAGGGAGGATATTCATCACAAGTTGTGAACTCTCTTTGTTCATGTTGGTTTTTTATTTTGAATTAAGCTTACACGGTCAAATTGCAGTTGGGTTATTTTTTGCATTATTTGTTTTATGTTGAGCATAGATTATGGAACTCTTCTTTTTTATTTGTTTTTAAAAAATTACATTTATTTTTGTTACCAGGTGAAGAGAAGCATATGGGAGCATACCCACTTGTCCATCATTGGTTGAAGTAATTTTTTGATGACGATGACGAGGAGGAGGAGCGGCATGAAGTGGCGCATGAGGAAGATGCTAGCAATGGCGGAAGAGAAGCATATGGGAGCATACCCACATATGTTTGCTTGTGTGTAATTATGTATGTAAGTAGATTCTCTATCTCTTGTCTCTGTCCTTGCTCTTGGACTTTGTAAAGTATCTTGACTTGAGATCAAGTAGACAACTTTTTTATTTAGAAAATACATGCCATCTTCATGATATGCAAGTTTTTTATTTTCTAATTTTTAATATTTTTTATGTAATTATTTTATTTTTTCTGATTTTTCATATTTTTTTAAAAATAAATCCAGATTTTGTGAGGGAAAATTCTTCCCTCGCAAATCCTGGAATTTGCGAGGAAAAAAGCATTTTTGCAACGGAAAATTGGTTTGCGAGGGCCTTTTTTTGCGACGGAACTTTTTCCGCCGCAAATTAGTTTTGCGACGGAAAATGGCTTTTTTGCGAGAGAATTTTTCCACCGCAAAAAACTATTTTTTTTGTAGTGTATCCGAATGACTTAATGCTAAACTTAACTGTTAACAAAAATATGCACGATACAAAACACTCTACAGGATGGAAAGAACAACACAACAAAACGAATCAATAAACATCAAACAAATATGATATTTCCCTTAAACCATGAATGCTATGTATGCAGTATTATTATGTTCTTGATATTATTTCAACACTTGTCGAGTTACTTTCCTTGCACGTGTACTGTGGTGCATTTGGGAAAAATAAAAAAGAACCTGTCAATGCTTTGGAAGTTCCTGATTTGAATTGTAAATGCATGAATATGTCTGATAACTTAAAAAAGTTCGAATGTCTAGTAGTAAACATTGAGGTAATGAATTATTTTGTTAAGGACTTAAGGAGTCCCAAAGTTTTAATCCTGAATATAACAATGTGGATAAGGAATCGTACAAACTAATAACGAACATAGTTGTTTGAGTAATGCCTTCATTGACAACGGCTCATGATGAAAGACAGAATTTGATTAAACTTGAAATGAAACGATAATTAGAATATTACAGCTGCGATGAAAGTTAAAAACAGACAAACTACGCCCTAGGACATCTGGAACTAAGAAAGTTGAAGTTAAACCTAACAGAAACTTGATAGAATTAAACAACCGATACAACATCACACTACACTCTTACAATGATAGAATTAAACAACTGATACAACATCTCACTACACTCTTACAATGATAGAATTAAACAACTGATACAATATCAGTTTTGTCATGCAGGTCCCTGAGAGAAGAATGCAGCATATAAATGAGATAACACAATGAAGGCATCCCCCGCCGGGGGGACTTGTTCAATTTATAAGTAGCAGAAGGTGCATTGGCCAATCTGCTATACAGATTCTTTACTTGTGTGACTCGTTTAGGATGCTTTATTTTTGTTGCCTACAATAGCATGCCTAAAACATGAAAGAGTAGATACATTGACAATCCTTTGGGATGCTTTACTTCTGTAGACTACAATGAGAACCAAAAGAATACAAAAGGCAAAACATGTATATGGTAGGTTTCGAAGATCAGATAGCACCAATCTATTTCAAACCTCCTTCTATTCTCAAACCGAAGGATTACTCGAGACGATATTATCCCTTCATTTCCCCATAAACCAAATTTCAATTCCAAGTGCTTATTTCAAAAATGTAATCAAGAAAAATCTCATAAGTGAAGGACCAAGAAAGGTTTTTTTTTTTCACAAAGGACGAAAATATTAGTGAAATGACTATAAAAATTGAACAATCAAACCTCAAATCATCATGTTGAATCAACATCGTTATTTTTCAAACCTTGCGGGTGCATTTTATGCAAAGGACAAAAGGACATAATTCTGAAAATGATTAGTTTAATTTTAAATTCAAACTGTAAATCATTTAAGCTAAATCATAATGTATACATTTCACATAGTCAGTTTTGTTGCATAACAGTATGTGTGTGTATATATAGTGGGATACTTGTCAGCATAGAGGCTACTCTGGATTGCATAAATAAATAGGTATAACCAAACAAAAGGGAAAATTATTGTAAAGGGAGATGCCATATTGCTTCCAGTTCTGCAAATAGGTATAACCAAACATCAATAACTCATCCCTTCCAAAAATCCTTGAACTTGGCAATTCATAAGTTGTTCGAACTTTATGAGCATGTTCGAGTAGATAGAAAATATCAGCCAATATTCGGAAACATGTAAAGGTTCTCACATTCCTCACTAACTGTAATTACCACATAAAGATTCAATAATACTAGAATGAATAAAGTGGTAATTAAATGAGAAAAAAAAACAGGACTTTGTTTATAACATAACATCAACGATATGATTTGTCAGTGCCCTCAACTCCTCCAACCTCCAAGTTATAGTTCCCAAAAGCATCACTATTCAAAAAATAACACGACCATATTCAAAGCCAGA
Source organism: Acacia melanoxylon (assembly GCA_019022615.1). Lineage (NCBI taxonomy): Eukaryota > Viridiplantae > Streptophyta > Magnoliopsida > Fabales > Fabaceae > Acacia > Acacia melanoxylon. Next base: position 1,356,376 of record JAFJYJ010000025.1, read on the forward strand.
TTAAAATGAAATATGTAAGACAAAGCAAAAATGGTGCTACTACAACATGCTTCAAAGCCAGATTGAACAAATCAACCTCACCGGATTTTGTGAGAAGGGTTCGAACCATCTTCAATACTTGCCGGAGAGCGGATAACGATGGGCGACGTCCGACGGCGAGCTCAACCAAGTGAGGAAATGCTTGCTCGCTTCACACTCCTTCAGGTGCTTCTTCGCCGTCTCTCTCCACACTGCCTAATATGCTTGCTTAGGAAGGGGGGAAAAATTCCAAACAAAGTCCTCACCCATTAAATCAATGAAGAAAGGAAGTCCAGATCTGAAATAACGGGCATAAACGAAGGGATGAATGGGGCATTATTTCCGCAGGCCACGCAACGAAGATGAGTTCACAGATGAGTAAAGGCCCCACCATTATCGCCGTTGCTACTTCGCCGCCGTTGTCAACAAAGCTATATTTTCTTCTCGTTGCTGCAGATTGCTAATGATAGAGAGAGTAAGAGAGGATGGGGAAGACGAAATTAGATAAGGATGAAAAGAGAGAATTCAAAATTCAAAATTTGAGCAGGAGAGAGGTTTGACCGAGGAAGAAGAGAAAGAGAGGGAAAGGAAATGGAAAGAGCATAGAGAGGTCAGGGGATTGCGTGAGACAGTGGAAGAGTGAATAAGGAGGAAAAGGCAGAGAAAATGTCTCGTGAATAAACCACAGATTGAGCGCAGCCCGATGCAGGAATCCAATCTGCTTATGAACAATGATATGTGAGAAGAGCTGATGATAAGCCGTTTTTTAGAGATGACATTATATATATATATATATATATATTGATATTGTGTTGTCCCCATCCATCAAATCATTATTTCTTTGCTTCATTTCGGCGATTTCAGAGAGAGAGTAGGTAATGATTTTATTATTTGATTTATTTATTCCCTTTTTTATTCTTTCTTTCATTTGGAACTAGTGAAGAAAAGAATTTTCTATGTGTTTCCCTTTTTTTCTCCACGTGGGCCACTACTTCTTTTCTAAATTAATATGATCAAATTTTAATTTTTGTTCCTGTAGTTTTAAATCTTTGGTTTTGGTTTAAATTTAGTCTCTAGCTATATACTTAATCTCATACCACGGATCCCTATAGTCATGTGGGCTTAGTTAGCTATAGACGAACAGCTGTAACTAAGCCAGTTAGGAAAGTTAAGCAGATTAATCACATGGGTAAATAAGTATCCGTACGTAAACTAATTAAGATTGAAAGCCTCCCCAGGGAAATGGACGAATGTTGATTGCAAACATAACTACTGCAAGATCTACATATATCCTCTATTTTTTTTTTAACCATTAGATCAACATTTGAATCACATTTGAATGGTTCATATTTGATCTTTATAAAAGTATTATTAAAATCTTAAATTATAAAAATAAAAATAATTAATTAAATATAAATTGCTAAATTTTAATATGAATAACTCAATACTACAATAAAAAAAATTGTATATAAATTTAAATCTAAAACATTCTTAATTAATGGTTATAAAAAGAAAACAAGGGAAGGGGATGAGAAGGACGAAAGAGAGGTTTCGAACAGGGTAATAAATGCATAAAAATCTACAAAAGCAAGTTCTTAAAACACTCGCTGTAGTCAAAGAAATGGAACAAGCAAATTCAACTCTAGATCGACACATAGTCCAGAACAATTTCCCTTTCCACTTTAAACAACTTTAAACAAAGGGTTAAGTATCAATTTTACCCTTGAAGTACACACCCAGGAGCAATATTACCTTGAGAGTTTTTTTGAGAGCAATGTTGCCTCGGAAGTCTAAAAATGTAGCAATGTTGCCCGTCTGTTAACAGCCCTAACGATCAAACATTAGTTGACCGCATTATGCTGAGATGGATTGCCTACGTGGCATCTTTCTCACTTTTTTAAATAGCAATTTTGTCCCTAAGTACACCCTTAGGAGCAATTTTGCCCAGAAAGTTTTTCTTTTTTGTCTCACTGTTGCCCTAGAAGTCTAAAAACGTATGCTATAATTAAATAACTTATTTATCTTCCTTAATTCCTCCAAAAAAAGTCAATCCGGTCTTATAATTAGGACCAGAGGTAGTATGATTAAGTAACTTATTTAGTTTTCTTAATTTCTTCAAAAAAAAAGTCAACCCCGTCTTATAATTATAATCATGACGGGAGGGAGTAGGGGTGACAATTAATTTTTTTTTAAAAAAATAAAAATAGCCTACTTTTTCTTCCTCCATAGCGTCCTCGTTTGAACTACTGCGACGTACTCGTTTGATCTTTTGTTAGGACAAATTCGTTCTTATTTTTTTGTTTGATTTGTTCGAAACATTTTTTCTTGACAAATTCCGCAAGCGAGTGATTATTGTTTGATTGGGGAATGCCTGCGATGAAGGACGCTATGGAGAAAGAAAGAGTAGGCTATGTTTATTTTTAAAAAAAAAAAAAATTGTCACCCCTACTCCCTCCCGTCATGATTATAATTATAAGATGGGGTTGAATTTTTTTTTTTTAAAAAAAGAAATTAAGAAAACTAAATAAGTTACTTAATCATACTACCTCTGGTCCTAATTATAAGACCGAATTTACGTTTTTTTGAAGGGATTAAGGAAGCTAAATAAGTTATTTAATTATATCATACATTTTTTTGACTACTAGGGCAACATTGAGACAAAAAAGAAAAAACTTCCAGGGTAAAATTGCTCATAAGAGTGTACTTTAGGGAAAAAAAGTGAGAAAGATGCCACGTAGACAATCTATCTCAGCATAATGCGGTCAACTAATGTTTGACCGTTAGGGCTATTAACGGAAGGGCAATATTGCTACGTTTTTAGACTTCCGGAGCGACATTGCTCCCAAAAAAACTTCTAGGGCAACATTGCTCCTTAGCGTGTACTTCAGGGACAAAATTGATACTTAACCCTTAAACAAATTGTAGTCAATAACTAAACAGTATCAATATTATTAATCAATATATATATATATATATATATATATATAACGTATAACTGAGAAAAGCAACCCAATTTTGTAACCAGTAGTCAAGAAAGTTGTATTATTGAATGAATCAAGCGTGTATATATCATGATCGTATGCAGTACATGGATAAGCATTTAACTTAGTGTGTGTGTGTGTCTATTATGTATGAGGCTTGCCCTTCTCCCCGACAATATCAATTTGAACACACTCTCCCATGACGTTGATCACTCGCCATAGTTTATACATTAAATTTTAAAATCAATAAATTATATTTATCTATCTTGTGTTTTATCCCTTGGGTTGATGCATAATGATAGTGTCTTTTCAAATACAGTATAAATTTTTTTTTTTTAAATTAAGGGTTTTTATAAAATACAGTAAACTTTTGAGGGTTTTTAATTATAAACAACAAAAGAAACCCAAATGATTAAGAAAAGACATTATAGTATCCCTTGTTTTGGTCCAACACCCTTGTTACCTTCACTTGTTATCGAGTGAGGGCTCATGTTCCTATATATTTCGTTTGTAATACCCTAATTTTCATAATTTATGTAAATATTGTATTTTGGTAAATAAATTAGAAAAATACAAAGGTGAATATGTGTCTCAAAGAAATATAATCTATTGATTATATTGTTGTCCAAATTTCACTTTGAAATTAATTAACCAATAGTTGATTAATGAGACCACATATTAGGAGATATAAAATGTGACATAAAATCACATAAAATAATAGCTATTTTAAATGCTCATAAGACAAGAAAAGAGATATGGGAAACACTTAGTTTAATTGTTATCTATTATCCTTAGCAAAATAAGCATAATTAGTGTTGATTAGTTGCATAATTCTTCAAGATGATTAGAGACAAATTAAAAGCATTAAAAGAAGGCTGATTATGTTTGAAAATAATTAAGCCAAAGAGAATGAAATAATACTTGTCTAAATAAGCACTAATTACCATGGTTAAGCTAACAAATGAATTATGGAATGACACATGTAATTAGTGGGCATTTAACTACTTGTTTAGCATATAAATTAAGCTTCTTAATCAGTCCCAAAATTCATAAAAAAATGTGCAGCTGATGGGAAGGAAGAGAAGACATAATAAACCTTGTGAATTAGTGTTGAAAAGTCAAATATTTCAACTAGCCAATAAGAGGATGAAACAATAGGATAATTTGCTAATGGAAAAACATATTAAATGGCCAAAAGGAGCATGAATGTCGACCAAACAGCCAAGGGTGAGGATTTGATTTGATAAAGTGGTTTTAATCCCATGGTTGTAAGAAAAGATGAAGTGTTGGATCTCTTTGTTAATTACCACTTTGTCCTTGGCATTTTTCCTATAAATAGCCATGAACTCCTCCTCATTTCTTCACACCAAACTCAAATCAAAGTGATTGAGTTAAAGAGAAGAGTGAAATTCTTGAAGGAAGGAAGAAGGAGTTCAAGAACTTAAGGTGAGTTCTTGAGCTAGTTCTTAGTAAAATTGTGGTTTAATCTAGAAAATTAGGGAATAAATTCTCATACTTGTTGTTAGGCCTCCATTGCATTTAAAATGCTGAATGAGGTAAAAACATGTTGGGAAATAAATTTTAGATATTAATGGAACAAGATTGTGAAAATTGTAGTATTTTCGGTTTTAAATCTTGTGCTGGCAGCGAACATTGATGCTATTATTTTATGTATCAAATGAAGTCATAAAAGTATGAAATTTTACAGGCATAAAGTAGACATGTAGAGCTTTCCAAATATATAAAATATGTAACGTTTTGAGCTATGGACAAGGAGATAGAAATTTTTGAAGATAGGCCTTGTTTACTTAGTTTAAATCTAAACAGTGTTTAAAAACCTAAAACCTAGGAATGATCCGTGATGTTCTAGCTTTTGGGAATATTTGTACTTGAAAATAGACATATCAAAGGTCATGATAAATTTTACAGCATTCAAAAATTATTTTTTATAGAATTAATTATAATTTTTCAAGGTTAGGGAAAAATCTAGGCAAAATGCTGAAAATTGCTCTTTTAATAAAATGTAAGGATAAAAGTGGAATAACAAATCTACCAAGGGTAGAAAATGTCAAAATATGTGAAAATATCATTTTTGATATTATTCTAGGAAATATGATATTAATTACAATATCATATAAGTTATGGAAAAGGAAATAATCCGACGGTAATGTTATAGGATATCCGGGAAGTCTGGAGTCGGATTCAAAGGACGGGCATTTTGATAACTACGCGGTGAAAGGTACATTCACGTACTAGTAAATTTAATCTCCTATATCTTGTATGTCTGTATATGATAGAATGATTCATGAAGTCGTGGACAAGACTAGGTCTTGGGTCATGCACCGTGACTAAGTTATGAGGCTTAGGTCACATGTTCATATACATTCAGCTTTGTGCGGGTTATAGTCATGATAATACCATAGGGTTGTTTTCCTAGCGCTGAGGACACGAGGAGTCGTGACACTTGTGAGTGCAAACGTTGTTAACATTACATGTGCTGTGTGCTATGAATTGTTGTGTTGTTAACATTACATTTGTGGTGTGCTATGTAGTGTTGTAACATTACATCTGCTATGTGTGCTATGTATGGTTGATGCTGATATGTAATGGATATCTGTCATATATTGTTTATATCTGATATAGAGGTTAACTGTTACTTGAGATTCAATTCGATTGAATCTTAGCCCTGACTAAAGGTTTAGGAAAGGAACCTTGATTTGAAAAGGCACTGGTAGACTGAGCCATGAAGAGGCATCGATAAACGGAGCCGAGAAGAGGCACTGATGGACGAATCCGAGAAGAGGCATCGATGGACGGAGCATGTGAAGTGGCGCCGGTCAGAGCGAATGTCGGAAGAGGTTCGTCAGAGCATAGTTTTTGGTATGAATTCAATAAAGTTAGTTCATACTATTTGTGCTTAAACTAAGAAAGGTTTGGTCAGTGTGGCTTCAATAATTAGTCACCGTGAAAGACGAGGAGACTCCCACTGGCCTGGCCAATAGGTAAGATCAACTGTGTTGGGTTCTGAGCCACAAGTCAAGGCTTGATTTAAGATTGTATAAGAGTTTTAATTATACAATTTATGTATTATTGTATCACACGAATATTCCTTCGGGATATTTAATTTACCAGCTTATGCCTGGGCATTTTTATATCAGTTACTCATTGTCCAAACGTTAGTTCATGCTCTCTGTTCCGCTTTACTCGACCTGTAGCACCTCAAACTTTGTTGATTTTCTTAAAACTACGTGTCACCAGATATGTAATACCTGAAAAATCTCTAATTGTTTTAAATATAATATTTTGGTAAATAATACCTATTTAAAATAGGAAAGTATGTTGTCTTTAATTTTAGTAATTTATTTGATTATTTTCCTTGGAAATTAAAGAGGCAAAAGTCCAATTCTATTTTAGGGACCATGAGTTGCCCTATGATTACTAAATAAATGCATGGTGCATAAATGGCTATAGAAAATCAAAAAGTTGTGAGAAAATAATTAAACAAATTAAAGAAAATTGCCAACAATTAGTAGATAATTAAATCTACATGAATTAGATTAATTTCATGGAACTTCCATAATTAATTAAATAACATGTTTTAAAGTCATAAATTTGATGTGTGATCCTAGTTAAAGATCAGTGGCTAATGAAGGGCCAAGATTAGCATAAAGATGATTACTAATGATCATGATTAATATAGTGGCCAATCAAATAAATTCAATAACACCTAAAATACCCTTTTTGGATTAATGACCAAAGATTAAGCTAATTAAAGACTAAACCTAAGTGAAAATTCAAGAGGCAACAAAGGCTTGTGTGTGGATGATTGTGGACCATGGAAAAATAAAGCAAGAGTGCATGGGAGAAGGAGGGCCACGGTTTCACCTTGCACAAGAGGAGGAGAAAATCTGAAAATTTCCTAAGTTAAAACACATGTGATTAAAGAAGAATAGCCTTGTTTGTTTTTGCTCAAAAAAGAATAGCCTTGTTGGCTCATTGGGAATCAAGTGTTCCATTAGTAAAAATCTCAAGCCAATTAAAGTGAAGTAAAATTTGCCTAAATAACCACTAATCCTCATGATAAATCCATAAGTCAATTAATTATTCAATTAAGTATTATCAAAGACAATTAAGGGATTTTAATCCTAGATTAAATACAAGCATTAATCCAAGACAAGAACACAAATTTGGCTTAGGATGAATTATCATCTTAATTGTTACCTAACAAATACAATAAATTCTAAAATAATGAAGGGGTAATTAAATACTTCTAATTAAGCCATGATGTTCAAAAATCACAAGATTGATTAGGGAACTTGATTAAACTCCAAATTAAACCCTAAGAGCATTTTTGCTTAATTGCTAACCAAACTACCAAAGTCATCTAGTTACAAACACACTTAGAGTAACTAGGGATCAAAGCACATAGTTGGGAAATGCATGAAGGTGGTGAGGCCACCAAGGCTTGCTTGGAGAATGGATGAAGGTGGAGAAGCCACCAATGCCTTCTTCAAGCCAAGAATTGTTTAACATAAACAAAAACACATATGTGATAATAATATCCAATTTTGGAAGAGGATAAGGTACCTTTGGATGAGATATCCTCTTGGAATTGGAAGAAAGTGATGGAGGGAGAGAGGGCCACGTTTTTGGCCTTGGCTTGAAGAATAATTCAGATTATTTAATGTAAACCCATGGTTCACATGCAAGATGAATTAGGTTAGGAATAATTACCAAGAGTGCCATGACCTTTTAGTATAAATAGACCCCTTAGCTCTTCATATTCTACACACCAAAAACCATTCTACAAAGAGTAGAAAGAAGTTAGTGAGAAGTGAGAAGCAAGAAGGAAGTAGTAGCAAAGTTCTTCAAGGGATATCTGGGAGGTCCGGAGTCGGATCAATAGTCAGGCAAGTTGGCCAATACACGGTGAAAGGTACGTTCGCGTACTGTAACACTAACTCTGATGTTCATTGTATACTTATATGTGATAGACGACTATACATGTGAATTGTATAGATAACTTTACATGTGATATGTACTGTTAACATAGACGACTATACATGTGAATTGTATAAATAACTTTACATGTGATGTGTACTGTTAACATAGATAACTATACATGCGAATTGTATAGATAACTTTACATGTGATATGTCTTGTTAATATATTAATCTTACATTGTGTGTTTATGTATTGATTATTCTTTGTAATGTCATGAATATCTGTCATACATATATTGTTTACATGAGCATGAGGTTAACCGTTACCTGAGGTCTGATGGGCATTGGACCTCAGTCTTAACTAATAGTCAGGAAAGGATCATGGATCAGAGAAGGCACCAGTAGATGGGGCCAAGAGAAGGCACAAGTAGACAGGCAGATAGGTTTGTAACGGGACAACAAAGGACAAAGCCGGAAAGAAAGGCCGGTCAAAGAAAATGCAGGAAGAAGGTTAACAGAGCCTACCTTCTGGCATGAAACTAATAGGGTTACTTCAAACCATTTGGTGCTTAAACTAGAAAGGGTCGTCTATGTGGTTCAGTCAATCAGTCGTCGTGAATTCGGGGAGACTTCTACTAGACTTTACCCAGCCTGGCCAAATGGATTTGATTTAACTGTGTTAGGTTCTATGCCCCAAGTCAAGAAATGGCTTGGTCTGAAATAGTATAGTTATAATATAAATTATGTAATTATATAAGTCTTGTATCATATGAATATTCCTTCGGGAAATTTTAATATACCAGTATACGTCGGGCATCAGCATATGCCTGAGTATTTTATATCAGTCACTCAATTGTTCAAAATTTTAGTACATGCTCTTCGTTTCCGCATTACGCTAAGCTGTAGCACCTCAAAACTCTGACGATTTTTCTAAAACCACGTGTCACCGACACGATTTATGCTACGGAAATTGGGGTGTTACAAGATACAATAAGTAATATGGAATTTGAGGTGTTACAAATCTTTAATATAAAGTATATTTATCTAATTTAATTAGGTTTAAAAAGTTAGTTAAGTTAGTTAATATGACATGTATTTTCTAAAACATCCTATATATTCATTTTCTTTAATTTCCTCCTTCCTCTCCTACTTGATTATTATTAAGGAAGAATCAATAGGAATAAATTTAAAAAAATTAATAAATATAAAAACTATATTTTATATTTAGGACCAAGATTGATCTCCAAATTTATTGTATATTTAAAAACCAGAGGAGTATTAATTATACATTTTCCCTGAACAAAGATTACAACGTTAAAAATTCGTTTGTACAAAAAGAAAAACAAATAAAGGCTCATTGTTCTCCTCACATCGCTTCGTTTTGCAATATCTATGTTATATTCTTTTGCTGCATATAGATTTGTGGCTGCCCTGAGTTTCAGAGTGAAGAAGAAGTAGAAGAGGAAGAAAAGTGAACCATTAAGGAAGGAAACAAGAGTAACAGGGAGGGTGACGGGAGAGTAAGATGAAGTACATATTGTGAAGACGACTGAGGAAGCCAATAAGGCTGCACAACAAAATCTAATTAAATTATTTTAAAGTACTATTAAGACTAGTGACTTTTTTCTAAAAAGATTAAGGAAGTTAATTAAATTATTTTAAAATATTCATTATATTTTTTTTTGTTCAAACTAATTTTTTTAACTTATAAATTGATATATAAATCTAATGATACAAAATGTAGTATATGACATGATTAAATAACTAATTTAGCTTCCTTAATCTCTCCAAAAAAAAAATCAACTAGATCTTATATTTAGAATTGGAGACACTATACACCATTCTCAATAATTGTAGTGATTGGTTTGGTGTTCAACTCCCAACGTGCTAGAAGTCAAAATGATCGGATTTGGATTTTATAAAATTAAAAAAGAGACAGAGACAATATAGAAAAGAGAGAGAGAGAGAGAGAGAGTGTGTGTGTGTGTGTGTGTAATACCCTAAAAATCGTATTTATGATAAGTATCATATTTCGATAAATAATACCTATTGGAAATAGGTGAATATGTGGTTTCAAATAATAAGTAATAATTATCTTATTTTCTAAGGTAATTACTATGAAAATTAGAAAAGAAAAAGAGCTAAAATCCATGAAAAATGTATAAGGCAGAAAATGGCCTGAAAATATTATGATAAAATCTCATATGGCAACAAATATCGGCAAAAACTTAGGAAGTATGTTGTCTCTAATTTTAGGAATTTTTGGGATTATTTCCTTGAAAAATAGAGAAGCATAAATATAATAATATTAAAAGCACTTTATGGCCCCAGTATTTTTAATATTTTACATGGGATATAAAATACTAATGTAAGTCAAATAGTTGTGAGATAATAATTTATCCTAATTATGAAAATTATCAACAATTAGTAAGTGGCTAATTAAGTAATTAGTGGCTAATTGTTTAGATTAAGATATAAGTAAATTAATTAGTAAATAATTAATTTAAGGGAGAAATTCGAAATTAATAATTAATTAAATAATAAATAATTAATAAAATATTAATAAAATATTTTATGTTTAGAAAAATAAATAAAAAATAAAAGAAAAATAAATAAATATCTAGATATTTTGAATAAAATAATAATATATATGGTAAAGAGCTAACAGGACATTTGAGAATAGATAGAAATAAAATCCTATACCAAAATATAGGGATATAGTCTAAGTCATCTGGACTTTTTATGAACCAGTGAAATTCTATCTCGGATTGAGCGGTCTCAGAAGTCGTTTCTGAAACCAACAGCGTAATTAGGAGTACCGGATAATTAAGATAAGGCAGATAGTGCTAAAAGTGACTTATAGAAAACGCACCGTGTTTTTCAAACCAGGGATATGGTTACTTAGATCAGATCATATTACGAACCGGTGATTTTACGCTAAGAAGTTGGTTAAGTTATTTCAGAATCGGCAGAACGGCGTTTATCAGAAAATCTTCGGCAGATAAATGAATACCCTTAATGGGATCAAAAATATAATGAAACCCGGTAGTTTTAAAGAGAAAGAATGGAACTACAAAACCTAGTTCCCGGATTTTTGAGTTTTGTCAAGATTACGCGATTCGGACACTGATCAGGGAACTTTATCGGTAAGTCAGCAAAGATGACATCATCCTCTTCTACAAGGATGACATAAGCGGGACATGTGGAAGGTCAAGATGGTGCCACATGGCGAAGTGCGATCCAACGGTGCAAGATCGATCTGAAGTTGTAGGTTGTTTAATGAAGTTGCATGGTTTTTAACCCGAAAACCTCTATAAATAGGAACCTCTCTTCTTCTCATTTCCCACACCAAAATTTCGAACCTAGAGAGAAGGAGGAGCCTGGAGAAAGTCTAGCGGAGCCCTGAGTAAGTTTTCTGGTCCCTAGTCTTAAGCTTCGGTGTTTTTCTTTCGGTAGTTATAGTAGGAATGCTAGCTTAGTCTTTAATCTTCCAATATATTGTAGATATCATATTTTTGGGTTAAATATGATATATATTTCGAAAATCATGTTGGGAAAAGAGTTCGGCAAAATTTTGGAAGATTAGAGTCAAAGTAACGAAGTTACGCGAAATTCCGCCGATTAGGGGTCGGGGGCAAAATGGTAATTTGTACCTAAAATGCCTGTTATGATGCTGAATGTTGATAAATATCATCATTATAGGATATTTGAATTAATCGTCCCATTTGTCGTACATTGTCGGAGTTTGTCGAGAAAATACAATTTTTCGTAAAACGTCGTTTACAGTCAACGAAGGTACGTTCGCGTCTTTGTAACACTAGCTCTAATGTTTATTATATGATTGTTGTGTAGTAGTGTACGAGGTTATGCTATATACACGGTATGTTACATACGAGGTTATGTCACATACGAGGTTATTATTGTTGTATCATACGAGGTTATGTTACATACGTGGTTATTATCTTGTATACGTGGTTATGTGTTTTTAATCATACATCTCGTTGTGGACTGTTGTATTGATTGCTCTTTATCGTGTATATGTAGTCGTATTTAAGCATGAGGTTAACCGTTACCTGAGATCCAAATTACAATTGGATCTCAGCTCTTATCATAGCGTCAGGTCCAGGAGAACCGAGGAGAAAAGCGAGCAGGCCGCACAAAGACCCGGCTGAAGACTTTCTTCTGTTGTTATTCAATTTGAAAACTCTCGGTCAATGTACCGCTTCTGTAAATCAGCCAGACTTACGGCAATTTGAATAAATGTATCAGTTACTCAATTGCTCCAATGTTCTACTCTGATGAAAAAAAAAATATACTGCTTTTGGAAATGGGATGTTACAGAGAGAGAGAAAATGGCTCTTCATTTTAATTGATACACCGTTTTTCTCCCAACAGAGATTCCCATATTGTTCTAATCAGTCATACGTTCCCAATAAAGGCGAAAGAAGTGATATGTAACTTGTTGCTAACTTTCATCAAAGCTGTGGACTGAGATTTATTGTTTTGCACTTATTCTATGACAGCACCACATATAGAAGTTGAAAGAGTATATATAGTAGAAGAAAACACCACACACTAACATCAAAACCAGAATATACAAATACTAATTAATGAATAATGATGGATGAATCAGAACTAAATTATGACTAGCAAGTGCTCTATATATAAGGTTTAGAGTTGAGACCACCGAATGCTTTTTCAAGGACTCCGCTTCCTTCTTTCTTTAGATCTTCGCACTTTTTGCACAATGTTCTGTCTCAAACACAAACATTATTATTTCACACAGTGATTAATTAATAAAATTTTTGTTGTTGGAAAAATAAAACAATGTAATGAATTCTCACCCCTAACTTCTCGTTCAAACTCATCTTTATCACGGTCCAACAACTTTGCCGCATCAGAATTGAAAGGATCCTCAGAATTTGGTTGACACAAGAGTTGTGGAATAAAGTATTCAAAGATATGTACAAGTTCTGCCAAAAATGAAGAACAAATTAAAAATACTTGACTATGAAAATACATACATACAAATCATCAAATTGAAGGCAAACGTTTCACATAAAGATCCTAGAATTAGCAATTAATACCATAATCTTCCCTCCATCCTATGGAAAGAACATCCAAGCATATAACACCAGTGCTGCACACAAAATAGAGTTAGCCATAGTCAACCTTTGAAAAAGGATATGATGACTTTTTAGCAAATAGGGTGCTCACAAGAAATCAATATTTGGGTGAAATGGTGGCTCCCTGAAAGCCACACGGGGTGCTTTGTCTGGAAATTCGGAAGGAATGATAACACGAACTTTCCAGACTCCATCTTCGTAAGGGCCTGAAAAAACAAACATGAGATTGTGAGAGAGATACGCAGTATAATTAAGCCAGTAATTCATATATTTTCAAGGCAATTAAGTTACAGAGATAGAGAATGTGGACAGTACTCTCTTTTGGACCGTGATACACCACTTCTAACTCATCAAGCTTATCATCTACCGGAGTCACATCAATATCCATCTTATTATTCAGGCTGTGGAAAAGGAAAACATGTACAGTTAGTTAATGAGACATATGAAACGTAACTGTATAATATTGCCTATAATCTCCACCATTCGATCATTTGTCTGCATATTATTTACTGCTACTTAATAAATATAATCTTGCATTTCATTTCTGTGACGCAACACATTATTATTGCTAGCTTACCACACATGTCATAAATTCTTCAATATCTCACGACTAGCAAATTGATTATTCAACCAATTTTACCGACTGTATGAAATAGGGATCAGTAAGAATAAATTTAAGATTATAACTATATATCTATCAACACGAAATAAAAAAATTCACTTACAATCTCGATACTTTCGCATCTCTCTTGTTTGAAGACGACATTCAGATTTGAGTAAATTAGTTCTTTCAACTGTTACAAGAAAATTAAAGAAGTTTCTTGGAATTAATCTGAAGATGACAATTCCTACTCCTAATACTACGTACATGTTGCATAAGCTTTCTTGACTTCTGTGTATATGTTTAATAAACATAATATTACATTTCTTTTTCATTGAAAACACATTAATTATGAACGCTAGCTTACCAAACATGCCATAAATTCTTTAACATCTCAGGAGAAGCAAATTGATATTCACCCAATTTTACCAACTATGAAATATGGCCAGTTAGAATACACTTACAATTGCTACGTCCGTTATTTTTTTTTTCTTTTGCGTGAATACTAGCAAATTAGTTCTTTAATTTCAACTGCAGCGAGAACATTAAAGAAGTTTCTTGCTCAGCCCAACGTAGAAATTTGTATTCTATTTGTCTATGTCTTCATGATTAAAGGTTCAAAAACAACAGTCACTTCATAATAGTAATATGCTTCAGGAAAAGGGATTGTGATAAAACAAAATGCATTTCTCGGTTCAAGTATTATGAAAGATATTAAAATAGTGTTGGAAGCAAACCTGGATCGATCTGATTGTGTGCTAGCTAGTACCGAACACGATGATCTTGGGTAGAAAGAATGAGAGGAAGCTTGTGACGTTTGACGATTATTGCTTTTCTGAAGTTTGTGATGAAAGAAATGAGCATAAGTCTCATTATATAGACTGAGACTGGGTTGGATTGGGGAGGCTCAAGAATGAGCAATATTTTCTTCAATTGGGAAATATAATTAGCGCCACATATATTTGATTTCGTAGAACCATATGGTTGACACTTGATATTTCTCCGGTTATATTTGGCAACTAAGTACCATTAATTAGGACTTGTAAGAATTATGTAGTAAAAAGTACATTATTATATTGTAGTACCCCCAAAAAGGCCATTATATACCTTTAGTCAGAGAAGAAAACCTTAAAGTAAGGACTTGCTCCTCTCCTTTTCCCACCCTATCCGTGCCCTTCTTTTCTCCTGAAGCTACATTGTTTTGGGTAAAAACAAGTGATGGGAAACACTTTTCTTTGTTGTTTAAAAAAATTCAACACCCTAAAATGGTCTTCAGTTTGTAGCAACTATTATCCTAAAATAATTTTTTGTACACTTAGCATCCTAAAATATTTTTTGAGAATCACATCTCGCAAGCTCAAATATTCCAAAGCATTCAATCCAAAATTATTTTTCAAGTATCACTCATTATTATTTTTCCAGTAAAAAAATCTAACACACTATAGTTTTTTTTTAGTAGCAACTATTATCTTAAAGTAATTTTACTCAGCACTCTAAAATATGTTTTCAATATCACCCCAATATTTAGCACGCTTCACCTTCAACTATTTTATTACTCGCCCCAATATATTTTAAAGTATTTATTGCAATAAAATTACTTTAAGATAATAAATGATACTGAAAAATAATTGACGATGTTGGATTTTTTTTTTTAAAAAAAGTGTTTCCATCACTTGTTTTAACACAAAATGATATAGTTTTGGGAGAATTGAAAAGGAGGGTAGCAGACCCGGGCGAGTGGGAAAAGGAGAAGAGCCATATCCTCAAATATACTTAGGTTTCATTATTATTAAAAAAAAAAAAAAACTTTCAACGACAATTTTCATCACCAACGTTTAAAGTCACCGCACAAAAAAATATGATTTTAGCGACAATATTTAGGGTCTTTGTTGTGAATCAGGGTCTAAAAGAGTTGGCCTTTTTAGGCCCGAGGTAAGAAAGTTATATGTTTTTCAAGGCCCACCCGTGAGCGTATGGGTCAAGGCCCCTTAGAGGGACGGAAGCCATTTTTCTAAATTTTAATTATTTTTCCGGCATTTTTTCAAAGAATTATAATTAGAAAATTACAACAATTAAAATTTTAATTTAACAAATAAATATTGTCAACATTAAGGTCTAAACAGCACGCATCATGCAACAAACAAATACAGTCACTAAGTCATGATCAAAAGCACGGTTTTGGAACCTGGACCGGAAACCAGCGAACCGGCTGGAAGACCAGTCCGAGTTAGGGGCAAAATGATTTGACCTAGTAACTCCGAGTCAACCCGTTCAACTCGGCCTGAACCGGCCGAGTTGAACGGGTTCATTGAGTCAACTTTTTTTTTTTTTTTTTTTATGTCGTTGAGTTGATTTGCGAAATAGGAAGAAGCTAAGTTTCGAAGCCTAAGACTTTAGGAATCGAGTGAAAAACAAAAATAGATGGAGAAGCGAAGCAAATAGAAGAAGATCCGGGTTTGATTTTTAGCCCGATTTGTGCGACGGCGGTGTGGGAAGATGAGTGAGAAAGACGAGATCTAGATTTGTGTGCGCGAGGGATGTAATACCCGAAATTTTTTAAATATAATATTTTGATAAATAATACCTATTAGAAATAGGAGAGTATGTTGTCTCTAAATTGTGGGATTTATTTGTTATAATTCTTGAGCAATTGTCCTCGAATTTTAATAAGCCAAAGTTTAATTTTCTAATTTTCTTTTAGGGATAATAAAATACCATAAAATTATCTTATTAAAGCATAGTCCTAATGTAATAAAAAAGAGCAATAAAATGTTATGGAAATACCTAAACCAATAGAGGCAAGGAAAAATTATGAAAACACTTAAGTAAATTAAAGTGAATTAGCAAAAATTAATGAATAAATTAGCTTGAATTAATTAAGATTAAGCGCATAAATTCCCCTAATTAATTAAGGACTATGGAAGTAAATGAAGATTGAAGTGTATAAAGTTTGTCTATTAAAACACTAATAACCATGATTAATTAGTAAACCAATCAACCAATAAGAGATGCAATAAAAAGGGGGCAATTAAACTCATGATTAAGGGAATAATTAAGCTTAATAAATCAGCCCAAAAGGGTTAAAAAATTCAGCTAGCCTTGTTGGAGCAATGAGAGCCAAGTATTTTAAGATAATATCTCAATTAATTAAACCTAGAACTTCATATGATTAGATTAACCAATGAGTAGTGTAACTAAAAGGCATTTAAGAGCTTAATTAGGGTGCTAATCAAGTTTAAAAATTTGGCCCAAAAGTCAACAATGTAGGCGATGCACATGGTTGGCTTTTACAATAGATTGATTAATCAATTAGCTATTTCATACACAATTAATGGTTGAATAAAATGGTGATGTCGGCCAACATGTGATAGGATTTCGTTTTCTTTTCATGAAATGAGTAATACAAGATATTTGACAATTAAAAGCACAATAAATTGGATGATTGGTGAAGGGATGTGGACCATGAAATGAGTAATACAAGATATTTGACAATTAAAAGCACAATAAATTGGATGATTGGTTGAGGGATGTGGACCATGAAATGAGGGGGAAGGATTAGAAGTTGTAAAGTGCAAAATGATCCAACGGTTAAGATGAAAGTTGGTCATATTTAATTGCCAACTAGGTCCTTGATTTTTCTCTATAAATAGAGACCCCCCCTCCTTCACATTTCTTCACACCATCACCACAAATACCTCTGATTAAGAGAGTGAGAGTGAGAGTTTCTTGGAGCTAAAAAGAAGGAGCAAGGTTCTTCAAGGGTAAGTTCCTAGTTCTTGAGTTTAGTTTAGTTTTTTTTTTAAAAAAAAACATTCATAGTTAATTTATGCTTTGATCTTAAATCTCCAAGAGCAATTTTATTTTCATGTTTTTATGGTTAAAAATGTATTTATTTCTAAAAATTGATGAAAAATATGGTGGAGCAAAATTTTTGGAAGTTGAAGATCAAAGTAGTGAAGTTCTGGTGAAAATTGTTTGGTTAGAAATTTCTGGAGTCAGTTTCATAAAGGCCATGATCTTATGTTGAAGATGAAGTTATTAAAATCTGAAATTTTTCATGGTTAAAGTAGAAATATAGGGCTTTCAAAATATATCTGGAGTGTGTCATTTTGAATTTTGTGCAAGAAGATAAAAATTCTCAAAGAAAGGCTACGTTTTTCTGGAATTTTTCTGGGCAGAGGTTGAAAAATGAAAACTGGGAATTGTTCGATGATTCTAGGTAAAAACCAGTATTTTTCCTAAAAATTAGACATCCTAAGGATTCCAAGGAATTTTACGGATCCTCGTTTCGATTTGTGGAATTAGTTATGATTTTTCAAAGACAGCGAAAATTCTGCCCGAAATGCTGAAATCAACGTTTTTTGTAAAATAAAGAGATATAAATGGAATAATAAATCCACCAGGGGTAAAAAGGTCAATAGTGACTAAAATATCTCTTAAGATATTATTTATAAGGTAATAATGCGGTGATACTATTATAGGCTATCCGAGAACACGTACCAACAGACGTACCGTTATCTGAACGGACAAAGGTACAGACACGTACTGTAACATTAACTCTGATGCTTATTGTATGCTTATATGTGATAGATGATTTCATAGAGTGATGGACAAGACTAGGTCTTGGGTCAGGCACTGTGACTACCTGTTTATACATTCAGCTTGATACGGGTTATAGTCTTGATAATGCCGTGAGATTGTTTTCCTAGCGCGAGGACACGAATAGCTATCGTGGCTTGGTTAGTGCAAACGTGGATAACTTTACATGTCTTTGTGTCTTTGTGTACTGTTGTGTTGTTATAACCTTACATCTGCTGTGTGCTATGTATTGGTTAATGCTTTGTAATGTTATGAATATCTGTCATACATATATTGTTTATACTGAGCATGAGGAAAAAACCGCTACAAATTTGAATTTTCCACTGAATAAAATAGTGCCAACATTTGTTGCAGTTAATACGACCCACCACAACTAATGTCAAACGGCTATAATTTTGTAGTAGTTAATGTAGTGGTTGGGAAACCGCAACAAAACTTTGGCAGGATTTGGAATTCAAATTGGCTCATGTGTAGCGGTTTTTGTTGGCGGGATGTTAAATTCAAATTTGTAGCGGTTAGGAAACCGCAACTAATTGTATTTTTATATTTGTGATGGTTCTTGTAGCGGTTATTGAACTGCTACAAAGTGTTTCCATCTTGCATTTAAAGATCTCAGGTGTTGTTATGAAGGTAATTAAACATTCTCTCTATATTTATATTATATCCTAGCTTTGTTTACTACATATGGATAAGTCATGGATCAAGCTACCACGCAGTTCTCCTGTATATTTAGTGGGATTGAAAACTTTCTTAGATTTCGCCTTCTCTCACGCTAGCATTAATGGCAAGATCGTGTGTTCTTGTTGTAGATGCAAGTTTAAGAAGTGGCAAACGCAAGAAGGCGCTATGGAACATCTTCTTATCAAGCCTTTCCTAGAAGCATATACATTTGGGAAGTTCATGGTGAGAAACGTGGTATGAGATATGTGGATCATCTTCCTCGAACCTCACAAGTAGGAAATCAAGTAGATCAACATGATCCGGTTAATGAAGCTGTTCACGATGCTTTCGGTGTTCAAGACGACAACTTCACGGTAGAAGTTTAGGGTCCAGAACCAGTTTTCTTCAGGAATGATGCAACTCGGGAATTTTTCACCCTAATGGATGAGAGCGATCGTCCTTTGTATCAAGGTTGTTGGAAATACTCAAAATTATCTTTTCTGATCAAATTGTACCATATCAAGTGCTTGTGTGGGCTCACTTATAAGGCAATGTCGATGTTGTTGGAATTACTACGAGATAATTTCCCTGACGCGGACATTCCCACAACCTTCTACGAGGCCAAGAAGGTAATCAACATATTAGGCCTGAACTACGAAAAAATTGATGCCTGTCCCAACGACTGTATGCTTTATTGGGGAGAAGATGCTTGGAGGGAGAGTTGTAAGAAGTGTCACACTTTGAGGTTCAGGACAGTTCGGAAGGGAAAGAAGCAGAAGAAGAAACCCGTAAATATTTTAAGGTACTTTCCTTTAAAACCTCGCTTACAAAGACTGTTTATGTCATCTAAGACGGTGAGCATATGAGGTGGCGAAGGCGACAAGAACGAAGATGGTAAACTCAGACATCCACTTGATGCTGAAGCATGGAAAGCGTTCAACTCAGAATTTCCTGATTTTGCGGCGGACCCTAGAAATGTTCGTCTTGCTTTGGTGACCGACGGTTTTAATCCGTTTGGGAATCTTAGCACAAGCTATAGTATATGACCAGTTGTTTTGATACCTTACAACTTGCCTCCTTGGATGTGTATGAAACAAAGCTCCTTCATTATGTCCATGATCATTCCAGGCAAAAAGGCACCGGGAAATGACATCGATGTGTATCTCCAACTGCTTATCAAGAGTTAGTGGAGTTGTGGAATGTTGGCGTCGAGACGTATGACGCACACGAGAAGACACTGTTCAACTTGCGTGCGGCGTTGATGTGGACTATCAGTGACTTCCCTGGACTGGGAATATTATCCGGGTGGAAAGTGCATATCGGCCTTGCGTGTCCGGCTAGCAATTTTGACTTTGACTCAGTGCGCCTTCTCTACAGTCTTAAGTGGTGCTTTATGGATCATCAGAGGTTTCTCGATGGTACACACAGGTTTAGGTTGCAATGCAATTGTTTCAATGGACAATAGGAAAAAAGAGGACCTCCTTGGAATTTATCCAGTGTAGAAATCATAGAGTAGCTTGTGGATGTTGAATTTGAGTATGGGAAAAAAGACGATGCAGCAAAGGCCGGCACAAAGACTGCCAGGGCTTCTGGTTTTGCGCCCCAACAATGGCGGAAGATAAGCGTCTTCTTCACTCTTCCGTATTAGAAAGATAATTTGCATCGACATAGTCTGGATGTCATGCACATTGAGAAGAATGTGTGCGACAATGTGTTGTACACCATTCTGAACGAACCAGGCAAGTCAAAAGATCATCTTTAAGTGAGGAAAGATTTACGGGAGATGGGGGTTCGTGGAGACGCATGGCCAGATGAGCATGACAGATTTCAACCAGTAAAATTCACCCTGACAAAACCGAATAAGGAAATCTTCCTCGCGACGTTGAAGAATATAAAAGTTCCGACGGTATTCAAGCAACATTTCACGATGTGTTGACGTGTAGGCTCGAAAGGTTGCGAGTGAAGAGTCATGACTCATGTGCTTATGCAACGAGTTACTTCCGCCGGCCATCAAAAATACGCTGCCACTGGATGTGTCGATTGTTTTGGTCAACAGAAAATCATTCTTACGCTGTGTCATTTGGAGATGATCTTTCCTCCGTCATTTTTCACGGTCATGGTTCACCTGACAGTACACCTTGTTCACAAAACAAAGCGTGTTGGCCCAGTTCACTACCGATGGATGTATCCTATTGAAAGGTACTCATTTAAAATTAATTACTTTAGCATTTACGTCTAACCATTGATGTATTGTGTAATACCCGGATAATCATTTATCTGGAATATTATATTTTAGTAAATAATACCTATTAGAAATAGGTGAATATGTGGTCTCGAAACTAGTTTAATAAATACCTTATTTTCTAAGGTAATTTCTATTGAAATTAGGGTGAATAAAGAGCTATAAATCCCTAAATGCAATTGTGGGTCATAGAATGCCCACGAAAATATTATGATAAATCCTAAGAGGCAATGAAATATTTATAAAAAAATTGGAGAATATGTTGTCTCTAATTTAGGTAATTTTTGGGATTAATTTCCTTGGAAAATATTGAGGCAAGATTTAATATTATTTTGGGGATCATAATTGACCCCATGATTTTTAATATTTTACATGGAGCATAAAATACCAATGTCGGTAAAATAGTTGTGAGATAATAATTAATCTCAATTTAAAAAATTATCAACAATTAGTAAGTGATTAATTAAGTAATTAATGGCTAATTGTTTAAGCTTGAATAAAAGAAAATTCAAGGTAAAGTATGTAAAACCCTTTAATTAAGTGTTTATGGCTAAGATTAGCATAAAGTATACTTTCTAATTAAATAGAAAAGATTAAGAAAAGTGTATGAGAGGGAGACATGTTGTGTGTGTGTAGTGAGTGATGTGTGTCTAGTGGAGGAGTGAGGAATTTATTTAAATGCAATTATGGTAAAGTTAATCAATGGAGTAGTTAAATCCAATAGGCCTTGTTGGCACAATGAAGATCAAGGGTTGGAGTGATTAGAGTTAATTGGCCTTGTTGGCACATTGTGGATCAAGGGTTCCATAGGTGATATTTGCCTAATTAAACATTAATTCTCATCATAGATTCATAAAGTAAATTTAATGGTTCTAATTTAATCTTGAAATTGAACTTAATGATAATTAAGCAACCAATGGGAAATGCATGATGGTGGTGAGGCCACCAAGGCTTGCTTGGAGAATGGATGAAGGTGGAGAAGCCACCAATGCCCTTCTTCAAGCCAAGAATTGTTTAACATAAACAAAACACACATGTGATAATAATATTCAATTTTGGAAGAGGATAAGGTACCTGTAACATCCCATTTCCAAAAGAAGTATATTTTTTTTTCATCAGAGTAGAGCGTCGGAGCAATTGAGTAACTGATACATTTGTTCAAATTGCCGTAAGTCTGGCTGATTTACAGAAGCGGTACATTGACCGAGAGTTTTCAAGATAAATAACAGTAGAGGAAAGTGTCTCTTCGGCAATACTCATGCCGTAGCGACAAGGGATAGTCTTAATTTGAGTCTCGTGCGGCAGCCGCTTGCCTTTCACGCCTCGGTCCTCGGTCCTCGACCACGGAAGCTATTTTAAATGCTGAGGTCCAAATGTACATCGGACCTCAGGTAACGGTTAACCTCATATTTACATACACAACATATGGAAGACATCATAGCATTAATCAAAACATAAGTATATAGCAGATGGAAGATTAATATAACAACAGTACACATCTCATGTAAAGTTATCTATGTTAACAGTACACATCGCATGTAAAGTTATCTACGTTAACAGTACACATCTCATGTAAAGTTATATATACAATTCACTTGTATAGTCGTCTATCACATATAAGTATACAGTAAATATCAGAGTTAGTGTTACAGTACGCAAACGTACCTTCGTTGTCGACTACGGTACGTTTTACGGAAAACGGTAATTTTGACAGCGGGTGAAACAGCGGTACGACATCGGCACAACAGCGGCTCGACAGTGGTTCGATTATAACAGATATCCTATAAGGATAATATTTAACAACTTTTAGCACTATAACAGGCATTTTAGGTACAAATTACCATTTTGCCCCGAACCCCTAATCGGCGGAATTTCGCAGGAGCCCATTTGCTTTTTCGCTCTATCTCTCCGAATTTTGACAGATCTTTTCCCTCATCATATTTTCGAAATATATATCATATTTACCCCTAAATATGATATCTAGACTATCTTGAAAATTTAAAGATAAATCTAGCATTCTTACTATATCTACCGAAAGAACTACCGAAACTAAAGACTAAGGATTTGAAGAACTTACCCGAGACTTTGCTCGAGACTTTCTCCGAGCTTCTCTCTCTAACTTCTCTCTAAGGGGCAGATTTTTGGTGTGAAAAATGAAGAAGATGAGCTTGGTATTTATAGAAGAGACGGATGGCGAACGGTAAATAATTCGAACTTGATCGACGAATATGGACCGAGTAGGATCGCATTTTTGAGGACAAAACACTCTTGACCCTCCATTTCTTGTGCAGACCTCCCCCTCCCCAATAGTCAACAAAATGATGTCATCTTGATGGTGACATACGAGCGCATCGATAAAGTTTCGATCCGGTGTCCGAAACGCGTAATCTTGACGAATCGCGAAATCTTGACGGCGAGTTTTGAAGTTTCTTTCTTTCTCATTAGGAATATCTAGTTTAATGAAATTTATGATCCCATTAAGGGTATTCCATCATCTGCTGAAGATTTTAGGACATACGTCTTGATTACGGAATTGAATTCGGAAGCGTCGGCGTCTAGGCAAAAATCCTTTGGTTTGTAATATGATCTAACCTAAGTCACTAGATTCCTAATTCACGGCAACTACTTGTTTCAGTATTGACTCTAAATCCTCTATCGCATTTTCTCTCTCCTCAGGTGTCTTAAATACTCTATTGGTTCCGAAGCGACTTCGAGACCGCTCAATCCGAGATAGAATTTCACTTGTTCATAAAAAGTCCAGATGACTCAGGCTTCATTTCTATGTTTTGGTGTATGATTTTATTTATATTCATTCTCAAATGTCCTGTTGGCTCTTTACCATATATATTATTATTTTATTCAAAATATCTAGATATTTTTTTCTTTTTTTTTTTTTATTTATTTTTTTAAGCATAAAATATTTTATTAATATTTTATTTTTTTTATTTTTTTATTTATTTAATAATTTCGAATTTCTCCAATTAAAAATAATTATTTAAATTATTTTTAATTCATTTACTTTATACCTTAATTATCCCATTAATTACCGGATTAGCCACTTACTAATTTTTGATAATTTTCTTAATTAGGATAAATCATTATCTCACAACTATTTTACTTACATTGGTATTTTATATCCCATGTAAAATATTAAAAATCATGGGGTCACTTATGATCCCAAAATAATACTTAATTTTGCCTCATTATTTTTCAAGGGAAATTATCCCCAAAAATTCCTAAAATTAGAGACAACATACTTTCTAATTTTTAACAAATATTTAATTGCCTCCTGGGATTTATCATAATATTTTTAGGCCATTTAATGCCTCAAAAATACATTTTATGGATTTTAGCTCTTTATCTCTCCTAATTTCCATAGAAATTACCTTAGAAAATAAGATAATTATTACTTCTTATTTGAGACCACATATTCA
This sequence comes from Acacia melanoxylon, assembly GCA_019022615.1. Taxonomy (NCBI): domain Eukaryota; kingdom Viridiplantae; phylum Streptophyta; class Magnoliopsida; order Fabales; family Fabaceae; genus Acacia; species Acacia melanoxylon. Next base: position 1,380,980 of record JAFJYJ010000025.1, read on the forward strand.
CTTATTTTCAATAGGTATTATCTATCGAAATATAATATTCCGAGATAAATAATTATCCTGTATTACGGTACCTTTGGATAGGATATCCTCTTGGAATTGGAAGAAAGTGATGGAGGAGAGAGGGCCACGTTTTTGGCCTTGGCTTGAAGAAGAATTCAGATTATTTAGTGTAAACCCATGGTTCTCATGCAAGATGAATTAGGTTAGGAATAATTACCAAGTGTGCCATGACCTTTTAGTATAAATAGGCACCTTGTGTCTTCATATTCTTCACACCAAAACCAACTCCAAGTAGTGGTTTTCTAAAAAGAGAAGAGAGCTAGTGAGAAGCAAGAAGGAAGTAGTAGTAAAGTCTTGAGGGTAAGTTCTCTAGTTCTTAAGTTTTAGCTTTTAAATTCATAGAAATTTATGCTTTGATCTTAAATTCCTAGAAGCAATTTTTATTTTCATGTTTTTATGGTTAAAATTAGCTTTATTTCGGAAAAATAGTGAGGGTAGTCCTAGAGAAAAATTTCGGGAAGAGAAACATCAAAGTAACGAAGTTACGGCGAAATTTTATCGGTTAGGCGATTTCGAAGTTAGCTTCGCAAAAACCTTAAATCTATGGGAAGATGAAGTCGTTTTAATCTGAAATTTTTCATGGCTAGAGTAGACATATATAAATTTCAAAATATGCTTATAGCATGTCAAAATGAGTTTTGTGCAAGTGGTTATGAATTTTTGAAATCAGGCCATTTTTATGGACGAAAATTCTGGACAGATCTTTGGAAATTAAAAACTTGGAATTTTATAATGAATCTGGGTTGATACCAGTATTTTTAATCAAAATTAGACATCTTAATGATTCCAAATAATTTTACGGATACTCGTTTCGATTTTTCTAGAATTAGTTATGATTTTTTCAAAGTTAGACGAAAATCTGAAATTTTGTAACCAACGTGGTTCTACGAAATTTTGGGCAATAAATTGTAAAATAAATCCATCAAGGGAAAAATGGTCATTAGTGGTTCGAATATCTCTTAGGATACTATTCATGGATTAATAAAGCGATATTACCATTATAGGCTATCCGAGAACACATACCGACCGACGTACGTAATCCGCTATCACCAACGAAGGTACGTTCGCGTACTGTAACACTAACTCTGATGGTTATTGTATGATTATATATGTTTGTTGTGTTCTGTTTGTTGTTGTAGCAAACGTGGTTATGTTATATACACGGTTATGTCACATACGTGGTTATGTCACATACGAGGTTATTATTTGTATCATACGTGGTTATGTTACATACGTGGTTATTATATAACTTACATACATGGTTATGTATTTTTAATCATACATCTGTTGTGGATTGTTGTATTGATTCTTTGTTGTCGTGTATATATTGTCATATTTAAGCATGAGGTTAACCATTACACGAGGTTCAATGTGCATTGAACCTCGGCTCATATCATAGCGTCAGTTCGGAGGGCGAGAACCGAGGAGAAAGGCGAGCGGCGCGCAGAGACATTTGAAGACTTTCTTTTGTTGTTATTCATTTTTGAAAACTCTCGGTCAATGTACCGCACGTAAATCAGCCGGACTTACGGCAATTTGAATAAATGTATCAGTTACTCAATTGCTCCGATGCTCTACTCTGATGAAAAAAAATATACTGCTTTTGGAAATGGGATGTTACATATTGACATTTTCCCTTCATTACATTATAGGTTTCTTGGGAAACTGAAGTCTTACGTGAGGAATAAGGCGTGGCCTGAAGGTTCAATAGCAGAAGGCTATATTGGGGATGAGGTCTTGTATTTTTGTTCCAGGTACTTTAATGACATTGAGACATCATTCAACTGACCGCCTCGTGTTGACGATTGTCCTGAGCCAGTGCCAGAGCCATCAGCAACAGAGTTGTTAGTCCCTCCTGTTGGTAAACCAGTTGGCGAAGTGAGAACTTCAAACTCACGTCACTTGAGAAGATTCAAGCACATAGACATGTCTTGATTAATTGCACTAAAGTTGAACCGTACCTTCAGTAAGGATTACACACACAGATATATATATATATATATATGTTATCCTATATATTTCCTTACATTTTATACTCACATTTGATGCTCGTCATCGCAAGTTTAATTGCAGGGAATTCAGGAGTCATGTGAAGCACCAACTGAGGATCCGTACGCAGACATCCTCCGAAATGGATAGAAAGGTCCACAGAGAATTCCCCGGTTGGTTTAGGAAGAGAATAATGAATAACCACAACCCGCACTCACCAGAATTCAGAGCTCTTGCACTCGGCCCACTTGATCACGTCCAAAGATTTATGGCATACAATGTTAATGGTTTCAAGTTTTGCACCGTTTCACGAGATCAGGGATTGCTGACCTAAAACTTGGGTGTATATGGGACGTTTGGGACGAGGAGTTATGCGAGCAGCAGTGACGGGAACATGCAGTTTGGTGACGTCCCGTATTATGGAAAGCTGCTTGATGTGGTCAAGATAAATTACCATGGCCTTTTCCCCGTGACATTGTTCAAGTGTTTGTGGGTGAATACGATAATGCCCTGGGGACTCACGACTGACGATTTAGGCATCACATCGGTGAATTTCTCCCGGCCTATTCATACTGGTCTGTCTGAAGATGACGAGCCGTATATTCTTGCCTCAGAGGCCCAACATGTTTATTATGTCGCCGATGAGAGGCACATGGATTGGAATATGGTGGTTCACTTAAAGCCTCAGGACCTTTACGACATGGGCGATGGTGATAAATGAAAGTGGAGCTTAATCACCAAGAGGGGGGTGAATTGGGGATTTTAAAAATTCTTCCAGAAAAACTCTGTTTTTCGAAGACTAAAACAGAGTAGACTATGGAGTAGAGAAGAATAGCAAGACACAAGGAATTATCTGGTTCGGTCCAATCTCTTGACCTACGTCCGGTCCCAGACTCTCCGGGATTTTCACTATCACAATTGATTACACACTCGCACTCAAGAGTAATTCTCTCACTAGAACTTACTCCCCCTTACAAGTTGTAATCAATGAACCCAATCACCAAGTCCCCCGACTTGTGATTCTTTACAATAAATGATATTCAAGATGAAAAACTCTCTCTAAGAGTGGATAATGATAAACACTGAAGATTGAATGTATCAACAGATACTTAGTACAGAAAGACTCAAGAATAAATGAAGGCTTTAATGATTTTCGCTTTCTGAGGTCTTAGTTGTTGAAAGGAATTGAATGCTCTTCTATTTATACTGAGAAGGCATTAAATGACCGTTGTAATTCTTCATATAACCGTTGGTGACATTAACCAAGGTTCGGTTCGTTTTGGTCTTCTTCTCTCTCTAATCTTCACTTAATCCATACGGCGAAGTTCGAGTTGACTTCTTGTAAATAAATCCGTTGGAATAGCAGACTCTTTGGATGTGGTAGGTAGACATTAATCCTTTGTAGGCGTGTGTAGAAGGATTACCCAAAAGTATGCAACTTTCTGGGTGTAGCATTTAATGTTCTGACATGCTTTTTGCTTTCAGTCCTCATTTAATCTAGTTTAAGCAAGCTGAAACTCACTAACAAAGTGGTTAAACATAGGCGGGAATATGCAAGAATGATAATAAGAAGTATTAAGATCAAACATGAATGTTTTACAAATTCGTCAGATTTGAGTTTCAAATTCTACGACTCATACTTGAGTATGTTCTTATATACTCGAGTGTGTCACTGTGCACTAATGTCTATACTTGAGTATGAAGAATGATACTTGAGTATGGTTCTTACAAAGAGGAACATCGTGACTTAAGCTTTGGATTATATCTTTGAAGTGAAAGTCATACTCGAGTGTGTCATTACATACTCGAGTGTGAACCTCTTAACATGAAAATAAGTTTAAGTCCAAAGTCTCTATACTTGAGTATGTAGATCTATACTTGAGTATGCGAGTCTTTCAAAAAGGAAGAACTTTCGTATGTCCTATACTTGAGTATGTACAGCCATACTCGAGTATACAACAATTTTGAAAAGCTTTTTGAAATCTGTTTCACGACCATACTTGAGTATGTAAAGTCATACTTGAGTTTACAAAGCTTTGGGGAAAGAAAGATAATTTTTGTTTGTCTCATACTCGAGTGTGTGAATACATACTTGAGTATGCTTATATTCAAAAACTTTTGTATCTTTCTGTATGGTGTATACTTGAGTATACACATGTACACTTGAGTATGGATAGGCATGTGAGAGATTTGAAAACTTTTTGATCATCCTATACTTGAGTGTATATTTGCATACTTGAGTTTAGAAAGTATTTGAAAAGAAAGATTCTTTTCGTTTGTCTTATACTCAAGTGTGTGAGTATATACTCGAGTATGCTTATGATTAAAAAACTTTTGAATCTTTACGTATGACCCATACTTGAGTATAGAAATGTATACTTGAGTATAGAAAAACTTAAGCAAGTATTTGAGTAGACTCTGTATGATCCATACTCGAGTATGTAAACTCATACTCGAGTTTAGCTTGATGTATAACTTAGAGTGCTCTCTGTGAGGACTATACTTGAGTATACCCATGGATACTTGAGTATAGTTCGTTCAATCAAATTTGTGCAATTCTATGGTAAGTCCATACTCGAGTGTAGATTCTCATACTTGAGTATGGCCTTGACAGCAAGTTTTTAACAATCTTTAAATTGTGTTTACAATTGTCAGTTATCATCAAAAGCCTATAGAGAACTAACAATAACGTGGCCTATGATTGTGGGCCGTTCCAGCCAGCCAGTTTCGAAAACTTCTTCCCAGACGGCGATGACAATTTATCTATAGTTCGATATGTTTTTTAATATATGTTTTATGAAATAATAACATTTAACCAAAGTTTTATTTGTGTTCTAACATATTCAACTCACACGTAACATTTTATACAAACTTTCTTTGTAGGGATGGTGACGAAGATTGAGAGAAAAGATTATGCCTACGATGTAATCTGTAATCTTCTTATTATTATTTTTTTAAAAAATCACAATACTATTTGTAGTGATTATAAAACCGCTACAAATAATAAAAAACCGCTACAAAAAAATACCGCTACAAAATATGTATCACAAACCGCTACTAAGTAACACTGCTACAAAATGATGCGCATATATCAAAATAAATACCCCCACCAAACCACATTTAATATGCTTCAGTTCTCGCTTCTCTACGTTTTCTCCGTATGTATTTACTCATAGTTTTACGTTTTCTCAAAAAGGTTAAGTGTTTAAAGGGGGTAAGTGTCGTTCAACCGCATCAAATCTAATGATTATCTTCTACCTTGTTGATACTGACTTTTGTTATTTTACGGATGCATTACGTATTTTTTTACACTTTCTTTCTACTTTCTCGTATATATTATTCGATCCACCTTCACTCACATTTTTTTGTAGAAGTAATTATATTTTAATTAACTCATAATTAGTTGTTATTATACTTACATATTTTCATTGTTTTCTACTATATATTAACCTTATATAATCAAATATCATTTTTTAATATAATTTATTTTCACCAAACATATAAATTATTATTAATACAATATTTAATTAATTACTTTAATTAATATTTTTTTTTCAATTTCATTTGTTTGTAGTGGTTAATGAATCGCTACAAATACGAACAAAAATATGACAACGGGCCAAAACTACAAAAAATGACGGGAATATTTTGTAGCGGTTGTAAACCGCTACAAATATAAAATACTGAAAATTGTCCCCAAAATTTTTCCCAAAAAAATGGCGGGATTTATTTGCAGTGATTAACCACCGCTACAAATATTGGCAGCAAAATTTTTCCCCCAAAAATTGTCGGGAATATTTTTAGCAGTCATGTAACCACTACAATCGTGATCGACCACAATTTGTAGCGGTTTTCTAACCACGACTAATGTTCAAATAAGGAGTCAGGCTGGCCTCATATAGTGGCGGTCATTTGAAACCACTGCAGATACAGTAGCGGTCATGATATAATGTAGTAGCGGTTTTTTTAACATCTACAATTTAGTTTGTCACAGTGGATTTTGTTGCGGTTTGTTAAACCGCTACAAATGTCATTAGTAGCGGCTAAAACCGCTACAAATATGCCATTTTAACCGCTACTAATGGTCCTTTTTTTTTGTAGTGAGAAAATGTGTATGCTACTTTCGGTAATGAGGATTCTCAATGGAGATATAAGAGAGAATTTGAAGCATTATTTTTTCAGAAGATGGCGTTTGAAGGATGGTTGAGGCAGAGCAGTAGAACGTGTTCGTAGGTAACTTACAAACACACACACACATATGTACTTTCCTCTATCATTGATTGTTGCTAAACAATATATTCTGTATAACATAATTTACTTGGCCCACATTGGGTCAAAGCGGCTAGAAGCCGAAAGGATCGATTTGGATTACGAGGTTCCCATGTTCTAAATCAATCATGCACAAGGTAGAAGAAGTCATTCATATGAAGGTATCAAAGTTGTGAACTGAAACTTAAAGCACTTGTCCTTCAATCGATGTCATTACCACAACGAAGATAAAAGAGAAGAGAACGTCGCACAGTAACATCAGATACTATTATTTATATCAATAAACAAGAATATGACTAATGCCAATATATGTGACCAGAACTGTACACGTGTTGCAATATATTACACACACACACACACACACACACACACACACACATTGATAAATGCCAATTTTCATATATTTTATCCCACCTTATTCATTTATTTTGGGGATTATTTTAGGCTAATTTGGAATTATTAGATAATATTTGGATTGTTAGCCAATTTTAGGAAATAATATAAATCTGAATTAATTATGAGATTATTTGGCTTAAAATTATTGATATTTTTATCGTTATCTTATGATCTTGTGATTAAATAATATTTCTTAAGATTTTTGTAGATATGATATATTACAATTTTATCATATTAGAAGATCCTATGGTGCAGAATTTTTCAGGGAAGCTAAAAGGAAATATAGTGGTAAAATTATATTGGGCTTCTTAAATTTTGATGGACTCAAGTTGTTATCCAAAAATCTACCTCTTTCTTCCTATTAATTAACCTAGCCGCTAGATTGATATTAATGTGAATTTTGAGTTGAAATCAAAATTGATACACTTCCAAAATTTAATGGCCTTTCAGGGGAGGTAGCATACAATCACTTGAAGATGTTTCACATGGTTTGCACTGCTATGAAACCGGTTAGTGTGACTGAAGATCAAATTAAGATGCGTGCCTTCCCATTCTCTTTGGAAGGATCTGCTAAAAGCTGGTTGCTTCGTTTGCCCCCTGGATTTATTACTTCATGGAATCAACTGAAGAAACTATTCTTGGAAAGGTATTTCCCAGCCTCTCGCACTTCATCTATCAGGAAAGACATAAGTAATGTCAACAAATTGTTGGGGAATCCTTATATGAGTATTTAGAGCGTTTTAAAACACTGTGTGCTAGCTGCCCTCACCATCAAATTGCGGATACATTGTTGATCGAATACTTCCATGAAGGGCTCTTACCTTTAGAGAGAAATTTGTTAATTCGGCCGCCGGTGGTGGTCTTCTTGACCTGACTGTCGATTATGCTTGGCAATTGACTGAAAAGAAAGATGAGAATAGCCAACAATTTGGTCGTAGACAACAAGTAAAAGTTAATGAGTTGGGATTACTTTCTTCTAATTTTGAGTCTCGCCTAGAGAGCAAAATTGATAGGCTTGCATTTGCTGTGGAAAAAATGGCTATGTCCCATATGCAAAATTCTTCTAATATGGTCAATCCTATGGGACCCTCTACTTCTTTTACCCCAAAGCCTATGTCTTCTACTTTAATAGGGTTACTCTGTTCTATTTGCTCTCTAGCCACTCATGCTACTGACTCTTGTCCCTACCTGAATGATAGAGCTGAATCTTGCAATGCAATATATCCTTCTAGACCTATGACTCAAGGTGGCCAAAAATATGATCCTTACTCTAATACATATAATCCTGGATGGCGTGACCATCCAAATCTTTGATATGGAAATGGCCAACCTCAGTAAGCACAATTTAATCAAAGTGGAAATTCTAGTGGCAAAATATTTCATCAAGTTAGACAATCAGTGTCAGTGCAAGATGAAGGTTCAAAGTGGGATGCTATGATGAAAATCATAATGAAACAACAACAACAACAAATTGACACTCTGAAAAACCAGGCTATCACCCAAGAGGGGGGGTGAATTGGGTGTTTGTTAAAACTTTATGAACTTTGAAAAACTTTTCCCAACTTATTGAAAGCAGTTTGAATGACAATAATAATGATTGATAAAGCAATAGTCAGTCATTCAAACATGTATAGATATTCAGGTATATATGCTGGAAATATAAGAGATAAGGGAAGAGAATATGCAAACAGATTTATCTTGGTTCGGCCCAATCCTTGACCTACGTCCGGTCCCAAGCTTCACTTGAGATTTTCAATCCACTATCTTCTTGTAACTTGATTACACGTTCGTACTTGGAGTAATCCTCTCACTAGGATTCACCCCCTTACAACCGTAATCAATACACTTGCTTGATCACACACTCGTACTCGAAGTAATCCTCTCCCTAGGATTCACTCCCTTACAAGCCGTAATCAACACAATGTGTTTCCCACTCAAGATTACCCAATCTTGAGTATCTCACGAATAGAATGATAGGATGTGTACAATAACTCTCTTCTCTCTCGAAGTAGATGGATAAGCACCGAAGCACAATTACAAGTCATCTCACTCTCTATGATAAGCTATGTAAACATTAAGAACGAGAGAGTAAATGATATGAAAATCGAGTATTAGCATCTTGAAGATGTCAGCTTGTGTCTCTGCGTTTTTCTGCTCTGTGTACTCTGTGTTCTGTATGGAGTCTTCAAATCTTCAGGTATTTATACTAATTGAAGCTTGTGACCGTTGCATATCTGTTCAGGCATGATTCCATTCGAAATTATAGTTGTTGTGTGCATTTCTGTAGAATATAGCTGTTGGGAATCTTGCAGATTTGAATATTTGAATTTTGGCTCTTCAAGAATGTCTCCCATGATGTTCTGCTTTTGTGGGTGGGAGCCTTGCTGTCTGCCTTGAAGAATGGTTAGTCTTCTTTCCAGGCTGTCTTCCATTTGCTTTGTTTGAGAAGATATAATAAAATAATACAAGTGGCTCATGAAGTTGCTTTATTTGACTTTAAAGCAAATTCAAATCTTCTCAAGTCTGAAGTTAAAGAATATCAAAGATATTGGACATTCAAATCCATTGAAGAACATTACCGTTCAGCATTAAACGTTGCTTCTTGAGTTTTCTCGTTCAATTACGCCTTCTTTGTTGTTTCGAATAACAGCTGACAAAGTTCATCTCCATACTCTTGTGATTTTGATTTGTCAAATTGATGTTATCTCAAACTTTAATCACTGAAACTTATACACAAATGATATAAATGATGTTAAGAAGTAGTATAAATCATTTGAGTAATCATCTGGATGTTCTTGATGAGATATGATGTTTGGTCATGGTGATTTTCTTGAATCGATGTGTAAATCTGTTTGCGGGTTCCAAGCTCGAGTTTATATAGGTAAGCTCGAGTTTGGTCTTCTTTGAACTTGGATTTTTGCCTCTCGGAAGTCTCAAGCTCGAGCTTATAACTTATAGACTCGAGTTTGGGTGTTTATCGGGACTGTTTGCACTCATCCGAGCTAAACTCGAGTTTGGTCACTTATAGGCTCGAGTTTGGCTTTTTCCCAAAGTTCATTTCTTCTCTACGGAACTCTCGAGCTCGAGCTTGTAACTTCAAGCTCGAGTTTGGACTTCTTCAAAATCAGCATTTCCTCTCGTAACCCGTAAGCTCGAGTTTGCTACTTGTAAGCTCGAGCTTGCTATTTGTAAACTTGACTGGCTGATTTTGGACTTTGTTCAGTGAGCTTGCAACTTTGTCCACTTTCGAGGGCCATATCTCCCTGGTCTGAATTCCGTTTTGGTTGGTTCAACTCTTGATGGAAAGCTATTGGAGTCTACTTTCCAATGCCACTGATTTCAGCTCCATTGGATTTGTATATTGTGAGTTACATGCAAAACATGGAGGCTTGGTTTTCAGTGTGGCGTGGATTTCTATTTCAACTTCCACAATTCATAACTCCGTTATATAAACTACTTTGGGCTTGGATTTTATATCAAAATGACGCATTGGGAGTCTAGTTTCATATGCCACTGGTTTCACCTCAATCGGATCTCTGGTTTGGAAGATATCATCAAATTACCCCAGACGTTGCCTGTGCTGAACGTGAAACGAGTTGATCACCATTTGTAAACTCGAGTTTGTCTTGATGAGCTCGAGTTTGCCTAGTCCGAAACACCAAAGCTGCTGAAGACACTTATAGACTCGAGTTTGGAGTGCTAAGCTCGAGTTTGCTCATATCGATAGGCAAATTACTTGACAAAAGGCAAGATAAACTCGAGTTTAATACTTGAAGGCTCGAGTTTGCTCATCCGAACCTCATATTTGCCGACTTTAACTCCGAATTGAGCCAATCCAACTTCCATATGATCTTGGAGGCTTCTAGCATCAATATAAGAACTTGAATAATGATATATTCATTCCATTCAACAAGTTCTTCCTTTTTCCATCTCCCAACTTGATCATTCTTCATCTTTTAACTTAGCATCTACATTAAATATAAGAATTAGTCAAAGTAGAATATAAATGTAGTATGCAACCTTTTTGCTCTTAGGAATGACATCTATATAACACATCATCAAAACTAATCATAACCAACATTCTCTCCCTTTTTGATGATGGCAAATACTATATGAAAAATATGTATGAATATGTAAGTATATTAGATGCTCATATTTTTCTTGCCATTCTCTCCCCCTTATTTGTCATTAGCAAAAAGTTGAAGTAAAGAAGAAATGCTTATAGAGACAAATATGAACCCAGTTAGAAGAGTCAAAGAACTGATTTTCTCTCCTCGATTTGAAAGTGTTTTCATTTTAAATATGATGCAATTTGGAATGTTTTTATGAAAAAAAAAATTGAAAGAATTTGGAGAGGTTTTCAATAAATCTTTCACACTTAAAGCATATAGATACCAAACATATGCAACATTTCTCTTGAATATAAAAAGATAGAGATTAGAAATGCTCATGTTGGTTTTTGCAGATTGATGATCGATCTGTGAAATCCATTTGCTAGCTTTGAGATCTGTGATATGCTCGAATAGCCTTTGAGACTAAAGTCGACTTCTTTAGTTGTATCTCATATGAATGAATAATGTCGGCACTCGATTCAATCCTTTGCCTTTTCTTCATAGAGCTCTTCTGTAGAACATATCTCAGCTTGTTCCAAGAGGTGTTCCTCATTCTTTATAAAGCAAATCTCAGATTGATTGTCAAAGCATCGTTCCTTAAATTAACATATTCTCCTTGTATTGCGTTCAAGGAAAGTTGTAGCACATAACAAAATTTCCTGCTATAAATTGAAAACTTTCTTTCCAAAAGAGATTTGTGAGTACAACCAAATATCAAAGTATTCCTTTCCAAATGATATTTTAAAAATAATGAAAGGAAAATATAAGATATTTTTAAATATGAAATCAACTCATCATCAAAACTAATAAGACATAGTGAATGTAGATGAGTATGCTTAAAAAGGGTTTTCTTCAAATAAAGGAGATAAGCTTTTAAAGTATAAAACATATATGAATGTGAAGCTCCCCCTTAATGAATGCATGAATAAAACAGTTATAGCTCCCTTTAATGATACCAAATAATGATGTGATACCAAGTGTTATGAGGTCAGGAATTCATCTAACTTCAATGACATAACATGGTATCTCGAATTAAGAACTTTCAAGTTCACATGGATGGACTTGAAATTGGTATGAAGAAATCACTTATGCTTTTTATGATGATAAAAGAGTTTTAAGGCATAAGGATCATTTTAAATAAATGATTATGCTCGACTAAGATTCTTGAAATAAAATGAAATGAATACAATCAAGTTAGCCTAGCATGATTATGATATTTGCATAATACAATACCTCACTTGAGTAATATCGTAATTACTCAAGTTATAATCATCCATAGATGCATCATTTGGCTAGCCAATTTCGATGATGTGATCAATATTGAGGCTCTGATGATGAACTTCGGGAGGATGAGTGTTTACACCCACCAATGGCTTTGAATGCATCTTAGAATCGAAATCCCAAATGAGCTTTGAATAGGATCTTGAAATTAGTTTTCGCTCATAGCTTCTCATCAAGCGAGTATGCTCTTAAGCCTCTTGCTAGTTATGGGATGTCACTCAAGTGTATTGTCACGGAATTTGCAGACATAGCCTTTGAGATGGTCTATTCTTGTTTGCCTTTGTTCTTTGTATTCAACAACAGAACATTTTGGTCAACTCCTGCAAAAATATGTGTCCTTTGGTACTCAATGATTCTTGAGTCCACACAAGATTAGACATGATAACTCTTAAGCTCTTATAGAATTAAATCATATGATATTTGAGTAAAGAGTATATCAAAATCAAAGATCGAAACATAGTTTTACCCAATCAATTAAATTCAAGCCAATGAATCAAATAGGGTAACAACTAAATGGATATCAATAATGTTATGTCTCAATGACAATTTGTAAATACACTTTATATGCAGAAAAGATGTCATTGATAAAATGCATATAAGTTTGATCAAAGAGCATAGAAAATCTTATCCATAAAGATAAGCATTTCACAGTTTATAAGTGAGCTCAGATTTTTCAAGAATGATAATGAAATATGCAAAGTGTTTCAAATCTTGAATGTTCTTTCAAAATATGATAATGCATTATGAAATCAAATTTTTCATGAATGAAAGATTCATTTTTGAAGCATGCTTGAAAACAATGTTCATTTTAAACATGGTGGAAGTCAACATGTTAAAGAATAGATCGAGAATGCTTCAAGATTAAGAAAACATGTGAAACATTGAAGTTTACATGTAAAAGAATTTTCTCAAAAGCAAAAGTCATGAAGATAGAGCATTTTCAAAACATGCTTTGCACAATAGAAATATATGAGCTCAATGACTTTGCTATTGTCTAAGAGATAATCTTGCTTTTTAGAATAGAGTCTTGAAATATATGAATATTCAAAGCAAGAATATAGTTACTCGAGAAATGGATGAAGATAAATGTATATTTGAGTAACTTGACCAATAAGAGTTTATTCAATAAGCATAAGACTTTCACAAATTGAATTCTTTTAAGGAGATAAGCTTGAAACTCATATAGATAATCAACTTGTTAGATATAAGATCTAACTTGATTGAGAATGAAGAATGAGGAGTTCAAGCATCATATTGAATACCAAAGGTCAATATGTGAATGATAGGAAAAACTTAGCTGAAAAACTCAAGTGGAGAAATTTGAAGCATATCCAACATTCAACATACAATATTAACTTCGGTTTTTGAAACATCATTTAAATGCATTTAAAGTATGGATAATTTTCAAAAACATATGTATGCATTTTCACAAAAAACAGTGTGAATTGAAATCCAAACAAATTTTACACTTGTGCATTTCAAAAATATAAAATCAAAAAGTTATGCACAAATTCACTTGTTTGATCATCAAAAACTCACTAACAAATTGATTAAACACGAGTTAGGAATATTAGTGATTGATGATATGAAGTATATAGATCATACAAGAAGTTTTTGAAAATTCGAGCAAGATGATTTCAAAAACATGGTTGACACAAACTTGAGTTTGGAAAGACAAACTTGAGTTTGGAAAGTTTATTCGGATACCAAGCTCGAGCTTCCATCTTTAAGCTCGAGTTTAGAGTTTTGTCGAGGAAACTATCGTGAAACCATCTTGAAGATCATTTTGAGAAAAATGTAAACTCGAGTCTATTAGTGAGCAGGCTCGAGTTTGACACTATTCATGTCAAAAATAATTTTAATTCTCAAAATGTAAGCTTGAGCTTAGAGGTGTAAACTTGAGTTTGCTAAGCTCAAAATATGACATTGCTCTCTGTCTGACCCAAGCTTGAGCTTGCAAGGGCAAGCTCGAGTTTGCCAAAGGTTTTAAAAACTTTGAAAGATTTTTGTCAAACGCAAGCTTGAGTTTAAAACCTTAAACTTGAGTTTACTCTTTGAAGGAAAAACTTGAAAACTTTCTGCCTGGTGCAAGCTCGAGTTTGAGACCTCAAACTCGAGTTTACATGTTTTGTAAACTCTTTGAAAAAGGCAAACTCTACAGAGAAAATGATAAGCTCAAGTTTAGTAAAAGGTTTTCACTTGACAGTTGTTTCTGCCAGAGGTAAGCTCGAGTTTGCAACAGCAAGCTCGAGTTTACACATTTGTAAACTCATTGAGAAAAGTCTCTGGAAGAAGCAAGCTTGAGTTTAAAAATAGTAAGCTTGAGTTTGAGATTTGAGTAACTTGATAAAATCCTCAACTCTCCCTAAACTCGAGTTTACAAGTATAAGCTCGAGCTTACTCTGAATATGAGTAAACTTTGAAAAACGTTCAAGCTCAAGTTTATGGACCAAGCTCAAGTTTAGAAAATGCAAAATAGCTTGGTTTGCTTTTACGTAAGGGCAAGCTCGAGCTTGCATAGCCAAGCTCAAGTTTGGCATCGTGTAAAATTTCGATTGAAATTGAATAAGTTTCAAAGCATTTTAACTTAACCAAAGACAAACCAAAAATGAATTTCATATAATCATAGTATGAGGTAAGGGTTAGATATCACCGTAATTCCTCTTGTCCTCATAGAAGTTTGCTTGGTTGAGATGGATTGATGTAGATAACTCAATGTTCACCATCAACATCAAGCATAGCTTGTTCAGCTTTCTCAAGACTTGGATCATCTCTCTATGTTACATTCTTGAGAAGCTTTCTTGATCCTACAAAACCTTATAAATGTTTTCTTTCTTGGTATCCAACCTTACTTGGATCCTATCATCGTTAGCTTGTAGGGACAAGAATTAAATTCACATGCTCTTATGAATATAATTAATTTAGAACAATTGAGCATAATGAATTAAACATGACTTTATGCATAAAAGAAATACTTTCTTTTCAAATCATCATGCATGCATAAAGAATTAAGCCTATTGAACATTGCAATCTCCTTTAAAAAAAATCGGATGTGAAAACCCAATTTAAAAATAGTTTGCAATGCTCATTCCTAAGACTACAATATATAAAACCTCAATGTATAATTCAAATAATGGCATAGGAGGTTTTACCTTTGCATACCTTAGCCTTAGGTACTTGAAGGATTGCATTCGCTCACCCAATGTATCATTCGTTGATACTTTGTCATTTTGAATTTAGTCTTGCGATCAAGCAATGCTTTCTCATATGATCCAGAATGCAAGAATCTTTTCCTTGGAGCATGAGAGATCATTCTTTTCTTATAATCCTCAAGATAGTTGAATGGTACTCTATGGTAATTCATTCTTGAGGTAGATGATACTCTTCTTGCTTGTATCCATTGCTTCCTTTGATGTTTAAACCTTGTAGTTCCAGCAATGGCTTTTCCACAAGTTCTCATAATCGATGTGAGTTTCCTTTTAGGTTCATGAGAAACTCTTGGATTCTTCTTCATCTTCTCGTACCTTATGTCCATTGATTTTCAAATTGTCCTGCACATTTAAATCACTAGATGGACATTTTGGTACCCATTTATACTTGGGTCCTTATTTGTTAGTATTGGACCTTGATTGTCCTTTAGGAACCCAAACAAATTTATTTCTCACGGTAGAATTTCTCCTAATATAGCATGTGTAAGAAATATGTCCAGATTTACCACAATAATTGCAAATAATAGAATGATGCTTATTGTGAATATTTTTGCAAGTATTGTCTGGTGATGAGAGTAAGACTTCAAATAATCTTCATTTGAACATTCATTCTTCCCACATGATTTTCCAGCAACATTTTCGAAAATATGTTTGTTTTTCAAAATAGAATCGGTAAATGGTTGAAAAACACTTTTAAGCGATTGTTCAAAAACGTTTTTCTTATCTACACAAGAAGTATTGGAATTGTTTACCTCATGTTCATCTAGAGCTCCAAATAGTGATTGATCACAATTGTCAATGAGCTCATCTTGGGAATCCTTTTTCTCTTGTTCTTTTGTGTTGATTTGAATCAAGAAAGCATTCTCTCGATTTCGCCTTCTTCCATTTGTTCATCATTCATAAATGTGCGTTTGTAATTTACGATGAACTTTCAACACTTTCAACTTCAACACAATTGTTAGAAGTATATATAAAATCAAGAGTATCCCAAATTTCTTTAGCACTAGAGCAAGACTTGATTTTCTCAAAATCATTTTCGTTAAGGCCTTGTATAATATGTTCATTGCTCTAATGTTCAATGAAAACATCTTGAAGTCTTTTTCTCATCCAATCCTTTCTTGGTTTGAAATCAAAAGCATTTGTAAAAACATTCCACATATAAAAATCAGTTGCTTTGATAAAACTAGTCATTCTAGCTTTCCAAAACCAAAAATCAATATCTTTGAAAAGCGGTGGAATGGTAAAATCAAATCCTACTGAAAACGTAGAGCACCCAAAATTAGCCATTGAAACTCTTGAGATGGTTAAATCCTTTAAACAAGAACCAGGCTCTGATACCAAATGAAAAACTAGGCTATCACCCAAGAGGGGGTGAATTGGGTGTTTGTTAAAACTTTATGAACTTTGAAAAACTTTTCCCAACTTATTGAAAGCGGTTTGAATGACAATAATAATGATTGATAAAGCAATAGTCAGTCATTCAAACATGTATAGATATTCAGGTATATATCTTTGGAAATATAAGAGATAAGGAAGAGAATATGCAAACAGATTTATCTTGGTTCGGCCCAATCCTTGACCTACGTCAGTCCCCAAGCTTCACTTGAGATTTTCAATCCACTATCTTCTTGTAACTTGATTACACGTTACGTACTTGGAGTAATCCTCTCACTAGGATTCACTCCCCTTACAAACTATAATCAATACACTTGCTTGATCACACACTCGTACTCGAAGTAATCCTCTCCCTAGGATTCACTCCCTTACAAGCCGTAATCAACACAATGTGTTTCCCACTCAAGATTACCCAATCTTGAGTATCTCACGTATAGAATGATAGGATGTGTACAATAACTCTCTTCTCTCTCGAAGTAGATGGATAAGCACTTTGAAGCACAATTACAAGTCATCTCACTCTCTATGATAAGCTATGTAAACATTAAGAACAGAGAGTAAATGATATGAAAATCAGAGTATTAGCATCTTAAAGATGTTAGCTTGTGTCTCTGCGTTTTTCTGCTCTGTGTACTCTGTGTTCTGTATGGAGTCTTCAAATCTTCAGGTATTTATACTAATTGAAGCTTGTGACCGTTGCATATCTGTTCAGGCATGATTCCATTCGAAATTATAGTTTTGTGTGCATTTACGTAGAATATAGTCAGTTGGGAACATTTGCTGATTTGAATATTTGAATTTTGGCTCTTCAAGAATGTCTCCCATGATGTTCAGCTTTTGTGGGTGGGAGCCTTCTTAACATGCCTTGAAGAATGGTTAGTCTTCTTTCCAGTCAGTCTTCCATTTGCTTTGTTTGAGAAGATATAATAAAATAATACAAGTGGCTCATGAAGTTGCTTTATTTGACTTTAAAGCAAATTCAAATCTTCTCAAGTCGAAGTTAAAGAATATCAAAGATATTGGACATTCAAATCCATTGAAGAACATTACCGTTCAGCATTAAACGTTGCTTCTTCGGTTTTCTCGTTCAGTCGCCTTCTTTGTTGTTTCGAATAACAACGGCAAAGTTCATCTCCATACTCTTGATGATTTTGATTTGTCAAATTGATGTTATCTCAAACTTTAATCACCTGAAACTTATACACAAATGATATAAATGATGTTAAGAAGTAGTATAAATCATTTGAGTAATCATCTGGATGTTCTTGATGAGATATGATGTTTCGGTCATGGTGATTTTCTTGAATCGAGATGTGTAAATCATTGCAGAGTTCCAAGCTCGAGTTTATATAGGTAAGCTCGAGTTTGGTCTTTTTTGAACTTGGATTTTTGCCTCCGGGAAGTCTCAAGCTCGAGCTTATAACTTATAGACTCGAGTTTGGGTGTTTATCGGGACTGTTTGCACATGCCGAGCTAAACTCGAGTTTGGTCACTTATAGGCTCGAGTTTGGCTTTTTCCCAAAGTTCATTTCTTCTCTCGGAACTCTCGAGCTCGAGCTTGTAACTTCAAGCTCGAGTTTGGACTTCTTCAAAATCAGCATTTCCTCTACGTAACCCGTAAGCTCGAGTTTGCTACTTGTAAGCTCGAGCTTGCTATTTGTAAACTTGACTGGCTGATTTTGGACTTTGTTCAGTGAGCTTGCAACTTTGTCCACTTTCGAGGGCCATATCTCCCTGGTCTGAATTCCGTTTTGGTTGGTTCAACTCTTGATGGAAAGCTATTGGAGTCTACTTTCCAATGCCACTGATTTCAGCTCCATTGGATTTGTATATTGTGAGTTACATGCAAAACATGGAGGCTTGGTTTTCAGTGTGGCGTGGATTTCTATTTCAACTTCCACAATTCATAACTCCGTTATATAAACTACTTTGGGCTTGGATTTTATATCAAAATGACGCATTGGGAGTCTAGTTTCATATGCCACTGGTTTCACCTCAATCGGATCTCTGGTTTGGAAGATATCATCAAATTACCAGACGTTGCCTGTGCTGAACGTGAAACGAGTTGATCACCGCCGTAAACTCGAGTTTGTACGATGAGCTCGAGTTTGCCTAGTCCGAAACACCAAAGCTGCTGAAGACACTTATAGACTCGAGTTTGGAGTGCTAAGCTCGAGTTTGCTCATATCGATAGGCAAATTACTTGACAAGGCAAGAAACTCGAGTTTAATACTTGAAGGCTCGAGTTTGCTCATCCGAGAACCTCATATTTGCCGACTTTAACTCGAATTGAGCCAATCCAACTTCCATATGATCTTGGAGGCTTCTAGCATCAATATAAGAACTTGAATAATGATATATTCATTCCATTCAACAAGTTCTTCCTTTTTCCATCTCCCAACTTGATCATTCTTCATCTTTTAACTTAGCATCTACATTAAATATAAGAATTAGTCAAAGTAGAATATAAATGTAGTATGCAACCTTTTTGCTCTTAGGAATGACATCTATATAACACATCATCAAAACTAATCATAACCAACTCACTCTTCAAACACAGATTGGTCCATTGTTTAATGTACATGGTAATGCACAAAGTCAAGGTTCAGGAAGGCTTCCATCTCAAGTGGTAACTGAAAGTGGAGCTTAATCACCAAGAGGGGGGTGAATTGGGGATTTTTAAAAATTCTTCCAGAAAAGCTCTGTTTTTCGAAGACTAAAACAGAGTAGACTATGGAGTAGAGAAGAATAGCAAGACACAAGGAATTATACTGGTTCGGTCCAATCTCTTGACCTACGTCCGGTCCCGGACTCTCCGGGATTTTCACTATCACAATTGATTACACACTCGCACTCAAGAGTAATTCTCTCACTAGAACTTACTCCCCCTTACAAGTTGTAATCAATGAACCCAATCACCAAGTCCCCAGACTTGTGATTCTTTACAATAAATGATATTCAAGATGAAAAACTCTCTAAGAGTGGATAATGATAAACACTGAAGATTGAATGTATCAACAGATACTTAGTACAGAAAGACTCAAGAATAAATGAAGGCTTTAATGATTTTCGCTTTCTGAGGTCTTAGTTGTTGAGAGAAATTGAATGCAGCTCTATTTATACTGAGACTGCATTAAATGACCTTTGTAATCCCTCATATAACCGTTGGAGACTTTAACCAAGGATTAGGAAATGTTTTGGTCTTCTTCTCTCACTAATCTTCACTTAATCCAGTGGCGGAAGTTCGAGTTGACTTCTTGTAAATAAATCCGTTGGAATAGCAGCTCTTGGATGTGGTAGGTAGAAATTAATCCTTTGTAGGCGTGTGCAGAAGGATTACCCAAAAGTATGCAACTTTTCGGGTGTAGCATTTAATGTTACGACATGCTTTTTGCTTTTTGCTTTCGGTCCTCATTTAATCTAGTTTAAGCAAGCTGAAACTCACTAACAAAGTGGTTAAACATAGCTGGGAATATGCAAGAATGATAATAGGAAGTATTAAGATCAAACATGAATGTTTTACAAATTCGTCAGATTTGAGTTTCAAATTCTACGACTCATACTTGAGTATGTTCTTATATACTCGAGTGTGTCACTGTGCACTAATGTCTATACTTGAGTATGAAGAATGATACTTGAGTATGGTTCTTACAAAAAGGAACATCGTGACTTAAGCTTTGGATTATATCTTTGAAGTGAAAGTCATACTCGAAGTTTGTCATTACATACTCGAGTGTGAACCATTTAATATGAAAACAAGTTTAAGTCCAAAGTCTCTATACTTGAGTATGTAGATCTATACTTGAGTATGCGAGTCTTTCAAAAAGGAAGAACTTTCTGTATGTCCTATACTTGAGTATGTACAGCCATACTCGAGTATACAATAATTTTGAAAAACTCTTTGAAATCTGTTTCACATCCATACTTGAGTATGTAAAGTCATACTTGAGTTTACAAAGCTTTGGGGAAAGAAAGATAATTTCGTTTGTCTCATACTCGAGTGTGTGACTACTACTTGAGTATGCTTATGTTCAAAAACTTTTGTATCTTTCGTATGGTGTATACTTGAGTATACACATGTACACTTGAGTATGGATAGGCATGTGAGAGATTTGAAAACTTTTTGATCATCCTATACTTGAGTGTATATTTGCATACTTGAGTTTAGAAAGTATTTGAAAAGAAAGATTCTTTCTGTTTGTCTTATACTCAAGTGTGTGAGTATATACTCGAGTATGCTTATGATTAAAAAAAAAACTTTTGAATCTTTCTGTATGACCCATACTTGAGTATAGAAATGTATACTTGAGTATAGAAAAACTTAAGCAAGTATTTGAGTAGATTCGTATGATCCATACTCGAGTATGTAAACTCATACTCGAGTTTAGCTTGATGTATAACTTAGAGTGCTCTCGTGAGGACTATACTTGAGTATACCCATGGATACTTGAGTATAGTTCAGTTCAATCAAATTTGTGCAATTCTCTGGTAAGTCCATACTCGAGTGTAGATTCTCATACTTGAGTATGGCCTTGACAGCAAGTTTTTAACAATCTTTAAATTGTGTTTACAATTGTCGGTTATCATCAAAAACCTATAGAGAACTAACATTCTCCCCCTTTTTGATGATGACAACACTTGTAAACCAATATTTCATGAGTTTAAGAGAAGTTTGCATTTTGAAATGAGAATGTGCAAATTTGGACAGAATTTTACAGAGTACAGAAGCATGTAAAGATGCACTTCTTGAGAGGTAAATTTGCAACTGATATATCAGAGATGAACAGTAGGAAGCAGTTACTAAGCATACTTTCTCAGTTTAACATCAGAATAATACAAACATGAAATACATAAACTGAGAGTAAAGCAAGGTGCAAAAAGTTTAAATTAGGCTAGACTAAGACTACATTTCAAATGCAACCTCAAAAACACTCTTTGCCTTAAACTACTCTTTGCCTTTCTCTCCCCCTTTGTCATCGTCAAAAGATGGAGCTGAGATTGTGGGTTCTTGGAGAGGGTCAAGAATAGGAGTAGATGGAGGAGTCTGGGGTAGGGTATCAAGTATAGGGGTAGGTAGAACCACTGTGGTAGGAGTGATGGGAGAGGATAGATTCAGGATTTCAGTGGTAGGAGTAGAGGTAGGAGCAGAGGTAGGATGGAGGGGACTAGTGAAATTGAATGATGGCGAAGAAAAAGATGGTTCTTGATCAGTCTTAGGCATGGAAGGTGAGGACCCAAAACCAAAGTCAGATGGACCCTGACCACCCAACTGAAGATGCTTCAGAATTTTCTCAACTTTGTCATCGAGACTCACTTGAGAAACCATCAGAGTAGATAATTTGGCTTCTTGATTCATAATCTGATCAGATAACTCAAGGTGATTTCGCTCAAGTTGCTCTTGGAGTTTCTTGTTCTGAGTCGGGAGACCATCAACATCTTCCTTTAATGTATCCGTGCATCTACCATCGATCATTTCCTCGTTTGAGTTACGCTACTAGCTTGCCGATCTCAAAGTCAATTTCGATGGGACTTGGCGATTGCGAAAGCATCTACTATTCCTTGAATTCTTGTCTCCGGATCGAAGGAGCAGATTGAGTTTCTTCATACGCTCGAGGCTCCGGAACTGCGATCTTTGGAGCACGTGAGGTTTGAGGCTGAGATCTAGAAGGAGCTCTTGATTGACCAGAGCCTTCTTCTTCAAAGCTTATTCGCATTAAGTTTAGTTGAGCTTTGCCAAAAGTGGGGGGCAGCTTCATTGACTCCGGAGAGCCTACATACCAGATTTTATGATAAAACGGAATGACGTAAATCAAGGATGGAAAAGGAATGTGGGGAGACTTTCTAGAGGTGAATCTAAATTTAGACATTTCTGGAAGATCCATTCTCCTAGATTGATAGGTACCTTCTTCACAAAAGCAAAGTAAAGGTAGAGTAGTCCTTTTGTGCGAAATGAGTGAAACTTCCTCCCTTCTCGGAGAAAATTCCTTGAGAAAATGTACCCATTGTTCGATTGATAGGAGACATTGATCCAGGTTTGAAGGAAAGTGTGCGATGCTAATTTTCAGGAAATGGCTCATTGGGTCTAAGTGTAGAAAAGATCTCTTGATTGCTATAGGTGGGTGGAGATTCAGAAGGAGGATTAGAGACTTTCAGTATAGTGTTCAGGATGGCTGCAGAGAGAGTGAATTTAACACCCTTGACAGTGGTTGAAATTTGTTCCTCAACTAACTCATCATCGGAATTGAGTATGTTGTCTGATTCCATATTGAAGTAAAATATTTTGACTAAATTGGGAAAATATGGAGCAGAGATAGAAACAAAGGATTCATAGGGTTTGAACCAAGGTGATAGGTCGAGATTGCACTCTTCCTTCAATTTACTCAGATTGAGAATGACAACTGAATGAATTCTTTGGGAACAAAATTTTCTTTGAATTTAACATTCATTCAGATGAAAGATAAGAAGGTGAGACAAGTAAAACCTTCCGGAGCATCCGTATGTAGGTGGATATCCTCAATCGCATTGGCCATGACGAGATGGCACTTGAGGTTGCCGAGGTTCATGGGATGACCGAGCTTTCGAGAGGCGAAGGTTGAGATTTGGTTTAGCTCTGTCCTTGCTCGGGAGTGGAGGAAGCTTTGACCTCTTAGCTTTAGCGGGCTTAGGAGTTTCGACATTTTCTCGCTTCCGTTTGGCCTTAGGCTCGGGGTCCTCAAGCGGCTTTGAGGCGGTTCCTTGAAGGTGACCCCTTTGGATTTGGGTTTCATGAACAGGATCATATATATATTCATACCTAGCCTTCTTCGCGATTTTGAGGTTTCCTTTGAACTCATAGAAGCTTCAGGGATATAACTTATACACTTGAGTATAGATCTTTCATGGAGAACAAGATTTCTTTATGACCCCGACATACTCGAGTATAGTCTCCTACACTTGAGTATGCTTCTTTTGATGACAAACATCGTATTTTAAGCATCCTGCATAAGACATAACTAGACACTCCGATGCTTAAATCAGTTTTTAACGATCATCAAAATCATAACTAACATTGAGACATAAAGAAATACTCACAACTCATTGGGATTTACCATTCCCAATTCTCTTCGTATGAAATTAAATTGTTCCTTTGCCAATGGTTTGGTGAAGATGTCAGCAAGTTGAAGATGAGTTGGGATGAACATGACTTTGACATCTTTCTTCTGAACATGATCCCTTATGAAATGATGCCTCACATCAATATGCTTAGTCCGAGTATGTTGAACTGGATTCTTGGCCAAGCTTATTGTGCTTGTGTTGTCACACAATATTGGGATCTCCTTCAGATTGATTTCCAAGTCAGATAGTTGTTGCCTGAGCCATAAGACTTGAGCACAACAGCTAGAGGCAGCTACATATTCAGCTTCAGTGGATGACACAGCTACACTTGTTTGCTTCTTGCTAAACCAAGAAACGAGTGAGCCACCGAAAAATTCACATTGGCCACTTGTGCTCTTCCTATCTGTCTTATAGCCAGCATGGTTTGAATCTGAATATGCCACCAAATGTTCAGGTTGACCTTTAGGAAACCATAGTCCAAGAGTCTTTGTGTCAGCAAGGTATCTGAATATCCTCTTCACATTCTCAGCATGAGACTCCTTGGGAGCTGATTGAAACCTTGCACACATGCCCACACTAAATTGGATGTCCGGGCGACTTGCTGTGAGATAGAGTAATGATCCTATCATTCCTCTATATTTTGTTATGTTGAAATCCTTGCCCTCTTCATCAGCATCCAGTGAGGCAGTAGAACTTATTGGAGTGTCAGCTCCATTGCATTGATCCATCCCAAACTTCTTCACAGATCATTGAGGTACTTGGTCGAGATATGAAGATTCCATCTTTTCTTTGCTTGATTTGCAGACCAAGGAAATAATTGAGTTCTCCCATCATGGACATCTCAAACTCTCCCGCATTTTCTTAGCAAAATCTTCACACAAAGCATCATTAGAAGCACCAAATATAATGTCATCAACATAAATTTGCACAATTAGGATTTTACCAAGCTTATTACTCTTAATGAAGAGAGTCGTATCTGCTTTTCCTCTAATAAATCCTTGATCAAGAAGGAATTTGCTTAATCGCTCATACCAAGCTCTAGGAGCTTGTTTAAGGCCATATAGGGCCTTTTTGAGACGATATACATGATCTGGATGATGATCATTTTCAAAACCAGGAGGTTGTTCTACATATACTTCCTCTTGAATAAATCCATTTAGAAAAGCACTTTTTACATCCATTTGATAAAGCTTGAACCCTTTGACACAAGCAAAGGCTAGAAGAACTCTTATGGCTTCCAATCTTGCCTTTGGAGCATAAGTTTCTTCATAATCAATTCCTTCTTCTTGATTATAGCCTTTAGCAACCAATCTCGCCTTGTTACGGACAATGATTGCTGATTCATCTCGTTTGTTCTTGAATACCCATTTAGTGCCAATAACCGGATGGTCCTTAGGCCTAGGTACCAAATCCCAAACTTGATTTCTATCAAATTGGTGTAACTCCTCTTGCATAGCTATCACCCAATCATTATCTGAAAGGGCTTCATCTATTTTTGAGGGTTCAATATGAGATATAAAAGCAGAAAAAGTTACTTCATTTAAAGTGTTGTTTCTAGTTCTTACTCCATGATGTACATCTCCTATAACTTGGTCCAAAGGATGATTCCTTATGAACTTCCAAGCTCTAGGTTAAGACTGATTAAGGTTTTCAATATTGTTTTGGGGATCAGCCTCAAAGACATTTTCAGGATTTTCGATAGATGCAGGAGTAGTTTTTGAAAAGAATTGATTTTTGAAAACATTTTCCTCATCATCATCCAAGGATTTATCAGATTTGAATTCACAGAAAACAACATGCATAGACTCTTCAACAATTCGAGTACGAGTATTGAAAACTCTATAAGCCTTACTTCTATTTGAATAACCCAAAAATATACCTTCATCCGCTTGGGATCAAACTTTCCCAAGTTATCCTTACCATTGTTGTGGATGAAACACTTGCATCCAAACACACGAGATGAGACGATTTGGCTTTCTTCCCTTGTACAATTCATAGGAGGTTTTGCCCAACTTCTTCCGGAGATATGCCCGATTTGAGATGTAGCAAGCGGTGCTCATTGCATCGGCCCGAACACTTGAGAAGTGTTGTTTTCGTTCAGCATAGCTCTTGCCATCTCGGTAAGAACTCGATTCTTTCTCTCCACAACTCCATTTTGTTGAGGAATCCTCGGGCGAGAAGTTGTGATCAATTCCCATGTTTTCGCGAGAACTCGGCAAATGCATGGTTCTCGAATTCTCCTCCATGATCGTTCGAATTCCTGAAATAGAGAGACCTTTCTCGTTTTGGACCTTGGCAAAAACAACAAACTGATCAAATGTTTCATCTTTTGAAGATAGAAATATAGTCCAAGAAAATCTATAGAAATCATCAACTATGACCAAAGTATAAAGATTGCCACCAAGGCTTTTTACTCTAGCCGGTCCAACTAGATCCATATGGAGTAGTTGAAGAGGTCTATTAGTTGAAATTTCATTTTTAGATTTGAAGGAGGATTTGGTTTGTTTTCCTTTTTGTGCATCACAAACCATGTCGTTTTTAAATCGAAATTTTGGAATACCAATAACCAAATCCTTTTTGAGTAATCTGTCAAGTTGGATCATATTGACATGAGCTAATCGCTTGTGCCATAACCAACTATCATTTAGATTACTTACAAAACATTTTTCAGAACCGAGCCATTTCTAGAGAGATTTAGTGTATAGCAATTTCCATCTCTAGGAGCTCTAAATAAAGCTTTTGATTTAATATTTTCTAAAAGAGAACATCCTTGCTTACTATCAAGCATTCCTCGAATCGAAGATAACTATGTTACCTTTATCGGTGCTTTGGCTTACACCGAGGAGATTGTGGCAAAGTCCTTCAACAAGGTAGACATCTTTGATTTGTGGTCCTTCATTGTTGCCAATTTCACCAATTCCATCAATCTTTCCAGATTGGTTGCCACCAAAGGTCACCTTGCCACCATCTTTGGGCTTGATTGAAGCAAACTTGGATTGGTCTCCCGTCATATGTCTTGAGCATCCACTATCAATGTACCACTTGTTGGGATTTGATGCTCTTAGACAAACCCGCAAGACGGAGCAGATCAAGTCTTAGGTACCCATTTTTTCTTGGGTCCTTTGGGGTTAGTATGTGTCTTAGGAACCTTGTAGGATCCCTTAGGCACCCATTGATAGTTTCCCATGGGCTTACTCTTTCTTTCCTTCTTATGGAAGCAGGAAGAAGTGGTATGACCCTTTCGATTACAATAGTTGCAATGTGCAAAAGGATTTGAAGAGTGAACTGATTTTCTAAAATAGTTCATGTAAGATTTTTCTCCAAATTTCTTTTTACCTTTTCTTTTATCAAAACTCGGTTTGTAACCGATTCGATCTATCATTTGTAAATCTTTGTTCTTTTAAAATAACATTGAGCATTTCACTACCTCTAGTGAATTTCTCAAGTGCCTTTGTAAGATGTAAGTTCTTTTTCTGTAGATCAGAGCAATCTTCACAAACAGCATTTTTGATAAAGGAAGACTTTTCAAACTGCATTTCAAGAGTCATGTTTTTCTTTTTCAAAGCAAGATATTTTTCAGCAAGTTTTTCAAATTCAGTTTGAACAACAACATATTCAGCAAATAATTCATCATATGTTGGTTTTGAATCGTATACCTCATCATTGTTGTCATGTTGCTCTTCTTCTTCAGCAACTAGGCAGATATTTGCTTTGTCCTCCTCATCAGCTTCATCTTCATCAGATGAGCTATCACCCCAAATGGCTGAAACATAGGCTTTCTTTTTAAATCGGTTAAACTTCTTCTTTTCTTTGTCCTTGTTGTTCAGCTGGGGGCACTCAGACTTGATATGGCCAGGCTTTTCACATTCGTAGCAGATGATCGGCTTCTTTGCTTCAGTGCTGGAGCTACCTTTGTGAAATTTCTTGTAGGCCTGATCCTTTCGATAGAATCGTTTGAATCTTCGAACGATCATGCCAAGCTCTTTTTCTTCGTCTTCTTCTTCATCATCATCATCATCGATCTCTTTAGCTTCTTTGATTGCCTTGAAAGCTATTCCTTTGCTCTTCTTGTTGATTTCATCAAGTCCCTTTCGAACTTCATTTTTCCTTCATATTGACAAGGCTACCAAAGAGAGCACGCTACGGATGTCATGGATGCCCCATGGGCTTCTTCGATGGCGTGACCTTGGCTTCCCATTCCTTGCGAGAATGTTCAAGATTTTTCGACTTGAACCGGTTGATCATAGACTTTTCCCAATGCAGCAAGTTGATTGATGAGATGAGTGAATGCGAGTCGGAACTCACCAATTGATTCCCCGACTTCATACGAAGAAGATTGTACTCGATCATGAGAGTGTTGACTCTATTTTCTTTGACTCGGTGGTTCCTTCATGAGCTAGTTCCAAGGCGTCCCACATAGCCTTTGCAGAAGTTAAAGTGCATACTCGGAAGTATTCACTTTGACTTAAGGCACTTTGAAGCATAAGAATAGCCCTTTGTTAAGAACTACCAGTTTCTTGTCATTCTCATCATATTCTTCTTCGAGCTTTGGAGTTCTTACTCCATCTTCGTAGTTGATGGAACATAATCTCCTCTTTCAAATACTCTCCGAGACCAAACTCGAGGCCATTACAAAAACTTTGAACTTGCTTTTCCAGAATGAGTAGTGCTCTCCGGTGAATCCTGGTGGTCGGTTGATCGAAGCTCCATCAGGTAGAATACCTTCCATAGTGATCCTTCTCGAGATGTTAATCTCTTCAGAGAAGACCTTGCTCTGATACCAAATGAAAGTGGAGCTTAATCACCAAGAGGGGGTGAATTGGGGATTTTAAAAATTCTTCCGGAAAAGCTGTTTTTCGAAGACTAAAACGAGTAGACTATGGAGTAGAGAAGAATAGCAAGACACAAGGAATTATACTGGTTCGGTCCAATCTCTTGACCTACGTCCGGTCCCGGACTCTGCGGGATTTTCACTATCACAATTGATTACACACTCGCACTCAAGAGTAATTCTCTCACTAGAACTTACTCCCCCTTACAAGTTGTAATCAATGAACCCAATCACCAAGTCCCCTGACTTGTTATTCTTTACAATAAATGATATTCAAGATGAAAAACTCTCTCTAAGAGTGGATAATGATAAACACTGAAGATTGAATGTATCAACAGATACTTAGTACAGAAAGACTCAAGAATAAATGAAGGCTTTAATGATTTTCGCTTTCTGAGGTCTTAGTTGTTGAGAGAAATTGAATGCAGCTCTATTTATACTGAGAGTGCATTAAATGACCGTTGTAATCCCTCATATAACCGTTGGAGACTTTAACCAAGGATTAGGAAATGTTTTGGT
Source organism: Acacia melanoxylon (assembly GCA_019022615.1). Classification (NCBI taxonomy): domain Eukaryota; kingdom Viridiplantae; phylum Streptophyta; class Magnoliopsida; order Fabales; family Fabaceae; genus Acacia; species Acacia melanoxylon. The sequence goes on from JAFJYJ010000025.1 coordinate 1,410,136, forward strand.
CTTCTTCTCTCACTAATCTTCACTTAATCCAGCTGGGCAGAAGTTCAGAGTTGACTTCTTGTAAATAAATCCGTTGGAATAGCAGCTACTGGATGTGGTAGGTAGAAATTAATCCTTTGTAGGCGTGTGCAGAAGGATTACCCAAAAGTATGCAACTTTTTGGGTGTAGCATTTAATGTTCTGACATGCTTTTTGCTTTTTGCTTTCAGTCCTCATTTAATCTAGTTTAAGCAAGCTGAAACTCACTAACAAAGTGGTTAAACATAGCTGGGAATATGCAAGAATGATAATAGGAAGTATTAAGATCAAACATGAATGTTTTACAAATTCGTCAGATTTGAGTTTCAAATTCTACGACTCATACTTGAGTATGTTCTTATATACTCGAGTGTGTCACTGTGCACTAATGTCTATACTTGAGTATGAAGAATGATACTTGAGTATGGTTCTTACAAAGAGGAACATCGTGACTTAAGCTTTGGATTATATCTTTGAAGTGAAAGTCATACTCGAGTTTGTCATTACATACTCGAGTGTGAACCATTTAATATGAAAACAAGTTTAAGTCCAAAGTCTCTATACTTGAGTATGTAGATCTATACTTGAGTATGCGAGTCTTTCAAAAAGGAAGAACTTTCTGTATGTCCTATACTTGAGTATGTACAGCCATACTCGAGTATACAATAATTTTGAAAAACTCTTTGAAATCTGTTTCACATCCATACTTGAGTATGTAAAGTCATACTTGAGTTTACAAAGCTTTGGGGAAAGAAAGATAATTTCGTTTGTCTCATACTCGAGTGTGTGACTACTACTTGAGTATGCTTATGTTCAAAAACTTTTGTATCTTTCGTATGGTGTATACTTGAGTATACACATGTACACTTGAGTATGGATAGGCATGTGAGAGATTTGAAAACTTTTTGATCATCCTATACTTGAGTGTATATTTGCATACTTGAGTTTAGAAAGTATTTGAAAATAAAGATTCTTTCTGTTTGTCTTATACTCAAGTGTGTGAGTATATACTCGAGTATGCTTATGATTAAAAAAAACTTTTGAATCTTTCTGTATGACCCATACTTGAGTATAGAAATGTATACTTGAGTATAGAAAAACTTAAGCAAGTATTTGAATAGACTCTGTATGATCCATACTCGAGTATGTAAACTCATACTCGAGTTTAGCTTGATGTATAACTTAGAGTGCTCTCTGTGAGGACTATACTTGAGTATACCCATGGATACTTGAGTATAGTTCAGTTCAATCAAATTTGTGCAATTCTCTGGTAAGTCCATACTCGAGTGTAGATTCTCATACTTGAGTATGGCCTTGACAATGACAAGTTTTTAACAATCTTTAAATTGTATTTACAATTGTCGGTTATCATCAAAAACCTATAGAGAACTAACAGTAACCAATCCAAACGCTGGAACTCAGCAGAATTCTGATATAGGTGGAGTTAGTGTTATATCACTCCAACGGGGCAAGATAATCCCCTTTGCAAATCCTGTTACCATCAATACTTTGAAAGACAAGGAAGTTGTTGATGACTCTCATTCTGCTTCCACATCACATGATCAATCTACCTTATCAAACACACCGGTAGTACCTAATGAAGAACAAGAAAATGAGGATGAAGGAAAGCAAGTGACCAAGCAGGCCCTTCCTTTTCCTACTATGGTGGCTAAGGCTGAAAGTAGAAAGAAAGACGCTGAGGTGTTCAATGAAATCTATGATATATTCAAGAAGGTGGTGATCAATGTTCCACTAGTTGACTTAGTCACACAAGTGCCTAAATATGCAAAATTCTTGAAGGAATTGTGTACTACAAAGAGAAGGGTTAAGCATGACGGCAAGGTTGACTTAGGGGCAGTTGTCTCCTCTCTTTATCAAATGCCAATGCCAATGAAGTGTAAAGATCCTGGTAGTTTTCTCATACCTTGCACTATTGGTGATGTTGAATTCTCTGATGCCTTAGCAGACTTGGGAGCCGCTATTAATGTTATACCAAAATCAGTCTTTGATCAACTCAAGGGTATAGAGCTTAAGCCTACAAATCTTGTTGCATCCTTTGCTGATAGACGTTGCACAGTCCGAGAAGGCGTCCTGGAGGACATCTTGGTTAAGGTAAAAGATTTCATATTCCCTGTAGACTTTTATGTTCTTGATATGGATGATGGTCGGTTTAGGCAGAAAGGACATTCATCTTTAATCTTAGGTAGACCCTTCCTTAAAACTGCTAGAGCTATGATAGATGTGCATGCTGGTAGCCTTACTCTGGAATTTGCTGGTGAAACTATTAAATTTAATGTGCTTGAATCTATGAGATACCCCTCTGATGATTGTGCGGAGATAGATGTTAATGTTATTGATGCTATTACGAATGATTCTGTTGTAAATCTTAAAGAGAGTATGCTTAGTAGATCCTGTGATATTACTAGTTTAAATGATACTATCTCTTGCGCATGTGCTAAAATTGGTAATTGTGATACATGTGCTGACCTTGATAAAGCTTATATTGATATTTTCACTAATGCTATTGAGATTATGAGACATTCTAGACATGATGCTTCTGTGCCTATTTGTAGCATTAGTGATTTTAGTGATCATGTATCCGATACTTCTCCTGATTCTGATGGACTTTCTCAGTTACTTAGTGTGATTGATGCCATGGATAAAACTAATTTATCTTCACTATCTGATTCTAAGTTATTGATTAGCATTGATCATGTTTCTAATGGGGAGATCTCTGATTCTAATTCTATCTTTGACATGAGTGCTACTGATGGTACTATTGATGTTGATTGTGATGTGTCTGTTTATTCTTCTGCTCTTACAGTTTCTACTAATACTCCCCAAGGTGGGAAAGTTTGCTCTTCTGTCTATGAGTATGTTATGCAGGTTTATAGTTTGACTAATGTTGAATTGAAGTTGCTCATACCTTCAATTCAACAAGCTCCATCTTTAGAGTTAAAACCATTTCCTGACTCATTGAAGTATGCCTATTTGGGGAAGGACGAGACACTTCCTGTGATTGTAGCTAGTGACATAGCTGCTAAAGAGGAGACCCGCCTGCTAGAGGTACTTAGGCGACGATGAAAGCTATTGGATGGAATCTTGCTGATATCCCTAGAATCAGCCCAAATGTGTGCACACACCGGATCTTGCTAGAAGATGGTGCTAAAGCTGTGCGATAGCCACAGCGACGACTCAACCCATTGATCCTTGATGTGGTGAAGAAAGAGGTATCTAAACTTCTTTCTGTAGGTATAATCTATCATATTTCTGACAGCCGTTGAGTAAGTCCAGTTCAGGTAGTACCGAAGAAAACTGGTATTACTGTTGTTCGTAATGATGAAGATGAGCTAGTTCTGACTAGAGTTCAAAATAGTTGGAGAGTATGTATTGACTATAGAAGATTGAATTCAGTGACTAGAAAGGATCATTACCCCTTTCCCTTCATAAATCAAATGTTAGAAAGACTGGCTGGTAAATCACATTATTGCTTTTTGGATGGTTTTTCTGGTTATTTCCAAATTTCTGTTGCACCTAAGGACTGAGATAAAACCACATTCATATGTCCATTTGGAACCTTTGCATATAGACGCATGCCATTCAGTTTATATAATGCACCAGGCACTTTTCAGCGTTGCATGGTTTCCATATTCTTTGATTTTCTTGAGCATTGCATGGAAGTTTTCATGGATGGTTTCACTGTTTATGGTGATTCTTTTGATGCATGCTTAGCTAGTTTGGACATGGTTTTAGAAAGATGCATTCAATATAATCTTGTGTTGAATTTTGAAAAATGTCATTTCAAGGTTAATAAAGGAATTATTTTGGGCCATGTTGTTTCACATGATGGTATCGAGGTTGATAAAGCTAAGGTTGATATTATTTCCTCTTTTCCATATCCCTCATGTGTGAAAGATGTACATTCCTTTCTTGGGCATGCTGGATTTTATAGAAGATTCATCCATGATTTTAGTAAGACAGCATTGCCATTGTCTCGTTTATTACAGAAAGATGTGGGTTTTGTTTTTGATGATGCTTGCAAGTATGCATGGGATGAGTTAAAGAAGAGACTCATTACACCCCCCATCATTCAGCCACCTAATTGGAGCCTTCCATTTGAACTCTTGTGTGATACTTCTGACTATGCATTAGGTGTCGTTCTTTCCCAAAGAGTAGAGAAGAGACAACATATCATAGCCTATGCATCTAGGACTTTAGATGCTGCCCAAGCTAACTACACTACCACAGAGAAAGAGTTATTTGCAATCGTCTTTTGGTTAGAGAAATTTCGATCCTATATCCTTCACACGAAGGTGATTGTGTTTACCGATCACTCAGCTATCAAGTACTTATTTAAGAAGCTGGACTCCAAACCCTGCCTCATTAGGTGGGTGCTTCGATACAAGAGTTTGACGTGGAGATCTGTGATAAGAGTGGTGCAGAGAATATGGTAGCTGATCATCTGAGTAGGATTGAAACACCTGCGGTAACATCTTTACCCTTAGACGGCTTTCCTGATCAAAGGCTTTGTGAGGTTATTGTTTCTATCCCTTGGTATGCTGATATTGCTAATTATCTAGTTGCATCTGTTTTGCTCGATAACATGAATAAACATCAATTGAATAAGTTTAAGAGAGATGCTAAATTCTATATATGGGATGATCCCTACTTGTGGCACATATGTAGTGATCAAATTATTAGGCGATGCATTCCTGATGTTGAATTTGAATCTGTCTTGACTTTTTGCCATACTCTTGCATGTGGGGGACATTGTAGTGCCAAGCGTACTGCTAGGAAAGTTTTGGAAAGTGGATTGTTTTGGCCAAGTCTATTTCATGATGCTCATGAATTTTGTAAGAAATGTTCTAGGTGCCAATTTGTGGGTAATATTTCTAGGAAGCATGAGATACCCCAACAACCCTTATTATTTTGTGAAGTCTTTGATGTGTGGGGAATTGATTTCATGGGACCTTTTCCCACTTCATTTGGTTATTTGTACATCCTGCTGGCTGTGGATGATATGTGAAAGTGGGATGGACAGTTTGTAGAGTTTAAAAGCTAAGATCACCAAATGCTTTTTCAAGGATTAGCATGTCCAGGAGTTTGATCTTGACGTGATCTGCTTCCTTCATCGCCTGACGAGCTTTCCGATTGTATGTCTTCCATCTTTGCATACTCTGCACTATATTCTGTCTCAAACATAAACATTATTATTTCACATTTAGCTTTTCACACAGTAGTAATGAAGGTTACAAGCTGAACAATTCAGTTAGTTTAAGGAATTAAAGAACGTGTTTGCTATTGGAAAGCCATGTAATGTAACTCGTAAACTACAATTTCCTCACCTCTAACTCTTTGTTCGAACTTTACTTTCATCCCGTACTAATGCCGCAGCTTCATGATTGTTAGGATCTTCAGGATTGGTTCACGCAAGAGTTGCAGAATAATTTGATCAAAGATTGCCACAAGACCTGTAAGAAATGAAAAACCAAAAAGATGCAAGCATGAAAATCCATAAAAATCATCAAATGTAAAAATACTTGAAAACTTTTCATATAAATAAAGATCTTAAAAGTAGCAATTTATTACCATATGTTGGATCCCAATCTTTGTCAAGAAGATTCACGCATACATAACATAACCACATCTGCAGATAAAGTAGAGTCAGCCTTTTTGAAAGATAAAAATTTGTAGCTAACAGCAAATAGGGTACTCACTCAGTAATATTTGGGTGAAATATTTTGTTCGCAAAAGTAAAACTGGGGGGTTTTGATGGATATTTAGGTGGAAAATCAACAATAATTTTCCAGACCCCATCTTCATAAAGGCCTGCACAAAAGCAAACATGAGGTTGTGACCAATTCTTCTATGATGAAGCCAAAAGTTAATTAGAGAGACACGGAATGTGGACAATACTCTCTTTTGGACCATGAAACACCACTTCCAACTGATCAAGCTTATCCTCCTCTGTCAGCTTCACTTGAAAATCCTTCTTTATCCTGGGAAAAAGGAAAATATGTACAGTTAATTTAATCAGACACATGAAACATATTTGATCTTTTGTTTGCATATTCATTATTACTTACTACTTGTTGCATAAGCTTTCTTGACTTCTATATATGTTTAACAATATTGCATTTCTATTTTCTGTAATTGATATTCAACCAATTTTACAAACTATGAAGATGGGGATCAGTAAGAATACATTTAAGATTATAAGTATATATCTATCAAGGCAAAATATATAAAAAACAATTAATGCACTTACAATTCACTCATATCCTCTTGTATTCTTTTGTCTCTCTTTGAAGATGACGACGACATTCTGATTCGAGTAAATCACTGCATGCAAGAACATCAAAGAAGTTACTTGCTCAGCCAAACGTGGAAATTTATAAACATAATTATACTTGTCGATGTCTCTGTCTTCACGATTAAAGGTTTAAAAACACAAGTTACTTCATAATGGTTATATACATCCGAAAAAAAAGATTTTTATAAGATAAAATGGATTTCTCATATGAAAGAAAATAGTAGTGTTAGAACCAAACCTTGATGGATCGATTTGATTGTGCGCTAGTACCAAAACTGTGATCTTGGAAAGAGAGAATGAGAGGAAGATTTTGACGTTTGACCATTATATTGCTTTTCTTAACTTTGTGATGAAAGAATTGAGCACAAGTCTCATTATATATAGACTGAGACTGGGTTGGATTGGATTAGGAAGGCTCAAGAATAATGAACAATTGTTTCTTGAAGTTTTCTTTTGGCCAACAATATTTTCTTGAATCCGTTACTACGGTTGTGACTCTCGTCAATGGTTCTTTTATTAGCGCCACTTTTTATCTCATAAAATCATATCGTTCGTTGATGCTAGTACCGAGTTCCAGTTTTTGCGTAAACAAAATAAGGAGCACGTTTATATATATATATATATATATATATATATACATAAAAGAGCATTTAGCACGCTAACATATTTTTTAATACTATTAAGTATCTTAGATTAATTTTTAGTAAACTCAACAACCTAAAATTTACTTGTCTCTCTTCTTTCTCTCTCTGTGAGCACAAATTCCCTCTTCTCTGCCTCGCGACCCATCTTCACCTCTTTCTCACTGGCGACATGTTTCACCATCACATGCCGCCAGTGAGCATCATCCTCACCCACGACTGCGTCAGAAAGGTAGATTGGAGCTCGGATCTTCCAGTTGTGGCCTCCTTCCCTTGATTTTTATTGGCTGTGGTCTTCCCTCGTCTCTAGGTGAGATTTTCATCTCCCTCTTCAAATCTTTCTTGAGGCGATGAGATCTCTCTTCCTCGCCTTTTTGCGAACTTCTGTGATGGGGTCTTCCTCCACGGCGGTCTCCGTCGAAGAAGAGGATGTCTGTCCTTTCTTCTTTTATTTACAGTATTGGGTTTTAGTGGTGGTGTTCTCGGTTTGTCAAGTAATAAACATATCTGTGAGATTTGATTATGAAGAGGTGGTGTTTGGTGTGTGCTTGTTGTCACCAGATTTGGTTGAACGGTGGAGCAAAAGTGTTCTTCAAAAAAGGATGTCATTTTGGGTCAAATTCTATTGAAAAATACTTCAAAATGCTAGAGGTTGAGTTTTCTATGATCTTTACTCCAAGATATTTTAGGGGCTGATTGTACTTAAAATTAAGGGATTATCATTTCTGCTTTTAAGGCTAATCCTTATAAGAAGGTGTGCCATATATGGTGGGTTTTGCAACTAACACCTTCTTTCTTATCACAATTTTAACCTTGGGTATCCAGGAGACGGAGGATGGTTTAGTTTATTATTCTACTTCTATTCCCAACTCTTCAATGGGTGATGATTGGTTCACTTTGTGTTTGGCTTTTTTTTTTTTTGGTATTTGCCTTGGCTTTGTTTGTATTTGTTTTATCTTTGTTTATGTTTTACTTTCAGTTTGTTTTCATGTAGTGTATTGGTTTGCAGTATTAATATAAATATCTTTTGACCCAAAAAAAAAAACCTAAAATTTTAGGGACACCAAATATCTATTGAAAAATACTTCAAAATGCTAGGTGATAGATGTTGGGTGTACGTCGCTTTAACTTAATCACTAAAAAAATATTTTAACTTAATGCAGATAAAATTATCTGCCTTAAAAGCAGAAATGATTAAAATTAATATCAATCATCCTAAAATAATTTTAGGATGATTGATATTTTTTCTAAGAAAAAGTGCTTCCCCTTGCTTTGTTTGCTTTGTTTACCCCCAAAAGATGGAAACAGAGCAGAAAAGAAAAGTAGAGAAGCCAAGTCTAGTTAATACTATTATTAATCGTTATAATATGATCAAATTTTAGTTTTTGTTTTTGTAGTTTTAAATCTTTAGTTTTGATCCCTTTAATTTTATAAAATTTTGGTCTAAGTTTAACAATGGGTCCTTATACTTTAGTGAGTTTTGGTTTAACACTATAATCTCGAGGAGAAAGAGAATGCCTTCTGAACTTCTTATTAGGGACTGAATGCAAAGAAATGAACACGGGTGACTAAATAGGATTTGACTTCACATGGTTCACGAAGAATTAAGAAATAGGCATAATCAACACCTCAGCAAGAACACAAATAATTGCACGCAGATACAAGCACCATGAACTTTTTCTTCCAGTCCCAGGATTATATGCGACTACCAAGACAAAAGTAGATCTAGGTTCAAAAGGAAAATATTGATGAGGGGGCAAAGTGCTTCAATATATTATTGTTTGTCTATTACATAACTTTCATGCAAAGTTTTATGAGGTTGAAAACAAAAATTTTGTTTAATCGTTGCGGAAACCTGTAACTCCTTATGGTCCTCATGAATTATTAACCATAACTTATTACGTTAATTAGTTATTAATTTTAATCGTAACTCTTTATGGTGCTCAATAAATTCATAACAATTTATAATATTCATGAGCTTTAGGATTACGCGTTAAAACAATTATTAGGGATTAGGATAACTTGATAACACGACTATTGGAGATTAAGATTACCTTAGATCACTTGAAGACCTCAATGTTGTTAATGTCCTCTAACGTTGATCTACACAGCTATCCCCAGATTGCAACGAGAACTCATTCTCTTGAAACCTCCCACTCCTTGGATGCTTGCTAGGCGAAGACAAGTTTGAGGTTTGGTTTCCTTGGGGGTTTTTTTAAAAAAAAAAAAATCTTTTTAAGAAGGTGATGGTTTCTTGGAATTAGATTAAAGATAGGAAGAACAAGATCATTGGAACCTTGCCTTTCTTGGATGGCGCCTTTCTCTTTAAACCTTTGGTAATAACCGAAATTTATAGAGCATAAGACATCTTGTTTTTCTTTCAAGAAAAACGTGTAAGAGAGGGGCAAACAAAAAATCAACACTTTGTAAGAGTTTAATCCTAATTTAAGTGCTTACAAGAAAGGCTCAATCCAAGCTTGAATTGGAAAATACAAGTCATAATGAATTAAATTCATATCTTGATTGATTGAATCAATCATTTAAAATGATATGATTGATTACATTTATTTCTTGATTGATTGATTGAGTCAACCATTTAAGATGATGGATCACAGTTATATCTTAATTGATTAATTAAATAATAATTTAAGATGATGGATCACATTCATCACTTAAACTAAAATTCAAAAATCATTTTTAATTCAATCCTCATTTATTATTTCTTTTATGTTCATCCAATCATTATTGGATCTTTATATATATATATATATATATATATATATATATATATTAGATAATTCAGAATTATCTTTTATAACCTAACCTTTTAAATTAATATTCAAATTTAAATTTCAAACTTAAAGTCAAAATTTGAATTTCAAATTCAACTTGGCCTAAGACACTGTTGGATCTTCCAATACATTTGGACCCTTTTGTGAAAATCTTCCAATCACGTCTTTCCATCTTCTTCGCACACTTTGCACAATGTTCTGTCTCAAACACAAACATTATTATTTCACACAGTGATTAATTAATAACGTTTTTGTTGTTGGAAAAATAAAACAATGTAATGAATTCTCACCCTAACTATTCGTTCAAACTCATCTCTATCACGGCCCAACAACTTTGCCACATCATAATGGAAAGGAACCTTAGAATTTGGTTGACACAAGAGTTGTGGAATAAAGTATTCAAAGATATGTACAAGTTCTGCAGAAAATGAACAACAAATTAAAAATACTTGACTATGAAAATAAATACTTACAAATCATCAAATTGAAGGAAAATATTTCACATAAAGATCCTAGACTTAGCAATTAATACCATAATCTTCCCTCCATAACATCCAAGCATATAACACCCTGCACACAAAATAGAGTCAGCCATAGTCAACCTTTGAAAAAGGATTTATGACTAATCAGCAATTATGGTGCTCATCACAAGAAATCAATATTTGGGTGAAATGGTGGGTCCCTGAAAGCTACGTGGGGTGCTTTATCTGGAAATTCGAAAGGAATGACAACACAAACTTTCCAAACTCCATCTTCATAAGGGTCAGAAAAAATAAACTTGTGACAAAAATACATATTATAACTAACCCAATAATTCATATATTATGAGGTTGTGACAAAAATACATATTATAACTAACCCAACAATGCATATTTTCAAGCCAATTAAGTTATAGAGATAGAGAATGTGGACAGTACTCTTTTTTGGACCGTGATGTACCAACTCATCAAGCTTATCATCTACCGGAGTCACATCAATATCCTTCTTATTATTCAGGCTGCATGTGAAAAAGGAAAACATGTACAGTTAATTAATGAGACATATGAAACGTAACTGTATAATATTGCCTATTATCTCCACCATTCCATCATTTGTCTGCATATTATTTACTGCTACTTAATAAATATAATCTTGCATTTCTTTTCTGTGACGCGACACATTATGGTTGCTAGCTTACCACACATGCCATAAATTCTTCAATATCTCACGACTAGCAAATTGATTATTCAACCAATTTTACCGACTATATGAAATAGGGATTAGTAAAAATAACTTTAAGATTATAACTTTATATCTATTGTCACACATGTAACACCCCAAGTTTCGTAGCATAAATCATGCCGGAGACACGTGGTTTTATAAAAATCGTCAGAGTTTGAAGTGCTACAACTCAACGTGTTGCGAAAACGGAGAGCATGTACTAAAAATTTGAACAACGAGTAACTGATATAAAATACTCGGGCATATCGATGCGACGTATACTGGTATATTACAATTTTCCCGAAGGAATATTCATGTGATACAGAACTTATATAATTATAGAATTTACTTTGTAACTATACATTTTCAGACCGAGTCATTTCTTGACTTGGGGCATAGAACCTAACACAGTTAAATCAAATCCATTTGGCCAGGTTGGGTAAGGTCTAGTGGGAGTCTCCCCGAATTCACGACGACTGATTGACTGAACCACATAGACGACCCTTTCTAGTTTAAGCACCAAATGGTTTGAAGTAACCCTATTAGTTTCATGCCAGAAGGTAGACTCTGTTAACCTTCTTCCTGCGTTTACTTTGACCGGTGCCTCCTCACGGCTCCGTCCCTCGGTGCCTTTTTACGGCTCCATCTACTGGTGTCTTCTCTGGTTCATGATCCTTTCCTGACTATTAGTTTAAGACTAAGGTCCAATGCCCATCGGACCTCAGGTAATGGTTATTAACCTCATGCTTATGTAAATATATGTATGACAGATATTCATGACATTTCAGCAATAATCACTACAAAAGCCCATAACAGATGTAGGAAATACATAATCATATATGTCAGGCAATAACAATACACAGCCCCTATAGTATGCATGTTATCCCGGTTTGCACTATTCATCAGTGCCACGATGTACGGTCGTGTTCTCAGCGCTAGGAAAACTCAACGGTATTATTATAACCATAACCCGTTTATATCTGAATGTATAATGAAAGATCTAAGACAAAGTCTTAGTCTATGAATACAACTATCATATATAAACATACTATAAGCATTAGAGTTAGTGTTACAGTACGCCGCGAACGTACCTTCGTTGATGAATACGGTACGTTTCGTCGGTCGGAATGTGATCACAGATATCCTATAAGGGTAATATTGCATTTATTAATTCACAAATAATATTCTAATAATTATCTTAGTCACAAATGACCATTTTACCCCTGGGTTAATTATTTTCCACTTTATTTCTTATAAATTTCGTAAAAACGCTGGTTACAGCATTTAGGACAGATTTTCGTCTAACTTCGAAAAATCATAACTAATTTTAGAAAAATCGAAACGAGGATCCGTAAAATTCCTCGGACTCCTTAGGATGTCTAGTTTTGAGAAAAAATACTGAAGTTTTCCCAGAACTTAAGAAAAATTCCCAGTTTTTTTATCTTTCAAAGCTCTGCTCAGAATTTCCCCAGAAAATGTAGCCCAACTTTGGAAATTTTTATCTCCTAGCACAAAACTCAAAATGACATGCTCTAGGTATATTTGGAAAGATTTATATGTCTAATTTGAACATGAATTTTCTCAGAATTTTAGAACATCATCTTCAACATAAGATACAATTGTTTTTACAACTGCTTTCAAAAATCGCTAACCGATAAATTTTCGCGCTACTTTGAAATTTTGCTATAACTTCCACTTCATCAATTTTTGAAATAAAGAAAATTTTAACCATAAAAACATGTAAAAAAAATAATATTGGAAGATTAAAGATCAAAATAACAATTTAACTATGAACTTAAAGACTATAGCTCAAGAACTCACCTTGAACTTTCTCCTTCTCCTTCTAGCTTCCCACTCTCACTCTCTTTTCTCTATAATCAGATACTATGCTTGCTCTTGCTTGTGAAGGTGTGAAGAATAATGAAGCCTAAGCCCTCCTATTTATACTAAAATGTCATGGCACTCTTGGTAAATTCTTTAAACTTTCTCTTCTTGAATTTGAACCATGGGATGCAATTTCTATTTATAAGAACAAATCCTACCCCTTCATGTGATTAGAAACCCTACCTTAACTAACAAGTTTAGCTTTGGAAAATATCAATTCACTATTGATAATCTTTTTCCTAAACTTCTTCATTAAGTTTTGTTTTGTTTTTTCCTTCTTTCCTTTTTTTTTCTCCCAAAAACCGTCCCCCCTCCCCTTCTATTATCTTTTTTTTTTTCTTCTCAAAGTCTTAGCCAATTTGGATAATATTTTGAGCTCCATTCTTGGCTCTTTTTAATTCACTTGTATTTTATTAATTAAAGCCCTTAATTTTAGATTAAATCTTGGCTTCATTAGAAGTCCTAATTAATACTTTAATCACTTTAAGATTAATCACAAAAGTTTGCGAAAATGATTTTGGAGATAACCTAATCCAAGCTTAAAATATGCTTGTTCATAATAAATCCTTATATTTGATCTATGATCAAAGCTTCTTAAGATACAATTTATTTTCTATAGATTCTCATTTACTTGTGTCTTGAATTAATCATCTTCCATGTAATTAAGAGCTTTAACTACATAGTACTCTTATCCTCTTCCAATTGCCTCTAAAGTCTTCATGAATTAATGCATTCGATTATGACATGTATGTGGTGTAATTATTATTGTTTAATTAAATTAATTACTTCCATCCTCAATTCTGATTTTTGGGTGGAAACCGTGTACACCCCCCTTATTTGCCCTCTTCAACTTATGTTTTAAGTTATCTTAATTCATCTAGAAGAAAAGCTCTCATTGGATTTTTTCTTCACAAGGATTATGCTTTATGCTGCTTAATTAAAGCCTTAGGATTTAGCTTTATTAGTTTTAATCCAAACCTTTGATTTGTGTTGGAAAAATCTAAACACTATTGATGATATTTGTTAATGATTTAGGATTAAGAATTAATGCAATTACTTTGCCTCTTTAATTAGTAAATTTCGCCACCTTTAAATAATTCAAGGGAGGATTAATTAATCTTGGTTAATATTTCTAATATAGTGTTTTAGGGGTTATTAGGCCTAATTGTCAAAATTTGATAGGTTACAATATTAATCTTGATGATTAAAAACCTCTTGTGTACTAATTTTGGCCTTTAGATATCATTTGAATATTAATTAAGTTGATATTTTCTTAATTATGCCCTTTTAAAATTAATTATTATTTAATTTCGAAAATAACATAAATATTTCAATTATTGCAAATTTAATTGTCCAATAATTGTTGCTAATTTACCCTAATTGATTTAGGCATCTTTTGATGATATTTGATTGCCTTTAAGATATAGTTAAGATTATACTTGATTATAATGATCTTATGATATTTTATGATCCCTAATAAGATTTAGAAAATCAAATCTTTGGTCACCTTAATTCTAGGAAGAAATTGCCTAGAAAATAAAATAAACATAATAAAAAAAAAATTGAGACAACATATTCACCTATTTTAAATAGATATTATTTATCCAAATATAATATTTAAGATAAATAATTATTTGGGTATTACAAAATTCACCTTTGTATTTTTAGTATTTATTTACTAAAATTCAATATTTATATTAGGGTATATTATGATCCCTAAATGAAATCTCAAGATTCACACTTGATCCTTTTAAATCTCAAGGAGAAATTGCTCATAAATTTATAATAAACATTATCCCAAAATTTGAGACAATATACTCTCATTTTACTATAATGTAGTATTTATCACAATATACCATTTATGATAATTAGGGTTTTTAGGGTATTACAACACACCTACCGGCCTCGCCTTTTCAGGTGGCGGGTAGTGTGGTCCTTTATCTTAGTCCAAATCTTAATTCAATTATTCAATTCAATTTCTCAGGTTAATTATGCCATAAATCAGAGTATTAGCAGTAGAACACACATCGGTTTGGACAAAGTATATTGGTAAAGATAAAATACTGAATGGTAAACTTTCCCCCGAAGGGATTGCATCTGATCATCAGATCCATAATGCCCAAAATAGCCAAAATAATAATACATTCATCCGGGAGAAAACAAAATAAACAACCAAAAGGGAGTCACCAACATTCACCAACAAACACTTCAATCTCGCTCTGCATTCTTACCTTGGTCTCCCGGCACTGCTCTAGATGAGCTACCTGAAGCTTTACAAAAGTCTAGGATTGATAATTGAATCCCAGAGTAACCATTAATCTCATATGTAAAGTGTATGCAATGCATGTATGTCACCACAATCAGGAAAAATAACAAATCAATAAGCATTCAGTAATCACGCGCAGTAATATAAATAAGCATACCACACATATGCAATATTTACTGCGGAAGGACCTCAAGTCCTAATAAACACAGGACTGCTCAATATAGCAAGCCCCAGATCCACAGCGCTAGGAAAATCACAGTGGTTGGGCCTCAAACCCGAACCACACTGAATGCACATACAAACGCATGTCTCTCACGAGACACGGATCCACAATCATGGAAAATCAAACATACAAAGTAACACAAGGCATATGAAGATTAAGGTTACTACCTGATAGTCGATCTCAAATATTACTAATTTTTCCGGTGCGCAGATGACAAAAATATCCCTAAAATAACCAATAATACAAATAAATTCTCAATGATTATGGAAATTCACCTTAATAAATATTTGACTTCTTGATTTGAAATAAGGCCTTTCTAAGCTTCCATAATCTCTAAATTCCTTTTCTCAATTGGAAATCCATTATTGATGAAAACCCCTTTTATTTTCGGATTGCACGAGAAAATTCGGAATCGTGTTTCGAACTTCAAAAATTCATAATTAATTCATAATTGGGGAGGTTCAAAAGCCCAAATGATCCTTAACATGTCTAGTTTTGGCTAAAAATATTTCCAGAGGTTAGAAAGGTTCGTAGGATTTTTCTGTATCCAAAATCCACTCTACGGTCAAAAATAGGAGTTTTACGGGCTATTTGCAAAGATTTATTTCTCCTAATCCAGAACTCAAAAAAATTACAAATTATATATCAAATTAATCCTTGAGATGTCTACTTTTTTCCTATAAAATTTCATAATTTTTCGAGTTAATTTGCTAGGTCAAAAACCATGAGAAAGACGACTAACTCCACTGTTTCTACCGAAAACAAATTCTCCACGTTTTGAGAACTTATCTCTTTGATTCCAAAAACATGATCCAAGTTCATTCTTATACAAAATCTCATTTTAAACACTTTGGAAGCATCAAAACATCCAAAATACACTCAAATCTTCAAGTTCAAGCTGCTGGACGAAAATCACAATAACAAGTAACATATCAAGCTCTTGTTTTAACATGTCTCTTCTTAATCATGATTGATCTATCTTTCTAGGCCTTGAATTTTAACTTTAGTTTTATATTCACCATCTTCCTTAACCAAACAATCTCATTTAACACATGTATGCCCAATAAACCAACCATTACCAAAGCCAAAGATCATATAAATTACAAGGAAGTTCAAGGATTGCTTACTTGTCTTAGGATATTAGCTTCCTTTGAACCCTTAACACTCTTGCTCCTTGTACTCCTTCTTCCCTCCTTCGGCTTCACTTCCATCATCAAGGAGGAGTTTATTTGTTAATATTTACCATGAAGAAGGAAGGTAGAAGAGAGAGTAGAGTATGAATCCAACATACTTACCTTAGTTTCAATCTCCTTCTTGCTTCTTGAATTCCTTCTTGAACCCTTATGCCTTAGCTAGATGCCTCTTGCTCTCTCTTTTCTTTGCTCTCTAAACCAAAAATGAGAGCTCAAATGAGAGGGAGTGCCTTTTATAAAGCATGACTTCAAATGATTTTAAATTTGAACTTCGGCTCCAATTTCAAATTTCAAAGTTGGCTCCAAATTCAAATTTAAATTTTTGGCTCCCAATAGGCTTCTAAAAGTGTACTTGTTTCATGAGCTTTTTTTTTCTTCTCCTTCCCTCCTCCAAGCTTAAATGGGCTCCCTCTTAGTCTCCTAATAATTGTCTTACTCCTTAGCCCAATGACTTCAAATTCATGATCCACCACATGTCTACCTCTTGGGATTTATATGAGAATTTCACTATATTCTTCTTATTTTTTCCCCTTTGACCGAAAATACAAGGGTAAAAAGGGAAAATATATGTTTTGACTTCCATTGTCATCTTCTATCTTAAATTGTCCAATGCCACATTAATTACCCAAATTTTCAAATAATTCAGCATCATTTTCTCTGGCTTAATTATTTACTTGGAAATTAAATACCATAAACTAAAGGCTTGATGAAAATTCATGTATGTCATCCAATATATCAATTTACATAAAATTGGGGATGTTACATCTATCAACACGAAATAAAAAAATTCACTTACAATCTTGATATTTTTGCATCTCTCTCTTTTGAAGACTACATTCTGATTTGAGTAAATCAGTTCTTTCAACCTGTTACAAGAACATTAAAGAAGTTTCTTGGAATTAATCTGAAGATGACTATTCCTACTCCTAATACTTACTACATGTTGCATAAGCTTTCTTGACTTCTCTATATATGTTAAGTAAACATAATCTTACATTTCTTTTTTTTGATTGAAAACGCATTAATTATGATCGCTAGCTTACCAAACATGCCATAAATTCTTTAACATCTCACGACAAGCAAATTGATATTCACCAATATAATTTTACCAACTATGAAACATGGTCAGTTAGAATACACATATAATTGCTACGTCCGTTTGTTTTCTTTTGCGTGAATACGAGCAAAAGTTCTTTAATTTCAACCTGCAGCAAGAACATTAAATAAGTTTCTTGCTCAGCCCAACGTAGAAATTTGTATTCTATTTGTCTATGTCTTCATGATTAAGGTTCAAAAACAACAGTCACTTCATAATAGTAATATGCTTCAGGAAAAGGGATTGTGATAAAACAAAATGCATTTCTCGGTTCAAGTATTATGAAAGATATTAAAGTAGTGTTGGAACCAAACCTGGATCGATCTGATTGTGTGCTAGCTAGTACCGAACACGATGATCTTGGGTAGAAAGAATGAGAGGAAGCTTGTGACGTTTGACGATTATATATTGCTTTTCTGAAGTTTGTGATGAAAGAAATGAGCATAAGTCTCATTATATAGACTGAGACTGGGTTGGATTGGGGAGACTCAAGAATGAGCAATATTTTCTTGAAGTTGTCTTTTGGCCAACAATATTTTCTTGAATTGGGAAATATAATTAGCGCCACATATATTTAATTTCGTAAAATCATATGGTTGACCGCTTGATATATTTCTCTGGTTATATTTTGCAACTAAATACCATTAATTAGGACTTGTAGGAATTATGTAATAAAAAGTTCATTATTATATTGTAGTACACCCCAAAAAGGCCATTATATACCTTTAGTCAGAGAAGAAAACCTTAAAAAGTAATTAAGGACTTGCTCCTCTCCTTTTCCCACCCTATCTGCTGGCCTTCTTTTATCCTAAAGCTACATTGTTTTGGGTAAAAACAAGTGATGGGGAACACTTCTTTTTTTAAAAAAAACTTCAACACCCTAAAATGGTTTTTAGTTCATAGCAACTATTACCCTAAAGTAACTTTTTAGAATTACATCTCGCACGCTCAAATACTCCAATAACATTCAATCTAAAAGTATTTTTCAAGTAACACTACTCATTATTATTTTTCCAGTAAAAAAATCCAACATACTAAAGTTTTTTTTTTCCAGTAGCAACTATTATCTTAAAGTAATTTTTATTGCACTCAACACTCTAAAATATGTTTTCAATATCACCCCAATATTAGCACTCATCACCTTCAACTATTTTACAACTAGCCCCCAATATGTTTTAAAGTATTTAGTGTACTAAAATTTTCTCTAAGATAATAGATGCTACTGAAAAATATTTGAGTATGTTGGATTTATTTTTATTTTTAAAAAAAAAAAAAAGTGTTTCCATCACTTGCTTTAACCCAAAATGATATAGTTTTGGGAGAAAAGGAGGGTAGCAGACCCGGCGAGTGGGAAAAGGAGAAGAGCCATATCCTCAAATATATGCGAGGTTTCATTATTTAAAAAAAAAAAAAAAAAAAAAAAAAAACTTTCAACGACGATTCTCATCACCAACATTTAAAGTCACCGCACAAAAAATTATGCTTTTAGCGGCAATATGAAGGGTCTTTGTTGAAAACTGAAGCTACTACTATTGCCGGTGGAAGAGCTGTGAATCAAGGTCTCGAAAGAGCCAGCCTTTTTAGGTTTGAGATAAGAAAATCATGTGTTTTTCACGGCCCGCCCGTGAGCGTACGGGCCAAGGCCCTTTGAGGGCCGAAAGTCATTTTTCTAAATTTTAATTATTTTTTCTACGTTTTTTCCAAAGAAATATAATTAGTAAATTACAATAATTAAAGTTCTAATTTAACGAATAAATGTTGTACAACATTCAGTTCTAAACAATACTTATCATGTAACAAACAAATACTGTCACTAAGTCATAATCAAAGGTAAACTATTATCTACATACCACAATTACAAATAGTTAATAAGAATACCACAATTATAAATATGTCTTGAGAAGTGTAAGTAATTAACAAAATAAACAATATAAGATATGAACAAAATAATCGTTAGAAAATAAGTCAAAAAATACAAAATTAGTAAGAATACTTATGAAATAAGAAATATTTTTTATAAGTTTTAAATTCTTAGAATTCTTAATATACGATGCTCTTATGAAACTTAATTCTAAAAAAGATAATAACAACTAAATATTTGCAACATCATTAATAAAGTATAAAAAATCAATAATTTTATTATCCTATAAATAATCTTTTTTAAAAAAAAAAAAAAACATAGAGGCCTAAAAGGTCTGGCCAGGCCCTTAGCCCTAAAGGCTGGCCCTTTTAGGCCCGCTTTTACTTTTGAAGAAAAAAAATCTTAAACCCGGCCCTTATTAAATACATGGCCTAAACGTGCTTGTCCGACAAGCTCTAGCCGGTGGTGACAATTGTTGTCTACCTTTCACCGGTAACAAATTTGGTTACCGCTGAAATATAGCGTGTAACATTCTAATGTTTATATGATGATTTAATTATAAGTAAGAAAGAATTAATCATGATATAAAAATTTGTCATGTAATTATCAAGATACAAGTTTTTATTTAAAATATGATTTATTAAAAATACATTTGTGGAAATAATAATATTTTATTATTGTTATTGTTAATAAAAATAAAAAGAGAGAGAAGAAAAAGAAAAATCTTTAAGAAAGAAAAAAAGAATAAAGAAAATTAAAATAAAATAAAATAAAATTGGTGGCGTGTGCTACCACCTTGATGTAGGGATGTCCAAAAAACCCGGTAGTCCAGGTGGTCCGGTCTGACCCCGACCCGGTCTCTGGATTTTTTTTTGGTCTGGGACCAAATGAGGTGGACCGGACCGGACCGGTCTGCTCGGGTCAGACCGGACTTCAATCCAGGGGCTAAGACCCCCTGGACTGGTCCGGTCCGATATATATATATATATTAAAAGAAAAAAAAATCACAACTTAACCTAACCCTTTGTCCTTCTTTATTGTCTTCTTTACGATTCTTCATCACTCATTAGTGAGTCTTCTTCTTTGGCCAAAAAAATATTCGGAGTCTTCTTCCCTTTTCAGTCTTCTTCTTCTTCCCTTCTTCTTCAGTCTGGCCCGATATAATGTTGTTTTTTTGTTTTTTTTTTCAATGTTGTTGGAGATTCTTATATATGTATGATTGAATTTAAGATGTTTGCATGTTTGTATGTTTAATTATTGATCCAAAGAAGTGGGAAAAAAACAAAAAAAAAATTGAAACGAGTCTTGGAGTGCTGGATCGATCCAGCGATCCACTGGGCTGATGCAGTCCGGTCCTTCGAGCTTTGGCAGTGCCAGGCCGGACCGAGACCTCGGGTGGCTTGTCCGGCCAAGGTCCCTCTGGACCCGGACCTCGGGTTAACCCTCAACCCAGTCCAATCTGGTCCATGGACATCCCTACCTTGATGTGTAGGGGAGGGGAAAAAATAATTACCTCTCCCACCGCCTCTCTTTACACATATAAATATGTGTTTTTGTGTGTAAGGTGTTGTGTGTGTTTGTGTTGAGAGCGAGCTGGAGCGGCGGAGAGGAGAGGCGATGTGTGTGTGCGTGAATTTATAGGGAGGGAAGGAAAGAGAAAAAAAGAGAGTCTGTTTGAGTTTTTAAGGTACGTTATTTATCTTATAAGATTATTTACATAGTTAAATTAATTTTTTTTTAATAAAATTTCTGCATGAAAGATATTTTACACATTTTTTTTTTTTCTTATGAGAGTAATATAGTATTGATTAGTGAACATTTGGGGTTAGAATTCTGACAAAGTTTTGAGTTTTGATAATAGATGACTATATATATCTAGAGCATGATTAATAAGTAATTTTAATCAGTTTGGATTTATTAGTTCGTTGTTGTAAGAATTTTAAATCAATTTTCTATTTAAATGAATTTAAGATTTTTGTCTTATAGGATATGCTTACCAATTAAATGAGGTTTAAAGCACTTATTTGAATTACTAGAGATATTAATGTCGGTTTAATTGGTTTAGTTTTGCTAAATCTTGAACTTTGAGTTAGGATTTGGAATTTAAATTAGAGTTTAATAAGATTTTAGGGAGATTTGAAGATTTGTTTAATAAATTGGGCTATGCTTATATAAGTCAATATTAAGTTTGTGATAATAGGTCTTTTATATTCGAGTTTATAATTCATTTATTGGAGGTTATATTGAGGAATAGATGGATTGGATTTGAGGTTTATAAATATGATTATTTGAAATTCTTAGGTGAAACTTATATAGTAGGAAATTGGGTATTTTGATTAAATTGATGATGTAGTGATATTTTGATGATCATAATTAGTAAGAAATAATTTATGAAGGAAGGAAATGAGATTATAACTATGATTTGAGGAATAAATA
The DNA here is from genome assembly GCA_019022615.1 of Acacia melanoxylon. Taxonomy (NCBI): domain Eukaryota; kingdom Viridiplantae; phylum Streptophyta; class Magnoliopsida; order Fabales; family Fabaceae; genus Acacia; species Acacia melanoxylon. The sequence goes on from JAFJYJ010000025.1 coordinate 1,432,059, forward strand.
AAATTTTCAAATCTTCTAAGAAAATTAAACGAGACGATTATAGTTTACTTAATTATTTATTATTGTATTTTTGTTAATTCTATTAACGTATTTTTAGAGTGGACTTGATATTCTCAAGTTTAGTTCTTGTGTCAAGAATTTGAGGTAACCACTTTCCACTTGTTATATGTGTTATTATGTTGTCTGTGAATATTTTGTGAAATGATTATGAGATTGAAAATATATGGATGTTGATTTAATATATCAATGATTACTTTGAAATAGTTATTGACATAGAAGATTGTGATATTATTTGGTTTTGAATAATGCACTTTTGTTATTATTTCATGAATTGAAATAATATTGTTATCTTAATGATTATTGAAAAGATGCATTATCTTTATAAATCATGTTTGAAATCTTATATATACATGCCAAGATTATGATGATATGGAATGGTGACGGTTGTGGAGTAATGATGGGAGTTATTGTGTTTGTAATACCACGTGGTATGCCACCACTCGGTGCACAGTGGATTGCTTTGATATTTTCATGGCCCTTGGTATTACCCTTTTTCTTTGGCTAGGTTAAGGGTCAGCCCTTGAGACAGTGACACATTTCCATATTCGAAGGAAAGGGAACCCATGCATGGTTCAATGAGTTCTATAGCCTTTGACCGGGCTATACCTCATTATTGGAAAGCTTGGTGCAGCCTTGTCATAGAGACTAAACATATTACGTTAAAGCCCATGGGTTCTGTCAGCGGAATAAGGGTGGGGGTGATAAGGATTGTCAAGGTATCAATATGTTGTTTGGTATGTTATATATGTGATTCATGATATGAAATTTGATATAAAAACTTTATTATAGAATTGGTGATTTGATACATTTGTATATAATATATATCTATTACTTTGTTATATAAAATGTTCCACTTGGCACCTCACAAGCACATATTAGTATTTATAATGAGCTGGATTGATGGTTACAATTATTTTCAGGTGATAGTTTCTTGTGTGGATCTATCAGGGAAGGCTTCATAAGCTTAAATTACTTTTGCTAATGGCAGTGCTTCCACCTTTTTGGTACATGTTGAATTATTATATATTCCCACATTAAGACTCACTTGGCGTACTCTAGTATATTTTGGCTATTTTGATAAATCTGAAAGTAAGACTCGGCTAAATAAAGTATGGTCCTAATAAAATTGAAAGCCCACATGTTTACATAAAACATATTGATGAATGGTTTAATCAACTTATTAATTAATAATTGTCCTTTAAAATGGAGGATGTTACACAACAACTGTTTTTTTTTTCAATGCCCAAGGTTAGTTTCCACGAGGATCTTCTCCACTTCATAAATCAATCATATTTAATTTGTATATTAAATTTTAATTATTAAAAATTCAAATTTAAAGTTTTAGATTACACATGGGTCAAAAAAAGCATATTTAATCAGTCTCTCCACTCCCCCTCTTTTCAATAAGACATAATTTAGAGTTTAAGTAATCATAATTATAAAATGTTATACAAAATTTAAACTGTGATGAACTAATACTTTTCTTTTTGTTAAATGAAGTCGGAAGGAAGTACCAAAACCCATTTAGGGGGAGTATTAGTAACATCTCTATATTATTTCAATATATAAGGAGAAAACTTTAGTAATTAATTGGGTAAAGGTGTAAAAATACACAAGTGCTTTACCCTTGAGAGCGCCCAGCACCATATGTTTTTTTTTGAGCAAACATACACATGTGGTTACATTTTAGGAGCAAAAGTCACACAAAACTATCAACCACTGGACGTTGATTGTTAAGTAGCCATTGTTGACCGTTAATGCTGATGTGGATGATGAATTGGAGTGAGAAGAAGCCAAATGAGAAAAAAAGAAAGTGCTGAATAGGAATCAACTGACGGTGCAAAGTTAAAAATTGGGGGGAAAAATCAAGCAATCCTTCGTTCAAATAATTAATTTGCAGGAATTTGAGGCTAATTCCAAGCAATCGAAGGAAATCGAGCTACGAAAGAAGAGCTAGGGTTCTTAAGCGACGACAGCGGACAAATCAAGAGTGAGTTGAGGGCAAATCGAGAGTGAGCTTAGGGAAAATTGATTGAGAGCATAGCAACGATAGCGGTGGCTAGGGTACATCGACAATAGTGGTGGCGAAGATTTGTTCAAATCATTCGTAGGAATCTGAGGCTAATTGCATTCGGTAATCCTTGCCAAAACAAGTTCTTCCCATGTTTCTTTACGTTGATTTCTCGGTTTTTAACATTTGAGATTCATGTCTCCGGTCGTCAGTGAAGTCCTCAGTTCTGGGTTTATGATAAATTCTTCCCTGAGGCGCAGGACCTACCTTGTTCAATCCTTCTCTATTTCGTTCCTATCTTGGTTCTATGTGTTTTCATAAATATTTTGACATCCTTGCCGTTATGTAGTATTGATATTTTAAATATTTTCATTAAAAATAAAATTAGCTGTGTGATTAGTGTTTTTGGGTCCTGCTCCTGCGTCTTTAAGATTTCAAAGCTAGCTTTTGATCTGTGTCTTTTTAGCTAAGTAAATTCCACACACACAAAAAGTCTCTGGTGCATATATTATATCTCATGGACTTGCCCAATGGAAATTCCTCTATGTCCACCAAACTTCAGAGCTCTGGTTCTGAAGAGGATTTGCAGGCTTTGATGGATCAGAGGAAAAGGAAGAGAATGCAATCAAATCGGGAATCGGCAAAGCGATCTTGCATGCGAAAGCAGAAGCAGTTGGAATCATTTTCCCCCAATTTTGATTTACCCAACGTTTGTAGCCCGAAGATTTGTTCAAATCATTTTTTTAGGGTTTTTTTTTGCCCCAATTTTATTAACTTTGCATCGTCAGCTGATTCTTGTTCAACACTTTTTTTCCCATTTGGCTTCTTCTCACTCAATTTATCATCCACATCAGCATTAACGGTCAACAATACCTACTTAACGGTCAACGTCTAGTGTCTGAAGGTTTTGTGTGACTTTTGCTCTTAAAATATAACCACATGTATATTTTTTCTCCCAAAAAAAGCATATGGTACTAGGCGCTCCCGAGGGTAAAGCACATGTGTATTTTTGCATCTTTACCCTAATTAATTTGCATATGCTACTTTGGTATTCACCTCCCAACTAGCTGGAAGTCAAAATCAGATTGGGATTTTATGAAGTGCTTGAACTAAAAATTAAAAAAAAAAAATACAAGGAAATGAGTCATCCTAGTTCTCACTTTTTGTGTCATTTCCTCATTTGAGAGAATTCAAGTTATAAGTTGTAAGTTGTAAGTATCAATATATGTTCTTAATTCCAACATTGTCATTGCGGAGAATCTTATGGTGGATTCTGTAATATCCTGAATTTTGAGCATTGAGGTTTGAGAATAAGCCTAAATAAGGCAAACGACTAAACCCAGTTCGGGAAGAGTCCCAAGAATGTCGAGAGATAGGAAGCCTCTCGGGGACTAAGTAACTCGGCTATATGGGTGAGTGGACCTAGTATGTATAAGCAGATGAATTAAAGTGTCAATGGAAAAGGGCACAAAAGATCTATACGGTGTAAATCCAGTTGAAAAGGTGCCACCCAACTATGTCATGAGATATAGAACAATTAGTTGAGCAAAAATATGCCGGTATAAGTAAGTATACGGCATTTTCAGGGCAGTCGGGTATGCCCTACGTTTTTGGGAGAAAACATCGGTATGTGACATCGTATGTCCGGTCTTGGTATTCGTGTCGTAAATCCCAAGTAAAAGCCGAGCAGGATCTCAAGCAAGCACCAATAAAGTAGCTTTATTAAAGTAACTTTAATAAAGTAAGGTCATGATGACTAATGATGATATATTTTTGTGTTGGTCTAATAAGATCATGACATGTGTCCCCTCATCATGACAAGTGAAAAAGTTACTTTTGTGTTGACAAAATAGAACGGTGACATGTTTCCTTCATGATTACAAAGTACAAAAGGTTTATGAAGGCTTAAAATATCTTGGTTTAAAGTCAAACCATCAACCAATAGGAAGAAAGAAAGGACAATGCAATTAATACATGCTTAGGCATAATGATAGCCAATGGGACCCTAGGTCAACAAATGTCACAAGGAGGAAAAAAGTGGACTTTGTGAAGTGACATTTAGGGTTGTTGGTTTGAAATTGAGGGGGAGAGAGGAAGAGAGAAAGAAACCACTCTACAAGAAGCTCAAGAACAAAGAGAAGCTAGGGATCAAAGACTAAGGTATATAGTTGTAACTCCTCTTCCTACTCTCTTCCACCTTCTTCATTGTATCAAGATCTTAATAAATCACTCTCTCATCTAATTGAGGAGCTTAGACCGAAGTGATTTTGGAGCATAAGGAGGATAAAGACTCAAGGAAGTTGAAGATTCAAGAGCAAGTAAGCCTTAACCATAACTTCCTTATGATTTCCAAGTGGTTGAGTTGGAAAATGGTTACTTTCTTGAGTATTCTTTGTGAAATGGGACTGTTCGGTTAAGGAAGAAAGTGAAAATAGGAATAAAGCTAAGATTCATGGCTTAGAAAGATAGATCAAGCATGATTTAGAAGAAATATGTTGTTAAAACAAAAGCTTGGTATGTTACTTGTTTATTATGATTTTCGTCCAGTTGGTTTTTCATATGGATATGAATTGATTTTGGTGTTTTTTTTATGGCTTTAAAGTGTTCAAAATGAGATTTTGTATAAGGTTGAACTTGGATCATAATTTTGGAAGCATAAATGGAAGCTTGAAAAACGTTGGTTTGCGGTTTTGAGAATTTCTTGTGGAGTCAGTTGGATTATTTGTGATTTTTGACCTAGTAAATGGAATTGAAAAATTATGAAATTTTTTAGGTAGAAAGTAGACACCTCAAGGATTATTGTGGTATATAATATGTAATTTTTGGAATTCTGGATTGGGAGAAATAATTTTTTTTGGAAATAGCCCCTAAACTTGGAATTTATTTCGGACCAGAGATGATGTTTTGGGCTATGGTTGGAATTTCGACTGTGGCTGGCCCAAATTAGTTTTTTTTTTGGTTACATATTAAGGGTAATTTGGGCTTTTGAACCACCCCAATTGGAGTTTTCTAGAATTAATTATGAATTTGGAAGTTTAGTCATTGTTATTGGAATTTTCTGTGCAATCCGAAAATAAAAGGGGTTTTTACCAATAATGGATTTCCAAATGAGAAAAGGGATTTAGAGATGTTGGAAGCTTGGAAAAGCCTTATTTCAAATCAAGAAGTCAAAAATTTATTAAAGTGAATTTTCATAATTATTGGGAATTTATTTGTTTTATTGGTTATTTTAGGGATATTTTTGTCATATGTGCGCCGGAAAAATTATTAATTCTTGAGATCGACTATCAGGTAGTAACCTTAATCTTCATATGCTTTGTGTTACTCTGTATGTTTGTTTTTCCATGATTGTGGACCCGTGTCCCCGAGAAGGGACATGCGTTTGTGTGCATTCAGTGTGGTCTAGGTTCGGAGCCCAACTACTGTGTTTGCAATTAACATTGCATAGCTGATATGCTATATTTATGTTACTGCGCGTTTGTTATTGAATGCTTATTACTTATTATTTTTCCTGATTATGGTGACATACATCATGCATTGCATACACTTTTCATACAAGATTAATGATTACTCTGGGATTCATAAGCTTTTGCAAGGGTTCAGGTAGTTCTTCTAAGACAGTACTCGGGGACGAAGGTAGGCGTACGGAGCGAAACTGAGTGGTTGGTGACTTTTATTCTAGATATTTATTTTGAATTACCCGGATGACTGTAAATTTATTATGTTGGCCTGTTGGGCACTATATTTGAGATAAATGTATACTAATCCCTCAGGGGAAATATTTACCTTTTTGCATTTTATTTTATCAGTATACTTTGTCCAAACCGATGCATGCTCTGCTGCTTATACTCCGATGCATGACGTAACTAACCTAGGAAATGGAATTAAAATAAAGGACCACACTACCCACCACCCGAGAGGACTAAGCCGGTAGATATGTAACAGATTCCATCCATAATGTGGAAGCTTGTTTATCTTTGACATTAAAATAGTTCATTACTCTATTAACTCCTGAAACAAGAAAATGAAATAAGCATGGAAAACACAAATTACTCTATTGGTTCCAACATTTCACTTATTTATTAACTCGTTTCCCACGTTTTAGGGTTTTGTAAGTCCGTTCATATACTGTCTTAAAAGATATTTGAATTGCCTAATCAGTATGCAAATGAATTTCCTTGTCATTTTGACACTCTAAACATTCATTACTTGTGCATGACAACTCATCCAAGTGTCCCAAACTTTTGGAGATATTATATCTTACACTAGTATTATAAACCCTTTCATAGTCAATATGTTAAGATAACAAAAATTAATGACTCAATGAAGAGCTTTAATGACAGCGGCGGAATTGTAATTTGTAAGGACTTGATTTTGTTAAATTGAAAGTTAAGTTGAAACTCTAGAAATCAGAGTAGAGTAATATAATGTTGAAGCTTTTCTGAACTATCAAATCCTTTATTAGAAACTGCTCTTACTTTAAATATTTCAGTCATGAATGTGCATATTTATGCAGCAGTTGTTAAAGCATGCTCGTGTTTACGCAAAACAAGAGAGAAGCTAATAATTTTCATAATTTTTTTGTTTTGCAGCTCATATCTTTGTTTAAGAAGAAATGGTGGCAATAGAAGATGTGTATGCTACTTTTTGTAAAGAGGATTCTTAATGGAGATAGGAGAGAGAATTTGAAGCACTATTTTTTCAGAAGATGGCGTTTGAAGGATGGTTGAGGCAGAGTAGTAGAACGTGTTCATAGGTAACTTCCTAACACACACACACATATTTCCTCTATCCTTGACTGTTGCTAAACAATACTAGTATATTATGTATAACATAATTTATTGGGCCCACATTGGGTCAAACTGGCTAGAAGCCGAAAGGATCAGATTTGGATTCTGAGGTTCCCATTTCTAAATCAATCATGCACAAGGTGGAAGAAGTCATTCATATGAAGTTACTACCAAAGTTGTGAACTGAAACTTAAAGAACGTGTCCTTCAATCAATATAATGTCATTACCACAGAGAAGATAAAAGAGAAGAAAACGCCGCACAGTAACATCAGAACCTATTGTTTATATCAGTAAACCAGAATATGACTAATGCCTATATATGACCAGAACTGTACATGAGTTTCACTATATTACATATATACATGGACAGTTTGTAGAGTTTAAAAGCTAAGACCATCAAATGCTTTTTCAGGGATTATCATGTCCAGGAGTTTGATCTTGACCTGATCTGCTTCCTTCATCACCTGACGAGCTTTCAGATTTTATGTCTTGCATCTTTGCATACTTGGCACAATATTCTGTCTCAAACAGAAACATTATTATTTCACATTTAGCTTATCACACAGTGGTAAGGAAGGTTACAAGCTACATAATTCAGTTAGTTTAAGGAATTAAAGAACGTTTTTGCTGTTGGAAAGTAATGTAACTCGTAAACTACAGTTTCCTCACCTCTAACTCTTTGTTCGAACTTTTCTTTGTTGTACAGCAATAATGCTGCAGCATCATGATTGTTAGGATCTTCAGGATTTGGTTCACGCAAGAGGTCTGGAATAATTTCATCAAAGATTGCTACAAGACCTGTAAGAAATGAAAAACCAAAAAGATGCAAGCATGAAAATCCATAAAAATCATCAAATGCAAAAATACTTGAAAACTTTTCATATAAATAAAGATCTTAAAGTAGCAATTAATTACCATTTGATGGATTCCAATATCTTTCGTCAAGAAGATTCACGCATACAGAACCCAATCTGCAGACAAAGTAGAGTCAGCCATAGTCAGGCTTTTTGAAAGATAACAATTTGTAGCTAATAGCAAATAGCTAGTACTCACTCATCAGTAATATTTGGGTGAAATATTTTATTCGCAAAATTTAAACGGGGGGGTTTTGATGGATATTTAGGTGGAATATCAACAATAATTTTCCAGACCCCATCTTCATAAAGGCCTGCACAAAAACAAACATGAGGTTGTGACCAATTCTTCTATGATGAAGCCAAAAGTTAATTAGAGAGACGCGGAATGTGGACAGTACTCTCTTTTGGGCCATGAAACACCACTTCCAACCGATCAAGCCTAACCTCGTCTGTCAGCTTCACTTGAAAACCCTTCCTGATCCTGGGAAAAAGGAAAATATGTACAGTTAATGTAATCAGACACTTGAAACATATTTGATCTTTTGTCTGCATATTAATTACTACTTACTACTTGTTGCATAAGCTTTCTTGACTTCTATATATGTTTAATAATATTGCATTTCTTTTTTGGGATAAATACCAATTTTGCCACGAAAGTTTCGGTTTTGGAGCATCCAGCATCCGGAAGTTTTTTTGGTATCATTTTTGCCCGGAAGTTTACAAACATAGCAATCTTGCCCATTGGTTGATCTTGTCTATTGATTGATCATTTTTTGTATCATTTTTGCCCGAAAGTTTACAAAAATTTGCTCCTAAAAAAAAACTTCCGGGGGAAATTTGCTTCTATAAAAGACTTCCGGGGTATATTTGCTCCTTTTTGTAAACTTCCAGGGCAAAAATGACACCAAAAAAATTTCCGAGTGCTGAATGCCCCCTAGCCAATACTTCGTGGCAAAAATGGTATTTAACCCTTCTTTTTTCGGTAATTGATATTCAACCAATTTTACCAACTATGAGATGGGGATCAGTAAGAATACATTTAAGATTATAAGTATATATCTATCAATGCAAAATATATAAAGAACAATTAATGCACTCACAAATCACTCATATCCTCTTGTATTCTTTTGTCTCTCTTTGAAGACGACGACGACATTCTGATTCGAGTAAATCACTGCATGCAAGAGCATCAAAGAAGTTACTTGCTCAGCCAAACATGGAAATTTATAAACATAATTATACTTGTCTGATGTCTTTGTCTTCACGATTAAAGGTTTAAAAACACATGTTATATACATCCGAAAAAAAGATTGTTATAAGATAAAATGGATTTCTCATATGAAAGAAAATAGTAGTGTTAGAACCAAACCTTGATGGATCGATCTGATTGTGCGCTAGTACCAAAACTGTGATCTTGGAAAGAGAGAATGAGAGGAAGATTGTGACGTTTGACCATTATATTGCTTTTCTTAACTTTGTGATGAAAGAAATGAGCACAAGTCTCATTATATATAGACTGAGACTGGGTTGGATTGGATTAGGAAGGCTCAAAAATAATGAACAATTGTTTCTTGAAGTTGTCTTTTGGCCAACAATATTTTCTTGAATCCGTTACTACGGTTGTGACTCGTCAATGGTTCTTTTATTAGCGCCACATTTTATCTCATAAAATCATATTGTTCGTTGATGCTTTCTCCCTTTTTGCTAGTACCGAGTTCCAGTTTTAGGGTAAACAAAATAAGGAGCACGTTTTTTATTAAAAAAAAATAGCATTTTGTACTCTAAAATATTTTTTAATACTATTCAGTATCTTAGATTAATTTTTAGTAAACTCAACAACCTATTTTTTTTTTTTAAGGACACCAAATATCTATTAAAAATACTTCAAAGTGTTGGTTGATAGATGTTGGGTGCCACTAAAAAATATTTTTGGATGCTGATTGTATTAAAAATTAATTTAGGATCTATTGAAAAATATTTCAGGATGATTGATGTTTTTTCTAAGAAAAAGTGCTTCCCTTGCTTTGTTTACCTCCAAAAGATGGAAGCAGACCAGAAAGTAGAGAAGCCAAGCTAACTCTGGTTAATACTATTATTAATCGTTATAATATGATCAAATTTTGGTTTTAGTTTTTGTAGTTTTAAATCTTTCGTTTTTATCCCTGTTTAATAAAATTTGGTCTGAGTTTAACAATAGGTCCTTATACTTTTAGGGAGTTTTGGTTTAACACTATAATCTCTGAGAGAAAGCGATTGCCTTCTGAACTTCTTATTAGGGACTGAATGCAAAGAAATGAACACGAGTGGCTAAATAGGATTTGACTTCTCATGGTTCACGAAGAATTAAGAAATGGGCATAATCAACACAGCAGCAAGAACACAAATAATTGCACACAGATACTAGCACCATGAACTTTTTCTGCCAGTCCCAGGATTATATTCGACAGCCAAGACAAAAGTAGATTTAGGTTCAAAAGGAAAATATTGATGAGAGGGCTAAGTGCTTCAAGATATTATACCTGTGCCCAGTGCAGAGAGCTCAACGGCTTTGTACTGGTTCAGGAATTTCTGCATTCAAAAGAAAATGCGACGTCAAAACCTTATCAAACGTTGAATAATAGTCCCATTCTTTATGCTCGTAAAAGAACATACATCTAAGACCAATGATTCTCAGGGGAAAAACATACTATCCTCAAGATCATTCAATTTCCGTTAATTAAAAAGAGGGTAGAGAATCAGAAGTAAAAGAAATTGAAATCACAGGGCATTTAAAGAAAAACGGTAAATCTGAAACCACATGGAAATGCAATCAAGGTAGACAGAAAATCAATTCTTTCAACCTACTGCAAGAACAATAAAGAAGTTTCTTGCTCAGCCAAACGTACAAATTTGTAAACACATAATTTTGTTTGTATTTGCCTTCACCAGAATCGAAGGTTCAAAATCAAAAGGTTCCTTCATATCTAATCTCAATAGACTTCCATTAAATTAAAGAAGGGGCAGGGGACTTGCTGATAACTCTGAAGATGTTCATTCATTGTTCATTGCAAAGCTATAATTGGCGCAAGAACCCAAGAAGAAAGCTAAGAAGTAAACGTGGATCAAAATCTCCGGGAGAAAGAATTGCAAGAAGCTTTTGAAGTTCTACGATTAGGGAGCGAATGCAAGGAAATGAGAACATGGATCAAAATGATTGTGATAGTAACACCATAATCTCCGGGAGAAATAATGCCAAGAAGCTTTTGAAGTTCGACACTTGCCTTTGAACTTCTGATTAGCGAGTGAATGCTAAGAAATGAGCACAAGTGTCATTGAGAAAGCAGAATTGGATTGTTGCGGTTCTCGGGAATAATTTCTGGAACTTGGCTTTCGGCCAACGACATTTTCTTGAATTCGGTGATACTGTTTGTACCGTTGATGGTTAGACGCACGTTTAATAGAAGGGAATGTTAGTATTTAGGTGTCTTAGAGACAATTTATAGGAACAGATCAATACTTTTTTCTACGTTGTAGTATTTCATTATTAATAAATGAGCATATTTTATCTTTATCATATTTATGTCTCACCTTTATTTTAAAGTAAATATGTATTTGAAGATAAAAACACTAGGAATAAAATATGTGTTTATCTTGAGGATCAATGATAGAGATCATGATCATGAGGACTCAAGAACACTGTATATCTATTACCTAAAACTTGTTCCTAGTCTTGAATCACCAAAGGGCATTGATGATCTCAATAAGACTAATACGACATCATCTACTTGTATAGAGATACAAGGTAGGGACCTCATGGAATACGGGGATAGAGATGCCTTAGGCGATGTCCTGGGTAGATCTGTTGGAGAACGAGATAATCCGAAACAGACCCGTGAGAGACTCCACAAAGATTCATTGTAAAGAGTATCGTTGGATATGTAAAGTCTTTCATTGTTTGGTAGTACAGATCGTCCTGGACTTAAGGATGTCTTCAAACACTATGTCCTAGGGTTTTATTTTGACTGTACAACTCAATCCACCTGAAAATGGGGAGAACGGTGTACTCTTGGGTGTAACTCAAATATATGAGTATAGATGGACATGCCAAGAGGACTCAGTCCCCTACAAGGGATTAGTTATTCACAAGACCGGTAGGGATTGGAAAGCTTCCAATTAACTCGGGAGTCAGTGCGCACAGCAAGTGATCATGAAAAGTCATGATCTATTGTAGAGTTAATATAAGAAGATTTCTAGTTCTGTGAATTAACTATATTTAGTCAATTAAGAAAGATGATACTCTATCTTTGTTCTCGACTAAATGTGAATGATGATGTGAGGGGTGATGCCTGCACGGTATCCAAATATAAAAGGTAGATCACTTGATCAACTCAATTAGTTTTGGGGCCGCAAAGCATTGCTAGTGTCTTATGAGGTCATTAAATAAATTGGGCCCGTTAAAGGGGTTTTTTTAATTGGTTCAAGTTTATTTATGTTAGTGACTAATTGGGCCTAATGAGTTACACACAAAGGTTATTCCCGATTGTTTAAAATTAGCAAACTTGAACCAATAATTGTTATTGGGTTTTATTAAAAGTAAATGTGTAATTGGGTTGGAGTGGGACTCCAAGCCCAATGAGGAGATTTGAATTTTAATTCAAAAGGTTAGATTATAAAAGATAATTTTGAATTATCTAATATATATATATAATGATTGGATGAAGATAGGAGAAATAATAAATGAGGATTGATTTAAAATGATTTTTGAATTTTAGTTTAAGAGATGAATGTGATTCATCATCTTAAATTATTATTCAATATTCAAGATATGAATTTAATTCATTATGATTTGGATTTTCCAATTCAAGTTTGGATTGAGCCTTTCTTGTGAGAACTTAAATTAGGGTTAGACTCTTATAAAGTGCTGATTTTTTATGGACTTTTTTGAAGAAAGAAAAGGAAATAAATGTGATCCATCATCTTAAATGCAATCCAACAAGATATGAATATGATTCATCATATTAAATTCATTCAATCAATCAAGATGTGAATTTAATGTGACTTGTTGACAAGTTGTGCACTTATTACCTAAAACTCCTTTCTTAGTGCATAAGCTGAAAATTCCTAAGGCAATTAGGACTAGGAATTTTTGGCCCACCAAGGTTATAAAAGGGGGAGGGTTGGACCCTTTTTTTATTATTATCTTTATGCTCTCTAAATTTCGGTCTTTACCAAAGGTTTAGAGAGGAAATGGCACCATCCATAAAAGGGTAAGGTTCCAACCTTGTTCATCCTATCTTTAACCTAATTCCAAAAAACCACCACATTTTTGAAAATATAAAAACCCAAGGAAACCAAAACACAACCTTGTCTTCGCCTAGCAAGCATCCAAGGAGTGAGAGGTTTCAAGAGAATGAGTTATCATTGCAATCGGGGAATAGCCGTGTGGATCAATGTTAGAGGACATCAACAACCTTGAAGTCTTCGAGTGATCTAAGGTAATTCTAATCTCCAATAATCGTTTTATCAAATTATCCTAAACCTCAATAGTTGTAATCTTAAAACTCATGAATATTATAAATTGTTATGAATTATCATGAGTACCACAAAGAGTTACGGATTAATAATTAATAACTAATTAGCATAATGAGTTAAGGTTAATAATTCATGAGGATCGTAAGGAGTTATTGGTTTCCACAACGATTAAACAAATTTTTTGTTTTCAACCTCATGAAACTTTGCATGAAAGTCATGTAATAAGCAAAATTAACCATCAGGGAAAACTACAACTAGGCCCCAATTAATAGAGTTAATGGTAATTAAGTCTTTCAAAATTATTCAATTACAGTGAAGTCTAAGGGATTTGGGTCTATTCATTTCAAACATTAAAGTACAATTTCACCTTTTGTTAGGAATAACAAGTACAGAGCAATCAATGACAAGTTTAGAACAACTAATAAAGTAATACAAAAAACATTAAGGTCCCATCTTTCTTTCTTTCTTTCCAATTTCCTTAGAAACTTTAAGATGTAGTAATACCTCATGTGAAATGTGCACCATTTGATAATGGGTTGAGCTGCAAATTTACAAAATAAAGAAGAAGAAAAAAGTGGTGGAAATTGGATAAGTTCTGTTTCTCTCTTAAAATTAAAATGGTTAGTCTCTAATCAATAGAAGCTAATCATTTTAATTTTAATAGAGGCATATATAAGTTTTCAAAATAAATAGGAGTCTATGTAATTAAGGTAAAACAAAATGGTGATTATAATATTTTTCTCAAATTTTTAGTCCCTCAACTTTTATTTCATTTAAAATATTGTCCTCCAAACTACTAGAAAATATATAACATCAGGGTGTAAGTATTGAATTTGAAACTACTAGAGTTTTCATTAGAGACCTTAACAATTGTCAATTACCGTCGCATGTGGTTAGCCTTAACCAGCATGTGATAAGGAAACCAGTTGTGTTCCTCCTTGCAAGGGCAATACTGTCGCATGACGTGGCCAATATGGTAATCAAATGTCCTCAATTAATAGCAGCAAGCTAAGGGTTGAGCAAGCTAAGGGTTGAGCTTATGAATAACAATTTTTAATTACTTTTTCAAGGGTGAGATGACTAGGGAGACCCATTAAAAAGCTGGTGGAATATCCAGAAAACTTTACATATAGCACATTAGGGAGAAAAAAAATTGCACTAAGATCCCAAAAAAAAAATACTACTAAAAAATTTCCTTAAAATCTCCTGTCAAGTCCTGTGGCACATTGGGAAAATAAATAACCTTTCCTACTTTTTTTGTCAAAGGATATTTATATTACAACTTAAAACTTACAAACTCAAATACAAAAAAAAAAGAGAACAAATAAGAAGATAACCAACATATTCAAGAAGGACAAAGAGAACCCAACCTTGGACGACAAAAGACGAATAATATCAAATACAATGCTTCTACTCCTCCAATCAATCAGATCCGGAGATTTGGCATCAACGCATTCAAGAAGGAAGAGATAGTTGGTTTCAAAGACCATATTATCATGACCAAGATCTACCGTGAGCATTAGTACCCTCTTCAAGGCTAAAGCTTCGGTCATAAATGCGGAAATTGATTTCACCTTATCCACAAAACCCCATTTAAAATCACCAAAATGATCCCTAGCTACAAAGAACACCAATAGCAGCTCCATTCTTATTTGCGGAGAAAGCCCCATCGCAGTTGAATTTAAGCGTGCTAACAGATGGAGAGGTCCAATGAGTGAGATGAGTAGGAACCCCCTAGGGCCCTCCAAGCTCTTGTGTCTTTTATCGCAACTCACTCAGAAGTCAAAATTGTTTTTCCTCGCATATTCAATGACATCAACAGGATTAGGAATTTTGTGATTAAAAACCATATCATATATTTGCTTCCAAATAAACCATAAAATCCAGCAAATTAATGATATATCTTTCTTACTCAAGGAATGCGTACCTGTAATTTTAATCCACCAGGCGTTGAAGTTTGACATGCTGGCAACGTCGATTCTTGCACTAAGGGTACACCTAAACCAAATACATTTAGTCCAGGGGCAGTAAAAGAACAAGTGCTCAATCGACTCCACTTCACCATGACAGACCGGACAAGTGTTATCTTGAGATCTCTTCCTTCGCACAAGGGCCTCATTGGTAGCAATAGCCATGTTCAAGATCCGCCAAATAAACTGTTGCACCCTAGGGATAACCTTGATCTTCCAAATCGAGTTCCAGCAGGTTGAGGGAATAACTATCGAGGACCCAGCTTTGTTCTCATTCATGAGACTACCCTCTTTTCCTCTCTGATATCCCACTTTCACTGAATACACACTGTTCTTAGCACTGGTCCATACTAATTTATCACCCAACCCATTAGAAGAGATGGTGATATCATATATAGCACTCTTGACTTCCGCCGATAGATATTGATCAATAAGAGAAAGATCCCACTTACCATTGACAATAAGGTCGCACACTCTACCATTTGAGATAGAGGGATCATTTAGGTCGCTTGGCTTTTTGGGGAAATTGACACTTGGGACCCATTTGTCCTCCCATATCCTGATTGCAGTACTGTCACCTATGTCCCATCAAAGGTCTTGATTGAGAAAATTTCGGCCATCCAGAATACTAGATTTGCACCAAGAAGCCTTACAACCTTTTTTTGCTTGCATGAATTCAACCTTGGGAAAATACACACTCTTTAAAACCCTAGCCCACAGATCATTTGGACTCATAAGCAATCTCCAAGCCGTCTTAGCCGAGGACCTAATACAATAAATATATTTTAAAAAATGTGTGCCTTTTTAAATTATTGCTAGTATTGTTATCATAGTCCCTTAATATATTGATAACTTCCCAAGATATGTGGCCACCTGCAATTATATCATCATAACTTCTTTATTCATTTTTAAAATCTAAACCAAAAAATTTCTTAACCCTATAAAGTGATATATTCAATATATTACTTCTGAGTCCCTATAAATTAAAATATTTATCTATTATTAAAAATTGCTAACAAATTTTATGTATATGCTGTAATTCTAAAAATATGATATACTTAAAAGTAAGTGAAAAACCTTACATGTATTATATAGTTTTAATGGTAGGAGTAGGGGAGGAAAGCTAAGTCTTAACTTTTTTTAATATTTCGAATAAACAAATTTTATATACATAATTATATACTCTCTAATTTTTCTCTTTACATTAATATTAGACAATTATCTATATAATATTTGATTATTTGAATCGTTAAAAAATTAGGCAATTTCAAAAAGTTAGTATGGTTATGAGAAAATTATTAAACTATCATGGTGTATAAATTGTTATAATATATTAAATATTTAATTTTAATTAGTTTTAGATTTTAAAAATAGATAAGAAAATTTTAAAAATGCAACAGAGTGGCCACGTATAATAATTATTATTATTATTATTAAATATTTTAATTTAGGGAAAATCCTATTAAAAGACTCTTAAAATACTAAAATCTTGAATTAGGCCATAGAACTTAACAAATTCTAAATTAAGTCAAGTAACTCAATTTATAATTTGAAAATTGAGTGATTTTACCTATGTGCCATCTTGTTCTCTCCCTCTATTAATTCAATAACTTTTTCCTTAAAAAAACGTCATTCTCTCATCTTAAACTCAATTTTCTCTCACATATGCACCTCTATTACATCTTCTTCATTCAACAATCATCTCTCCTCCTTCGAAGTCTCTCTCCTCTTTCTATCCTAGTCATATCTTCTTCCCCACTAACAAAGTTTGATCACATTTACATGCATACCAACAATCAGAATAACGAGAAAAATAAGGATTACAAAGCTGGAAATATTCTTAAACAATTTCAAGTATGAACAACGACAAATCTGGGAAAAAGGAAAGGAGAAACTCATATTTCCCACATCAATTGAATAGGAATCCAAGATGTTTTTCCTTAGAAGAAGATACCTCTCCATCTTCTCTCACCTCTCCTCTTCTAGATGAAAGCTTTGACACAAGAAACCCAAAAAAGTTTTGATTCTTTCTATTTTCTCTTTTTCGGTTGTTCATTGATAAACCTCAATTTTAATATATTTTATCCTCCTTATTCATTTATTTTGGGGACTATTTTAGGATAATTTGAATTTATTATATAATATTTGGATTGTTAGCCAATTTTAGAAAATAATATAAATCTGAATTGATTATGATATTAATTAGCTTAAATTATTAATATTCTGATTGCTATATTTTAATTTAATAATATTTCTAAATATATGATAGATCACGATTTTATTTAATTCTTGCAGGACAAGGCAAAACATGTTAGAATATCCTACTATGCATAATTAACTTTGGAAGCTAAAAGAAGATCTAATGGTTGAATTTTATTAAGCTTTTTAAAGTTTAATGGGCTCAAGTTGATACCCCAAAACCCTCTCTTCCTCCCCATTAATTAACCTAGCCGGATATACTGAGACATGCACGCTCCGTGGACGAGAGGCGGCCACAGATTTGGCAGACGCTCCCATTGAAGCCAAAAGGGTCTTCTCACTTGTCTAACATTCATCTCCTTTTGCCATTCACACCCTTGGACCCCACCATTCATTTAAACCAATTCCCTTCATTATCCTTTTTTTTTAAAAAACAATTCTAGGATATCCATTACTGATAAGAGATGAGTACAAAGGAAAGGCGACCTCAAGGGAAAGCCAGAAGACATTATAGACGCAATAAAGCAACAACTCTGAAAAAAAAAATAGCAAGCAAAGCATAAAGAGACTAGGCGGGAAAGAAACATAAACATAGAAACAGAATCACAAAAAGACAAGCACTCCGATCAACCAGGATCCTCAGGTCGAGGTCTTGAGGGTACTTGATGAGGAGCATATCTAATGGTCTTCGAGTCATCATCCAGCACTGAGAGCAAAGGGAGTAAGGGTATATCTACCCACCCAATAGGGCACACCCCCTTAACAGTAGATGCAGCAAGAGAGTCTGCTGCTTTATTCCCCTCTCGGGGAGTGAAACGGACCATGAAACTGGGTTCTGATTTGAATAACCAAAGGATATCTTCAAGAATTCCTTGAGATTGCCATTCACCAAGGTCTAGTTTATCTTTTTTCATACAATGCACTAGTAGTTTGCAGTCGGACTCAAAGATGAGGTTCTTATTCCCCAAGTCTTGGGCTATCATTAGCGCCCTTTTCATAGCCAAGGCTTCTGTCATGAAAGCTGAGATGGATTTTACTTTGTCAACAAAGGCCCATTTCATGTTCCCCATTGGTCTCGAGCAGATAATCCCAATAGCAGCTAGCTTTGAGGAGTCATGATAAGATCCATCTACATTAATTTTGAGCATATTCTCAGGCGGAGGATCCCATATACCTGCCATCCTTAATGCCTTATCAATTAAAGTGTCCTCCATTGGAGGGTTCCGCTTTGCTGAAATCAACCACTGACTTGTATGTTCGCTCAAGGACTGCTAGTGGCTCAAGGGTAGCTGCATTGAATAGTGCTTCATTACGCTCTTTCCAAATGAACCAAAGCAACCAACATATATATTCAACATATGAGTCTAAGAAGGGGCTGTTAGGTGCCAGGATATCAATCCACCACTTTTTAAAATTATGGACTTGTCCCAGATCAATTTTGAACGATAAACAGCAGCCAAACCAGATGCATCGGACCCAAGGAAAATGGAAAAATAGGTGCTCCATAGACTCGCTCTCGCTTTTACAGATAGGGCAAATAGGCGTAAGGGCCCTTTTCCATTTAACAAGAGCTTCATTAGTTGCTATGGCATTTGTCAAAACTCTCCAGATGAAGTTACTAACTCTTGGTGTAACATCCCATTTTCAAAAGCAGTATAATTTTTTTTTTCATCAGAGTAGAGCATTGGAGCGATTGAGTAACTGATACATATATTTATAAATGCCGTAAGTCTGGTGATTCTGAGAAACGGTACATTGACCGAGAGTTTTCAAAATGAATTACAACATAAGAGAGTCTTCGGTCGGGACTCGTACGGCCTGCTCGCCTTACTCCTCGGTCCTCGGTTCTTCCGAACTCCGACGCTATGATAAGAGGCGAGATCCAATTGCAATTTGGATCTCGGTAGCGATTAACCTCATGCTTAAATATGACTACATATACACGACGCGAGCAATCAATACAACAGTCCACAACGAGATGTATGATTAAAAACACATAACCACGTATACAAGATAATAACCACGTATGTAACATAACCTCGTATGATACAACATTAATAACCTCGTATGTGACATAACCTCGTATGTAACATACCGTGTATATAGCATAACCTCGTACACTACTACACAACAAACATATATAATCATACAATAACCATCAGAGTTAGTGTTACAGTACGCGAACGTACCTTTTTGGCGGTACAACGGAACTTTTACGGAAAAACGTGAAATTCGACAGCGGGAAAAAACGGTGTGGCGGCGCACAACGGCGGCTCGACGGCGGTACGATTATCTCGGATATCCTATAAAGATAATATTTAACAACTTTTAGCAGCATAACAGGCATTTTAGGTACAAATTACCATTTTGCCCCTGAACCCCTGTCGGCGGAATTTCGCGGAGCTTATTGTTTTCGCTCTATCTCTCTAGAATTTTGACGAGATCTTTTCCCTCATCATATTTTCGAAATATATATCATATTTACCCCTAAATATGATATCTAGACTATCTTGAAAAATTAAAGATAAATCTAGCATTCCTACTATATCTACCGAAAGAACTACAGAAACTAAAGACCGGGGACCGAAGAACTTACCCAGACTTTGCTCGAGACTTTCTCCAAAGCTTCTCTCTCTAACTTCTCTCTAAGAGGCAGATTTTTGGTGTGAGAAATGAAGAAGAGGAGCTTGGTATTTATAGAAGAGACGGATGGCGAACGGTAAATAATTCGAACTTCGTCTTGACGAATATGGGACCGTAGGATCGCATTTTTGAGGACAAAACACTCTTGGCCCTCCATTTCTTGTGCAGACCTCCCCTCCCCAATAGTCAACAAAATGATGTCATCTTGATGGTGACATCGAGCGTCTGCGATAAAGTTTCGTCCGGTGTGCGAAACGCGTAATCTTGGAAAATGTCAAAATTCGAATTCATAACTTTGAAGATCTTCACTTCCTCATCAATAATATCTAATTTAACTTAGATTTCGGTCCCTTACGGGGTTCCAACAGCCGTTGAAGTTTTCTCGAAAAACGTGTCCGAACACGTCCGGTGTCGGAAATCGCTTTCGGAATCATCAATCTCGGATAATAATTCACTGATTCCAAATATGTCCAGATAATTATAAACTCATCTCTAGATGTTGAGTTATAATTATTTTCTTCAAATCAAAATGTGAATATCGCATTTTTCCCTATTTCGTCTTATTAGGCAAATGCGCTAAGGCCGGAATTAACTTAGGAAGAGGTCACTTGAAGGTAAAAACTCACTGATCAATATTTTACCTTGACTTTGGAATTCCTATTCCTGGTTCTCTAGATAGGATCCGTTTCCTATTTATTCCATTACTATTCACTATATTATATAATAATACAATTTTACAAAAATATCATGATATTTATTTATTTATTTCTTTTATTTTTTATTTATTTTTCTAAGCATAAAATATTTTATTTATTTTTATTTTTTATTTATTTAATAATTTCGAATTTCTCCAATTAAAAATAATTATTTAAATTATTTTTAATTCATTTACTTTATACCTTAATTATCCCATTAATTATCAGATTAGCCACTTACTAATTTTTGATAATTTTCTTAATTAGGATAAATCATTATCTCACAATTATTTTACTTACATTGGTATTTTATATCCCATGTAAAATATTAAAAATCATGGGGTCAATTATGATCCCCAAAATAATATTAAATCTTGCCTCATTATTTTTTCAAGGGAAATTATCCCAAAAAATTCCTAAAATTAGAGACAACATACTTTCTAATTTTTAACAAATATTTAATTGCCTCCTGGGATTTATCATAATATTTTTAGGCCATTTAATGCCTCAAAAATACATTTTATGGATTTTAGCTCTTTATCTCTCCTAATTTCCATAGTAATTACCTTAGAAAATAAGATAATTATTACTTATTATTTGAAACCACATGTTCACCTATTTTCAATAGGTATTATCTATTGAAATATAATATTCAGATAAATAATTATCCGGGTATTACACTTGGGATCACCTTAATTTTCCAAATGTGCTTCCATATAGTGCTTGTTAGGGCAACCGAAGGGCCTGCATTTTGGGCAAGTAAAGAGGGGTCTGGATTTGTGAGATGCTACCCAAGTTTAACTGAGTACTCCCCATTTTTTGCCAAGGTCCACATCAATCGGTCATCAGAGGGCACCCTTGGAAGTGGGATGGAAGTAATAGCTGCAGTAGTATTGCCATCAATGAGATGTCTGATTGGATTAATATCCCAGGTTATGCTTTCAGAAGAGATTAGTGTTGCTACTGTCTGGTTTGATTTTTTTAGGACCGCATTCTCAGTCTACAAACTTCGAGGAGCTAGTGAGGGGATCCAGTTGTCTTGCCAAACCCGTGTCGATCGACCGTTGCCAATCTGCCAACATAGATCTTTTTTGATGTAGTCTCTACCATCAAGGATGCTAGACCAACTCAAGAGGCTCGATGGCCTTTTACTGCATCAAGGAAGGGGCAATTAGGGAAGTAGAGGCCTTTTAGAATTTGTGCCCACAAATCATGAGGATTTTGGAAAATTTGCCGGCCGTCTTTGCAAGAAGAGCCTCATTGAATTTAGTGAAGTCCCTGAAGCCCATACCCCCTTCAACTTTTGACTTAGTTAATTTTTGCCATTCTACCCAATGTGTCTTGTTGTGGCCTCCCCACCAGAAGCTAGCCACCAATCTGTTGAGTTCTTTGCAGGTCTTGACTGGGAATTTGAAACATGTCATAGGAAAGATAGGAATGGCATTTATGACAACCTTTATCATGACTTCACGCCCTGCAAAGGATAGTTGCTTACTGCTCCAGCCTAGTACCTTCTTGCTTACTTTCTCTCGGACGTATGCAAGTGCCTGATGTTTAGTTTTGCCCCAAACACTAGGAATACCAAGGTATTTGCCTTGATCGGGGCTTTCACCAATGCCAAAAGTGTCACAGATATTTTGCCTTAGCTCTTGCGGGGTATTATCTGAGAAAACAATACTAGATTTCTCCAAGTTTGCTGATTGGCCTGAAGCTATGCAATATGTCTTGAAGATCTTGGCTAGTACTTGGCAATTTTGAATATCTGCATTCATGAAAAACAAGGCATCATCTGCGAAGAAACTATGGGATATGACGGGACATAAGTTAGTTAATTTAATCCCTAGGAGCCGACTCTGTGAAATGGCTTTATTGATCCTGCATGAAAGGGCTTCTAGAGATAAAATAAACAGATAGGGTGATAAAGGGTCCCTTGACGGAGCCCTCTACCAGGGCTAATTGAAGCAATTTTTTCACCTGCAATACAAAGATTAAGATGAACAGACTCAACACAAATCATGACAAGGTTAACCCATTTCCTGGAAAAGCCAAATTTAAGCAATACATTGCGTAGGAAGTCCCACTCAACCCTGTCATAAGCCTTGCTCATGTCCATTTTTAAAGCGAATTCAAATTTATTACCAGTTTTTCTTCGCCTTAAATAATGAAACACCTCATGGGCTATGATGATATTATCCTGGATTAATCGACCTGGCATGAAAGCACCTTGGTTCTGGGTAACATATTGGTCCAAGTAGCATTTCATCCTATTGGCCAGGACTTTAGAGATGATTTTATAAGAGAAATTGCAAAGGCCAATAGGACGAAAGTATGAGACCGACTCAGGTTTATCTACCTTTGGGATGAGAGTAATATTGGTCCCATTTATATTATCAAGAGGGAGACTTTGTTCAAAAAAAAGCTTTAACCATGTTAACAATTGTATCGCCCACCTCGTTCCATGAGAATTGGTAGAATTTACCTGGGAAGCCATCCGGGCATGGGGCCTTAGAGCCCCTTAATTCAAAAACTGCTATTCGGACTTCCTCTTTTGTAACAGGATGGAGGAGGGCCTCATTTTCGCTCTCATCAATTTTTGCCTCAATTGGGTCAAGCGCATCCGTGAGGTGCCGCGGCCCTGTAGGGGAGAATAGGGAAGTGAAATAGTCAATGAACACATGATTTATAATATTTTTATCTCTGGTCCACACTCCATTTTCATCCTTTATACTCAGGATTGAATTTCTTCTCCTTCTGATTACAGTTGAGGTGGAAGAATTTTGAATTTTTGTCTCCTGATGTGAGCCAAGCAATGCGTGAACGCTGCCACCAGTAATTTTCCTCTTGGTCCATCAAGTCCTCAATACATCGTAGAAGGGACATTTCTTCCTATTTGCTCTCCACAGTTTGGAAACCCTGTTGAACAGTTATTAGACAAGATTTCAATAGTTCAATCATTCTTTTTCTGTTAGGAAAATTATTTTTGCTCCACTTTATTAGATATTTTCTACAATTGTTTAATTTGAGAGAAAATTGAGTAATGGCACTATTTTCATGCATACTTCCCCCTCCTCAACCATCATGAACCACATGCATATAATCATTATGAACAATCCAATAATCCTCAAACCTGAAAGGTTTAATGACATAGTTAAAATTAACAAGCAAGAGATGGTGGTAAGAGCCTAATGGCACAATATGAAAAACTTGAGCAGAAGGAAAATTATGACAAAAAATATCATTTCCCATAACCACTACAAAAAAACTGATGTTTTGTAGCGGTTAAAATTACGTATTTGTAGCGGTTTTAACCGCTACAAATGACGTTAGTAGCGGTTTAAAGAACCGCGACAAAATACACCGTTGCAAGATGTTTTGAAAACCGCTACTCATATAATAAAACCGCTACAGTATTAGTAGCGGTTTTGAGTTACCGCTACAAGATGCCCTCAAGATGACGAATTTCAAAAGAATTGGCATACAACCGCTACAAATATTTAATCCGAATTTAAATTAAAATTTGTAGCGGTTTTACAACCGCTACAAAATATTGCAAAATTGCAAAAAAAAAAATCAAAATCAAAATTTATGTCCATTGTTACAATATTATGTTAAATATTTTTATTATTTAAGTGACAAATTAAATTATAATAGTTAATATTTAAAAAAATAATTAACTTAAGTTAGATAAGTATAAATATTATGTAAGTATAATGCGAGAATGTGTAGATAATAAGGATTTATTGTGTTGTTGACCTCTAAGAAAAAAAATTATGTTGTACATTAGATGATATTCGATTATGTAAAGAATGTTGCGATGATAGAAGGAATATTGAGGATATATACTTAAAGTTCTGGATAAGGAAAAAAATAGTATCAATATTATAAGAAGGGAAAATAAAACATTGAAATCAAAGATTTTGTAAGGGGTGAGAAGAAATAAGAGAAAACGAGAGAGAAGGGGGTGGGAAGAAATGAATAAGTGTGTCAAATGAGGTGTGGTGGGGATATTTATAAGGATATGCGTAACATTTGTAGCAGTTGATGTGACGGATTTTGTAGCGGTTTAATGTTTTGTAACGGTTAAAACCGCTACACAAATTCATTAGTATTTTAAAAAAAAACAATCAAATTTTGTAGCGGTTTTTTTTTTTTTGCATTTTGTAGCGGTTACAAAACCTCTACAAAAATTTATTGGTATTTTTTAAAAAATAAATAAATTTCAAAATATCACATTTTGTAGCGGTTATACTAAAAACCGCTACAAATATGAACGTATTTTTTTTTAAAAATATTTTTTTAATATTTTTTTGTATAACTTCTATTTGCAACATTTTTAAGGACTTCACATTTGTAGCGGTTTAACTAAAAAACCCGCTACAACCGTTCACCGCTACCACAACCGCTACAAATGAAGAAACTATATCTCGTGCGTCGTGAAAATTTGTAGCGGCTTTCGATAACCGCTAGAAAAGTTCAGATTATTGGCATTCTGCAGCAGGTTTTTGATATAAACCGCTACAGATAAACCACCACTAATGGCGCGCCATAAGGCGCAAATCGGGCGCCATATTTGTGACGGTTTGTATAAATAAACCGCTACAAAATAACAGCTACAAATTTGGCGCCAACTTAGCGCCATATTTTGTAGCGGTTAGTTTATCATAACCGCTACAAATGTTGTTCACGAACCAGCGCGCCACTTGGCGCGAGTCATACCGCTACAAATTCGTATATTTGTAGCGGTTTATTTTGACCGCTACAAATTAACCGCCACAAAGTGGCATTTTTTTGTAGTGAACCCGGTCAATTCTTTCTCTGATTGTAGCCTCGCCCTGTCGTCGGTTACACCAAGTGAACCACGATCCATTGTATCCCAAATCAATAAGAGAGCAATCAGAGATAAATTTTTGGAAGTTGAGTATTTTCCTTATGGCTCTTGGATTACCACCTTGTTTTTCCTAGTGAGAAGTGATGTCATTAAAGTCTCCCAAGCATACCCAGCTCTCTGCTCTGCAAAGAGAAAATTTAATGATGCTTTCATACATAAGGAGCTTATCATTTTCTGTTGGGGGATCGTAGACAAAAGAGATATACTGGGGGAAGTCCAATGATGAGTTGAAGACTGAGGTGTGGATAACAGTATTGGACGAGGAAATAATGTTCACAGTAGTTTCCTTTTCCCAAAATAAAGCAAGGCCACCACTTAGTCTTGTGGGATCAACAATCCATTCTTCATCTAAGCCACAACGATGTCTGATCCTGCTAACATATTTGCGCCTCTTCTTTATCTCTATGAGTAAGACTATGTGGGGTTTTTGTTTATTGCATACTTCCCGTAGGTTTTTTTTTTACCGTCAGGGGAACCCCTAACCCCTGACAGTTTCAAGCTAAAAGACTCATGGCGAACCGATGGTTGCTTGGTGGCAACCATCGGCGTTGATCAAGGGATCAGAGATGGTGAAGAGAGATTTTTTCCATTATCTTTCCAGTCCTCCAGGGTCGACATTGGGTTGGTAGAGGCTGTGGGCATAGGCCCATTTTTTTGATTTTTCGTGGGCCTCTTTTACCCCTCATTGATTTTTTGAGCTTGTGCACATTCATGCCTTGGGTCCCACCTGGGGTAACTACACGGGTATCACCAACATGAGCATCAGATTCCTGGTTGATGGAGGTGAGGCGTTTCTTCAATGGGTTAGGGCTCTCTTCGCCAATCAATGGTTCTGGGGATCTTTTCAGACTGATCTGATTCAGCCTTGTGGTCACCGCAGCGATCGGAGAAAGGCCCAAAGAAGGAATAATTGCGGTTTGACCGTCAGGCTCTTCATCTGGAAATTCGACCCTGTACGATTCGGTTTGGTTGATGGAAATCCGGCTAGATTGACGCTGCTGCACTGTGTTGTCGGGGGAGATGGATTAATGGAATTGATTGTATCTATGGGTGATTTAAGGGAGGGTGCAGATTCAGGTTGGTTCGGCGGATTGATCGGCGTTTTTTCAGGGTTTAATTCCTTGATGCTCGGCGGAACAATAATCTCAGCTTTCCTCTGAATTTGATCATTAAAAGGGCCATTTAATCGGGTTTCACCGTTGGGAATTACTTCCTGGCGTAATACATAGCTACTGGATTCCACGGCTTGAAATTGGGGTTGCAGATTACTAGGACTAAGCTCCCTGATTTCCGGCGGTAATTTACTCTCTGTTTCCTTTTGTATTTGCTCAGTTGGAAGTTCTTTAATTCGGAGAGTCCCGTTAATATCCTCATTATTATGCATTAATTGCCTTCCTGATTCCTCGCCCTGAACACAGCGCTTCCCAAATCGATCAACATCATCAATCCTCCTGTGGCCTTGGACGTGGCCGATTGCCGGTGGTGGCTGTCTTTGGTACATCGCCGCCTTATCCCAGTTTGAGTCATGAATCACCATTGCATCCTCAATCACCTTGACGTGTGCAGTACCAAGCTCACTCCCAGGTCGAATATCTTCTTCTTCAGTCTCGGTGGCAGCAGCTAAGAACTTACAGTTTCTTGATTCATGGTCAATCCTCCCACAATTGTAACAATAGTTTTGGAGTTGCTCATAACAGACAAATACCCAAATTGGGTCACGGTGAGGTCTAGGAACCCAAAAACCTTTAACTAGGGGTTCACGTACCCTAATCAGTACTCTTGCTCTAATGAAAGTCTGAGATAAATGATCTTGCAATTTTGGTGATTCATATAGGACGGTTCTACCAACAGCATCGCCCAGCTTAATCGCATTTTCCCCATCAAAAGCAGCATGAGGCAGACCGTGGAATTGAACCCAAAAGGGGCACCAGTCAAACTTAACCTCACCAAAGATCATATACTCATCCCAATGTTGGATATTCAGCAGTGCACCCTGGATGGCCCACGGACGACCTTTCAAGATTCGGTTATAGTCATCAGTATTCCCAAAGCGAAATAGGTAGGCATTTTTCTCAGGCATATCATGTATCTCCATATCTTTGGCTAGACCCCATCCTTTTTTAATCATTGAGATCACAATGCCTTTGTTTAGGAATTTATCTGTTTCCAGTCGACCCACCAAAGCGTGCCCTTTCTGCACATTGATAGGAATTTTGAGGTCCAGGTTCACTTCTTTGGCTCGCTTGTTCCCTCCACTATTTTGATTTTTTTCCATTGGTTGTCTGCTGCAAGGTATAGTGCCTAGCCTGATTGCGTGACTTTGAACAAAGGAGAAAAAGACTCTGAAGAAAACTGTAGTAGCAGCGTTCAAGATGGAGTGATCACAATAGGATAGAGGTATTCACTCGCTCAAACCAGAAAGGAGGATCTCACAAACAGGGGGAGGATCACAAAGAGGAAGGGTTCTCACAGCGGAGAGGAAAAGCTCTCACAGAGGAAAAACATTTCTCTTCATTATCCTTGACACGCACGAATTGGTGAGTTCGTGGGCATATTCATCATGTTAGCGACTTGTTTGGCTCTTGGAGAAAGGAGGGCAGCTTAAGCTCGTTGAGAGGCAACTTGGGAGGAACATGGAGGAAGCAAGAGCCTAAGACTTGCATTTAAAGACCATAAGGGAGCGTCTTCCCTTTATCAATTTATTTCAAGACTTGGAAATTATTTAGTTTTAGATAATTTTGAATTGTTTTCTTGAGAACAATCTAGTTTTAGATTGTATATATGTTATTTAATTTGGATTAAATTGATAATTCAGATTTGAATTATGCTTAAGATATTTGCTGGAATTTTTATTTGCAAACTGTTTGATTGTCAATTATATTATTAATTGAGTTTTCATTATTAATTTAATTGTCAACTTAGGTTTATCATCTTGGTTGTTTAATTAGGTTGTTTAATTGTCTAGTTAGACAATTGTGAACATGATTCCTAAAACTATCTTGAAATTATTTTAACTGGTTTTAATGGACTTAATTAAACTAACGTTTATTCTATTATGAGTTTTCTAGTGAATTTAGTGTTATTGAACATGAGAGTTTTCCATGTTTCAATTAGGTAATTAAATTCATTAATTACAATCTTTCATTAATCCCCTTTGGTCTAACTAAATAATTAGGGCTAAGAAAGTTAATTTCATGTTAATCTTAAGTTGTTCCCTTCACCGCACTTAGGAACTAAATCATCTTACTTAATTTTCTTATTTGATTTTCTTAGTTATTAGTAATTTCTTTTCTTAGGATTTTAATTCTCTTTTCATAAATCCCCCAGAATTGTAATTGCATCTTAGTTCCATTCTCATATAGGTTTTCTTTGACCAAAAAAATTCTCATATAGGTTTTAGAGTCATTTTCATCTTACATTTAGTTTAGTTTCATTTCATTGCATTTTTCATCACCTAAATTCAACCTAAAGAAAAACTCACAGATTGCTCCTTGAGAAAATGATCTAGGTTGACCCTATATTGTTAAATTAATTAGCTCCTAGTTTAATTGATTGATTTAACAACAAAAACAACGCATCATTCATTTTTCTCAATGTTCGAGTCTGGAGATCCCAATGATCGCACTTTCACCAAATTCCTTTTGTGCTTCACTAAATTCCTTTCGTGCCCTATATAGGTCGTTTTTCCTCTCAAATTTTGTTTTGCAACTCTTCTTAAATTTTGTTTTACAATAACTCAAGGTTATGGAGGTAATTTAACCTAATTTCTAAATCTCAATTTTCTCTATATAACCTAATTAATGATTTGTGAAGTTTAATAACCAAATTAGAATTTATGCATTTCAAATAACTTATAAAGGGATTTTCCCTTTAATTTATCCTACATGAGACATTATCAAGAAGCATTAAATAGGCATTCAACTTATGACACAGCCACATATTACCAATAAATTTAAAAAATCAATAAATTATATTTATCTATCTTGTGTTTTTTTTCCTTGGGTTGATGCATAATGATAGTGTCTTTTTCAAATACAGTATAAATTAAACCTACTTCACTATGCATGTATGCTCTACTTCTAAGGTTCATTTTCATTCCCTTCTCCCTTTCTTTTTTCTCTCTTTCCTTCTACAGTATAAAGTTTTTTTAAAAAAAATCATTTAAATACCATTTGGATTTGTAAAACCCCGAAGTTTCCGAATTTGTAAAAAGATTGAGAGGTACCAAGGGCCATGAGGGATATGCAAATTCGGATGAAAACCCTTATTTTTAAATAAATTAAGAAAAACAAAAATACCCTCATCGAAGGGCCGGCCCACCGGTGGGGGGGGGGTTTTTTTTTCTTTTGGGGGTTTTTTTTTTTAAAAAAAAAAACAAAATAATAGATTGAAAGTGTGGGGGGTGGGGGGATAGGGGGGGGCAAAATAATACATTGAAAGTGTGGGGGGTTAGGGGGCCACTTGGTTCCTTCATTATATATATACATTAACAAATATATATATTCTTCTTAACATTTTTTCAACGGTATTTACAAATCCCATAACACAATTTACAAATTCTATAACGCCAATTACAAATCTCATAACGCTATTTACAACTTTTTTGGAGGTTTACATTTTTACTTCTCTGATGCTTGTGATTGAAAAACAAAATAAAAATGCACTTTTACAAATCTCATAACGCGATTTACAAATTCCATAACGCCAATTACAAATCTCATAACGCCATTTACAACGTTTTTTGGAGGTTTACATTTTTTACTTCTCGGATGCTTGTGATTAAAAAAATGCACTTTTACAAATCTCATAACGCTAATTACAAATCTCATAACGCCATTTACAACATTTTTTGGAGGTTTACATTTTTTACTTCTTTGATGCTTGTGATTGAAAAAAAAAATGCACTTTTACAAATCCCATAACGCAATTTACAAATTCCATAACGCCAATTACAAATCTCATAATGCCATTTACAACATTTTTTGGAGGTTTACATTTTTTACTTCTCTGATGCTTGTGATTGAAAAACAAAACAAAAAATGCACTTTTACAAATCCCATAACGCGATTTACAAATTCTATAACGCCAATTACAAATTCAATAACGCCATTTACAACTTTTTTTCAACTTTACATTTTTTTTCAATCGAAGCATCATCGAGAAGTAAAAAAATGTAAACCTCCAAAAAAACGTTGTAAGGTACATTATTTATTTTATAAGATTATTTAAGTAGTTAAGTTGATTTATTTTTAATAAACTTTCTTCATAAAGTTGTTCTACGTATTTTTCTCTTTCTATTGACGGTAAAATAGCATTGATTATTGAAAATTTTGGGATTAAAATATTGGTAAAGTTTTGAGTTTTGATAATAGAAGGTCGTATATATGAAGAGCACAATAAATAAATAACTTTAATCGGTTTAGATTTTTGTTAGTTAGTTGTTGTAATATTTAAAAGAATTTAGGATTTGTGTTATATAGGATATTTTTACCGATTAAATGAGAATCTAAGTATTTATTTGGATTACTAGAGGTATTATTTAAGGTTTAATCGGTTAGTTTTGCTAAATCTTGAACTATATAAAATTATAAATTGGGATTTAAAATTAGAGATTTATATGATTTTGAGTATGTGGAGGTTTGGAGATTATTTAATAAATTGGGTTATACTTATAAAAGTTAGTATTAGGTTAAAAATTTAGGAATAGATAAATTGTCATTTTTAGGAAAACTAAAGTGAGATAATAATTTAATTAATTATTTAATTATGGTATTAGTGGTTATTTTTGTTAATTCTATTAACATATAATTATGTATTTACTGTTAAAGGGGACTGATTTCTCTCACGGTTAGTGTTGTCTCAAGAACTTGAGGTAACCACTTTCCAATTTATCTTGTATACTTGTTGAGGTGATTATAAGCGTATGCTTATATATTTAAATGATATGAATATATTATAGTTTGTTACCTATGAAAATGTATACATGTGTGAGATATTTGTTTAAAGGTAAATTTTTAGTTAAGTGGGCATAAATTGTTTATATTGTTATGATTAAATTGTTTATTTTGTAATTATGAAAGTTATGCATATGGTGTTGAATATTGAATATAAGTGTGAATTGTTGATGCTGAAAATTGTGACACTGCACTGCATATTGGGTGTTTTGGATTGAGATGAGATGTGATGGTAGGAGATTGATTTTTATACCACGTGGTATTGCCGCCATTGAGCGCACAGTGGACGGCCGGATATTTTCAGGGCCCTTGGTATCATCCTTATCCTTTGGCCGGGATAAGGTCAGCCCTTGGGACAGTGACACCTTTCCATATTCGAAGGAAAGGGAACCTATGGTCCGATATGATTTCTGTAGCCTTTGGCCGGGCTACACTTCTTCATTGGTGAGCTTGGAATAATCTTGTCAAAGAGATTAAACCTATTGTATTATAGCTCATGGGTTCTGTCAACGGAAATAAGGAGGTTATAAGGATGGTGAGGGAGTTACATGCATATTGAATAAATTTTGAACTTTTAAATGGTTTGATGAATTACTTAGATTTATTGATATATTAAGGTATAATTGGCCCGCTTAACTATCTTGTAATCATTCCATGTATAGTTGTTAAATTGGATATGTGGTTACTAAGTCTTCGTGACTCACCCCTTCTTTATTCAAAAAAAAATTCAGGCGAGAATTCTGGTGTTAGTACTAAGGGGAAGAAGGAATCCGAGACTTGATCCAAGTCATCAATCTTGTATGTCTCTTTTTGTTACATGAGCATAGTTTGATGTATATTGCCAAACTTTAGGGCCTCTTTGGTATGTTGCATATTTTGATTATTCCGCTGCATAATAGAACTTATAATATGAGTAGTGACTGTTGATATGAATTTTAATGTGGAATAATTTATTTTGACCAGTATTAAACATGTTTAGGTATAAAATAGATATTTAAATGGTAATTATAGGATGATGTTACAAAACGTGTCAAAATATTAGTATTTTTGAAGTAACGTGTCGACGTCATGTATCAGTAACGTGTTGAAAACGTCGTGTCGGTGCCGGTGCAACATAGTGTACTACTACCTCTGGTGACTGTTGACTTTTTAAAAAAAAAGATTAAGGAAGCTAATTAAATTACTTTAAAATACTCATTATATTTTCTTGGGTTAAATACCAATTTTGCCATAGAAGTATTGCTAAGGGAGCACTCAACACCTGAAAGTTTTTTTGGTATCATTTTTGCCCCGGAAGTTTACAAACATTATGATCTTATCGATCGGTTGATCTTGACCGTTGGATTGTTGCTCTCTTTGTAAACTTCTAGGGCAAATTTACTCCTAAAAAAAACTTCCGGGCAAATTTGCTCATTAAAAAAACTTTCGGGGTATATTTGCTCCATTTTTTAAACTTCCAAGGCAAAAATGATACTAAAAAAACTTTCGGATGCTGAGTACCCCCTTACCAATACTTCCGTGGCAAAAATGGTATTTAACCCTATTTTCTTTTGTCCAAAGTAATTTTTTAACTTATAAATTGATATATAATCTAATGATATATAACATATAATAAGATTAAGTAAACTTATTTAACTTCCTTAATTCTAACAAAAAAATCAACTAAATATTATATCTTATTTAGTGCCAGCAAGGGGAATCTTAATCAGTAATTCCCCTCTATTATTTCTATGTATGGAAAAAACTTAGTAGTGATTGGTTTGGTGTTCAACTCCCAGCGTAGAAGTCAAAATGATCGGATTTGGATTTTGCGATTTAGAAATAAAGTAAAATTAAAAAAGAGACAGAGACAATATACAAAAGTAAATTTATTTATTTATTTTTTTTAAAAAAACAGAGAGAAAATGACTCTTCATTTTAATTGATATCACTGTTTTTCTCCCAACGGAGATTCTCACATTGTTTTAAATCAGTCATACACGTAACAATAAAGGCAAAAGCACTGATTCATATGAGGGTATTTGTTGCTTACTTTCATCAAAGCTGTGGACTGAGATTTATTGTTTTGCACTTATCCTATGACAGTACTACATGAAATCAATATTTGGGTGAACTGGTGGGTCCCTGAAAGCCACGTGGGGTGCTTTGTCTGGAAATTCGGAAGGAATGAAATTATGAAAATACAAACTTTCCAGACTCCATCTTCATAAAGGCTTGAAAAACAAACATGGGATACATATTATAACTAAGCCAATAATTCATATATTTTCAAGCCGATTAAGTTATAGAGACAGAGAGTGCATATGAACAATACTCTTTTTGGACCGTGATGCACCACTTCCAACTCATCAAGCTTATCGTCTACCGGAGTCACATCAATATCCTTCTTATTATTCAGGCTGTGAAAAAGGAAAACATGTACAATTAATTAATGAGACATATGAAACGTAACTGTATAATATTGCCTATTATCTCCACCATTCGATCATTTAATTTGTCTGCATATTATTTATTCCTACTTAATAAATATAATCTTGCATTTCTTTTCTGTGACGCGACACATTAAGATCGCTAGCTTACCACACATGCCATAAATTCTTCAATATCTCACGACTAGCAAATTGATATACTCTCTCCGGTCATTGGAACATTTTTGTAGTGCAAATTACACTACAAAAGTGTTCCTATAATTAGGACCGGAGGTAGTATTATTCACCCAATTTTTCCGACTATATGAAATATGGATCTGTAAGAATAAATTTAAGATTATAACTATGTATCTATCAACACGAAATAAAACAATTCACTTACAATCTCGATACTTTTGCATCTCTCTTGTTTGAAGACGACATTTTGATTTGAGTAAATCAGTTCTTTCAACCTGACGTTACAAGAACATTAAGGGTCTGTTTGGGAGTTTGGAGGGAAAGGAGAGGAAGGGGATGCAAGGAGAAAGGAGGGGAAGGGAAGGAAGGGAAATGAAGTATATTTCCTTTCCTTGTTTGGGAGTTAAAAAAATAGTAAGGGAGGAAGATGGAAGATTAATGAGTTGTTTTTACCATTTTGTTCTTTTCTTTAATAATTAATATAATTATTATATAATTATTATACTTTACAAATAAATTTAAATTTAAATTTTCTAAAAAAATTATTTATGTAATTTTTATATTCAAAAAATTATTTATGTGGTGGCAACGCGGTGGTGGCGGCGGCGGTGGCGGTATGGCGGTGGTGGTGCGGTGACGGTGGCGGCGGTGGTGGTGGTGGGGTGGTGCTGGTGGTGAACGAGGGTAACAAAGTAATTAATCTATTTCCCCTCTTAAAACCCTACATATTGGGGGAACTTTATTTTTTAGAAGAATGAGAGTTTTGGAGGATTTGTAAAATCCTCTGATTCCCTCTCCTCCTATTTTTAAAACTTGCAAACAAAGGAAGGGACTACCAAAACCCTCTCTTCCCTTTCATTTCCCTCCAAAATGAAACTCGCAAACAAACCCTAAAGAAGTTTCTTGGAATTAGTCTGAAGATGACTTACCACATGTTGTATAAGCTTTCTTGACTTGTATATATGATTAATAAACATAATCATACATTTCTTTTTCATTGACAACACATTAATTATGATCTCTAGCTTACCAAACATGCCATAAATTCTTTAACATCTCACAACAAGCAAATTGATATTCACCCAATTTTACCAACTATGAAATATGGTCAGTTAGAATACACTTATAATTGCTACGTCCGTTAATTAAGATTTGTAAGAATTATGTAATAACAAGTCCATTATTATATTGTAGTACACCCCAAAAAGGCCATTATATACCTTTAGTCAGATAAGAAAACTTTAAAGTAAGGACTTGCTCCTCTCCTTTTCCCATTTTATCCGCTGCCCTTTTCTCCAAAAGCTATACATTGTTTTGGGTAAAAACAAGTGATGGGGAACACTTTTCTTCTTTTTTCTTTTTTTTTTTTTTTAAAAAAAAAAAATCAATGCCCTAAAATGGTTTTCAGTTTGTAGCAACTATTATCCTAAAATAATTTTTAATACACTTAGCATCCTAAAATATTTTTCCAAAATTGCATCTTATAGGCTCAAATATTCTAATAGCATTCAATCCAAAAGTATTTTTCAAGTAGCACTCATTATTATTTTTCCAGTAAAAAAATCCAACACACTAAAGTTTTTTTTTTCAGTAGCAACTATTATCTTAAAGTAATTTTTAGTGCACTCAGTACTCTAAAATATGTTTTCAATATCACCCCTACTAGGCCCCAATATCTTTTAAAGTATTTAGTGCACTAAAATTACTTTAAGATAATAGATACTATTGAAAAATATTTAAGGATGTTGGATTTTTTTTTTTTTTTTTGTTTCCCATCACTTGTTTTAACCTAAAATGATATAGTTTTGGGAGAAC
Organism: Acacia melanoxylon; assembly: GCA_019022615.1. Taxonomy (NCBI): domain Eukaryota; kingdom Viridiplantae; phylum Streptophyta; class Magnoliopsida; order Fabales; family Fabaceae; genus Acacia; species Acacia melanoxylon. The sequence continues at coordinate 1,468,059 of JAFJYJ010000025.1, forward strand.
TGAAATGGAGGGTAGCGAGACCCGGGCGAGTGGGAAAAGGAGAAGAGGCATATCCTCAAATATACTTAGGTTTCATTATTTTTTTTAAAAAAACAAAAACAAATCAACGATTTTCATCACCAACATGTAAAGTTGCTGCACAAAAAATTATGCTTTTAGCGATAATATTAAGGGTCTTTGTTGAAAACTGAAGCTACTACTATTGTTGATGGAAGAGCTGTGAATCAGGGTCTAAAAAAGCTTGCCTTTTTAAGCCCGGGGTAAGAAAATTATATGTTTTTCAAGGCCCGCCCATGAACATACGGTCAAGGCCCCTTAGAGGGCCAAAAGCTATTTTTCTAAATTTTAACTATTTTTCCCCTTTTTTTTAAAGAAATATAATTAGTAAATTACAACAATTAAAGTTCTAATTTATCAAATAAATGTTGTCAATATTAAGGTTTAAACAACACGTATCATCCAACAAACAAATACAGTCACTAAATCATAATCAAAGGTAAACTATTGTCCACATACCACAATTACAAATAATTAATGAGAAGACTTAATAAAATAAAAAATACTTCTTATAAATATGTTTAGAAAAGTGTAAGTAGTCAACAAAATAAACAATACAAGATATGAAAAAAAAAACAATCACTAGAAAATAAGTCAAAAAATACAAAACTAGTAAGAATACTTATAAAATAAGAAATATTTTTTATAAGTTTTAAATTTTTAGGATTTTTAATACAAGATGTTCTTATGAAACTTAATTCTAAAAAAGATAATAACAACTAAATATACGCAACATCATTAATAAAGTATATATAAAAAATCAATAATATTATTATCATATAAATAATTTTTAAAAACAAAAACATACGGGCCTAAAAGGTCGGCCATGCCCTAGGCCCTACAGACCGGTTTTAAGGCCCTCTTTCACATTTGAGGAAAAACTCTTAAGCCCAGCCCTTGTAATTTTAGGGCCTAAACGGACTGACTCGACAGGCTAAGCCCATTTTCCCAACTCTAGCCGATGGTGACAATTTTTGTCTACCTTTCAGCGGTAACAATTTTGGTTGCCGCTGGAAGGCAACAACTGTTTTTTTTTTCACTACTCAAGGTTAGTTTCTACCAGGATCTTCTCCACTTTATAAATCAATCATATTTAATTAGTATATTTGATTTTAATTATTAAAAATTCATATTTAAAGTTTTAGATTACACATGGGTCAAAAAAATCATATTTAATCACTCTCTCCACTTTTTATTTTCATAAGACATAATTTAGAAGTCTAAGTAATTATAATTATAAAATGTTTTACAAAATTTAAACTGTAATTAACTAATACTTTTCTTTTTGTTAAATGAAGTCGGAAGGGAAGTACCAGAGGCCATTTAGGGGGAATATTAGGAACATCTCTATATTATTTCAATATACATGGAGAAAACTTTAGTAATTATTTTGCATATGCTAGTTTGGTATTCAGCTCCCAACTAGATGGAAGTCAAAATCAGATTGGGATTTTATGAAGTGCTTGAACTAATTTTTTTTTTTTTTTTTTTAAAAAAAAAAAAAAAAAAAAAAAAAAAAAAAAAAGAAGAAGAAGAAAGAAACAAAGACAAGAAAATGAGTCATCATGCATAGTTCTCACTTTTTATGTCATTTCCTCATTTGAGAGAATTCAAGTTGTAAGTTGTAAGTATCAATATCTGTTCTTAATTCCAACGTAACATTGCCATTGCAGAGAATCTTATGGTGGATTCCATACATAATGTGGAAGCTTGTTTCTCTCTGACATTAAAATAGTTCATTACTTTATTAACTCCTGAAAAAAGAAAAGGAAATAAGCATGGAAAACACAAATTATTCTATTGGTTTCACTCATTTATCAACTCGTTTCCTATGCTTTAGTGTTTTGTAAGTCCTCCTTATACTGTCTTAAAAGAGGTTTGAATTTCCTAATCAATATGCAAACGAATTTCCTTGTCATTTTGACACTCTAAACATTCATTATTTGTGCATGACAACTCTTCCAAGTCTCCCAACCTTGGAGATATCATATCTTACGCCAGTATTATGAAACCCTTTCATAGTCAATATGTTAAGATAACAAAAATTAATGACTCAATGAAGAGCTTTAATGACAGCAGTGGAATTGTAATTTCTAAGGGATTGATTACAAAATTAGGATAGTTAAATTGAAAATTAAGTTGAAACTCTAGAAATCAGTAGAGTAATACTACAAACTTTTTTCTATATTTAGGAGCAAAGGGAGTATAATGTTGAAGTTTTTCTGAACTATGAAATCCTTTATTAGAAACTGCTCTTACTTTAAATATTTCAGTCATGAATGTGCATCTTTATGCAGCAGTTGGAAAAGCACGCTTGTGGTTACGCAAAACAAGAGAGAGGCTAATAATTTTCATAATTGTTTGTTTTGCAGCTGAGAAGAAATGGTGGCAATAGAAGATGTGTATGCTACTTTATGTAATGAGGATTCTTAATGGAGAGAGGAGAGAGAATTTGAAGCACTATTTTTTCAGTTTGAAGCAGAGGCAGAGTCAGGAATTATAATTTGAGGGGCGAAAATTATAGAAAAGAACGTGTTCATGAAACTACATTTCATGCTTATAAACATTTCAATATTTTCATTTTAGTCTCTACATGAAATGTTTAGTGAGGACTAAAGTGAAATATTGAAATTTTTATAAGGCTGAAATATAATTTTATGAACTTTTGGGTCCTGTTCTGTAATTTTAGGGGGTGGGGGCCACCCATAACCCCCTCTAGTTCCGCCCTGGTTTGAAGGATGGTTGAGGCAGAGCAGTATAACGTGTTCATACGTAACTTACTAACACACACACAGATGTACTTTCCTCTATCCTTGACTGTTGCTAAACAGTATATTCTGTATAACATAATTTACTGGGCCCACATTGGGTCAAACTAGCTAGAAGCCGAAAGGATCAGATTTGTATTCTGAGGTTCCTATGTTCAAAATCAATCATGCACAAGGTGGAAGAAGTCATTCATATGAAGTTACTATCAAAGTTGTTACCTGAAACTTAAAGAACTTGTCCTTCAATCAATATAATGTCATTACCACAGAGAAGATAAAAGAAAAGAAAACGCCGCACAGTAACATCAGAACCTATTGTTTATATCAGTAAACCAGAATATGGCTGATACCTATATATGACCAGAACTGTACATGAGTTGCACTATATTATATATATATATATATATATATATATGTATATGGACAGTTTGTAGAGTTTAAAAGCTAAGATCACCAAATGCTTTTTCAAGGATTAGCATGTCCAGGAGTTTGATCTTGACTTGATCTGCTTCCTTCATCACCTGACGAGCTTTCAGATTTTTTGTCTTGCATCTTTGCATACTCTGCACAATATTCTTTCTCAAACAGAAACATTATTATTTCTCATTTAGCTTTTCACACAGTAGTGAATAGTGATGAAGGATACAAGCTATATAATTCAGTTAGTTTAAGGAATTAAAGAAAGTTTTCGCTGTTGGAAAGCCATGAAATGTAACTCGTAAACTACAGTTTCCTCACCTCTAACTCTTTGTTCGAACTTTTCTTTACTTTCGTCCCGCATTAATGCCGCAGCGTCATGATTGTTAGGATGCTCAGGATCTGGTTCACGCAAGAGTTGTGGAATAATTTGATCAAAGACTGCTACAAGACCTGTAAGAAATAAAAAACCAAAAAGATGCAAGCATGAAAATCCATAAAAATCATCAAATTCCAAAATACTTGAAAACTTTTCATAGAAATAAAGATCTTAAAAGTAGCAATTAATTACTATATAATGGATCCCAATCTTCTTCAAGATGATTCACGCATACATAACCACATCTGCAGACAAAGTAGAGTCAGCCGTAGTCAGCCTTTTTGGAGGATAACAATTTGTAGCTAACAGTCAATAGGGTACTCACTCAGTAATATTTGGGTGAAATATTTTGTTGGCAAAACTCAAAATCGGGCCTTCTGATGGATAATTAGTTGGAATATCAACAATAATTTTCCAGACCCCATCTTCATAAAGGCCTGCAAAAAAACAAACATGAGGTTGTGACCAATTCTTCTATATATGATGAAGCTAAAAGTTAATTAGAGAGACATAGAATGTGGACAGTACTCTCTTTTGGACCATGAAACACCACTTCCAACTGATCAAGCTTATCCTCGTCTGTCAGCTTCACTTGAAAACCCTTCCTGATCCTGGGAAAAAGGAAAATATGTACAATTAATTCAATCAGACACATGAAACATATTTGATCTTTTTTTCTGGATATTAATTACTACTTACTACTTGTTGCATAAGCTTTCTTGACTTCTATATATGTCTAATAATATTGCATTTCTTTTTTTCTGTAATTGATATTCAACCAATTTTACCAACTATGAGATGGGGATCAGTAAGAATACATTTAAGATTATAAGTATATATTATCAATGCAAAATATATATAAAAAAAAAACAATTAATGCACTTACAATTCACTCATATCCTCTTGTATTCTTTTGTCTCTCCCTGGATCAGACGACGACGACATTTTGATTCGAGTAAATCCCTGCATGCAATAACATTAAAGAAGTTACTTGCTCAGCCAAACGTGGAAATTTATAAACATAATTATACTTGTCTCTGTCTTCACGATTAAAGGTTTAAAAACACAGGTTAGTTCATAATGGTTATATGCATCCGAAAAAAAAGGATTGTTATAAGATAAAATAGATTTCTCAAATGAAAGAAAATAGTAGTGTTAGAACAAAACCTTGATGGATCGATCTGATTGTGCGCTAGTACCAAAACTATGATCTTGGAAAGAGAGAATGAGAGGAAGATTGTGACGTTTGACCATTATTTTTCTTTTCTTAACTTTGTGATGCATGAAAGAAATGAGCACGAGTCTCATCATATATAGACTGAGACTGGGTTGGATTGGATTAAGAAGGCTCAAGAATAATGAACAATTGTTTCTTAAAGTTGTCTTTTGGCCAACAATATTTTCTTGAATCCGTTACTACGGTTGTGACTCTCGTCATTGGTTCTTTTATTAGCACCACATTTTATCTCATAAAATCATATCGTTCGTTCATGCTTTCTCCCTTTTTGCTAGTACCGAATTCCAGTTTTAGGGTAAACAAAATGAGGAGCACGTTTTTTTAAAATATAAAAAAAGAGCATTTAGTACTCTAAAATATTTTTTTAATACTATTCAGCATCTTAGATTAATTCTTAGTAAACCCAACAACCTATTTTTTTTTTTAGTGACACCAAATATTTATCGAAAAATACTTCAAAGTATAGATGTTGGGTGCCACTTAAAAAATATTTTAAGGTGCTGATTGTACTAAAAATTAATTAGGATCTATTGAAAAATATTTCAGGATCATTGATGTTTTTTCTATGAAAATGTGCTTCCCTTGCTTTGTTTACCTCCAAAAGATGGAAGCAGACTAGAAAAGAAAAGTAGAGAAGCCAAGTATAGTTGATACTATTATTAATTGTTATAATATGATCAAATTTTAGTTTTAGTTTTTATAGTTTTAAATCTTTGGTTTTGATCCCTTTAATTTCAAAAAAAATTGGTCTAAGTTTAACAATGGGTCCTTATATTTTTAGTGAGTTTTGGTTTAACACTATAATCTCAAGAGAAAGAGGTTGCCTTCTGAACTTCTTATTAGGGACTGAATGCAAAGAAATGAACACGAGTGACTAAATAGGATTTGACTTCACATGGTTCACGAAAAATTAAGAAATAGGCATAATCAACACAGCAGCAAGAACACAAATAAATGAATAATTGCACACAGATACAAGCACCATGAACTTTTTCTGCCAGGATTATATGCGACTGCCAAGACAAAAGTATATTTAGGGCCTGTTTGAGAGTTCCATTTTGGAGGAAATAGAGGGTTTTGTAGTCCCTTCCCTTATTTGCAAATTTTAAAAATAAGAGGGGAGGAAATCAGGGATCCCCCAAAACCCTCTTTCTTCTAGAATATAAAGTTCCCCCAATATAGGGGGTTTTAAAAGGAAAATATTGATGAGAGGGCTAAGTGCTTCAAGATATTATACCTGTGCCCAGTGTAGAGAGCTCAACAACTTTATACTGGTTCAGGAATTTCTGCATTTAAAAGAAATGAGACGTCAAAACCTTATCAAACGTTGAACAATAGTCCCATTCTTTATGCTCTTAACAGAACATACATCTAAGACCAATGATTCACAGGGGAAAAAGATACTATCCTCAAGATCATTCAATTTCCGTTAATTAGAAAGAGGGTAGAGAATCAGAAGTAAAAGAAATTGAAATCACAGGGCATTTGAAGAAAAACGGTAAATCTGAAACGACATGGAAATGCAATCAAGGTAGACAGAAAATCAGTTCTTTTAACCTACTGCAAGAACATTAAAGAAGTTTCTTGCTCAGCCAAACGTACAAAGTTGTAAACACATGATTTTGTTTGTATTTGCCTTCACCAGAATCAAAGGTTCAAAATTAAAAGGTTACTTCATATCTGATCTCAATAGACTTCCATTAAATTAAAGAAGGGGCAGGGGACTAGCTAGCTCATAACTCTGAAGATGTTCATTCATTGTTTATTGCAAAGCTTTAATTGGCGCTAGAACCCAGGAAGAAAGCTAAGAAGTAAACCTGGATCAAAATCTCCGGGAGAAAGAATGCCAAGAAGCTTTTGAAGTTCGACACTTGCCTTTTGAACTTTTGATTAGCGAGCGAATGCGAAGAAACGAGCACATGTGTCATTGAGAAAGCAGAATTGGGAAATATATAGATGGGACTGGGTTGGATTGGATTGTTGCGGCTCTCCGGAATAATTTCTGGAACTTGGCTTTCAGCCAACGGCATTTTCTTGAATTCGTTAATACTGTTTGTACAGTTGAAGGTTAGACTTTGCAACCATACCCAATTAACAGACTTACCGTACAAAACTATGAGGTGCATGGTACAATAAATATATTTTAATAAATATGTGCCTTTTTAAAATTATTGCTAGTATTATTATCATAGATTCATAGTGCCTTCATATATTGATAACTTCCCGAGATATGTCGCCACCTGTGATTATATCATGATAACTTCTTTATTCATTTTTAAGATCTAAACCTAAAAAAATCTTAACCCTAGCTATAAAGTGAAATATTCAATATATTACATCTAAATAAATTAAAATATTTGATCTATTATAAAAAATTGCTAACAAATTTTATGTATATGCTGTGATTCTAAAAATATGATATACTTAAAAGTAAGTGAAATTTTTTTACATGTATTATATAGTTTTAATGGTAAGAGTAGGGTCTTAATTTTTTTAATAATTTGAATAAACAAGTTTTATATAGATAATTATATATTCTCTAATTTTCCTCTTTACATTAATATTAGATAATTATCTATATAAAATTTGATTATTTTAATTGTTAAAAAATTTAGTATGGTTATGAGAAAAATTTTCAAGCCAATTAAATTGTTATAATAGATTAAATATTTATTTTTAATTAGTTTTAGATTTTAAAAATAAATAAGAAAATTTTAAAAATGTAACGAAGTAGCCACATATAATAATAATAATATTAAAGAAGCTAATTAAATTACTTTAAAGTTCTCTTTATTTTTTTTTTTTTGTCCAAACTAATTTGTTTAACCTATAAATTGATATATGATCTAATGATACATAACATATGATATAATTAAAGAGCTTATTTAGCTTCAATCTTATATCTTGTTTTGTGCCAGCAGGGGGAATCTTAATCATAATTCCCCTCTATATTATTTCTTTGTATGGAATTGGTTTGGTGTTCAACTCCCAACGGGCTAGAAGACAAAATGATCAGATTTGGATTTTGTGGTTTAGAAATATAAGTAAAACTAAAAAAGAGACAGAAACTCTCCGAGACCGTGCCCAAATCGCTACGCCTTTCGTGCGGGTCGGACTTACTTGTCAAGGAATTTCGCTACCTTAAGACCGTTATAGTTACAGCCGCCGTTCACTGGGGCTTCGGTCGTCGGCTCTTGTCATCAGGTCACCAACTTCCTTGACCTTTTGGCACTGGGTAGGCGTCATCCCCATACATGGTCTTACGACTTTGCGGAGACATGTGTTTTTGGTAAACAGTCGCCCAGGCCTGGTCACTGTGACCCCTTTGTGAGGAGGCATTCCCCTGTTAAGTAGTCATGCATTATGATAGGAACACCCAAATCTTGGACAAATACAGCTCTTTTGATCATTTCTTCGCATGTACTTGCAGTAGCATTCAAGTAATGCCCTTTGATTTCACCTGTTTCGGCTTGTGCTTTATAGATTGCTTCGGCACAAAATAAGAAACGGTCTCTCCAACGCATAAATGGTAGGGAATTCACATTCTCATCATCTTTGGTAAAATCAAGTCCACCACGGAGACATTCATAAACCGCTCTATGTCTGGAAGATTTGCGAATCCCTCCTTTCTAAAACTTTCCAAGGTCCACATCACGGCATCAAAGTTGAGAGAGATAATTAAATTAAACAAGTACGACCATCCCCTATTGGGATGTACTATTAAACCAAAATTGGGGTTAACCGCGAAGAATTACAAAAACTAAAAAAGAGACAGAGACAATATAGAGAAAGTTAAAAAAAAAAAAAAAAACAGAGAGAAAATGACTCTTCATTTTAATTGATATCACTATTTTTCTCCCAACAGAGATGGGCATATTGTTCTAAATCAGTCATACGTAACAATAAAGGCGAAAGCCACTCATATGAAGTTACTTGTTGCATACTTTCATCAAAGCTGTAGACTGAGATTTATTGTTTTGCACTTATCCTATGACGTACAGTACCACATAGAAGTTGAAAGAGTATATATAGTAGAAGAAAACACCACACACTAACATCAAAACCAGAATATACAAATACTAATTAATGATAGATGAATCAGAACTACATTATGACTAGCTAGTGCTCTATATATATGGTTTAAAGTTGAGACCACCAAATGCTTTTTCAAGGACTTGATCCGCTTCCTTCTTCTTTAGTTTTTGAAGATCTTCCAATTACGTCTTCCATCTTCTTCGCACACTTTGCACAATGTTCTGTCTCAAACACAAACATTATTATTTCACATAGTGATTAATTAATAACGTTTTTGCTGTTGGAAAAGGAAAACAATGTAATGAATTCTCATTATATTATAGACTGAGACTGGGTTGGATTGGGGAGGCTCAAGAATGAACAATATTTTTTTGAAGTTGTCATTTGGCCAACAATATTTTCTTGAAATCGGAAATATTATTAGCGCCACATTTTATTTCGTAAAACCATATGGTTGACGCTTGATATATTTCTCCGGTTATATATATTTTGCAACTAAATACCGTCAATTAAGACTTGTAAGAATTATGTAATAATGTTACACCCTTACCAGCCTCACTTTTCAGGTGGCGGGTAGTGTGATCATTTACTTTTTATCCTTTATTTATTACTTTCCTCAACAAAAGAGACCCATTTAGTGCATATCTGCTCAAGAGAACAACCATCATCCACCAAAAACTTAGAAATCATAAAGGAGTTCAAAGGTAACTTATTTGTGTGAACTCTTCTACAACCTTAAAACTCTTGATTCTTGTGTTTCCCTCCTTCACCTTTTGGCCTTCCCTCCAAAAATACCAAGAGAGGTTTTTTTTTTCCCCCTTTTAAGTCTTAACCTTTTTTAGGAAGAGTAGAAAAAAGTAGATGGAGAGTTCAAGACCTTACCTTAGCTTCAATCTTCTTGAATCTTCTTTGCTTGAGCTCTCTTTGTGTGAGTTCTTGCTTCTCTCTCTCCTCTCCTTCTCAAAACTGACCAGCAGCCACAATGAGAGGGGAAGTGAGTTTTTAAAATAATCCTCAAAGTTTACTTAACCTCCAAGTAGATGTAACTTACACAAGAAGCAACTTTGGTCTTAAATGCTCTTGGTCCTTCTATATACTTGTTTCATGAATAAATGAATTTTTCTCTTCTTCTTTTCCTACCTCCTAAACCGTGCCCTTCAACAGCCAAATGAAAAGAGAGAAGCTTTTTAAATAAACCTCCAAACTACTTAATCTCCAAGCAATTGTTGGCTTATTCATGAAGCCAATCCACCTCTTGATTTTTCTTCAACATTCTAGAATTTTTTTTTCTCCTTTCTCAAATTATCCATTGTCAACTTAATTAACCAAATATTCAACTAGTTCCACATTATTTTTCAATATTTAATTAATCATGTTGAAAAATAAATGCCATTGGCTATTAACTTGATAAAAATTCATATATTCCATTAATTCATTTAATACAATAATTTACATGAAATTGAGGATGTTACAAATAACAAGTCCATTATTATATTGTAGTATGCCCCAAAAACGCCATTATATACCTTTAGTCAGATAAGAAGACCTTAAAATTAGGATTTAGCGACTCTCCTTTTCCCACTCTATTCGCTGTCCTTTTTTTCTTTTGAAGCTACATTGTTTTGGGTAAAAACAAGTGATGGGGAACACTTTTTTTAAACAAATAAAAAAATCCTACTCCCTAAAATAGTTTTCATTACATAGCAACTATTATCCTAACGTAATTTTTAGTACACTTAGCATTCTAAAATATTTTTTTATATCACATCTCGCACCCTCAATCATTCCAATAGCATTCAATCCAAAAGTCTTTTTCAAATAGCACTCATTATTATTTTTCCAGTAAAAAAATCCAACAAACTAATATATTTTTCTCAATAAAATCTATTATCTTAAAGTAATTTTTAGTGCACTCAACACTATAAAATATGTTTTCAGTATCACCCCATCATCTAATAACACCCATCACCGTCAACTATTTTATTACTAGCCCCCAATATCTTTTAAAGTATTTAGTGCACTAAAATTACTTTAAGATAATAGATGCTACTGAAAAATATTTGAGGATGTTGGATTTTTTTTAAAGAAAAAGTGTGTTTCCCATCACTTGTTTTAACCCAAAATGATATAGTTTTGGAGGAAAGAGAGGGGAGCAGACCAAGTCAAGTGGTTAAAAGAGAAGAGTTTGTTTGTTTTCTTTTGCCTGAATACAAGCAAATTAGTTCTTTCAACCTGCAGAAAGAACATCAAAGAAGTTTCTTGCTCAGCCCAACGTAGAAATTTGTATTCTATTTGTCTATGTCTTCATGATTAAAGGTTCAAAAACAACAGTCACTTCATAATAGTAATATGCTTCAGGAAAAGGGATTGTGATAAAAGAAAATGCATTTCTGGGTTCAAGTATTATGAAAGATATTAAAATAGTGTTAGAACCAAACTTGGATCAATCTAATTGTGCGCTAGTACTATTAGAGTATATTGTAATTAGTTTCCTATATTCTTGCTTTCTTAATATGGTACCAGAGCTATAGGGATAATTCTTGGCCAATTTGAGCATTTTTTCGGTGGCCGCTGTTACTGTAGCATGAACAGTAATAGTGGCCAGCTAGACTAAGGTTTTCTAATTCTTCAATTTTTTCCCCGCTACATCGTCCAACATAGTGCGCACTGTGAGAGAGAGTGTGTGAGACAGGGATCTGTGAGTGGTGGTCTACGGCTACACGCGCCCCACCGATGGTTTCTCCTCCCGTCGATCGGCATTTCCCTGGTGTTCTGGTCCTATTTTGACCAGCGCGTGATCCTCATGCGTCGTCGTAAGTTTTGCTGTTTGACACGTGGCGTCACTTTCCGGCAAGCTTTCGACGGTTTCTTCCCTATGTTATCCTGTTTGCATCGACTTCTTGTTGTATATCTGATGTTTGTACATGATTGGATATGCTTGTTCATCTTCGTTCCAATGCTGTTTCAGCGAGTTTTCTGATCAATTTGCTTCAGGTTAGGTGGTTATTTGCTTTTTGGTTGCGGAAGTTTTATTTGGTCAATGGGGTGAGTGTTACTTCTATTTCATCACTAATGTGACATTTGCTATCATTTGGTTGCTGCAAAAATGTGACGTTTGCTTTCATTTGGTTGCTGCACTTATTTTCTGGCCTTGCTTTGTTCTCCGACGTCAAGCCTTCATTCTCGGTGTGTGTAGGCTGGTTCTTTGCTTCAAAGGTTGCGTTGTGAGACTGGGTTCAGTTGTTACTACTATTTCAGCACAGTCGGCATTTTGTTTCGTGCATGTTCACTTGTCTTTAGTAGATGGGTTCTTCATTTGTTACATTTTCCAGCACGTTTGTGAAGTGCTCTTTTGTCTTGAATGTCGTGCTTGTGGTTGGGTATTTTCGTTGGCATCTGTTGTGCTTTGCGTCCTCTGGTAAGGAGTTTGGTGGTCCTTGTGTGACCCATTTGTTCATTCACCAAATTTTTTTTTTAGACCTATTCTCTCGATTGCTTCACCGTCCATCGCGACAACTTTTTCCATTCACCAATTTTGCCAATTGCTTTGATTCTTCCATGGCAACGACACCTCAATCAAATAATTCCTCTTCTTGTGATAGCCAATCTGCTCGACATATTGCCGCTAATCCTACATTTCATGAGAGAACCAAACACCTTGACATTGATTGCCACATCGTTCGTGAGAAACTCAAGACTGGTTTGATACATCTTCTTCCCATTAAGTCTCAAGATCAGTTGGCGGATATTTTTACTAAAGCTCTTGCTCCTACTCCATTTTTACACTTCTTTCCAAGCTGGGAATGATTGATATACATTCTCCAACTTAAGGAGGGTATTAGAATATATTGTAATTAGTTTCCTATATTCTTACTTTCTTAATAAGTACCAAACACGATGATCTTGGTTAGAAAGAATGAGAGGAAGCTTGTGACGTTTGAAAGAAAAGAGCACAAGTCTCATTATATAGACTCAAACTCGGTTGGATTGGGGAGGCTCAATAATGAGCAATATTTTCTTGAAGTTGTCTTTTAGCCAACAATATTTTCTTGAATTCAGAAATATAATTAGCGCCACATATATATGATTTCGTAAAACCATATGGTTGACGCTTGATATATTTCTCTGGTTATATTTTGCAACTAAATACCGTTAATTAGGACATGTAAGAATTATGTAATAAAAAGTCCATTATTATATTGTAGTACACCCCAAAAAGGTCATTATATATTTTTAGTCAGATAAGAAAACCTTAAAGTAAGGACTTGCTCCTCTCCTTTTCCCACCCTATCCGCCGCACTTCTTTTCTCCTAAAGCTACATTTTTTGGGTAAAAATAAGTGATGGGGAACACTTTTCTTTGGTTTTTTAAAAAATTCAACACCCTAAAATGGTTTTCAGTTTGTAGCAACTATTATCCTAAAATAATTTTTTGTAGACTTAGCATCTTAAAATATTTTTTTCAGAATGCATCTCAAAAGCTCAAATATTCCAATAGCATTCAATTCAAAAGTATTTTTTAAGTAACACTCAATATTATTTATCCAGTAAAAAAATCCAACACACTAATTTTTTTTTTCCAGTAGTAACTATTATCTTAAAGTAATTTTTAGTGCACTCAACACTCTAAACTATGTTTTCAATATAATATCACCCCAATATTTAGCACTCATCACCTTCAACTATTTTATTACTAGCCCCCAATATCTTTTAAAGTATTTAGTACACTAAAATTACTTTAAGATAATAAATGCTACCGAAAAATATTGAGGATGTTAGATTTTTTTTTTAAAAAAAAAAGTGTTTCCCATCACTTGTTTTAACCCAAAATGATATAGTTTTGGGAGAATTGAAAAGGAGGTTAGCAGACCCGAGCGAGTGGGAAAAGGAAAAGAGCCATATCCTCAAATATATTTAGGTTTCATTATTAAAAAAAAAAAATCAACGACGATTTTCATCACCAACATTTAAAGGCACCGCACAAAAAATTATGCTTTTAGCGACAATATTATTAAGGGTCTTTGCTGAACACTGAAGCTACTACTATTGTCGGTGGAAGAGCTGTGAATCAGGGTCTAAAAGAGTCGGCCTTTTTAGGCCCAGGGTAAGAAAATCATATGTTTTTCAAGGCCCACCCGTGAGCGTACGGGTCAAGGCCCCTTAGAGGGCCAAAAGACATTTTTCTAAATTTTGACTATTTTTCTGCATTTTTTCAAAGAAATATAATTAGTAAATTACAACATTTAAAGTTCTAATTTATCAAATAAATTTTGTCAACATTAAGGTCTAAACAACACGCATCATACAACAAACAAATACAGTCACTACGTCATAATCAAAGGTAAACTATTGTCCACATACCACAGTTACAAATAATTAATGAGAAGACTTAACAAAATAAAAAATACTTTTTATAAATATGTCTAGAAAAGTGTAAGTATTCAACAAAATAAACAATACAAGATATGAACAAAACAATCGCTAGAAAATAAGTAACAAAATACAAAATTAGTAAGAATACTTATGAAATAAGAAATCTTTTTTTTATAAGTTTTTTAATTTTTAGGATTCTTAATATAATATGTTCTTATGAAACTTAATTCGAAAAAAGATAATAACAACTAAATATTTGCAACAACATTAATAAGTATAAATAATCAATATATTATCATATAAATAATTATTTTTAAAAAAAAACATACGGGCCTAAAAGGTCCGGCCGGGCCCCGGGCCCTACGGGGCCGCTCCTTTTACGCCAGCTTTCACTTTTGAGGAAAAAATCTTAAGCCTGTCTTTTGTAAATTTAGGACTTAAACGAAAATGTCTCCTTAGCAACCACGTGCCGTGACGACAAAAGATACCTCAGCCGCTAGTTTTACGCACCGCATCACTGCGCATGCAACCACATCACCCTATGGCCATGTCGGGGTAAGAGCCAATGCTTCGCCACAGATCACACTGTGAGAACCCCCGATCATGGTTAACTTAACCAGCTCTGATACCAAAAATGTAACATCCCATTTGAAAACGGCGGAAATTTTTTTAAAAAAACGTTTCCAAATATTTCAAGCAGAGTAATCAGAGTAGAGCATTGGAGCGAGTAAGTAATTTACATTACATTCAAAATATGGACCATAGTGTAAATGTATCGGATTACAATCATCCAGAATTCTCAAAAGTTAAAGAAACTAAAGAAAACGATAAATAATGTAGACACGTCTTGTCCTACTCCAGTTGCTTGCCTCGATCGCCAAACATCGGTCCTCCAGACCCTGATGCTACAGCTGAGATCCATTCCACATATGGATCTCAGGTAACGGTTAACCTTATTACTCAAATAAAACAGTATACGTACAAAGATATTCATTTCAATAAGATATCATCACAAAAGAAAACGGCGAGATGTATGATCAATAACATGGATGAGAACATAAGCACAAAGCGGTATGTAAAGTCTCTCTCTCTCGACTAGTTCTGCACATATCCGAGTGCCATGCCACTAACGTGTCCTCGGCGCTAGGAATAACTCAAACGGCATTACCAATACTATAATCCGTGGGTAAAGTCAGTAAGTATCTCCCGACGATTCTCAACGTAACCTCGTCTATGAACGTATCTATAACGCAAAAGTATATAAGCAGCATAGAGTTAGGGTTACAGTACGCGTCCGTACCTTAGTTGCAGATATCCGGCTCTTCCGGCTAAAAACGGTACTTTTGACGGCCGTACGTAAAACAGCGAAACAACGGCTCAACAGCGGCAAACAGCGGAACGATGGAATTTCGACAACGGTTCGACGTCAGAAGTATTCTAATCAGAATAATAACATACTTATGAATATTTGGCAGCATAACGGGCATTTTAGGTGAAAAAGACCATTTTGCCCTTACTACCCCTATTTGGCGGAATTTCGCGTAACTTCGTTACTTTGACCTTATTCCATTTCAAAATTATCCTCACTATGTTTTTACCTCGTCGTCAGAATCTTTCAATGCAATGAGGCTTAAAAAAAAGTATAGGAATATATTCGAAACTTCCTAGATCAAAACAACAGTTCTACTATAACTACCGAAAGAACTACGGAAACTAAAAGCTAAGGACAGAAGAACTTACTCGGAGCTAGGCGGAATTTTTGCAGAGCTTCTCACTCTAAGTTTCGGCCAAGGAAGAGAGAAGAAATGGTGTGAAGAATGAAGAAGAGGGGAGGGCTATTTATAGAGAAAATTCGGGACGTATCGGGAATTTTCTGCTTTGTTTCTGGACCGTTGGATCTAGGGTTTTGTAAGATGGAACGTCAAGGTCTTGGTCGACATCAAGGGCCCAAAAATTCAAAAAATGAGTTGTCATCCAATGATGACTCTTGCTTTATGGCCTCCGGCCCGATAAAGCTACCCGATCGGTGTCCGTTTCGCGCGATTTTGCAGAAACTCAAAAATCCGGGCGTGTAACTTTGAAGGTCTTTTCATCCTCTTTCATATTATCTATTTGGATCCTCTTTTTGATCATATCCAGGTATTCTCCTGTGCGTCAGAAGATATTTGGACAAACGCGTCCGGTTACGGAAATCGCTTCGAGATAGAACCAACTTCACGGACAACAATTTGAATCGTAAAACGTCCAGTTGTTGCCTAACTTAATCCCGTGTTTGGAAACACGCAATTGTTTCTATAGGTTCTCACTTTGCTTATCCGGCTCTACTCTATCTGATCAGCTTTCCGTCTTATTAGGAATTAGGGTTTTCGGTTGCGGAATTAACGTCTGGTAAATTCTTTCTTCGTGTAAAAATTTACTTGTTCTTAATTTGATCAATCTGAAAAGACTTTTACCTCTGGTTTACCTGTAGAATTTATTTCTAACTTTTCCCCTCGGCCGGGCTTTGCCTATAAGGCGACTCTTCGCATTATATTATTATTTTATTCTAATTATCATTTTAATTATTTAAACAATTCATTTTAATTAAAAATACCAATAATTTCGGCCCCTTCATTTTAAAATTCAGTCTTAATTATTTTTTCATAATTTTTTCCATTTTTAAAAATATAATATTTTTTACCAAAAATTCTCGATTTACCCCCGCCGTTAAGGCTTAATCAGCCTAAATTCTTTCGTTTAGTAATCTTTTTAGGATTAGGTTTCTTTATACATTTATCTTTACTAATTTTTCTTAATCTTTTTATCATAATCAATAAGTATATTTTATGCTAATTACCAAGCCTTAATCTCTTAATTAAGGATTTTACCATAAATTTAACTTTCTATATTTCTCTTGTTTTTTTGAATCAATTTGCTAGTAATTATCTAATCATTCTCTTACCAATGGTTGATAATTTTATAATTTACAGTATATTATTATCTTACAAACTTTATCTTGACATTTTCATTTTATATCCTATGTAAAATATTAAAAATGTTTACACCATAAAGTTACTTTATGGTTACGTAATGCTTTTTAAACATTTCTTCATGTTATTTCCTCTGAAATAATTTATTAAATTCTTATAATTAGGGATAACACTTCCATATTTTTCTCATAATTTTTCATGATCTTTCGGTATTTATCATAATATTTTTAGACTATTTTTATCACCATTATATCATTTTTAGTCATTATATTCATCGATCTTTACGTAACTTTTTTCGACAATTTACTCAACAATTATAACAATTTTCTATAACAGTTTTATCTCATGAATTTACTTCATTTAAAATATTCATTAATTTTCCTTTATCTCAGAAATTCCAGATTTGCAAAAATCCGGGTATTACATTTCTCTCCCCCTTAAACAAAATTTCGCCCTCGAAATTTAATCTATACTAACTAGACTACGGGCCATAAATTATGGGTACTTCTCCTTCATGTCACTCTCGGTTTCCCAAGTTGCCTCGTTTGATGACAAACCCTTCCAGACCACCTTCACTATCGGTATAGTTTTAGTCCTAAGCCGTTTCTCCTGGTGTTCGAGAATTTGTTCCGGCTCGACTACAAAGGTGTTATCATGCCGTACTTCAACATCATCGTACTCTATGACATGATCTCGATCCGGTAGGTATTTCTTCAGCTGTGACACGTGAAAAACATCGTGGAGATTACTCGGGTTCGGGGTAACGCTAGTTGATACGCAAGCGGTCCTCGCTCGGCTAACACTTCAATTGGTCCAACGTAACGCGGACTAAGCTTCTTTCTCTTCAGTGTTTTGCCGACACCGGTTACTGGAGATAATTTCAGAAACACATGGTCTCCGACTTCAAACTTCAACGGTCTTTTCCTCTTATCTGCATAGCTCTTCTGTCTACCGTGCGGCAAAGGAGTCTCTTCTTGATCGAGCGATCTGCTCGGAGGTCTCTTTTAGCATATCCGGTCCAAGCAAGCGCTTTTCGACGCATCGTCCAAAGCATAAAGGCGATTGGCACTTTCGCCCATACAAAGCCTCGAACGGGGCCATTTGTATGCTTGAATGATAACTATTGTTATACGCGAATTACGCTAGTGAGAGGTGTTCGTCCCAATTTCCTTTGAAATCCGGGCACATGCTCGCAAAGACATATCCTCCGCGTACGTATCGTCCTCTACGATTGACCGTCGGTTTGAGGGTGATAAGCCGAACCGAACTTGACTTGGTACCCATTCCTTCATGTAGTGCTTGCCAAAAGCGGGATTGGAATCGAGTATCCCGATCAGAGATAATACTCTTAGGGACTCCGTGCAGTCTCACGATCTCTTTGATATAGAGTGCAGCCAATCGTTCTGGAGAGTAGTGGATGCTAATGGGTATGAAATGTGCCGACTTGGTTAATCGGTCGACGATCACCCAAATGGTATCGTGATGCCTGATCTTAGGTGGACCTACCACAAGATCCATGGTCACATTCTCCCATTTCCACTCCATAGGTTCCGGTCCTTGAAGAAGACCGGGGTCGCCGGTGCTCAATCTTTACTTTACGGCAAGTTAGACACCCGGCCACGTGCGAGTTACGTCTCTTTTCATTCCAGGCCACCAAACTTCGGCCTTCAAGTTCTGGTACATCTTGACCATTCCTAGATGTAGAGTGTACTTACTCTTATGAGCCTCATCCAGTATATTCCGCTTCAGTTCATCAACTGGCGGTATGTAAATGCGCCCCTTGTGTCTAATCAATCCACTCGATGAAAGGTCGCGGTCTTGGGTTTCACCTTGAGAGATTTTCTCCCGCATGGAGATTGCCCAATCATCTTGTCTCTGAGCTTCATCAACTTCATCTCTCAGGTCGTACTCCCCTTGACTTACAAAAAGATTTGCAAGGTAGGCGTCACACGGTGCGTTGAAATTCATGCAAATTTGGTTTGAAAGATTGAGGTCTCGAAATCTTCAAGTAATTTCTCGCTCTTGTATCATCATGTATGATACTTGCACCTTCTTCCCTTAGAGCATCCGCAACGACGTTTGCTTTCCCTGGGTGATACTTGATCTCCAGGTTGTAGTCTTTCAGCAATCCCATCCAACGACGTTGCCTCATATTCAGTTCCCTTTGATCAAAGAGATACTTCAGGCTCTTGTGGTCGTAGTATAGTTCTACGGTCGTACCGTACAGATAATGCCTCCATATCTTCAAAGCGAACACGATGGCAGCAAGCTCCAAATCGTGTGTAGGATAGTTCGACTCGTGCGGCTTCAGTTGACGAGAGTCATAAGCCACCACTCTGCCCAATTGCATTAGGACACAACCCAATCCTTGCCCACTGACATCACCGTAGACCACGTAAGTCTCATCGGGATCCGGGATGATCAATACTGGTGCTGTAGTCAACCTCTCCCTCAGTCTCTGAAAGCTCTTCTCACAGCCATCTCCCCATACAAAGGGTTGATTCTTCCTCGTAAGCTTTGTCAATGGTAGGGCAAGACGCGAGAAATCCCGTATAAATCTGCGGTAATATCCCGCGAGACCTAGAAAACTACGTATCTCCGTCTTGTCTCCGGCCTCTTCCGGTCCGGTAACCGCTTCCACCTTGCTCGGGTCAACAAGCAACTTTGCCGCTAGATATCACATGGCCCGAAATCTCACTTCCGCGAGCCAAAATTCGCATTTGCTCGCTTTACGTAGAGCTGCTTTTCTCTTAGTATGCTCAATACTAGGCGCAGATGTTCTTCATGCTCTTTTCTGCTTTTGGAATAGACGAGTATATCGTCAATGAACACCACCACGAATTGGTCCAGGTGTTGTCGGAAGATACGGTTCATGTAATCCATGAATACCGCAGGTGCATTGGTCAATCCGAAAGGCATCACAAGGAATTCATAATGCCCATATCTGGTTCTGAAAGCCGTCTTGGAAATATCATCGTCTTTGACTCGCCCGATGATATCCCGAACGTAAATCGATCTTTGAAAATACGGTGGAACCAGATAATTGATCCAAAAGATCATCAATCCGGGAAGTGGATATTTGTTCTTGATGGTTACTTTGTTGAGTTCACGGTAGTCGATACGAGTCGGAAACTTCCATCTTTCTTCTTCACGAACAAGACCTTTGGGGCTCCCCACGGTGATACACTTTGGGTCGGATGAACCCTTACGTAATAGCTCTTCAAGTTGTTTCTTCAATTCCCGCATCTCATTTGGAGCTATACGATACGCGCCTTTGAAATTGATCCGTACCAGGCATCAATTCAATGGTGAACTCGACTTCTCTCGTAGGAGGTAGCTCGGTGAGATCCTCCGGAACACGTCGGGAAACTCGTTTACAACGGGAATGTTCTCAAGTGAAAGCTACGTCCGGCTTTAACCGAAGAAAAGATCATATATGCTTGGCATCCTCCTTCATGCATCGTCGGCCTCCGTAACAGAGAGAAAATTCAGGCTCACATCAACTTTGTCTCGCTAGGTGAATCGAAGAACGTTATCTTCTTCTTGCTCTGGTTGATCATCGCACCGCTCGTTGCTAGCCAATTCAACCCCAGTATCACCCCGGACCAGAATACCCGGATCATATTTACGATCCCGAACCAGTAGAATCAGAGGAAGACCCAGAGGAAGACCCGAAGGAAGACCCGGAACTCATGTATGTTGAAGATGCACCTGTTGCAACCCCTGATAGTTCAACTCACTCTTCTGTAGGAGACAACTTCGATTTACCGGACATCCAAAACCTCGATACCGAAGAAGTCACCCTTGACGAATTTCACTTCGTGTTGGGCAGTAATACAGCCTTAACAAAACAATTAGAATCATTTTACTTGTTTGCAGAACAGTCTACAAACACTTCGAAAGAAAGATATATGACCTTCCTTCACTTGGTTCAAAATTCTCAAAACCAGAGGAACCCACATTCGCCTGGAGACTGGGTCAGATCCACTCTCTTCTGTTTCCCTGTGACCCGTTTTTGGGCCAGAATCACTAACGAACCGCTGGCCGGACGAGGGCCCTATTGTAGACGCTCGTATCTATC
Source organism: Acacia melanoxylon (assembly GCA_019022615.1). NCBI lineage: Eukaryota > Viridiplantae > Streptophyta > Magnoliopsida > Fabales > Fabaceae > Acacia > Acacia melanoxylon. Next base: position 1,489,374 of record JAFJYJ010000025.1, read on the forward strand.
TTCGTTATCGAAAAGCATAGTGCACCAAAGCACATGTAGAAAGAGCGAGACGGTGAAAGAAAGTTTGTGGAACCATAGATAGAGGCTATATAGTATATTATTGTTTTAAAAACTCTCTAAATGCCCTGAGAGATTGTGAGATATTCTGTTAGAATAAAAGGGATTGTAGAATTTTGTATAGTTTAGGATATGGCCAACGTCGAGGTCAACTTGTACAAATAAGATGCATTAATAATATATGTTGTTTTAATTCCCTTATTCCTATCTCTTGTTATAAATAAAAAAGGTATAAACCTAAAGAATGGCGAACCTAAGAAATAGGGGCCGTGGACGAGGCCAAACTAGAGGTAGAGAACGTGGTCGAGGCAGACAGCCTCAAAGAACTCCAACACCCGAGCCCGAGAATAACCAACACAGGGGCGGCGAGTTACAAGAAGTGAAGCAAATCTGCAAAGAGCAAAGAGCTCTTATTAACGTACTTACGGAAGAAAGACAAGCCGAAATCAACAAAATGAAGAAGGCGATGAGTCGGAGGATCTCGATCACCTTCGCACGATAGAGCGTTGGTAGTTCTACCTCAACGAAATAGAGAGGTGGAAGCCACGCAACATTGGGTAACTCAATTCTCGTAAATTGAAACCCCGGTTTTCCGCGGCAAAGACCGATTCGGTGAAGACCGGTCGATGAGGTTAGATAAGATCTTTGTGGTCTTAGACTGTCCCGAAGACCGCAAGGCCCACTGGCAATCTACAACCGGAAGGAGATGCCGACCGTTGGTGGAAGACCGTGGCAGTGACATTGCGGGCACGCGTTTGCCCTGTGACTTGGGAGTGTAATACCCTGAAAATCATATTTATGATAAGTATCATATTTCGATAAATAATACATATTGGAAATAGGTGAATATGGGGTCTCAAATAATAAGTTTTAATTATCTTATTTTCTAAGGTAATTATCGTAAATTAGAAAAGAAAAAAAGCTAAAATCCATGAAAAATATATTTTAATAAGGCAGAAAATGGCCTAGAAATATTATGATAAATACCATATGATAATGAGATCTTTTGATACAAACTTGGGAAATATGTTATCTTTAATTTTAGGAATTTTTGGGATTATTTCCCTGGAAAATAAATGAGCATAAATATAATATTATTAAAAGCACTTTTTGGCCCCATGATTTTTAATATTTTACATGGGATATAAAATACAAATGTCAAGTAAAATAGTTGTGAGATAATAATTTATCCTAATTGTGAAAATTATCAACAATTAGTAAATGGCTAATTAAGTAATTAGTGGCTAATTGTTTAGATTAAGATATAAGTAAATTAATTAGTAAATAATTAATTTAAAGGAGAAATTTGAAATTATTAATTAATTAAATAATAAAATAATAATAAAATATTTTATGCTTAGAAAAATAAATAAAAAATAAAATAAAAATAAATAAATATCTAGATATTTTGAATAAAATAATAATATAATCGGTAAAGAGCCAACAGGACATTTGAGAATGGATAGAAATAAAATCCTACACCAAAATATAGGGATATAGTCTAAGTCATCTGGACTTTTTATAAACAAGTGGAATTTTATCCCGGAGTAAGTGGTCTCAGAAGTCATTTCTAAAACCAACAGCGTAATTAGAGAGTACGGATAATTAAGATAAGGCGAGATAGTGCTAAAAGTGACTTATAGAAAACGCACCGTGTTTTTCAAACCAGGGATATGGTTACTTAAATCGAGATCATATTACGAACCGGTGATTTTACGCAATAAGGCGGTTCTATCGGAAGTTATTTCCGTAACCGGCGTTTGTCCGAAAAACTTCGGCGAGATAACGGAATACCCTTAATGGGATCAAGAATATAGTGAAACCCAGTAGTTTTAAAGAGAAAGAATGGAACTACAAAACCTAGTTCCGGATTTTTGAGATTCGTCAAGATTACGCGATTCGGACACCGTCGGGGAACTTTATCGGTAAGTCGGCAAAGATGACATCATCATCTTCTAGAAGGATGACATAAGCGGGACATGTGGAAGGTCAAGATGGTGCCACATGGCGAAATGCGATCCAACCGTGCAAGATCGATCCGAAGTTGTAGGTTGTTTAATGAAGTTGCATGGTTTTTAACCGAAAACTTCTATAAATAGGAACCTCTCTTCTTCTCATTTCCCACACCAAAATTTCGAACCTAGAGAGAAGTTAGAGAGAAGGAGGAGCCCGGGAGAAAGTCTAGTGGAGCCCCGGGTAAGTTCTTCGGTCCCTAGTCTTAAGTTTCGGTAGTTCTTTCGTAGATATAGTAGGAATGCTAGATTTATCTTTAATTTTTCAAGATAGTATAGATATCATATTTAGGGTTAAATATGATATATATTTCGAAAATATGATGAGGGAAAAGATCTGTCAAAATTCTGGAGAGATAGAGCGAAAACAGCGAAGCTCTAGCGAAATTCCGCCGATTAGTCAAACTAGGGGCAAAATGGTAATTTGTACCTAAAATGCCTGTTATGATGCTGAATGTTGATAAATATCATCATTATAGGATATTTGAATTAATCGTCCCGTTGTTGCGCCGCTGTCGAGAAAATACCATTTTTCGTAAAACGTGTCGTTTACCGTCAACGAAGGTACGTTCGCGTACTGTAACACTAGCTCTAATGTTTATTATATGATTGTTGTGTAGTAGTGTACGAGGTTATGCTATATACACGGTATGTTACATACGAGGTTATGTCACATACGAGGTTATTATTGTTGTATCATACAAGGTTATGTTACATACGTGGTTATTATCTTGTATACGTGGTTATGTGTTTTTAATCATACATCGTTGTGGACCGTTGTGCGATTTCTTTGTCGTGTATATGTAGTCGTATTTAAGCATGAGGTTAACCGTTACTCCGAGATCCAAATTGCAATTGGATCTCGGCTCTTATCATAGCGTCGGAGTTCGGGAGAACCGAGAACCGAGGAGAAAAGCGACAGGCCGCACAGAGACCCGGCTGAAGACTTTCTTCTGTTGTTGTTCATTTTGAAAACTCTTTGTCAATGTACCACTTCTGTAAATCAGCCAGACTTATGGAAATTTGAATAAATGTATCAGTTACTCAATCGCTCTGATGCTCTACTCTGATGAAAAAAAAATATACTGCTTTTGGAAATGGGATGTTACATGGCCCAACAGGCTAGACCTATTTTTCCAGCTCTGGCCGATGGTGACAATTGTTGTCTACCTTTCAGCAGTAACAGTTTTGGTTGCCGCTGAAAGGCAGCAACTATTTTTTTCCATTGCCCAAGGTTAGTTTCTACGAGACCTTCTCCACTTTATAAATCAATCATATTTAATTAGTATATTTAATTTTAATTATTAAAAATTCAAATTTAAAGTTTTAGATTATACTGTTGGAAATTATGCCCTAGAGGCAAGTCATTGTACTTTAAACGTTAATGTCATTTAAAGTATTCTCCGTTTAGTTATCATTTCATTTGCATGTTTATAGTGATAATTGTATCCCTGGATATATCTTATAGATTATCCTAAATGTCCTTGGTCGGTCATCTACGTGGGAGCGAAGATGAAATAAGACCAGTATGACTTTGATGAGGTATGGAGATACGAATCAAAGTCATGGGCACTTGTAAGAGTACAAGGTGCTGGACCGACCCACTATGAGAAGGCTGCATGGATTAAGTCATAAGCTTTTCTCATGTATAACCGTGTTACCACGCCCTTTGACCTGAGATCATCATGGATTCCTACATGAGGGTCGCTGATCTTTGACCTAGTCAAAAGTCACCTTTGACCGGGTGATGATAAAGGCTTCGATCGGGATCAGTGGTTTTCATGCAAAGGAATGTGAATGGTCAAGATGGAATTTATCCTCCACATTCGTAGAGAGATAATATTGGGCCCCTCGATGAGTGAGTCTGAGAAATGTATGGCCATACTACGATGGAAAGGAGTTTTCATTTCAATTGTTAGACTACTCAAGAATCGAGAAAGTAATGGTCAAGAACAGGAAGTTGACATTACCCATGCCTCATCCTTGACCAAATTATCGCGTGACAAAGGGACGTGACATGGTTGTATCGTATCATCGATCCCCATATGAATTGGGTAGTCGCAATGTCTTGCTAAAGGCCGCTTACAACTTGTGTGGGTTGGTACGTATTGGCCCGCCGCCAATCTCATGTGGGCTGGGTCGCACACAAGAATAGCGTCGAGCAAAAGTGTTGATTCATTGAATCTTAGATATATCTAAGATTTAATGAATATTGTATTTGATCTAGGATGAATATATATATATATATATATATATATATATATATATTAAATTTGAGAATAATATAATAATATTATTTAATAGAGAATATAATATTATTATATAATATTTATTTTGTATTTAATTTATTTGATAAATTAAATATCTAAAACAAATAGAGATATTGTATCTCGATTTAATTTTCGAATAAAGATATCATATATCGATTTAATTTAAATTGAGATATAGTATCTCATATTTAATTTATAGAGATAAATTAAATCGAAGCTTTTAATTCGGATTAAATAAATAGATTAGATTAGATCTATTAGATAGATTTAATTAATATATTATTTTAATCAAATTCAAAATTCAAAATTAATAAGGATTATTTTTGAATATAATACGCCTATCATGTTTAAGAAAACCTACGGGACATTTTGTCAGACGTATTAGAAAAGCCACGAGAAACCCTAGAGAGAAAAGAGAGAGACGCGAAAATACTAAAGGCGCTAGCACGCTGTTGTCGGTGTTGGAGGCTGTTCGTGTGGATACCGGTAGAGGGAGGAGATTCGCAGAGTCTGCTCCTATTGATCGAGTAAGTAGCCCACCAGATCAAATCGAATATAGGACGCTCACGAATTTCGCATAGGTATTGTTTCTAATGAACCTTGATTTAAACGTCGTTGGTGGATCCTCTCAAAGGATCCGTAAGATTTTAAATGGATGAGAATCCTTCCGCTGCGTATACGGATCCCAATAGTGGCATCAGAGCCAGGTCAACCGTGCGTTTAGATTGGGTTTTCTATATGCGAATATATGTGATATAATTTTTTAGAACCGAATTTGTTATGCGTTTTGAAAAGATAGTTCGCGTTAAGGTTTTACGGGTTGCTAGTCAAATTTTGGCGGCCGTTTCTGAATTGTTCAGATCGGATTATGCGACTAATTCGTATGGATCTGAAGCGTTCAGATCCGACGTCGATCAGGGTCGCACTAGGGTTGAACGATGTTCAAACATTTAGGTAACGTTGGTCGAACACATTCGGACGCTAGGGTTTGGTTCGCATTATGTGGCTGTGTCATAAGGATCTTAATCGTTCAAGATCGGAGATCAGGTTCATGCGTCAGTTACGTTCTGAATAGTTGGACGTCGCTCACGCTCAGACAATGTTCTGAATAGTTCAGTTACGTTTTTCAATTCGTTCGATCACATTGTTATGAACAGCGTCGTATCACACTGGGTCAATCACGCTAGATCGATCACATTCGGTCATGTTCGCTTTTTATTGCTTTTTCAAAAAGTTAGGGCTTTGTTTTTAAACTTGTTTTAAACAAAATTTTTTAATTTTATGAAACAATCTTTGTAAAATAAACTTGATAATTTTATCATAATATTTTATGAAACAATCTAGCGGGACCGCCGTAGGGACCGACTGACCGTTCATAGCGCAAGAATTTAAATCATGATATTATATTATGTATATTATATTATATAATATAATATAAACTCGATAATTTAATCATAATATTTTATTTCATAATTGTATGAATTAATATATGTTGTGATTTAACCTTTCAAATGTTGTTTGGGTATGGTGAACAACAACATGGCTCTAAATTTTACAAGTGTTGTAAATTTAAATATGGCCTGCGAGTCATGCCTCTCTCTAAATATTCTTGATGTACATTCTCTTCTCATCTCACTCTCCTCATATGTTGAAACGAGGTTTCTCTTGATGTATTTCTCTTTTCTTATTTAGAGAAGTCATTTCATTGGCTTGAGAGGATTTTAGGTTAAGTATGAGCCACATTCATTATTGTCTTGACTTAATTGAGATTATCAAAACGGTTTTGGATCTCAAGGCATTAGATGGGATTAAACATGCCAGGTCATATGATGATCGAATCCCATAAAGATCTAAGAGTTACATGTGATGTAATTGGCAAAGAGTTTTCCTACCTAAATAACTTGATTTTAAGCGCCCTGCCAAAGCGGACTTAAATTTAAGCCAAATATAGATCTTAACCCACTAATTATAATGAGGGTTATTAATTCAGTGGGAGGTAACTAATTAAACTTATCATATCTTTTGATTGTAGAATCATATCGAATAGTAACACTGCAATATCATCAATGCGATCAGTCCTTGAGAAGGACAAACTCGATGAGACAAACTTTCTTGACATGTTTGGAACCTTAAGCGTTGATCCCAAGCACGAAAGAAAGGAGTATCTCATCGATCAACTCATTCCTTACAAGCCTGCAGCTACTGATCCAAGAGCCTAGACTGATGCTTATACGAAGCATAAGGATGACTCTATGGATGCAGGATTCCTGATGCCTGCCACTATGGTTCCAGGCCTCGATAGAGATCTAGAACATGTGGAGGTCTCTGAGATGATTGATCATCCTATGGAAATGTTCCAACAACAGGCAAGGCAAGAGAGGTATGAGACTACAAAGGCCTTATTTTCTTGCAAGATGGCTGAATATGCATCCGTTAGCCCTCATGTGTCGAAAATGAAGGGCTACATTGATCACCTTGAGAGGTTTGGATTCCCCATCTCCCAGGAGTTAGCTACAGATGTGATCTTGAACTCACTCCCAAGAAGTTATGAACACTTTGTCATGGATTACAACATGAACAACGAAGAGGAATCAATTTCTGAACTGCATGGGATGCTCAAAACTGCTGAGCGGAGCCTTGAGAAGAGGCCCAATACTGTTTTGTCCGTTCAGAAAGGAAGGGGTATGAAACGGAAAGCCAAGAAGGAAAAACCTCCGAAGGATGGGGTCTGCTTCTTCTGCAATGAAATCGGTCATTGGAAGGGGAATTGTAGACTCTACCTTGAAGATCTGGAAAAGAACAAGAAGGATAGCGGGGCTATTGCTTCAGGTATCTATGTCATAGATATTCACTTTTCTACTTCCTCTACATGGGTATTAGATACTGCATGTGGATCTCACATTTGTATAAATGTGCAAGGTCTTAAGGACAGTAGAAAATTGAAGAAGGGCGAAGTTGACCTACAAGTTAGAAACCGAGCAAGAGTTGTTATTTTAGCCGTAGGCACTTATGAATTAGTTATGCCCAGTGGGTTTTTGTTAATTTTTGAACAATTGCTTTTATGTTCCTGCTTTGAGTAGTAACATTATTTTGCTTTCTTATTTGGATAAAGAAGGTTATACTTCCATTACTAGGAATCGTAAATGTTAAATTTATTATAATGACAATTTTATACTCATGGTGATTTGCATGCTGGTCATTATGTACTTAATTTAGAACATCCTAATAATTGACAAATCTATGACATAACTACTAAAAGGATCAAGTCAAATGATTTGAATCCGACCTACCTATGGCATTGTTGTTGTAACATCCCAAATTTTGGGACAATGAGTTAAGGAATATGATTGAGATAAGAAGGTTGTTAAGCCAGAATGAGTCCAAAGCCTTAAGCTTTTTGTGAGGAAAAGCTTAAGATAATTATTAAAGTTATTTTTAGGCTTTGAAAAAAAAATTAGGGGAAAATTGTGAAATATAATTTTGAGGATCTAGAAATGTTATGAAGGGATTAATTATGAAAATTTAGCCTAAATAATTATAAAAAAACTATTTTTGGAATTTAAGGCTTATTTTTAGGAAAAATTCAAGGAGAAGAAATGTGAGACTTACAAAATGGACCAAAAAGGCCATGAAAGGAGAAATGCTTATTATGGGATTATTTTAATTAATGGGCCCCAACCAATAGAATATTCATTCCTAAGTTCCTATACACTCCTCCCTCCATGTACGTCATGCATTGCCATTCTCCTCATTTAACCATTTACTCATTTTACTTGGTTAAACACAATCGGCCCAACACAACCTATCCAGCGTCCTTGTAATTCATTCTTCATTAGGCTAAGCACTCAGCCCATTATGCTCAATTCAAATAAACAAAATAGCAAAACTCCCTCAATTAATTCAATCTCTCCCCCGGACATGCGTAAACACGGAGAATGAGTTGAGATATTATAGTTGTTTCGTGCTACTTACGCCACCTCAGCCCTCATCATCTCATGACACATCTACACATAATCAATAATCCATATAATTTATTTGGCCAACACCCTCTAATTTCCCATTCCCATTCGATTGCATTTCAACCGGAAAGAACAGAGGGTGAGACCGAGAGAATGAGAGCATGAGAAAGGGAGCCGAGAGAGAGAGAGAGAGAGAATCAGTGATCAAGAAGGAATAGATCATCAACCCCACATGCAACACTAAAATCTGTCTTAGGTAAGTCCTCCAAGAACTCTCCCTATCTTGTTTTCCTCATTTGAGACGTTTTGGAAGGGGATGATGTTTTGAAATCTGATTCTAGTGAGAGAAAGTTGTGAAACTAGTAGGAAAAGCATAGATTAAGATTTATACGGTTAATTTATGTTCCTATAAGTAGATTAATACTATAGCATGTTGAGTTTGAACTTTTGGGGAGTATATTTCAATCTGGAAATTCTAGAGTAGATGAATATAGATGAATGACGTTGTTCCAACTTTGTGGATGAAGCTAGAGTGTTCAAGGAAATTGTATGATACAAGTTCTGTTTATTAGTTGTTGTTAGGTGTTGATGAATTCAAAAGGAACTTGGTCGTATCTGAGCTAAAATACCCACTAATTAGATTCTTTATTTTCTTCTAAAGTATGCTTTGTGGTGAAAAATGAATGATATTAAGATCCTGTGTGATCAAAGGATGGAATGAAGTTGGAATTTAAGGTTTTATTTCCCTCCCTTGTTCGTAAAGCCATCGTTTGGTGTAGGAGGAGTTAAATTTTGTGTACTTTAGGTGTCCTAATGTGTTTGGATCGCTTTACTCTATTATGACATAATCCTAAACTTTTGTTTCAAGTGACTCTGGTTCTGCGTTTTTCTGAAAGAAAGGGGGAAAAAAACTCAATAGTTATGAAAATAATGGAGTATGGGAGTGTAGAAGCCTATTAAGTGATTGAAATGTTGATTAATTGATGTTGAATTGTACATACCGAAACAAGGGGTTTGTCAATTAGGAAGTTTAGTGTTCAAGGATTTTTATGTTTTTTTTTTCGAAATCAGTGGATACATTCTATTAGAGGTTGATTTATGAATTTCAAAATTTATAGGAATTACCAATTGTCTGAGCTTGAGAGAAAAGCGAACCAAAAAGGATTTTGGTAAAAGTATAGTTTCAAAAGGAGCAACATGTGAGTGAATAGCGTCCCTAATTTTTATAAATAATATTTTTATTGTTGAACTTTTATGTTAATTTTCATATTTAAAAGTATGATTTTGAGTAAGAATATTTGTTGATAGTATATGATTAAAGAATTCTAATTTTATTCGTTATTAGGTATTTTCTTCCAATTGTTTCAAAGTACAATTTATGATTATTCGGTTAAATACAAATGAGACTTTTGAGATATTTTTCATGAATTTTATATATAAATGATATTGCAATTTAAATGATCTTGAAATTTGAAAATTTCATATGTTAGAATGTATTAATTGAGAAAGATTTTGTTTTCATATTGAAGAAAAGTTTGAAATATTTTTACATGAGTTCTTGATGTTTGAAAAGGGTTTTTTTTTTTTATCGACATAGTGGATTTAAAGGAAAGTTTCGAAGTATTGTTTGTGAAAGTTCATGCGGGGGGATTTGATTATGAAGTATGAGATAAAGTTATTATTATTATGAAAGAAGAATTTTTATTGTTTTGATAAATTGGCCCCAAGCATGTTTGAAAATGTTTTTGGAAAGAATTTGAATACGTAACGCCGGTTACTAATGCAGATGTCGGTTCTTGGTGCACCATGGTTAACTTCGAGCTCGCTTGATATTCATGGGATTTGTTCTCATGCCTGTTTCATGGACTGTGTGTCCATGCCTGTTTCATGGACTATGTGTCCATGCATGTTTCATGACTTCGAGTCATGCCTGGTTAGTTACCCTCATGGAATATGTCCATGCTTGTTTTCATGGTTTCGAGCCATGCGTGGTTAGTTACCCTCGTGGACTGTGTGGCCACGCTTGTCATTCGTTCTGTAAGAAGTTCTACGAAAAAAGATGCAGTTTGAGAATTATGTTTTAAAATTGATTATGTTAAATCAAAGGTTTTATTACGTTCTTGAAAATAGTTGATTGATGATTCTATATAGAGTTTTGTTTTTAATCATGATCTTATGGTTTTGAAAGTGAAGTTATTGCTATATTGATTTAGTAGAAGATAAAAATGTTTAAATTATTTACTCTTGTATTTATTTGAATAAAAAGAATGGGACGTTATTCACCAGAAAAGTTTGTTTTGGTTCAGACGATATTGCTGATCTTGTACCTCCTGCCAGTGGTGAAGAGCCTTATTAGTGCCTTAAAGCTTGCGGTCTCATTTTGTAGAGCTACTAGCTGATGTAATTATAAACCTAGACTTTTTGTACTATTATTAATGATAGATGCTCCACGCAGTCTATAGGTAGGATCCCTACCTCCTTTTTGTTGTATGGAACACATGATCATTCTAGATTATTAATTAGCATTTGTATGTAAGTTTAAGGCTTAAGGAATGTGAGTCCTCTCATATTCCGTGTAGGTCACCCCTTTAGGTTTCGGGGTTTGACAATTGTGTGGGCCATATAAATGAGAAACGCATTTCGAAACTCCATCAAGATGACGGATTTCTTAACTCATTTGATTTTGAATCATTTGATACATGTGAGTCTTGTTTATTGGGAAAGATGACAAAAGCGCCTTTTACTAGGCATAGTGAAAGAGCCACTGATTTATTGGGCCTCATACATACTGATGTGTGCGGACCAATGAATACATCTGCCAGAAGAGGTCATTTATACTTCATTACTTTTAAAGACGATTTTAGTAGATATGGGTATATCTATCTAATGAAGCATAAGTCTGAATCTTTTGAAATGTTCAAAATATTCCAAAATTAAGTGCAAAACCATCTTGGTAAAACAATTAAGGCACTTCGATCTGATCGGGGTGGTGAATATTTGAGCCAAGAGTTCATTGACCATCTTAGGAGTTGTGGGATCATTTCACAACTAACTCCTCCATGAAAAACTCAATGGAATGGTGTTTCTGAACGGAGGAATCGAACTCTATTAGATATGGTTCGATCTATGATGAGTCAAACAGATCTTCCACCTTCTTTTTGGGGCCATGCCCTAGAAACAGCTGTGTTCACACTAAATCCTATTCCGTCAAAGGCAGTTGAAAAGACACCATATGAGATATGGACTGGGAAGAAACCCTGTTTGTCATTTCTTAAAATTTGGGGATGTGAGGTTTACATTAGACAACAAGCCTCTGATAAATTATCATCCAGATCCTCAAAATGCCTTTTTGTGGGGTATCCTAAGGAAACTAAAGGATACCATGTCTACAATCCTACCGATTACAAAGTATTTGTTATCCGGAATGGTGTCCTTTTGGAGAAAGATTTCATCTCTAAAAGAACTAATGGGAGTAAGGTGTACCTCTAAGAAGTTCGAGAGCCACAAGACGACATAGAACCACAGATGGAAAACGGAGAAGACTCACAACAAGTTGATGAGCCTACTCAAATAACACAAGGCCAACGAAAGTCTGATAGAACACGGCTACAGCCTCAGAGATATGGATTTCTGATTACTGGAAGTCGTGATGTTTTGCTCATTGAGCAGAATGAGCCAACTACCTATCGAGAGGTCGTGGTGGGACCAAACTCTGAAAAATGGCTTAATGCCATAAAGTCTAAAATGCAATCCATGTACGACAATAAGGTATGGACCTTAGTCGATCCACCTGAAGGTGTAAAAACCGTTGGGTGCAAGTGGGTTTTCAAGGAGAAAACTGACATGGATGGCAAAGTGAATGTCTTCAAGGCACGACTGGTTGCAAAAGGATTCACTCAAACTAATGGTGTGGACTATGATGAAACCTTTTCCCCAGTTGCAATAGCCAAATCAATCAGAATCCTTCTTGCCATTGCATCATATTATGACTATGAAATATGGCAAATGGATGTCAAAACAGCCTTCCTTAACGAAAAGATCCTTGAGGATGTGTAAATGACACAACCTGAGGGTTTTGTGCGTCCAGAGGACTCTGGTAAAGTTTGCAAGCTTCAAAGATCCATTTATGGATTGAAGCAAGCATCTCGGAGATGGAATCATCGTTTTGATGAAGTAGTCAAAGAGTTTGGATTCATTCAAAACATCGATGAACCTTGTGTTTACAAGAAGGTTAGTGGGAGCACAGTTATCTTTCTAGTGCTTTATGTTGATGACATCCTACTCATTGGGAATGACATTCCTACCTTGCAGAGTGTCAAGTCTTGGTTAGGAAAGTCTTCCTCAATGAAAGATTTAGGCCAAGCCACTTACATCCTAGGGATTAGGATCTATAGAGATAGATCCAAGAGGTTCATAGGCCTAAGTCAGAGCACATACAAAGACAAGATACTGCATAGATTCAGTATGCAGGATTCTAAAAGGGGTTACATGCCCATGTCGCATGGCATTCATCTCAGTAAGGATTTGTGTCCTAGTACACAAGATCAAAGAGACCGCATGAGTAAGATTCCATATGCCTCCGCTATTGGATCTATCATGTATGTCATGTTATGTACTCGATTAGATGTCTCATTTTCCTTAAGTATGACCAGTAGATATCAACAAGATCCCGGTGAGGGTCACTCGACTACTGTCAAGAATATCCTTTAGTACTTAAGAAGGACTAAGGACTTATTCTTGGTATATGGTGGATTGGAAGATGAGCTCTGCGTGACTGGTTACACAGATGAGAGTTTCTAAACTGACCAAGATGATCTAAGATCGCAATCTGGATATGTATTCCTTTTGAATGGTGGTGCGGTAAACTAGAAGAGCTCTAAGCAGAGCACTGTAGCTGATTCTGCAATAGAAGCTGAGTATATAGCAGCATCGAATGCAGCTAAGGAGGCCTTTTAGATTAGAAAGTTCATCAATGAACTAGGGGTGGTTCTTACCATCTCAAATCCAATAGACTTGTTCTATGACAATAGCGGCGCTATTGCGCAGACCAAGGAGCCTAGGTCACATCAAAGGACTGAGCATATACTCAGGCGATTTCATCTTATCAGAGAAATCAATGATAGAGGTGATATAAAAATATGCAAAGTACCAGAGAAGACAGTGATGCTGATCCTCTTACTAAGCCGCTTGCACAAGCAAAATATGAGCGTCATGTTAGGGCAATGGGAATTAGAGTAATTAATGATTGCAACTAGTGCAAGTGGGAGTCTGTTGGAAATTATGCCCTAGGGGCAAGTCATTGTACTTTAAACGTTAATGTCATTTAAAGTATTCTCCATTTAGTTATCATTTCATTTGCATGTTTATAGTGATAACTGTATCCCTGGATATATCTTATAGATTATCCTAAATGTCCCTTGTCGGTCTTCTACGTGGGAGCGAAGATGAAATAAGACCAGTATGACTTTGATGAGGTATGGAGATACGAATCAAAGTCATGGGCACTTGTAAGAGTACAAGGTGCTGGACTGACCCACTATGATAAGGCTGCATGGATTAAGTCATAAGTTTTTCTCATGTATAATCGTGTTACCACGCCCTTTGACCTAAGATCATCATGGATTCCTACATGAGGGTCACTGATCTTTGACCTAGTCAAAAGTCACATTTGACCGGGTGATGATAAAGGCTTCGATCGGGATCAGTGGTTTTCATGCAAAGGAATGTGAATGGTCAAGATGAAATTTGTCCCTCACATTTGTAGAGAGATAATACTGGGCCCCTCGATGAGTGAGTCTGAGAAATGTATGGTCAGACTACGATGGAAAGGAGTTTCCCTTTCAATTGTTAGACTACTCAATAAACGAGAAAGTAATGGTCAAGAACAGGAAGTTGACATTACCCATGCCTCATCCTTGACCAAATTATCGCGTGACAAAGGGGACGTGACATGGTTGTACGATACGTTGTATCGTATCATCAATCCCCATATGAATTGGGTAGTCGCAATGTCTTGCTAGAGGCCGCTTGCGACTTGTCGGCTGGTACAGTATTGGCGCGCTGTCAATCTCATGCATGCCTGCAGAGTCGCACACAAGAATAGCCCAACACGAGCAAAAGTGTCCAGATTCATTGAATCTTAGATATATCTAAGATTTAATGAATATTGTATTTAATCTAGGATGAATATATATATATATATTAAATTCGAGAATAATGTAATATTATTATTTAATAGAGAATATAATATTAGTATTATATAATATTTGTTTTGTATTTAATTTATTTGATAAATTAAATATCTAAAACAAATAGAGATATTGTATCTCGATTTAATTTTCGAATAAAGATATCATATATCGATTTAATTTAAATTGAGATATAGTATCTCGATTTAATTAAATAGATAGATATCATATCTCGATTTAATTTATAGAGATAAATTAAATCGAAGGCTTTTAATTCAGATTAAATAAATAGATTAGATTAGATCTATTAGATAGATTTAATTAATATATTATTTTAATCCAAATTCAAAATTCAAAATTAATAAGGATTAATTTTGAATATAATACGCCTATCAGGTTTAAGAAAACCTACGGGACATTTTGTCAGACGTATTAGAAAAGCCGCGAGAAACCCTAGAAAGAAAAGAGAGAGACACGAAAATACTAAAGGCGCTAGCACGCTGCCGTCAATGTTGGAGGTTGTTCGTGTGGATACCGGTAGAGGAGGAGATTCACAGAGTCTACTCTTGTTGATCAAGTAGGTAGCCCACCAGATCAAATCGAACATAGGACACTCACGAATTTCGCATAGGTATTGTTTCTAACGAACCTTGATTTAAACGCCGTTGCTAGATCCTCTTATGGGATCCGTAAGTTTTAATGGATGAGAATCATTCCGCTGCGTGTACGGGTCCCAACATATACATGGGTCAAAAAAATCATATTTAATCGGTCTCTCCACTTTTTATTTTCAGAAGACATAATTTAGAAGTCTAAGTAATTATAATTATAAAATGTTTTAACTGTAATTAACTAATACTTTTCTTTTTTGTTAAATGAAGTCGGAAGGAAGTACCAGGGGAAATATTAGGAACATCTCTATATTATTTTAATATATATGGAGAAAACTTTAGTAGTAATTATTTTGCATATGCTACTTTAGTATTCAGCTCCCAACTAGCTAGAAGTCAAAATCAGATTGGGATTTTTTGAAGTGCTTGAACTAAAAATTAAAAGAAAGAAACAAAGACAAGAAAATGAGTCATCATAGTTCTCACTTTTTATGTCATTTCCTCATTTGAGAGAATTCAAGTTGTAAGTATCAATATCTGTTCTTAATTCCAACATTGCCATTGCAGAGAATCTTATGGTGGATTCCATCCATAATGTGGAAGCTTGTTTCTCTTTGACATTAAAATAGTTCATTACTATATTAA
This sequence comes from Acacia melanoxylon, assembly GCA_019022615.1. NCBI lineage: Eukaryota > Viridiplantae > Streptophyta > Magnoliopsida > Fabales > Fabaceae > Acacia > Acacia melanoxylon. Next base: position 1,505,116 of record JAFJYJ010000025.1, read on the forward strand.
CTACTCCTGAAACAAGAAAAGGAAATAAGCATGGAAAACACAAATTACTCTATTGGTCCCAACGTTTTACTTATTTATTAATTCGTTTCCTATGCTTTAGGTTTTGTAAGTCCATCCTTATACTGTCTTAAAAAGGTTTGAATTTCCTAATCAGTATGCAAATGAATTTCCTTGTCATTTTGACACTCTAGACATTCATTATTTGTGCATGACAAACTCATCCAAGTCTCCAACCTTGGAGATATCATATCTTACACGTAGCGGCGGAATTGTAATTTCTAAGGACTTGATTACAAAATTAGGATAGTTAAATTGAAAATTAAGTTGAAACTCTAGAAATCAGTAGAATACTACTCCAGTCTTAAATATAGGATAAATTTTTTAAGTGTAAAATTACACTACAAACTTTGTCCTATATTTAGGAGCGCGGAAGGAGTATAATATTGAAGTTTTTCTGAACTATGAAATCCTTTATTAGAAACTGCTCTTATACTTTAAATATTTCAGTCATGAATGTGCATCTTTAATTTATGCTGCAGTTACATTGTTAAAGCATGCTTGTGGTTACGCAAAACAAGAGAGAAGCTAATAATTTTAATAATTTTTTGTTTTGCAGCTCATATCTCTGTCTGAGAAGAAATTGTGGCAATAAAAGATGTGTATGCTACTTTCTGTAATGAAGATTCTTAATGGAGATAGGAGAGAGAATTTGAAGCACTATTTTTTCAGAAGATGGCGTTTGAAGGATGGTTGAGGCAGAGCAGTAGAACGTGTTCATAGGTAACTTACTAACACACACACATGTACTTTCCTCTATCCTTGACTGTTGCTAAACAGTATATTCTGTATAACATAATTTACTGGGCCCACATTGGGTCAAACTGGCTAGAAGCCAAAAGGATCAGATTTGGATTCTGAGGTTCCCATGTTCTAAATCAATCATGCACAAGGTGGAAGAAGTCATTCATATGAAGGTATCAAAGTTGTGAAATGAAACTTAAAGCACTTGTCCTTCAATCAATGTCATTACCACAGCGAAGATAAAAGAGAAGAGAACGCCGCACAGTAACATCAGAACCTATTGTTTATATCAATAAACCAGAATATGACTAATGCCGATATATGTGACAAGCACTGTACACGAGTTTCTCTATATTACATATATATATGGACAGTTTGTAGAGTTTAAAAGCTAAGATCACCAAATGCTTTTTCAAGGATTAGCATGTCCAGGAGTTTGATCTTGACTTGATCTGCTTCCTTCATCGCCTGACGAGCTTTCAGATTGTATGTCTTCCATCTTTGCATACTCTGCACAATATTCTGTCTCAACAGAAACATTATTATTTCACATTTAGCTTTTCACACAGGAGTAATGAAGGTTACAAGCTGCATAATTCACTTAGTTTAAGGAATTAAAGAACATTTTTGCGAGTGGAAAGCCATGTAATGTAACTCGTAAACTACAGTTTCCTCACCTCTAACTCTTTGTTCGAACTTTTTCTTTACTTTCGTCCCGCAATAATGCCGCAGCTTCATGATTGTTAGGATCTTCAGGATTTGGTTCACGCAAGAGTTGCGGAATAATTTGATCAAAGATTGCTACAAGACCTGTAAGAAATGAAAAACCAAAAAGATGCAAGCATGAAATCCATAACAATCATCAAATGCAAAAATACTTGAAAACTTTTCATATAAATAAGTGTAACGCCCGTCCTTTATATGCCTTTATTTATCAGAGTTGTAGCTAAGACAAGATCGTAATACCCTAGGATAATTATTTATCGGAATATTATATTTTAGTAAATAATACCTATTGAAAATAGGTGAATATGTGGTTTCAAATAATAAGTTATAATTATCTTATTTTCTAAGGTAATTTCTATGGAAATTAGGGAGAAATAAAGAGCTAAAATCCCTAAAATGCATTTATAGGGCATAAAATGGCCTGAAAATATTATGATAAATCCCTAGAGGCAATAAAATATTTGCTAAAAATTAGAAAGTATGTTGTCTCTAATTTTAGGAATTTTTGGGATTATTTCCCTTGGAAAATAATGAGGAAAAATTAAATATTATTTTTGGGATCATAAGTGACCCCATGATTTTTAATATTTTGCATGGAGCATAAAATACCAATGTCAAGTAAAATAGTTGTGAGATAATAATTAATCTCAATTAAGAAAATTGTCAACAATTAGTAAGTGATTAACTAAGTAATTAATGGCTAATTGTTTAAGCATGGGATAATTGCTTAATTAAGGTAATTAAGGCATAAATTAAGTAATTAGAAAATAAATAAAAAACAAACTAATAAGGGGGGACAAAATTTGTAGTGTGAAAGGGGTTGTGGTTATTTCAAAAATAATATCTAGATATTTAAGTAATTAAATAATAATATATCCGGTAGAAAGACCAGTTGGCTAATTGAGAACCGATAGAAATTAAATCCTAACTCAAAATATAGGAACTGAGTCTGTAACATCTGGACTTTTTATAAACGAGTAGAATTTTATCCCGGAGTGAGCTATCTCCGAAGTCATTTCCGAGACCGGCGGGGTCATTAAGAGACAGGATAAATAAGAAAAATGACAGATAGTACAAATGAGAACCTATAGAAAACGAATTAGTTGTGACAAACGAGTAGAATTACCTTGTATCTCTATACAAGTAGATGATATCTTACTAGTCTTATTGAGATCATCAATGCCCTTTCTTGGTGATTCAAGACTAGGAACAAGTTTTAGGTAAAAGATATGCAATGTTCTCGATTCCTCATGATCATGATTTTTATCATTGATTCTCGAGCTTAACACATGTTCTATTCCTAGGGTTTTTATCTTTAAACACATATTTACCTTAAAATAAAGGCGACACATAAATATGATAATGATAACATGTGCTTATTTATTAATAATGAAATATTACAATGTAAAAAATGTGTTCATCTATCATCACAAATGTCACGCCCTAAAAACTAAGGGATAACCGGCACAGAGTGTGAGTAGCTCACATTCTTTAAGCCTTAAATTTATATACGGACATTAAATAGTACTCATAATAACATTCGGATTTATGCTCCACTATAGCATATACATGTATATATATTCCAATTTACAAGGGAAGACAGGGATCCTACCTATAGACTACATAGAGCATCTAAGTTACATATGATAATATATACATGACATCTTAGTTGTACATCCAATAGCAGTTGTTCCAAAATATAACTACAAGCTTGGTCAGCAACGACAGTCTTCACTCTTCAATTGAAGGTGCAAGGTCTACAATGCTATCTGAGGCCAAAAAAAATTTCAGTGAATAACGTCCCTTTTAAAATAAGTAAATAAAATACTAAATGAATAAATTAAGCAAGTACAATTTCATAAACGTAGATGTCATTATATAAAAGGTTATTAATAAGAAAATACTAGATAAACAAATAACTCATCGATAAAATTAAGTACCAACTGGTATGAAAAACTCATTCTGAATGAGGACTTAAATAGAACGAGAAACAAGCGTAGACACATAGTCCACGAGGGTAAATAACCAAGCTCAGCCCGAAGCCATGAAAACAAGCGTGGACACACAGTCCACGGGGTAAATAACCAATCAAGTGCAGCACGAGGCCACGAAACAAGCGCAACACAAGGCTACGAAACAAGTGCAGGTACAAGACCCACGAATAACAAGCGTGAGAACAAATCCCACGAATATCAAGCGAGCTCGAGGTTAACCATAGTGCACCAAGGACTAACTCTCTCACTAGAACTTACTTCCCCTTACAAGTTGCAATCAATGAACCCAATCACCAAGTCCCCTGACTTGTGATTCTTTACAATAAATGATTTACAATCAAGAAACTCTCTCTAAGAGTAGATAATGATAAACACTGAAGCTTGATGTATCAAAAGATACTTTATACAAGAAAACTCAAGAGTAGTTGGAAACTTGAATGATTTTCGTTTTCTGCAGTCTTAGTTGTTGAGAAGAATTGAATGCTACTATATTTATATTAAGAGAGCATTAAATAACCGTTGCAAACTCCATTATGACCGTTGGTGCATTAATCTAGCTGTTGGAGGCACTTTGGTGTCTTCTCTCTCTACTCTTCAGTTGATTCCTTTTGTCCAGAGGATTAGTGTTGACTTTCCTTGTAATAGATCCGTTGGAAGAGCAAGTACTGCTTAGGGAAAGCAAACATTAATCCTTTTGCAAACGTGTAGAGAATGATGGCTCAAAAGGATGCAAGCTTCGGACTTGCATTTAATGTTCGACATTGCTTTTTGCTTTTGTTCAAATCTTCATTTAATGTCTCCGAACAATCTGAAACTCACTAACAAACTCATTAAACATAGTTAAGAATAGTAGTGGATGTAGAGGAGAAGTATTGAGATTAAACAAGAAGATTTCACACATGTGTCAGATTTAATTTTCAAACCATGCGACCTATACTTGAGTATGTTCTTCAATACTCGAGTTTAGCACTGTGCACTTATATCAATACTTGAGTATCCAACATGATACTCGAGTATTCCTCTTCCAGAGAGGAATGTTGTGATTTGATCTTTGGACCATATCTTTGAAATAGGAACAATACTCGAGTGTGCAAATCAATAAGTTTAAGTCCAAAACCTCAATACTTGAGTTTCCAAATCATTTGAAAAAGAGTAAAGTTCTCTGTATACCCAATACTCGAGTTTCAGACTCAATACTCGAGTATACAAATCATTTGAAAAACTTTGTGAAATCTTATCCCAAGTCAATACTTGAGTATTAAAACAATACTTGAGTATTTAAATAATTGTATAAAACTTGAAAACTTTACTCGTCGGATACTCGAGTGTTCAAGCTAATACTCGAGTATTCAGAGAATTTGAAAACTTTGAGAAATCTTTGTCAAGTCAATACTTGAGTTTTCAAATCAATACTTGAGTTTTCAAAGACATGTGTAAAGTTTGAAAACTTTATGTTAATCCCATACTCGAGTATTCATACTAATACTTGAGTATTCACAAGTTGAAACTTTTTGGTGACTCTCTGTAATACCAATACTTGAGTATTGTAATGGATACTTGAGTTTTGAAAGATATGTGAAAAACTTGTATGTTTTCTGTCAATTTGATACTCGAGTATTCCAACCAATACTCGAGTATTCTCAAGTTGAAAACTTGGGTGAATCTTTGTGAGATCAATACTTGAGTATTCAAAACAAATACTTGAGTTTTGAAATCTTTAGGAAATATTGATAGAGTCTCTGCATGATGCATACTCGAGTATTCAAACCAATACTCGAGTTTGGCTCAGGTGAAAAACTTGGAGTCTTTCTCGTAAGTTCAATACGTGAGTATCAAAGGAATACTTTCGAGTATTGCTTTGTTTAATAAAATTGAGCTACTCTTCTCTGTCAAGTCAATACTTGAGTATTGAGACCAATACTCGAGTTTGCCTTTGTGATAAGTTTTTCAACTTAACGAGAGACAAACTTCAACTTGTGTTTACAATTTTCATTTATCATCAAAACACATAGAGAACTAAAAATCTTCTTTGTTAAGTAAAACCGTTACGTATTGATCTTCTAAAAAAATGTTTTCAAGCATGCTTGGGGCCAACTTATCAAAGCAATAAAAATTCTTCTTTTAATAACATGATAAGTCACATCAACTACAGCATAATAGAATACCCCAACATGAAAGTTCAATATTTCAAAACTTTCCTTCAAATTCAATATGTCGACAAAAACTGAGATAAGTTAACAAACTCTCTTTGATGAAGTCGCAATTAGAGAATGTGGTAAATAAATTAACTTAAAATATAACAAGTACAAAATATCATTTAACATTTATAATGGGACGTTATTCACTCACATGTAATACTTATATTTATACTTTTTTCTCCAACTTATCAACCTCCAAATTAATCTCTTCTTCTCCTCCTAGAATCCAAACAAATCCATCAATTATGACTTTTCATACAATTTTTCTAGTTTTTCATTCAATACAAATTCTTCATATCAATTCCATCTAAGTTTGTACGTCAATCAACAAAACTCTTAAATGGCAAGGAATTAAAATAGACAAAAACTTAAATTTTAATCTCTTTCGTGAATAATAAAATACAAACTCAAATAATAGTCCAACTACACCACTCTTAGATGTTAAACTCATTATATCAACCTTGAGAGAACATTCTTTACTTTCTTTCTTTTTGAACATGCTTCAAAGTTCAGTTTAATAACCATGACTTAACCACCACGATAACTACACACACATTCAATCAAGAAATCCTTTACCCTTTCCTTTCAATTTCCACATAAAGCAAGAGCAACTTTGGTTTATCTAGAATTTTCTTCTTTAAAAACTCCCCAAAGGAATTCCCCACAAAGATACATGCTTAAACATCCATAAGTCTCTTAAATTAAAATTGTTGAGTCACTTCAAAATAGCATATAAATTTCTATCCACCACCAAAATATTATGGAAACACATAGGAATAAATATCCATATTCCTTTAACATTTCACCAAACACCTTATGTGCGTTCTACATATCAACATACAAAACAACATTATTACTCCATAATATTACCCAAATAACTTCAAACATCAATTTTAATCTCAAGGCCTTATAATTCTAATTTCTCAACAAGGCTATTCTCAAAATAACATATCATTCAAGTTCCTTACGGTCCTCTTACAACATAAGCTTTATAGCTATGTAGCAACTTTTAACAACATTCCTATTAATTTCTTCTCTTAGACATTTTATCAAACACCTAGGATGCAATCAAACTCAAACTATGTTATCAACTTTATTACTTTACAAACCTCTTGTCAAACACTTTCAAGCATCAATATAGATGCTTACTATGCTTTCCAGCTTCAAATCTACGCTAATAATCAGTCTTAATCTATAAAAATCATATCTAAAACTTTTATCAATATATATATATATATAATAACACATCTCTCAAGCTGATTAGAGAAAATGGCTTATTCATGGCTCCTCTCTCATATTATTGTTCATAAGCCAAATTGAAATTTCTCGGGCTGCGCATCAATTGTTTTCTGTTTGCAACGACCGTCCCAATTTGAAATTCAAATCAGTCATCCCTTGATATATGTGCTAGTCATGAGAAGATTTAGTCCCACCGCATCAAATCACTTTTTTCTCCTCGAGCAGCGCTCCTTTCTTTTTTCCCTTGCCCAGACCTTTTCTCTCTCAAATGTCACAATCCTCGTGTTCCCTTCCTCCTTACCTCAGATTCAAAATTCAAAATCCTCCTCCTTGAATACGCGAAGAAGCACCCTGAAGGTGTGTTCCCCTAATTCTTGGGTGGTTGTCTCTCCACCTCCGGTGGATCCCCTCTATCGTGGCCTTCCATAGCTCTAGGAGTGATGTCGTTCTTCGGTGAGCAAGGAAATCGTCAGGGTTGACTCCAGGGCTCTCGACTTTGCTATATGGGTCGAAGTGGGGGTGCTGTGAACTCTCAGTGAAATGGAGGACATCGCCAGGTATGTTGATGGATGGGAGTTGGGGTTTCCAATTGATGCAAGGACATCGCTAGGTATCTTGGGTCGCTTCTCTCTCTGCTCCACATTTAGCTCAGCTGATTTTGGTTCCTGGGTTATTCGATTTTTGTTTTTGTTTTCATATATAGTTTTCTACTTATCAATTATCAGTTCATCATTCTTACAAAATTTCAATTCCAGGGAGAAATGGATCGCTCCTTTGACTGAATCATTGAAGAAATTGTGAAATGAGGTGGCACGATTGAAATTGAAAAAGGAAAGGAAGGGTAAAAATGCACTAGAACTATCCTATGGACTTTCTTAAAGATCATGGTTTATGAAAGCAAGGTTGTTTGATTTCTGTGACATTATTCTCTGATGTTGTCATGTTGTTTTATTAGGAAAGGTATTGATTTTGCCAAACCTATAATTGAAGCCTTGAAAGGTAAAGGTGTTTCAGCAATTGGAGCGGTTGGTTTTTGCTGGGGTGGTGAGTGCCTCTCATTTTACTGTTTTTTATGTGTGTTTTTTCTCATTTAGTGTTGTAGCAGTTTCAGATCCTCGTAGGTTTATGTATTGAATTAGCAATTATACAATGATTTTATTAATCTTTCTAGAGTGATGCTGACATATTTTTCTTTTGAAGTTACAAACCGTCTTTTAGGGAAAAAATAGTCTTTTCAAAGGGAGGAAAATTTTCCGATTTTTGTTGCATCTTTTAGGTTAATGATCAGTTTAAGCATGTTGAGTACAAGTCTGTTCATATGATATATGCTTTGGGAGAGCAATTATTTCCTGAATAGTAAACTTGTAGCTTTCATTCTAATTATTTCCTCACAGGAGCATGCTTTGGTATGCATCAATTTTCATGATATTAGGATTTAGAAACTATTCCATTCAGATTCATTAGACAGTCAATAATTGAATTCTCTTTCAGGTGTTGAAATTCCAATTGTTATACTTGGAGCAGAGCATAACACAATTTTTCCTCCAGAACTCATTAGACATTTCAAACAAATCCTATCTGCTAAGCCTGCCGTAAGATTCCACCCCCTTCTCTGTGATGAAGTACCATTCTTTTATTTATTTTTTTATTAAGAGGATTTACGTAATTTGGTTATACCTTTATAAACCAATCTCAAATCATACAACTTTTTTTAGTTAGAAAATGTTGTTCTTTTTCCATTTTGGATGGGGGGAACAAATCATGCTATTCAACCTTGCTGAGGTAATTGATAACATGATTATGTTTTAATCTTATCTTTTAATCTTCTGAATTTGAGCTGTAGCTTTCATTCTAATTATGTTTCTTTTTTTTTCTTTTTCTTTTTTCTCAAGGACATTCTAATTATGTTCAAGAATAGTAAACTTGTCCATAAATTTGAGTAGAAAATAAGCTGTATTTGTCTCTGTCTCTCCTAATTTCATTATGCATCATTTACTGATCTAATTTAATTCTTTTTGGATCTTCCCTTTCCTACTAAATGAAAGCTAGATTATAAACTTGTGTTTTCTTACTCTTGCAGGTTTTGTTTCCTGTTAAATGAAATTTAGAATGTGCAGATGTTGTTCTCTAGATTATAATCTGAACAGCAAGTTTAGTGAGAAAGGCGAAAGAGAAGAATAGAACATGTGAAGAGAGAGAGAGAGGATGAGATGGTGAAGCAAAATGCAGTATGACAGTAAAAAACGAAAAAGGGGAAAGAGAATAAGACAACATTCCATACAACATGGTATAATTTTTTGTGGAAGATTGGAGGGTTTCGTGTAAGTAGTTCTGTGATTGAAATTTAGAATGTGCAGATGTCTCAGTCATGCGTTTGAGAACTTGTCCTCCTCTTTTCTCTTCTTCTTCAGACACTCATTGCTTCTCATCTACTCTTCCGGGAAGACAGCCTCCAAAGTGTAGCTAAGGCAAGGCCTTTGCGAGGAGGACCCAACAAAAACCCTTTCTCCCAGATTCATCGAGAGAGATCAAATAACTCAGCAACATCCTCACGAGGGAAAACAACATTTGCGCAAGGAATCAGCGAGAGGGATTTGCGCAAGGAACTCACCCTTGCTCCTGATGATAATTGATAAGTTTATAAAAGATGTGCCCAAGTATATCATAATATATATCGTTCAACGAAAATAACTTTTATCCCACTAGCTAGGCGGTCCACTATATACATCACATATCATTAGTACATCTTCTTAATAACCACCTTTACAATTGTTAAGTGTCCACTAGCTAGGCGGTCCTCTATATACATCACATATCATTAGTACATTTTCTTAACAACCACCTTTACATGGATTGTTAAGCGTTCTCTTCGGCAATGTCTCAGTTCTTAATATAAATTCTTAATATAAAATATATTTAAGAAGTTGATCTTGGTATTAAATATAAGATAAGCTTTTCATATTTATCAATGTTTTTTAATTTACCATTTCCTCAACAATAATCAACGAGGAAAGGGAAAAAGGGAATTGAGAAAAGTGACTAGCTACATGTTATATTGATTAACTTAATTAATTTTCATATTATAATCAAATTAGATAAATATATTATATATTAAAAGTTAGAGGGAGTAATACACTATCTTTTTAAAAAAATAGATGTCATATTAATTAACTTAACTAACTTTCTTGTATTGATTTTTTATATATTTTTTCTCTCTTTCTTTGAAAATCTCATTTATTAAAGTTGAAAAAAATTAATTATTTAAAATAAATTTAATGAGTACGATATGATGGGGCTACACAAGAGCAAGAGGGAAATTCAAATTTAAAACAAGATAAATAATGGGAAGGGGGAGAAAGACGCATGGCAGCACCTAGCTGCTGTAGATGCAATTGGAGCTCATTATTTAGAAGGTTGATGAAAGTGAAGCAACACAAAGTCCTTTTACCAAAGGATCGTACACACAGATCCTTTTTTTTAACTCAGAAAAACAAGAAGTGTTTGAGAAATAGTGGCTATGGTGGATACACTGATCATTCATTATAATTACTAAAGCAATTATAATGAGAATGGATGCAGATATTCTAAAGTGTAAAATAATAATATCACTTTTTCACAAACATGTTCAAAGAAGGAATTCCAAGCATCTAACCATCATGGACGCAGAAGCATCGTAAAAAAACTTGATTCAAAAGACATCTTTGAACTATTATCATATAATTGGGATTTTGTCAGATGAGCACATTGAATTATGTAAAAAAAAGCCTTTCACTTGACACATCTTTGCAGATTTATGTATTTTATTAAATTAACATCACTCATAATTATCAAACCTAAGTGACCCTATCATTGACTTTTTCTCCCAGCTGCCTTTTACATGATAGCTTAACCTCTTCAAGAAAGTTTAAAAAATACTCTGCCAACAATAGTAGTATTTAGGATTGCTTTATTTCATTATGTTCTATGAAGAACCAGAATTTTTATATTGTTCAACATTCCTTTTTTTTTTCTGCTCTATTTTTTTTGTTTTGCCTCTTTCTGTTAGTAGTAATTATTGTGATGAATTGAGCTATGGGAATTATCTTCGTAGGTCTCTGATTGGTGCAAGAAAGAAGTAGCTTTCAGCCAAAAAAAGAAGAAGCTAAATTACATCATGAAGTTAAAAAACTTGTGGGAGTACCTTGAAATCATATATTTAACATCAATCATTTTTTGTTGCGGAGACGCACATTACTCCTGAGGGTGATACTTTGTGTCATTTTTTCAAGTCATATAACAATTTCTTGGTGAATAATCTTCTCGTGGGACATAAGCCTTTGATAATTCAATGTTATAAAGTGATGTAACATTCTTTAGGATGATATTTATTAATAATATATGAAGATGTTGTGCAACTTATGTTGGTTTTTTTTTTTGTGCCAAATGTATGTTTGCTTTACAGAATTTGGCAACAAGAGCACGATAACGAATGTTGTGTGCTAGGAGATATTTAAAAATGTTAATCGATTAGAAGACATTATGGTTTAATATTGTTAAGATTTTATTTGTAATATGTACTCTGAGTTGATTTGAGGATATTGTTGTTTACCATTGTTAAGGTTTCATTTCTAATATGTAGTCATTCATTGGTAGTGATGTTTTAATGTCCCTTAAAGATTAGAAAGTTGCATCACTTAAAAAGCAAAATATGTTTAAGTAACCCATAAAATACTATCATTCTCTGCAACGCACGGGGAAGTACAAGCTCGTTATCAGCCAAAACCATTAATAAAAACTTACCTTAGCCAAATCAAGCTTCAACCATCCCCACAACACATCCAGCAAGGAAGAGGAGAGGAATCAAAACAAAATACTCCCAAACACTATCAGCCACGCACAGATTAAGGGGAAAAAACCGAACAGGTATTCAAATTAGAGAGAAAAGTGGCGATTTGGGCAGAGGGTAGATTCCCCGACGGTGGTCAGGCGGACACTGGCAACACGAGTGGGGAAGCGACCGACGAGCGAAGGAAAACACAGAGACGGAGAAGAGCGATTGGGGTTGGGATTTCTCACGGCTGAAATATCTTTCTCATAGTGTTGAAGTCGGTGGGAAACAGAAGGAAAAAAATGATCCTATTGATATTATTTATTAATATTGGCTACTATCTTTCTTTTTTTTTACCTTTTTGTTTGGGCTTTTACATTGCCCTAATGAGGATTAGGGCTAGAGACCTAAGGAATCTTTGATCATCCCCAATACCATCAAGTTACGAGCTTCATTTTGAGACCCAACTATAATAAATAGTAAATATATATTTATATTATAATCATATAATTTAATTTATTTATTTTAATTTGTTGAGCCATTACAAGTTAATTAATTCAATTTATTATTATTTTTTAATTCTCAAATATCTGGGTTATTACAACAGATTGTCTCTAGGACATCTGAATACTAACACCATGTTCTAGATCAATCATGCACAAGGTGGAAGAAGTCATTCATATGAAGTTACTATCAAAGTTGTGAACTGAAACTTAAAGCACTTGTCCTTCAACCAAAGTCATTACCACATAGAATATAAAAGAGAAGAAAACGCCACACAGTAACATCAGAACCTATTGTTTAGATCAGCACACCAGAACATGACTAATGCCTATATATGACCAGAACTGTACATGAGTTGCACTATATTACACATATATATGGGCAGTTTGTAGAGTTTAAAAGCTAAGACCACCAAATGCTTTTTCAAGGATTCACATGTCCAGGAGTTTGATCTTGACTTGATCTGCTTCCTTCATCACCTGACGAGCTTTCAGATTGTATGTCTTTCATCTTTGCATACTTTGCACAATATTCTGTCTCAAACAGAAACATTATTATTTCACATTTAGCTTATCACACAGTAGTAATGAAGGTTACAAGCTACATATTCAGTTAGTTTAAGGAAATAAAGAACATTTTTATTGTTGGAAAGCCATGTAATGTAACTCGTAAACTACAGTTTCCTCACCTCTAACTCTTTGTTCGAACATTTCTTTACTTTGGGTCAGCAATAGTGCCGCAGCCTCAAGATTATTAGCACTTTTAGTATATGGTTCACTCAAGAGTTGTGGAATAATGTGATCAAAGATTGCTACAAGACCTGTAAGAAATGAAAAACGAAAGGGATGCAAGCATGAAAATCCATAAGAATCATCAAATGCAAAAATACTTGAAACTTTTCATATAAATAAAGATCTTAAAAGTAGCAATTAATTACTAGATGATGGATGCCATTTTTCGTCAAGAAGATCCACACATACAAAACCAGATCTGCAGACAAAGTAAGGTCAGTCATAGTCGGCCTTTTTAAAAGATAACAGTTTGTAGCTAACAGCAAATAGGGTACTCACTCATTATTAATATTTGGGTGAAATATTTTGTTAGCAAAAGTCACCTTTGGGGGTTCTGATGGATATCCACTTGGAATATCAACATTAATTTTCCAGACCCCATCTTCATAAAGGGCTTCAAAAAAAATAAACATGAGGTTGTTACCAATTCTTCTATTATGATTTGACCAAAAAAAAAAAAATCTTCTATGATGAAGCCAACAGTTAATTAGAGAGACAAAGAATGTGGAAAATACTCTCTTTTGGACCATGAAACACCACTTCCAACTGATCAAGCTTATCCTCGTCTGTCAGCTTCACTTGAAAACCCTTGCTGATCCTAGGAAAAAGGAAAATATGTACAATTAATTCAATCAGACACATGAAACATATTTGATCTTTTTTCTGGATATTAATTACTACTTACTACTTGTTGCATAAGCTTTCTTGACTTCTATATATGTCTAATAATATTGCATTTCTTTTTTCTGTAATTGATATTCAACCAATTTTACCAACTATGAGATGGGGATCAGTAAGAATACATTTAAGATTATAAGTATATATCTATCAACGCAAAATAAAAACAATTAATGCACTTACAAGTTACTGATTTCCTCTTGTATTCTTTTGTCTCTCTCTGGATCAGACGACGACGACATTCTGATTCGAGAAAATCACTGCATGCAAGAACATTAAAGAAGTTACTTGATCAGCCAAACGTGGAAATTTATAAACATAATTCTACTTGTCTCTGTCTTCACGATTAAAGGTTCAAAAACACAAGTTACTTCATAATGGTTATATACATCCGAAAAAAAAAAAGATTGTTATAAAATAAAATGGATTTCTCGTATGAAAGAAAATAGTAGTGTTAGAACCAAACTTGGATGGATCGATCTGATTGTGCGCTAGTACCAAAACTATGATCTTGGAAAGAGAGAATGAGAGGAAGATTGTGACATTTGACCATTATATTGTTTTTCTTAACTTTGTGATGAAAGAAATGAGCACAAGTCTCATTATGTACAGACTGAGACTGGGTTGGTTTGGATTGGATTGGGAAAGCTCAAGAATAATGAACAATGGTTTCTTGAAGTTGTCTTTTGGCCAACAATATCTTCTTGAATTCGTTAGTACGGTTGTGACTCTCGTCAATGATACTTTTATTAGCGCCACATTTTATCTCATAAAATCATATCATTTGTTGATGCTTTCTCCCTTTTTGCTAGTACCGAGTTCCAGTTTTAGGGTAAACAAAATAAGGAGCACATTTTTTTTAAAAAAAAAAAAAAAAAAAAAAAAAAAAAAAGTATTTAGTACTCTAAAATGTTAATTTTTAGTAAACTCAACCCCCTAAAATAATTTTTTAGAGACACCAAATATCTACTGAAAAATACTTCAAAGTGCTGGGTGATAGATTAATTTTTAGTAATGTTAATGACATGAATACTCTTTCACAAAATGAGATTCAGATTTGAATTATATTATCATCCTTCATCATCATCTATATATGCGACTGCCAAGACAAAAGTAGATTTAGGTTCAAAAGGAACATATTGATGAGAGCGCTACGTGCTTCAAGATATTATACCTGTGCCCAGTGCAGAGAGCTCAACGGCTTTATACGGGTTCAGCAATTTCTGCATTCAAAAGAAATGCGACGTCAAAACCTTATCAAACATTGAATAATAGTTCCATTCTTTATGCTCTTAACAGAACGTACATCTAAAACCAATGATTCTCAGGGGAAAAAGATACTATCCTCAAGAAGATCATTCAATTTCGGTTAATTATAAAAAGGGAAATTAATCAGAAGTAAAAGAAATTGAAATCACAGGGCATTAAAAGAAAAACGGTAAATCTGAAACGACATGGAAATGCAATCAAGGTAGATAGAAAATCAGTTCTTTCAACCTACTGCAAGAACATTAAAGAAGGTTCTTGCTCAGCCAAACGTACAAATTTGTAAACACTTGATTTTGTTTGTATTTGCCTTCACCAGAATCAAAGGTTACTTCATATATAATCTCAATAAACTTCCATTTAATTAAAGAAGGGGCAGGGGACTAGCTGATAACTCTGAAGATGTTGATTCATTGTTTATTGCAAAGCTTTAATTGGCGCAAGAACCCCAGAAGAAAGCTAAGAAGTAAACCTGGATCAAAATCTCCGGGAGAAAGAATTGCAAGAAGCTTTTGATGCTCTACGATTGGCTTCTGAAGTTCTGATTAGGGGGCGAATGCAAGGAAATGAGAACCTGGATCAAAATGATTGTGATAGTAACACCATAATCTCCGGGAGAAAGAATGCCAAGAAGCTTTTGAAGTTCGACGATTGCCTTCTGAACTTCTGATTTGCGAGCGAATGCGAAGAAATGAGCGCAAGTGTCATTGAGAAAGCAGAATTGGGAAATATATATATATAGAATTATAGATGGAACTGGGTTGGATTGGATTGTTGCGGTTCTCGGGAATAATTTCTGGAACTTGGCTTTCGGCCAACGGCATTCTCTTGAATTCGTTAATACTGTATTACTGTTTGTACCGTTGATGGTTAGACGGACGTGGGAAAAAAAATGGAAAATTGCAACTAGACCCAATTAACAGACTTAATAGTAACTAAGTCTTCCAAAATTATATTGCAGGAAAGCCCCAAGGATCCTAAATGCTATTAATCTCAAACATGAAAACACAATCTCACCGTTTGTCAATAATAACAAGTTTAGAGCAATCAATAACAAGTTTAAAACAACTAATGATGTAATACTAAAAACATTAAAGTTCGAGCCCATATTTTTTTCCAGTTTCCTTAGAAACTTTAAGATGAAATAATACCTCATGTGCCATGTCGCACAATTTGATAATGGGTTAAGGTGCAAATTTGTAAAATTGAAAAAAAAAAAAAAAAAAGGTGGTGGAAATTGGACAAGTTATACTTCCAACTTAAAATTAAAATGGTTAGCCTCTAATTAATAGAAGCTAACCATTTTAATTTTAAGGGAAGTCTATGTGTGTTTTAAAAATAGATGGGAGGTCTGTATAATTAAGGTAAAATAAAAAGATGGTTAAAGTATTTTACTCTAATTTTTTGTCATTCAACCTTTATTTCATTTAAAACATAACATAGTCCCTCTCTGTAACTTTATAAAAATTTAGACAATTTTGTCTATAAAGGACTAAAACCAAAATGTGGTCAAACTACTAGAAAATATATAACATCAAGAAGTAAATATTAAAACTACTAGAGTTTTCATTATAGAGACCTTAACAATTGTCAATTACCGTCGCATGTGGTTAGCCTTGACCAGCATAAGTGATAATGAAACCAGTTGAGTTCCTCCTTGCAAGGGCAATACCGTCGCATGCCGTGGCCAATATGGCGATCAAATTCATGTCCTCAATTACTAGCAGCAAGGGTTGAGCTTATGAATAAAAGTTTTTTATTACTTTTTCAAGGGTGAGATGGCCGGGGAGACCCATTAAAGAGCTTGTGGAATATCCAGAATACTTAACATATAGCTTGCTGGAATCCCAGATGTAAGAAGATGGAAAGCAAGGGGATCAGATTTTCAATAAATTGGATGCTAAATTGTAGTGACCAGAGATTTGAAGAGAGAGTAATTGCAAGGTAATTACATTGAAACTGAAACTTACAGGTCCATCATATCGTTCTGTATCGGTGGGAAGTTAGAGCTACCAGGTAATGAGATAGTGTTAGATGAGGAAGAAGACAGTGACGACGAAGAATTAATCAAACACGTACAATATTACAAATCCAGGTTGGGTTTGGAATTCCCGCCACGAGCAAACCATTCCTGAATCCTACTTTAAATTCTTAAGGATCGGACCAGTGTTAAAGAATATGGGAATTTTCATTTAGGCTACTATTCAGTCTGGTGGATTGGCATGAACCATGAAGATCATCCCTCATAGGGTGAGAGTAATTGGAAAAGGTCCTGGGACAAAGAGGAAAAGAGAGTAAATTCCAAGATATAACAATGCCGAAACTTCGATTGGAATATAAAGTGAGGGCATTATTGTATTTTTACTCCCGAAATTTAATTTCATTTTGACCTAAATGGTATATTGAAGTTTCAAAGTCTTTTGGAAATTGACTAAAATTAAGTCATATCCTTGGGGTCTAGCTAAAATTATTGTGCTCAGAACAAATAAAATAAAAATTACCACTTAAAAGTCCCTTAAAATCTCCTATATATCAAGTCTCGTGGCACATTAGGAAATAAATAACCTTTCCTACTGAAAAATTAAAAACCAAAGGACCTTTTCATGATTTCCTGTTTTGTTGTGACCGTACAAAACTCTATGGGTGCATGATGCAATAAAAATTTGCTAACAAATTTATGCATATGCTATTATTCTAATAATACAATTTATTTAAAAGTAAGTGAAAAACTTTACATGTATGATATAGTTTCAATGGTAGGAGTAGGGAGGAAAGGCAAGTCTTAATTTTTTTCAATAATTTGAATAAATAAATTTTATATAGATAATTATATACTATATAATTTTTTCTTTAAATTAATATTAGATAATTATCTATATAAAATTTGATTATTTGAATTCTTAAAATATTAGGAAAGTTAAAAAAATTATTTATGAGAAAATTTATTAAGCTATCATGGTGTATATGAGGATTCAGTATTTAAATTGCTGTAGACTAAATATCGATTTTTAATTAGTTTTAGATTTTAAAAATGAATAAGAAATTTTCTATAATGTGACGGAGTGGTCAATATGCTAATAATAATAATAATATTATTATTAAATATTTTAAATTATCATGTATAAGATACTACCCAGCGGCATTAAATGAGCATTTAACTTGTTACCCAGCCACCTACTGCCAATGTCTTCTTCTTCTTTTTGCTAAACAAGTGGTCCTCATATTATAGCCCGCATGTCACACAGCCAACCTTACCAGTATCATTTATATTATATAAGTAATAAATTTTATACTCCTTCAAAGTATAATTAAATCACTTTAGAGTATTTTTATTTTTATTTTTTCCTTTAAAGTAATTAGTTTGACTAATAAACTAATATAAAATCTAAAGATACATAACATATAAAATGATTAAAACCTATTTAGCTTTCTTAATCTCTTCAAACAAAGTCAACTATGTCTTATAATCGAGGACAGACCCAGGAATTTTATCCACGGGGGGCGAAAATAAAAAATGTTACATCAATGGTAGCACTCTTCTTCATAATGATCACCTACAAAGAGTATAAATTATTTCATGACTGATATGATTTTAAAAATATTATTAATAACAAAAATAAACCGATTAAAATTAACTATTATATTAGTCATCATCTATATTCTTATAGTCATCTTTTAACAAAACTCAAAACTGGTCCAAAATACTAACTTTAAAATATTTTCTAATCAATATAAAAGTAGTATTATTTTAAAGACAAGATCATGTATAATAAATTTCATGAAGAAAATTTAATAAAAAGAAGTGATTTTAAGTACCTTATTGATTTTCAAAAATTACCGTAAGCTATTTAAAAAAATGGAGAGGAAGAAGATAGGAAGGCAATTTCCAAAACATACAAAACAAGTAGGATATATTCAAGTGTGGGCTCCACCTCTTTAATGTTTTTTAATATGTATGAGAAAGCAAACGAACTATGCAATATGGTGACCAATTTGTATCTCAGTTAATATATTGAATGCAAAGCAGTTAATATAAAAGCAAACCATTGATTTTTTTTTCCTTTAAAAAAATATTGGGGGGGGGGGCCACCCCTAGCCCCCCTTATGTCCGTCATTCACTTTATAATTAGGGGGAGGGTAGCATTTATTTAACTATTGAATTAAATATGTGAGTTTTAACCAAAGGGATTTCCATCCAACCATACATCCCCTCACAATCCTCCCAGACTCTCCTTATCAAGGTAAGTTCATCTAAACTAATAATTTTAAAAAATTAATAATATTGTGTATATAAAAATTAAAGAATAATTTAAAAATGAGAAAAAACAAATACATAAAATACTTGTAAAGGAAATTTCTGATCATAGTTTATGTTTATATGTTTTCCCATGGAGCCCTACCCTATGTGATAAAGGTTGATTACCCCAAGGGAGAGCTGCGTAGGATTCATAGTCGTGGCGTTGTGCCTAAAAAATAATAATAATAACAACAACAATTACATTATTAATAATAAAATTAAAAATTAAAAAAAATTTTAATAAAAATATGATGAGTTGACACTAACACCATTCAATTATATATGTTGTTGTAGCTTGATCGTTGGGCATGCTGATGGTTATTGTAGCTCATGTGGTCAAATAAATTTAAAAAGAATCAGCAAGAGAGAAAGCCGTCTTCCGCCGTTCATCATCATCCCATAGAGAGAGAGAAAACATCGTCAGCCCTCTTTTTGCTGTAACTGTAGCTTCGGTGGAATCCACATCAGAATAAACTGCTAAAACTGGATCCTTAATTTTCTTTCATTCATCCTTCAGAGATTCTTAAGAAACAATAACGTATGAAAAATGACCAGAGTCAGAAAGGCACTTTTGTATGTTGTAAGACCCAAGGGTAAGATGAAAATATCAAGATCAAGTGTGTGACGAATTAAAGATTGATGGGTTTCATTTCTCCCAAAATATCCACCAGGAAGAAGCCCAAAAGAATGTGTTTAGTTAAATAAGGCGAAAGATAAAATAAATTTAGCTATCCGGTATAAAACTGCCCCTCTCGTCCTGTTTCAGTGAAGGGAATCAAAAGATGAGGTCGAAAGGATCTCATCGGTGAAGATTAGAAAACCAGGGTCGATTTAAGAGACAAAAAGATTACTCCCTTAATTTAAGAAGGTCAAAGACAATGATATCAGGTGATGAAAAAATGGCCCCCTTCCAGATATGTCCCCATGGCATTCTCTCCCTCCCTAGGAAGATGATGATGAATGGTGGAAGATTGCATCGGTTCTTCTTTTTCTTTTCTTTTTTATTATATCACTAAGCCACCTAAGCTATAAAAATTATAATCAATATGCCCGGTCCTCAGGCAACATCAACAGTGTTAGTACCAACTCATCATATTTAACACTGTTGAAGTCCTTATTAAATCACAGAGACTGACATTTTAAATAGAAAGAAGCTCTAAGGATCAAAACTTATGGTTTAAAGTTATAGAGACTAAAACTAAAATGACGGCAAATTATAAGGACCAAACAACATATTAACCCATAAAAAAACATTTATGACCAAACTTATGTTGATAAACCATGATTTTTATATATTTTATCTCACCTTATTCAATTATTTTGGAGATAAATCTGAATTAATTATAATATCATTGGGCTTAAATTGATAATATTTTAATATCCCATTTTGTTATTAGGTAAATATTTTCAAATATATGATAGATCACGATCTTATTTGATTACTACAGAGGAAGGAAAAGCATAGTACAAAAACCTATGGTGTAGAATTTATCATGTAAGATAAAAGAGAATCAAATGGATGAATTTTATTGGGTCACTTAAATTCTAATAGGTTCAAGTTTTATACCTAAAGCTGTCTCATTCCCCTAGAAAATTTAACATAGCTGCAACATAATTATTCATGCTCCCATTGAGAGCTCTCGCTCACGCCCTCACCATTCTCTCTAGAGTTTGAAGAGATCAAGGAATTGAAAAACTTTACGTGCATTATATAGTTTCAATGGTAGGAGTAGGGGAGGAAAGCCAAGTCTTAATTTTTTTAATAATTCAAATAAAAAATTTATATAGATAATAATATACTATATCTAATTTTTTCCTTTACATTAATAATTTGATTATTTGAATTGTTAAAAAATTTATCATGGTTATTATGAGGAAATTTATTAAGCTATTACGGTGTATATGATGATTCAATATTTAGACTGTTGTAATAGATTAAATATTGATTTTTAATTAGTTTTAGATTTTAAAAATGAATAATAAATTTTTAATAATGTAATAGGGTGGCCACATATAATAATAATAATAATAGTTTAATTTATCCTTATGAGACATTAATTACCAAGTGGCATTAAATGGACATTCAACTTGTCACACAACCCTCTACTACTAATATCCATTTTTTGCCGATCAAGTTGCCCTCCTATTATAGCTCACTTATTACATTATAATAACAACAACAATTACATTATTAATAATAACAATAAAATTAACAACAACAATAATAATAAATTAAAATTAAAATATTAATTATTAATTACCTGATTAATAATAACAATACAATTTTAAATGAGTAGAATGATCTGAAGATTTTGTATTGCAAATAAGAAGAGAAAGAAAATGCTAGTAATCAATAACCACAAATTAGCACAATATAATAGAAATCACTTTCTTTAAGGGTTTATTACATCTTTAGTACTACAATAAAATTAAAACTTGTATAGAAGCCGGACTCATGAATAGCACAGCAAAAAAGGTTCCTAATCTTCTCTATCTAAACTACTTTGCTTGATCAAACGGAAAATGGCTACAAAAGCAGCAGTTAGTATATCATAATCAAAGCCTTCACAATGTCGGGTCTAGTTATCACAGGGTAATTAAAAATGCACTTACAAACTTGATTTCACAGCAGCACCCACAACAGAACCCTCCCGCAATTTTGCCAGATACCCCCAATACTCCTAATTACACCATACAATAATTTAACATTTTTGGTAAATCAAAATTTAGCAGCACATAAGTAGAATAAAAACATACTTCAAAATCTAACAAAACACTCCTTTGAGTACTTTTAACTAAAGCAACAAAGTTAAATCTCATTTAACCTTTCATCGCGATTCAAATTTTCTTCTTTCCACTAATCTTGATTAATACAAGGCTTCACACAATCTTAGATCCATCAAGTTTAAAAGTGCATTATCTTGCATGCATATCATATTAAATTTTAGACATATCATGCATGTTTGACAAAGCCTTTGCCTGACAAGCTTTTGCAGATACACTACTTCTACTGGGTTGGACAAGAATCTCATTTGCGCTTATAAGTGGTGTAATAGCTGAATTCAGTTGAGAGAATGAAGTTAAAAATTGAGAGATAATGGATTCATGTTCATATATATATATATATATATATATATATATATATATATATATATATATATATATATATATATATATATATTGTTATGAACTCGTATAATGGGCCCAAATGTGATATGGTCCAACGAAGGCATGTTAACGGAAGCCTTCCATCGACCAGGTAAAACGCTAATCACCTTGTAATCTCAGCATTAATCCTGGCAATACATGTAGTGGAGCAGAGATATGTAGTGGAGCAAGGATGCGTCAGATAGTGGAGCAAGACGTTGCGGGGTTGGAGGCGTGCACAGCACAAGAACTAAAACCCTAGAGGTAATCTCTATAAATAGGAGATTACCCACAAGGTGCATACATTTGATTCATATCCTTTTACTATTCAGTTACACTGTGCACACACCCCACCCCCTTTGGCTAATCGTCATTCTTGTGTAGCACAGTGATCATCTGATATTCATTGGTGTCTTCCTCATATACTCCATTGAGCAATCACCATCTCTTCGGTACATAAATCATACACTAACCCACAGTGATTAGACATCTGTGTTCTTAGAACATACATACACACACACACACACACACACACACACACACACACACACACACACACACACACACACACACACACACACACACACACACATGAACATCATCCAACAGCTATTCCTATCAATGAATTAATGCAAATTAATGTCATGAATAAATGAGATTTACAATTTGAATTACTATATATCATCTTACATCGTATGTGTGTGTGTGTGACTGCCAATACAAAAGAAAACTAGATGTAGGTTGAAAAGGCAAATATTGATCAGAGGGAAAAATGGTTCAAGATATTATACGTGTGCCCAGTGCAGCAGAGAGTTCAACGTTCAGGAATTTCAGCATTCGAAAGACCGAAATGCGACGTCAAAACCTTATCAAACATTCAATAATAGTACCATTCTTGTAAATTTGAAATGACATGGAATAACACGTCATAAAATTCATGACTCCATTAATTAATGCAATCAATAGTAAACAGAAAAGGCCTTCGAATACAGTGCAAAACACCAAGAAACAGAGATAAACAAGAACTGCTACACGAAAAAGAGAACTGAAGAACAGTCCAACCTCAAGATTACTCAATTTCCTTTAATTATAAAGAAAATGCAGAAAAATTAAAATATTGACTGGGGAATATATAGCTTCGAGTGGGTGACGTTGGATTGGATTGTTGCGGCTCTCCGGGATATGTTCTAGAACTTGGCTTTCGGCCAAGGACAATTTCTTGAATTCGTTGATTCTGTTGAACCGTTGACGAATCTGACGCGCACGTGTGGGGAAAAAATAATAAGGCAAATATAATTTTAACATGAAAAATAATATATTACTAGTAATATTTCTTTATTTGATTAACGGACAAAAGTAACTGCCTTTTATTTATTTACGATTTTTAATTTTTTATTATAGTTCATATATATGGGGTGCATGAAAAATTTGAGAAAAATGTCTTCATTGATCCCTCTCTCTATTTCTTCTTTGTTGAATGTGTCCACCATAGGATTAAGTTTCAATGATTGAGATTTAATGCTATATAAAAATATTAATATAATATTAAATCTCAATCATTGAAACTTGATCCAATAGTGCAGAAATTAATAGAAGAAATGAAGAGAAATCAATGAAGACATTCTTTTTCGATGCATAGCAAGGGAGAAGGGTGTTGGCACTAACCCTTCTCGATCTCCATTTCTTCTCCACTTAATATAACAACCATTAGATCATATTTTAATAGATGAGATTTAATTATAGATTTTATTATATGTAATATAGCAATAACATTTTTTTACATAGCATTAAATCCTATCCATTAAAACATTATCCAATGATTAAGATATTAAGTAGAATGAGAAGTTAGTGGAGACACATTTTCCCGGGGAAGATATGATAGGGACAACGTGACGTGATAATGTATGAGGTGAGACCTGTTCTATCATATAATGTCAATTGCATGTGCTCATCAGCTCATGCAGACCTGCTTTTGTACGTAGGTTTAGCACCAACAAGGCAACAACCATAGGGTTCGGAGGAACTCGTTTCATACTAGCAACGTTTGGAGCAAACCAGTACGATGAACCAGAGCGGCAAGGAGTGTTCTTCACCATGAACGTCGTCGCATCTGTCGTCAGCTGGACGCTAGGGTTTGGGCTCTGTGCTAGCTGGGGCTAGTTTAATTGTCATTACCATCCTGGTAAGCCACATGGAAGCCCTTTTGTGGAGCTAGCTAGCTCGTGTTCTTGTTGCTATTCGCTTCGTAAACCGAACCTCTGCAGTTTGGGAATACGTACTACATATGGTGGTCCTGATGAAAACGCACCAGCAACAAGATTAAGGTACAACCTTGGGTTATTATATTTATTGTACTACTCTTAAATATGGATAATCGCAAGTGGATATAATGGTCACTTGTAGCAGCAGGGCTCTTTAAACGAATGATGATGAGGCTGAATATGAGATTTCATTGTTGCTTGCAAAGGGGAGATTATTGAAGAGTCAGAAGTCAATTAAAGAAGAATGAATTTGTTTGCATTCTTCATTGTGGAAGAGTGTGATGAAGATAAGCAAATGAAGAATGGAGTGATCAAGAACAAGATATCTCCATGAAAGTCAAGAGGAAGATGTCTCTTAAAAGTGTTGTTCACAAAAACAAAGTGATTTGGTTTAATCTCACTTCACTAAATCCTATTTGTTGTATTGGCAAGTTGACACTCCCAAAAGTATAAAGTTACTTGTGGCTAACTGTACGTTATTAAAGCTGTGGACTGAAACTCGTTGTTTTGCACTTATCCCATGAAACTACTACAGAAGATGAAAGAGTAATACAAACTTTATTATATTTATGAAATATAAATAATATAAAAACTCAAACAAACTTTATTATTTATAAAATATGAATAATATAGTTCATTTTATCTTGTAAATGTCTTTATTTGTCTTAAAAATGCTCATATTGTATTGTAAATGCTCTCATAAAAAATTGTAGTAGTGGCATTATTGTCACTGAAAAAACTTAATTTCATTTTGACCCTATGGGTACAGTAGAATTTCTGATTTTTTGGGGGTTAACTGAAATAAAATTGTTTCCATGTAGTCTAAGTGATATTTTCCTATTAAATTTAAAAAAAAAAAAAATAAGAAAGAGAGATTACTAGTGGAATCCACATTACAAAAAGTAAAAGAGAAATAAGTCTACTTTACGGTGTTGCTATATTTGCTCCTAAATAAATTGTTTATGTATACTTTTACATTCAAAAATAGTTAATTCTCATGGGTACTCACAGCAAAATTCTTTATTGCTAAATTTACACCTTCACCCAAATAAATAACCTTTCCTACCGAAAAATTAAAAACCAGAGGACCTTCTCGTGATTTTTTGTTTTGTTGCAACCGTACAAAATTCAATATGGAGTGCATGGTGCCATAAATATTTGTTGCTACTTGCTAGTACTGAGTACTGACCCAAATTTTTTGTTTGATATGGAAAAAGGGGAAATAAATAAGTATGATGTATGAACGAATCTAAACGATAAAAAAAGAGAGTACACTTTTCCTTGGCAATTTATCAGAGTTTCTAGCAGTAGAAAACGTAGGTAGCGAACTTGTTTATGACTTGTTTTGCAACTAGGAATTAGCTTCTTTGTAACTTTAGTGACAAGCAAATGTAATACTGGCAACCGCTGGATATATGATATATTTTCTTTTTGTTATTAATAACTTAGTTGAAAATCAAATGATAGCTTTATTATACAATTTTGTTACTATCCAATACAAGTTATATTTGGATGTGCAGTTAACTGTCATTATATGTACTCTCACCTGTCCTGAATACAATGACAGCTTTATTATACAATTTTTGTAAACACGTACCCTATTACTAGTCAATTAATAGACAGTGGCTTATAAGTCAATTAGATTCCGGCAAAAAATTAGATTCTCACACTGACAAGCACAACCCCGCGGCACATCCAATAACTCGAAGATACTAGCTCAAAAGTTCTTCCTACCTACTTCGTCCTTCGCTTGTCCCATAGACATGGGGAACAAATCAATCTCACTGGATTTTGGGGGTGGACAAAGCTCAAAAGTTCGTTCATACCTACTTCAATGCTTGCAGGAGAGCAATCGTGCATGGCAGACAACGGTGGATGGTGTCCGACAACGAGCTCGACAAGTGCGGAATGTCGAACAAAAAATGAAGCTTCTCGTGGAAGACATGGTTTCGTTTCATTGGGGATATAAAATGAAGGGGCAATGAAGATGAAGCACCCACAAATATTTTTGGAAAGACGATGAAGAAGAGAGGTGGCTCCATAGCCTCTGCTGGAACAATTGTAATCACGAGGATGATCGCTCAGTGGAACTTTTTAGTTCGTCAAAAATTGCATGGGACTTTCTTTGTTATTAATTCTCTTGGCTGGACCCTAGTGTGATTTTTCCTTGAATATTCATTCTAGAATTCTCTCAGTCCTCATCAACATCAAGTCCACTGATCCGTTGCCGTCTCCTGTCAAATACAGCTTTGAAGGATTCACGCTCAGCCCGCATTCTTTCTTGGAATATGCTGTACCTCTTCGGCTCTGCACTATTACGGGTTGATGGGCTCTCCTCTTCAGTTAATGGATTTGATTTCTGCAAACCAACATGTAATATAACTCTGCTTAAAAGGTATCTTCCCAAAATAAATAAATAGACAAACTTTTTCTCTAGAACTAGGTTCATGCAAGATAACAGCTGATGAGTTCTGTTTGTTTCATAAGAAAATAAAAAATTTCCACAATACCTCCATAAAGAAAATTCCACCCGAAAGGAAATTAGTTTCACATCAAGATTTCAATTGTCTATTTGGATTACCTTTTTCTTTTTACTTTTTTTTTTGGTGGGGGGGTTGATGTGGCAAATGACCCACAGTAGGGGGTGGAAGGTGATGGAGACAGAACAGCAGAGATTAGGCGCAGGTCTGGGATCATGCGTGTGTGCGCATGTAGGTTCATTTACATGTAGGGATGTCTTTGCACATACTTGCTCATATGCATGTATGTGCACTTGTGCATGTACTTGTATGAGGACGCCTGCTGTGTGTGTCTGGGTGGGAGTTTTTTTTTGGGGTGCGCATACACACACATCCGTATGCACGGCAGTACGATGACAGTTCCCAAGTTGAAGGAAACAAATGATTTCTTTACCCCTCTAAAATTTTCTCTGAAACCCGAATGGCATGTTTACTCAATTGGAAAAGGTTCCAAAGAATAACTTTTTGGCATAACAAATATTTTCTATCAAAACAAATGGTGCTATGGGGAAAATAATGGAAGTCATAATCAAACATCTTGCTAAGACGGATTATCATGATGAAAGTAGAGATAACGGCAAACAGAAAAGGAAGATTAAAATGTCCTGAAATTTAAGAAGCAAGATACTCAAACTGACCAGATTGTACCCAGCACCAGGTCCAATCACTAAAGACGAAACATTGGCCTTCTTTGTAGCACCTATAGAAAACCCTCTATCGCCAACCTGAAGGAATCATCAAAAAAGAGGGGGATAGATGCTGAGACTAAGGAAATGCTTATAACTTACCGTTAAAAAAAATAGAAGGGGGAAAAAGACATATGCCATTAGTATTTGAGCCCAAAGGGAATGCAATAAGCTACAATATATAATATGGAATGGAAAAGACTTCAATATGCACTTCAAATTAAACTATCAACAGACAGAGGCATCAAATATACATATAATACCTGATCAGCCCAATGTACAGATTTTCCTTCCTTGCCATATGCATGAATTAACCCAGAAAGAGCGCTTATGTTTCCCTTCCCCCCTTCAGTTCGATCAGTCTCATCTTCGTCAAACTCTTCTGACCATTTGCTCTTGCCTAATTCCCTGACCTCTGTTGGATGTTCTTCAGCATCCCATCTCTTCCCTTCCAATAAGGAACCTAAAATATGGGGGGAAAGGTCAGACAATATGTGAAATATTGGAAGTAAAGTTATTTTCAGTTATGTTGTAATATCAGGTTTGTTTGTGACTATTATGTGTGGTTATTTATATTTGATAGGACTCTGCTTTGACGGATGCTGGTGAATGAAGTATATTCCATACAATGGAGATCATCCTAGTTCCTAGCTTCACTTTGGACTATTATTTAGATTCTAACTCTTTAAATTTTAAAACACACAGAATTATAAATATAGCAGGATACAGGTTAAAGCACACCAGGTGCAATTAAGCCAATGCCAAAACCAAGAGTCAGACCTTACCATCACTATTATCATCTCGGACAGAAGAGTCGACAATTTTCTCATCCTCTCTTCCTTGCACCACGGGCAAGGCATCGCCAATATCATCTTCCATATCCATATCTACCTGAAGCACATGACACGTGAGTCGTGGAACCAGTATCTCCAGGTGAACCATCAAAAACATGTGTAGCAAACATTGTGAGCTGTTCACTTAAAACATTCATGCATCTTCACTGAAAAATTCATATGGCTAAAGACTAAAGAGTACTTGACCAGTACATATAGCATACCAAAAGGTCAGAGTGCTCACAAATATTTGATCAATAAGTATAGTTGACCAAAGGAGGCAAGAACATCAATTACAAAAAAATTAGAAGACGTCAAAATACTAAACATTTGTAAACCTAAGGGCGGACAAATGAAGAAACATCAACTAATAACCATTGTTCTGAAAAACAAGATGGTCAGTGAACTGGAAGACTGATCGTTCAACAATTTGGTGGTCCTACACTACTACCTACGGATTTCAGCAAAAACTTAAACAAGTGTGTCAAGTATCAATTTGACAGGATACTTCTTTATATAATCATGGGTTACAAGAAGTGGTAGAGGTTTGATTTTATAAGTGTCAAAAAAATATACCAACTAGTTTCACATAGCTAAACTAGAGTCAGAAAACAGTATTCACAAGTCTTTTTAATGCGGCAATTTTAGTGAATCACTTTCTACATACAATGAGCTTAATTCAGCTAAGGAGTTTCTTGTAATGGCACATGGCAAAGAATATACCAATACCAACTAGTCTCAGATAGCTAAACTAGAGTCAGAAAGCAATATTTCACAAGTCTATTTAATGCTGCGATTTTGGTGAATCACTTTTTATATACAACTAACTTGATTCAGTTATATGTCTAGCAAGTGCGCAAAGGCAAATATCTTATTCAATTCTATATTACTTGAAATAATATTCATACTTGCATGGAAGTTGTCATATTAGCTAAAATATGTTTGTAATGTTAAAAAATAATATGAGATCCAAAAGTAAACAGGTAAAATACTAAAAATATTAAGATTTTAAAGAAAACAAACTTGGCAATGTTATGAAAATCAAGGGCAGGTTCTGTACCAGCATATGCAAAAAAACAAATCTGGACCAGTATCACTAGAGAAATCTAGAACTGTATCATAATCTCAAACTATTCAAGCAAAACAAATTACATGTAAATGCATGTCCTTAGCACTCAATGATTCCACATCAAAGAAGAAAAATACATGCATAAGTTATACTGACCTCCAGAATTCTGCTCTCCCTCAAATCATCACCATGGAATAATGACTGTCGAATCAGGCCATTAAGATTGAGATTAGAGTGCGTGAAAACTCAAACTGTTCAAACAGAAGTTCTAAACACTATTTTAGCTTTGGAAATTTACATCACGGCCTGATTGTGCCAAACATTTATACCCTTTAATCTCAAATATGGATGTTATAAGTACTGACCTTCACATCAAGCTGCAGGTACAAGGATGGAGCTTCTTCCCACTGCCCAGCCATCTTTTCTATGTCCTCTTGTGTAAATCCATGCACATTTCTGGCCGCACAACCCTGAATTCACAACATGCATTATGAAACCAACACCTCAACAAAAACAACAACAACAACAATAATAATAATAAGCAGCAGCAATGTTGAAAGTAAAAACAATCTTATCAACAATGCTCAGAACAAAATATATATAAATATATGTACCGCAGGGTCCTTGTAAGTAGCTTCTAAAATGTAAACTTCATAACCCGATCTCTGAAAAGAAAACAAGAAAACATGAGCAGAGAATATTACCACAGACAGCCTTTAAGGGCCTGTTCCAAAATTCATATAAATATTCAGGCATGGGAACAGGCATAAATCATAATAGTTCAGAGGCCACTGACATCCATGCATCAACTTCAAACAATCAATTCAGGCATAATAAGGATTGACCACCTGTACGAGGCATCTCAGTTCTCACAAAAGCAAAGGTACAGTAACTGGTAATAAACTCTACAATGTGGAGTTAAAGTTGTTGCGTCCATTGCTTTGACACAACCTCAAAGGAGGACAACTTAAAAACCAAGGAAGTCTATGAAAATACCAAGACCACAGTTCATCCTAGTTATTTACAATTGATTATAGACAATGCCGCTCTATTAACTTCTAACATAGAGCAACAAACAAAACAACAATGTAAAACAAAAATCTGCAACCTCATGAAAATATAAATCATCAAACAAACGCTCATCCCCAAGGAAGCAATAAAAACAATTACAATTTATGTAATTATATCACTTATCTGAATGCAATCATACTGGCTAAATAATTGGTTTGACTAGAGGAACAGAGCCGAGTATTGCAAGCAAGCAGAAACTTAAACATGAATCAGACAGTCTGCATTAAGCATTTGCCCTCTCTACCAAAATTATAGTAGCAACTTCACTACATCATCTTAGTTAAGGAATTTTAAATGTTAAATAGCTCCTCCCCCCTTGAAAAAGTCCCTTTTTTTAACAGAATTGAAAGAGTCCTTTTTGTTTTACTATTTTTAAGTGTAAAATCAGGGCAACGTACTGATGTGTATATGAAGAGCTTGAAAAGAGCAGGCATATCAAAAACCAAGTCTGCTACTATTTCTGAGGGTAAATGAGTATTTCTAAAGATTTTGTGAGTCCTCTTGAGCACACATGGGAAAGGTGGTGAAAAGAAAGAATTAAGAGTATACCTTTGCAGTTGCCCAAAATTGAGCAAAATCGGCTACCCGCAGATTGCGGTCATCCACTAAGACGAGGCACAAAAACCACCAAGAAAAGGATCAATTGCCGAACAAAACTGCATCTGTAGTTAGTGAAAAGTATGCAGTGCAGAGGCACTGCATCACCACTTTATCTAAAACGAAACTACATCATTGGGCTAACTAAATTCTGTAACAAGCCAGCATAGAACCCTCAGCCATTTTATCTGACTTGTGTGGTTAAGAATTCACAATTAACCTAATAAAGTTTTTCCCCTCTCTGTTACTTTAGTTTCCTGAATAAAGTAATTAGGTAGATTTCAATAAATGCATCTGCCAATAAAGAATAAGTCTATGAATAGGTGAAATAAACGAAGAAAAGTCACCAAAGGAGCAAAGAAATCACAACATAATGCAATAGTTTCCATCTTGATCAAAACAATGACCTCAAATGATAATGATGCTCTCAAAAGTGGAGGCAAACTGATTTGGCTATAGTTTTTTCTAATGCATACCAATTATAAAGGTGAAAGCTCCCTCCTCAACATTCTTCTTGAATGCCTTTAACATGCTTGACCGGTAAGCCTGCCACAGACAAAATGGCATAAGAGAATCTGGAAGTTAACTTTACACAATAGTCAACTGGTGTTACCAAAGAACTAAATATATCAAACTCATAACATAGCAATTTTCCTTTATTTCTTGCACAATCATCCTTATAGATGACAAATACCCCCCCCCCCAAAAAAAAAAAAAGTAGGCAGGAAAAATCCTCCAATGGAGCTGCATTAGCCAAATATCCAACACAACCGTCTAAAATGCAAACCAGCTACGTATCACTAGTAAGCACTGCTTGCATTACGGTCACCATCCAACTCCCAGTGCTCATAGACCCACTGAAATTCTGATTTGAAATGCATCCCTAAAATTACTCAGTGAGCCCCACAAACCCCAAATCAATACAGTCATTGATAATAACTCAAGCTTTCCATCACTCAAATCTCTTTAAAAGAGAGCAGACAGAAAAAATTGGCAAGCTACATGTTATGGAATAGCTAGTAATGTACTTAGGGACCTATGTGTAAACTTTCTTTAGGGACCTAAGTGAATAAAACATAATTAGTAGGATAATTAGTAAATTATCCTACTGACACTTTGAGGAGGCTATCAATTATAAATAGTCATCCTACTCTTGTACAATCATGTTAGACATGACCATGCAGTATACAGTGTGTGAGAGTCAAGATAACTCTCTTCTCTTCTAATCTCCTTCTTGTGTGTCTTCTCTTCTAATCCCCTTTTTCGTGTCTTTTCTACTCCTAATTCCTATTCTTGATCCAAAACCATAACAGTGGTATCAGAGCCATTCATTCCTTGGCTGCTTCTGTTCTGTACAAAAGGGAAGAAACTAAAGAAAAAGAATTCTGGGTTCTCTATATGCCCTGTTCTACTCTGTCGAGTTGTGAAAGTTAGAGCAATTACCTGATACGACAAGGTTGAGGCTACCATCGGTCTTTGCTATATCCGTCTCAAGGCAAAACGCGGTGGGTAATCTGAAATTCATCATGGGTGTTCTCATCCATCTCTCGCTCTGTTCGAAGAAATCAAAGAAAAACAAGAATTACGGATTCTGGTTTGTTTGCTCTGTTTTGGGTTTGTCTTCTCGCTTCCGTTCGGGTTTCAGCGTTGTTTGATTCGAGTAGCAAGAACCTACCAAGAACCTCATCCTCCGACTCGGTCGTCACCTCCGGACATAGCGACGACTTGCTCGAATCAAATTCGACCGGGTTCGCCGACATTAAAGACTCGGGTTCGCCGACATTATACTTGACGGTCCGAAGTGGTGTGTCGGTGGCCTTTTAATTCAATTGTCGGCCGAATACTTGCTCGGTCGGTGGAATTCTCATTACAGTCTCGGCAGAAGGCCCTCGTCTGGTGTCGGCTGTTTCTGATCAAATTGTAAGAGGGTTGTCGGTGAATTCTCTGAATTGGGTGTTGGCTATTTCGGGTTGAATTTTGAAGTGGGTTATCGGTGGATTCCTGATGTGGGCATTGATTGATTCTGACTTTGGCGGTTACCTCTGCCCATTGTGTTTCTGGTTTCGGTTTCTCGGTTGTGTTTGGGTTTATAGCCAATCGGACCCATGTCTTTCATCTGCTGACCTCTTCTGCATGGTTGAAACAAGGCTTCAAGAAAGAACAAGAATGGCAGAAGCAAGGATGCTGACGATGGAACAACAGATACACACAATGGACAACACATTGCAAGGGCTGTTAGCAGGATTTGATACTGGTATGACAAATTTGCAACGTGAAATACAAGAGTTACGCACAGCTGGACAAAATGTCCCAAGAAATCAGGATGGGCACCAAGAACGTCAGCAAGGACAACCACAGTACCATAAACCGACCCAATTTACAAAGATGGAATTCCCTAAATATTCCGGTGATGATATCCTGACTTGGTTGCTCAAATGTGAGCGTTTCTTTGAATTAGATAACACACCGGAAGAAAGCAAGGTAAAAATGGCTTCTATTAACCTTGATGACAAGACTTTTCAATGGCACCGTGCCCTTGAAAGGAGACTCCGCAATCGGCTGCCCTCTTGGGATGACTATGCAGTCCTCTTGCAAGATAATTTTGGTCCAGCATTTGAAAATCCCATGAGTGATCTCACCCACTTGAGGCAAACAGAGCTTTGGTTGATTACAATGCAGAATTCGATTTTATTGCTGCAAAACTCGATATTGCTGAAGATTATTTGGTAGGTGCATATGTTTCAGCGCTTAAACCAGAATTGGTGGGCCGGTTCAGATGTTTACACCTAGGACACTAACCGAGGCAAGACGATTGGCAAGAATGCAAGAGCTAATCGTGGAGAGTTTAAATAAAACGGTAACCGCTGAAAAACCAGAGAAGGGTGTATCAAACCCAACCTCATGGCCTTCATCGACACGCCTAGGGGCTCCCTCCTCCACTCCATATCGTTCGGCGCTGCTAACCAATAAACCGCCACAGGCCGAAAAATCTGTCAGTAATGCATCCAAGACACTATCGTTGGTACCTAAGACTCCAAATAGGACGTTCAAGGCGTTGACCCCTGAAGAAGAATTGGAACACAGAGTGAAAAACCTGAGTTTCTACTGTCATGCTCCTTTTTCCCGTGAGTGTCCTCAAAGGCAAAAATTTCAATTACGTTACATTGGCCCAGATCTGATTGAAGACAATAGCAACAGTGATGAAGCTGATCCAGAAACTGAAGTAGAGGATGATTATGCCCCTTTGATCTCTTTGCATGCCATCCATGGGGTAGACACTTGTGATTCAATGCGTATTCAAGGGAGTGTGGGTAAGAGAGTCATTCAAATTCTGATTGACAATGGTAGTACCCATGATTTTATGGATTACAATTTAGCGGTCAGATTGAGATGGAAGGCACCAGCCACTCCTATGGCTGCGGTTCAGATAGCTGGAGGAAAGAGTTTGGAGGTTTTTGGTGTGTGGCATGGCTTCCGGTGGAAAATGCAAGGGTTGGATTTCGTATGTGACCTTCGGATCATCAAAGTAAATACATTTCATATTGTATTAGGGCTGACATGGTTAAAGACAATCAAGAGCGCATGGTGGGACTATGAGAAGCTATCCATGCAGTTTTGGTATAAGGGTAAGTTGTGTGAGTTACGGGCAAGCCCTACGAATTCTTTGCGGTGGTTCCTTCATCCAAATTGGAGTTTAATCAGCAGATTGAATCACAAATATATTTAGTTCAAATGCTACAACCATTACCAAAAAAAGGAAGGACTGATCTGACAGAAAACCCAATCATTCTAGACCTGCCAGTTGAGATTCAGAGGTCGTTAGAGAGGTTTCAGGGTTTATTTGATGAGCCTCAAAGCCTACCTCCACTAAGGGCAGGCCATAATCACCCTATTGTGCTTCAAGATGGTACAAATCCTATAAGCTTGAAGCCATATCGATATTCAGCTGCTCAAAAGGATGTCATTGAGAAGCAAGTTGCTGACTTGCTTCAAACAGGGGTTATTCAGGAAAGTTCATCACCCTTTTCAGCCCCTATTGTTCTAGTGAAGAAAAAGGATGGAACTTGGCGGATGTGTATTGATTTTCGCGAGTTGAATAAGAAAACAATAAAAAATCAGTATCCCATTCCATTAGTAGAAGATCTATTGGATGAACTACATGATGCTAAATGGTTTACAAAACTGGATTTGAGGGCTGGTTACCATCAAATTAGAATGCAGCCTGATGATTGCTATAAGACTGCCTTTAAAACTCATTCGGGGCATTTTGAGTGGCTAGTGATGCCATTTGGATTAACTAATGCTCCAGCCACATTTCAAGGAGCCATGAATGATATTTTTAGGCCTTTTCTAAGGAAGTTTGTCCTAGTTTCCTTCGACGACATACTTATATACAGTGACACCATACAAGAACATGCTCTCCACCTTGAAAAAGTGTTGAGAATTTTGCAACATAATCACTACTTTGTCAAAAAGAGCAAGTGCACCTTTGCTGCCAGTAGTGTGGAGTACTTGGGCCACATAATCAGTGAAGGTAAGGTAGCTACTGATCCCAAAAGGTCCAGGCAGTGGCTGATAGGCCTGAACCAAAAACAGTAAGGCAGTTGAGAGCTTTCCTTGGATTGGCTGGGTATTATCGACGGTTTATTCAAGGGTATGGTTCAATAGCAAAGCCTCTTACTCTCTTATTACGGAAAGACGCTTTTAAATGGTCTGAAACAGCAGCTACAGCATTTAAGAAGTTGCAGTCAGATCTGAGTTCAGCACCTCTTTTGGCATTACCAGACTTCTCCAAGGACTTTGTGGTTGAAACGGATGCTTGTGGAGGAGGAATAGGTGCTGTATTGATGCAACAAGGTCAGCCATTGGCCTATTTCAGTAAGGCTCTCGCTCCTAAACATGTAAGCCTTTCTATCTATGAAAAAGAATTATTGGCGGTAGTACAAGCGGTGGAATATTGGCATCAATATTTGGAACGTGGTAAGTTCATCATTCGAACGGATCAACAAAGTCTCAAATATCTTTTGGGGCAGAAATTAAAAACACCATTTCAAATGTATTGGATAGCCAAACTCTTAGGATATGACTATGAGATTCAATACAAGAAGGGAAATGATAATTCAGTGGCTGATGCATTATCCAGATTACATGGTTCCCAAATTTTGCAGATTTCCTTGGATACAACTTCACCTGAGTTACTCACTGAAATTCAGAACAGCTGGGAGATAGATCCTGACATTGAAGCTCTCCTAGCTACAATAAAAGAGAAACATGGTGAATTTCAAAGGTATTCTTGGGATGGTAAATTTCTAAGGAAGAATAACCGTCTGGTAGTGGGTAATGTTGCTGATTTGAAACAGAAATTGTTGGAATGGCTTCACTCTAGTCCTCAAGGAGGCCATTCAGGTATTCAAGGTACCTATTACAAGGTAAAAGGTTTATTTTGGTGGAAACATCTCCATAGGGATGTTGAGGATTTTGTCAAAGGTTGTGACACGTGTGCAAGATGTAAATATGAAACCATTGCTACGCCTGGGTTGTTACAACCCCTCCCTATTCCAAGTAAGGTATGGGAAAGTATCTCCATGGACTTTATCGAAGGGTTGCCTAAATCAGGAGGTAAGGAAGTGATATGGGTTATTGTTGATCGCATGACTAAATATGCCCATTTTATCTCACTTTCTCATCCTTATTCAGCCTCTACGTTGGCACAAGTGTTTTTGGATCAGGTTTATAAACTACATGGTGCCCCGGCTGAAATTGTAAGTGATAGGGATCCACTTTTCCTTAGCAACTTCTGGAAGGAATTTCTTAAGATCCTCAAGGTACAGCAAAACCTTTCTTCTGCTTACCATCCCCAAAGTGATGGTCAAACAGAGGTTCTCAATAGGTGCTTGGAATCTTATTTGAGATGCATGAGTTGGGAAGTTCCAAAGGAGTGGAACCAATGATTACCTCTAGCTGAATGGTGGTATAACACTAATTATCATACCTCCACTAAAGCTACTCCTCATGAGCTTCTATATGGCCAAAAACCCTCAGTATATGTTCCTTATATCTCCCGGTCAGCTATAGTTGAAGCAGTTGATCGAAGTTTTGAAGCAAGAGAACGAATGGTTGCTGTTCTAAAGTACCAGCTGCATCGATCAGCCAATACTATGAAGCAAAGGGCTGATCTGAAACGTTCGGATAGAGAATTTGAGGTAGGGCAATGGGTTTTTATGAAGTTACAGCCCTATCGCCAAATTTCAGCTGCCACTAGAAGCAATCAGAAGCTTGCTCCTCGTTTTTTTGGGCCTTACAAGGTGATGGACAGAATTGGTCCAGTTGCATATAGGCTGGAATTGCCTCCGGAGACTAGAATTCACTCTACCTTCCATGTGTCTTTGCTGAAACTCTGTCCTGACCCAAGTGTTAGGCAAAGACATCCGCCAATAGAGTGGCCCACAGTCCCAAATTCGTTATATCCCCAGCAAATTCTGTCACACCGTGTAGGTAGGAAAAAACGAAGGATTATTACGGAAGTTTTAGTTCAATGGCAAGGTTATCCGGAAGAAGAAGCTACATGGGTTTCATTGTTCAGCTTGAAAGACCAATTTCCAGAATTTCCATTGCCCAACCCTTGAGGACAAGGGTTGTTTTAAGGGGGGGGCATTGTTATGGAATAGCTAGTAATGTACTTAGGGACCTATGTGTAAACTTTCTTTAGGGACCTAGGTAAATAAAACATAATTAGTAGGATAATTAGTAAATTATCCTACTGACACTTTGAGGAGGCTATCAATTATAAATAGTCATCCTACTCTTGTACAATCATGTTAGACATGACCATGCAGTATACAGTGTGTGAGAGTCAAGATAACTCTCTTCTCTTCTAATCTCCTTCTTGTGTGTCTTCTCTTCTAATCCCCTTTCTGTGTCTTTTCTACTCCTAATTCCTATTCTTGATCCAAAACCATAACACTACATCATACAATGCTTTATCTCAACCTCTTACTGGTCCTTTCCACAAATACAACTGATTTCTCCAATGGTAGATTGAACCTGATTAACATCCTATGGACTTCATAAATTTCATGCAAAAAATATAAGCAGATAATCACCAGCATTTCCTTGTTTAAGTTTAAAATGGCACCAATAAAGATCCCCAAACACAAACAATTTGGCAAATACTAGAATGGCTATATTACCTCCTCCATTTCAGGTTCATAACAATACTCCATGACCTTCTTCATTACAGGCTTCTTGCCTCTGC
Source organism: Acacia melanoxylon (assembly GCA_019022615.1). Taxonomy (NCBI): domain Eukaryota; kingdom Viridiplantae; phylum Streptophyta; class Magnoliopsida; order Fabales; family Fabaceae; genus Acacia; species Acacia melanoxylon. The sequence goes on from JAFJYJ010000025.1 coordinate 1,543,855, forward strand.
CTGAACTTGAAGATTTTGAAGCATCATTATCATCAACCTTTTAAAACAATGAACTCGTTATTAATTTAACCACAAGAAGGCCTTTAAAAACTAATTAAATCTTAGAAACAGATAAGAATGTCATAATAATACATATCCAAAATCAAAAGGAAAGGTGATAATGTTAATAAACCTTTTCTACTTCAGTCATAAAATAATCATCCATAGAATGAATTCGTGGAGCATCACCACCATTTTCAACCTCAAGATCACGCAGCATCTTAGCCAAGTAACTTTTCCCGCTGCCTGAAAGTGATATATACATCCAGTAAAGTATCCAACATAAGAAAGTAATCAACAACAAGCAAGGTAGCCAACGAAATTTTCCCGTCCATACAAAGTGCAAACAAACCAAAAATAATCAATAACTGTTTACAGTCCAAGAAAATACAATATTAGGTTCCTACAAGATGAGCAACATAAATATCTTGAAATTAGTAACACTTTCCCCATTCACAAAATGAAATAATCATCAATGATTACTATGGATGAATTTAGATCAAGAAAGTCAACAAACAAATGACCACATTTTACTCCCAAAGTAAATATCAATATTATTATGCTACATGTTTTCGAGGAATCCCAGACAAAAACAGCAAATGAATAAACAACAAATGATACAAAAGCAAAACTAACCAGGAAGACCTCGAAGAATTATCACAATGTGATCAGGTCGAGTAGTTCGATGTGGGTGCTTAAATAAGTGGGACGCATTGATAAACTTGGGTTTATCATCAGATAATTGCTTTAGTGAAAAGGGTTTGGCATCTCCCAAAAACTGCTTAGAAGGTTCCTGCTCAAAATTAACAATACAAACAAATGCTTGATGGAAAAGTGCGTTCAAAGTTAAGATTAAAACAGCAAGTTAACAAGCATAAACAGCAAGTTAACAAGCATACCTCTAAAGGAAAAACAGTAGAAGATTGTGGAAGAGATTTGTTGGGAAAGTTGGGTTGAGGCAAAGAGTGAGCTTCAGAAATTCTGGGATATGGGGAAGAAGCCACAGCTGAGGAACTGACAGAAACAGGGAACAGAGAAGCCTGCGCCTTAGGTTGGTTCATTGGTGGCTCAAATGGAAGAGGAGGTGGTGGGGAAGACGGAAGAGGAGGCTGACCATGAAAGATCCTTGAAGCCTCCATTGGACTCCTATTCTCAGAAAAATTGCTGCTACCAGAAGCGTAAGAATAGGGACTATAGAAACTTCTTCCATTCAAATTAGATGTACCACGTTGAGACGCTCCGGATATATCTTGTCGTCCAAATTGTGTTTGATTTCCCTCCTGAGGTGAAAAGTTAAACTCGTGAGGCAGGGTTACATTGCTTGACTGAGCAGAGGAATGAAAATCATGTCTGACTGGGACATATTTTAGCGGTCCATAAGATTGTGGTAGCAGTTTGTTAGGATCACCGTTAGCAATCTGCTCAGGGCAAGGTGCAATAGTCCCTGCCAATCATCCCTAAGAGAGTAACCAGGTCCATGTGCTACCCCAGCATCGTTAGCCTGATGCCAAGGCATGTGCTGCGGAGAAGTTCTGATATGACCATGTTGGAATTGCAAAAATCCACTATTCTGAGAATGTGGAACCACATCTTTCTCATCCCTGCAAAATACACCTTGATTTACGTCCGAATGAAACCCGTTCTGGTTAAGTCTCCCAGTTCCGCCAAAACTCGGATCTTCAGGGGGTTTACCAAGAGCAACCCCATGATCACGAACTAACTTCAATCTTCGCTCATCGTCCGATAAGTTTCTAGCGGGGTTTTTATCAAAATCATTTGAGAAAATGGCAGAACCAGAACTATCATCTCCCACCCTCGGCCTCTTGAAATTTCTATCACTCTCACCGACGTAATCGTTAGGAGGGCCTTGTTCATATAGTGGCGGCCTAAAACTGTCCCCACGGAGCTGGAAGGGCGGTTGCCCAGGTAAAGGTTTATCCCAATTAGGGTTTCTATGCCAGAAACTGGGATCAGCGAAACCATCATTACGGTTCGCAGCATAGGAGCCGTGCATTCCGGGAGGTCCTGGATAGGCTGATCTTTGAAAGGAGGGATCGCCTTCGAATGGAAATCTAGAAGGTGGATAATATGGGAGGGGTGGAGGACAAAAAGGCAGGTGAGGGATTGAGCAGACAGGGCAAACATTACCTTGGATAGATCTGGAACGCCATTGGTGATCCATTGAGGAGCAACCGTTGAATCGTTAGGGTTTATGCTGAGAATTACGCAGGAGGAGAGGGTTGTTGAGGCTTGAGAGTGAGGAATTAGAAAGCCAAGGACGACTAAGACCAGCGAAGAGAACCGAGAAGAGTGGTGAACTTTCTTCTGGCAAAATTGTAAAAATATGGATATTTGAACTTGCACCGAGCTATCAGACAGGCCTAATTCAGAGCATTTTTATTAAAAAAAAATAGTTTTTATGTAATTCTATTTAAAAGTAGCTTTGTATTTAAAAGTATCTGATCAATTTATATGAATAAGAATTTTTCCCAAACAAACACTTAATAATTTAGATACTTAGCATGTGGCCGTTTTAAAAGTTATTTTTAAAAAAAAAAAAAAAATCGGACAAAACTCATTTCACATACTTACTTTATGAATCGTAAAAGTTATAATCCAAACATATACTTAGCAATTTGGGCAAAAAAAAAAAAGCCTTAATTAGCCACAAAATTACTTCCAAAAAGATGGTTTTGAAAAAATAACTTATATGTACTATATAATTTTGTTCATATTTATCATAAATTTTTAAATTACAATTACCATGTGAATAGTACCATTCTTCTTAATTTATGACTCAATTGACTAATTTATGGAAGTTTTAAGAAGATGAATAAATTACAACATATATTATCTTATCTTCTAAAATACTTACGTATATATTAGATTATGTATAAGTTTATAAATAAGATAAATTATTTTAAAAAAAAAAAAATGATAAATATTTTAAATTTATTTATTTAAGTTCCTTAATCTCCCTAAATTATTGAATTAGATCTTATATTAATTATGGGAGGTAGTATAATCTTTTATGACTATTTCAACCTATAATCTTTGTTAATAAACAAGAATTCAAGAATCAAGATCAAGGATTGTTATGAAACATGTACAATACAATTAGTATGATGTTTTGAGTGTGAACATTAATATTTATTTTTTTTTTTTATACTTTCAACCGATATTCGGTTTCGGGGTTTATAGCTTTCCTTCCCAATATTTGAACTCGAGATTAGAAAATCTAAGTAGGGACCTTACACCATCAGACTAACTATATATTAGTTGAACGTGATATATAGTGTGTAACGCATGATAAAAGTAATAAAGGCAGTGAGAGAGCATAAAAATCCTGGACATTCACGTAAGTTTAAAAGGCAGTGAACCCTATCTTTTTTTTAAATTTTTTTTTTTTTTTTTAAAAAGACACCCCCTGGACATTCACATAAGTTTAAAAGGGGCAGAAGGGTCATACTGTGAACCTGGAATTCTCTCTGGCCTTTGTCATGGACATGTTCACGTTATGGACAAGGCACTTTCATTTGGAATTGAGATTTCTTGTCATTCATTTGATTTTTGAACTGTACTTTGCATATAAAATTTGAAAAATACAGCATACCGTGCATAAGATATAAATAATACTTCTTGTGTAAAGTTTAATGGCATGATGATGATTTTAGTGATATATTGATGATATTCCAATTCAAAGAATTTATTGTTAGAGGGAGGGAGAGAAGTGGCATTATAAGAGCCCGTCTAGGATGAATGTTTGTGGAGGGCAAGGAAAGGAAATGAGGTCAATGGAAAGGAAAAGGAAATTTTAAAGGACCCATTTGGTAGAAAAGAAGATTAGAGAAGAAAAGGGAAGATCCCAAAGTTCCTATGGATTTTGGGTGTTTGGTATACGAAAAGTCCAGTCAGCATTTTCCGATGAATGCTCATCTTCCCTTATTTGAGGGAAGATGGTTTCCATCTAAAAATGGAAGGAAAGCTACAATATTCCAAGGAAAGTGTTTTTTTGATGATTTACCTCGAAATTCAAACTTGGCGGGAAGTTCGAACAGGCGGGGGAAAGTTCAAACTTGGCGGGAAAGTTCGAATTTGGCGATTTTTTTTTTCACAAGTTCGAACTTAACAAGAATATATTTTTTTAAAATATATTTTAGCAAAAAAAATTATTTTGAATTAATTTCTTTTGAGGGTAAAATAGACATTTCCTAATTCTTTACCAACTACCACCTCTTCATTTTCTTCCTACCAAACAACCTGCCCATCTTCCCTCATCTTTCAAATCTTCCTTTCACTCCTCTAAGTTCCTTTTCCTCCCCACAATTCTTTTGTACCAAACATGTCCTAAGGGAATTTAGATGGGCGTTATGTTTGATAGATATAGGAATGGAAATGGAAGGTGATAATTTAAAAAATAAAAAATATATATGAAATCTCCAAAATACCCTCTTACTCTAAAAGAAAAAAGTTCCCTCCCTCCTTCTTCATCCCTTACTATCGACATCAATAATATTGTCAAATCAAAAAAAGTTCCAGATCAAAAAAGAGAGGGATAGCAAGAGGAATGAGAGCGACAAAGGGGATGGGAGTGAGATTCAAAAGAGAGGAGGGGATTGGCATCAATGGCTGGCTGAGACTAGCAACAAGGGAGGGGGGAGTGGTGTGAACGGTGAGGTAGATAAGAGTGAGAAGGAGGAAAGAATTAGGGACCAAATGAGAATTTTATAATAAAGAAGATTGGATCCCACCTATATGTGAGGCATCACATCTTCCCTTAAACATGAGAACATTTCTAGTTTCGGAACTTAAAGATGGTGCATCCATATAGTCCCCTGCCACTGAAGATGTGGCATCTTTCCCTCCTTTCTCAACTCTTCTCTTTACCAAATAGGCTCTAAATTGTAATCTAGATACTGCAACTTTATTTTTCAAAAGATGTGTCTAGAGTTATAATCAACAAATCTTAAAAATGACCATCAATTTATAGAACCAAAATGACCATACAAATTTTCATCAGGTACTCGAGTCAAGGGGCAAGGCTTACATGCAATCAAATTGGGTATCTTTTATATATATATATATATATTTGATATAAAGGAAGGCATAGAGCCTACATTACAAGGAAAGAAATTACACACTTTGGGAAATTAATCTCAAACAATCTAAGTTCAGGCAACCTCTCAAGGTCATAGGACACTCATCTAGAAGCATAGAATTTGAAATACCCCTTTTAGCAAGGGTATTTGCTATTCTATTAAAATCTCTAGAAATAGCTCTAACTTCCATCTGCCAATTCAAAGCCAACAAATCTCTAGCTTTCAAAACTAAATTACTACATGTGGAGCAATCCAGATCTAACAGTATATTAATCACATTATCCGCATCCAACTCCAATATTATTTTTTTTGGGCCAAAGGAAGGACAAAACCCTTCAACACAAATTTTCATCAGGTACTCTACAATCACCAATGGTGTGAGTAAAACCCACTCTCTAACTGCAATCAAATTGGGTATCTTATATTTAAGAGTGGAAATAATTATGCTATTGGGTTTCCTCCGTGAGCAACAAGGCACAGTTCGTCAGTTAGGAACCTTGATGATCCAATTATCACTTTCGTTGCTTTGGGCTCTTGGTTTTGATCGGTACAGGCTTTGGGCTCTTGGTTTCTTCTTTACGGGGCCGAAGAGATTCGCTATGAGCTTGATTAATGTTTTTGTCTTTTTGGCCAGCATGCTTAATATCTTGGTTGGTTTCTTCTTTACGGGGCCGAAGATTTGGGATGTGACTTCTTTCTTCTGTCTTTACGATCCATTTGCTTCTTTTACACCGCAAAACCACACCATTTTAGGTGTAAGATACTGGCTACCGTATAAGATCTCTTCCATAATATAGACCAATAGTAGTGTTGATGTTGAGTTAGTATCAACAAAGTTGGGTCATTAATATAACATTTTGTCTGTAGTATAATTATACTACGGACGAGATCTTATATTGAGAACTATAACAATATCTTATATTAAGGACCATAAATAGACTTTGATAAATCTAATAAGTTGAGTTGATCATTCGCAATATGACAAACTAAAACTCGAATTCTTTTTAGTTAATGTGCTTGCATCCAGCGCTCTCAAATATTTGTACGCTGGCGCCCTATATTTTAGAGTATTTTTGTGTGCATCAATCACTTTAAAATGTTTTTTGAGTAGTACTCAATATTCTAAATTTAAATGCTCGTTACTATTGAGAAAAACATTATAAGGTAAAATTATAAATAAATATTTTACCTCATCGAGTACCATTAAAAAATGTTTCAGATCATTGAATGTACTGAAAATCATTTTAAGATATTGGATACTCATGAAACATTAACGTAACATGTGCATCTAAGCATAATTTTGTAATTGAATTGAGCTTTGGCTAGCCCATCAAGCCAACCATGGAAATTTCATTGCTTTTGCATGCAATAATCCTATTTGAAGGCGTCTCTTATATAACACTGTTATTAGAATCCTGATATATAGTGTGATGTATGTTCATACAACTCATCATAGCTAGCTGAAAGCTACACAAGGAATAGGACCTAGTATAAATTTATTGCTATTGTATATAATAATAAAAATAAGTTAACTTTGCTATAGGCAAAGCTTACAGGGAGCCTTTTACAGACTTTTAAAGCTCAGGGAACTCTTTAAAACCAAGTGTAAAACATAAGGAGTGATGGTTTTTTAAAAAAAGAAATGCAAATTGCTCCTGGGGAATTGACTTTAATTTGTTTTTTGTAATAATTAAGCAGATTAATCGTAGCCATGGAAAATTAGCATCAGGAAAAGTCTACATATCTGCTGTGCCAAATATGGAAGCTTGATTTTAATTTGAATGTGAAAACAAATCCGTAGTTTACTTTTCCTTCTCCTGTGAGTTTGGAGAAATTTCTTTGAAGAACAAGCTCCACTCGTCCCCTTAACACATAAGAAATCCTTTTTGCCTGTAATTGCGCGCTAAGACGTACACATTACGTAAATCCATTTTTTAATTCTAATATTATTTTTGGGATTGCCTAACTTTGAATTGGAATAATGTAAAGCAAGTTTTTGAAAAAAGGAAAAAAAAAAAAAAAAAGGCGTTGTTAGTATGCCAAATGTTATGTACTTCACCGTATTAATGTGGTTACTATAAACAAGTTCATATATTTTCATGGGATAACGCGTTGTATGTAAAATATTAGTAGCGTTTATTGTTTGAAAACCTGTCTCATATCATATTTATTCAAATACGATATGTTTGAGATCGAACACGAGACCACTGGTTACGTAACTCACAACATGTTGATTCAAACACTTAGTAATGTAATACCTTCATTAATAATTATGTTTATAGTTATTTCTTTTTTGGAGAATTAAGGAAGTTAAATGTTACGTATGTTGTGTTTTTCTTAGATTATATATTAGTTTATTGTCAAATTATTTAGTTTGAAAAAATAAATAAAAATAAAAATACTCTAAAGCCTAATTTAATTAGCTTTCCTTAATCTCTCCAAAAAAGTCAACTATTTCTTATAATTAGGACCGGAGGGAGTATATGATAGATTTTCATACGCAGATCAATATTTTAAAGGATTTAATATCTAGGAAGTGTTGTGCTTAAATTCAAACATGTATTTGTGAACCTTTTTTCTGTTTTTTTTAATCCCTAATATCCCTAAAAAATTACAAAACTTATTAACTAATTAACCAAACTCATCTAATAATCATTTTTGTAAGGTGATTTAAAAATTTTACACAAAAAAGGCTAAGTTAAACTAGTTTTTTTAGCTTTATCTTTTCCCGGTCTAATTATAAGGCTTAGTTGATTTTTTTAAAGAGATTAAGGAAGTTTAATTAAATTAATTTAGAGTATTTTTTTCTTCAAACTAAATAGTTTGACCAATAAACTAATATATAATCTAAAAAAACACAACATATGAAATGATTAAATAACTTATTTAGCTTCCTTAATCTCTCCAAAAAAAAGTCAATTAAGTCTTATAATTAGGACCAAACAAAGCCGTACATTATAACAATCCATCATATTGATATTAGCGATGATCTGTTCGCTTGCCAAAGAACAGTTACATTATCGACAAAAGAAATAATTTGTGAGTTAACGATAGAAATAAGGCCAGTCAATGGAACCTCCAAACATAATGCTTTCTCCCATCGTAAATATAAGATAGAGTTAATTTTTTTTTTATATAAAAATTAAAAAAACAAAATAAATTACTTAATCATATTTATATATTGTGTATCATTGTATTATATATCGATATATATATATATATATGTTAGACAATAGTTTGAAAAAACATGATAAATATAAATATTTTAAAGCAATTTAATTAGATTTATTAATATCTTCAAAAAGTCAACTCTATCTTACATTTATGATATGAAGAAGTAAAAAGAATGTACTCTCCTCTGATCCTTATTATAAGATACCAACTAACAATTCTCACAAACCAATAAAAAACATTTAAAGTCAATAAAGTTATCCTAAAATTTAAGTAACTTCCAATATTATCCATATTAATTGCACTAAACTCTAATATTATATTAATTATTATTATCACCCACTATCCTTATTAATTATGGGTATATATAAAAAAAATAATTAATGTGCTTTGGAAACAAACAAATGTCTTATAAAAATGACAAAATACATTTACTAGTTGGTATCTTATAATAAGAATTAGAGAAAGTAATATAAAATTCCAAGAACAAAGAAGCCGATCCCCTCATAATCGGATGCTTCGTATGTATTATTATTACTACCATTATAAAAATAGGTCAATGTTTCCATGAACTAGGCCATTTTGACCAGCCCCCAGAATAGTAGCAATAAATAATCTCGAATTGAATGGAGGTATTATATTGTTTTCTTCAATTCGAGATTATTTCTTGCTAGCAATAATTTATTAAATAACTATGGACACATACATAGAAGTTTCCTAACATTCAACTCCGTGTGCACATGTCACGCCCACTTTAAGGAATGTGTTAAAAATAAAAGAATCAGTGATATTCAGATCAGCAAACAATTTGACCAAAAAAAAAAAAAGATCAGCAAACAAGATCCCCCAATCTTTTTGTGATCTTAAAGAATGTGAATGCGGCTGTCAGTGGAAGATTTTAAATTAAATGTCAAATGATTCCCCCATCAGCATTTTGAAACTCGATTCAAACTTTACTGTGCTTTCTAATTTCACTTGTTTTTGCATAATTTTGTATTGTTTGATATAATAGGGTTAATGTATAAATTTGTCCTAGAAGTTTTTACTTGGGAACAATATTCTTTCGAAAGTGTTTTTTCATTCCGTGTCACTCAAAAAGCTTAAAAACATAGTAATATTATTGCATACTCTTAAAAATTTAACGTTTAGCATTAAAATTTTTTTAACATTAACTGTGAAACTTAACAAATTTGTACTATATACATATATATATATATATGAGAGAGAGAGAGAAGTTCTCCTAAAGTATAAAAATAGTTTCTTAATCTTCCCATATTAGATAATTAGGTGGAAAACATTCAAAAACTTTTTTCCTCCAAGGTACTATAAAATTTACTTTGTTTAATATATATAATCATTTTATATATATATATCTTTAGATTATATATTAGTTTATTCGCCTAAAGTATAAAAATAGTTTCTTAATCTTCCCATACTGGATAATTAGATGGAAAACATTCAATAACCTTTTTCCTCCAAGGTACCATATATTTAATTCTCCAAATTTTCATCAAGTTTTAGTTCATCTTCTTAAATTTATAAAATGTGTTTTTAACTTTTTCATGCTAACATTTAGCGTGACTAACAAAAAAACGTTAACTCATATATACAAAAAAAGAAGCAAATTTTCTAACATTTAATTGCAGAAGTAACTATTTAAATTTATTGAGTAAGCATTTTCTTTTTAATGAAACTACACACTTTAAAAGACTAAAATGACTACACTGAAAATTGATGTAAACTTATAAAATCAAACATATCCTCTTATTTTCCCCGCAAAGGATGTGAAATTCTAAGTTCTCCCCTCCCACTGTATTACTTTCGATTTATGTTTTTTTTTTTTTTGGTCTACCGTAGCAACATGTTTTGTCTGATAGGTGGGGCAATCAGTTCAAGTGCTCAACTAATAACTGAATTTTAAAAACCAGAGGTCAGAGTAAGTACCATATCCTTCTGACTTCACTTGCTTAAGGCGCAAGTAAACCTTGGGAACATCACAATCACAGTTAAATACCAAATGGTGACTACCTAGCCAACAAATTAAAAAATTTAATTAAAAAAAAGACAACTTCTTTCTCATATAAACGAAAAAATAACTTGCCCTATTCTTCCCACCAAAAAAAAATGTACCACATCGGCCAACGAGGGGCGGAGCCAGGAAAGGAAATTAGGGAGGGCGAAAATTACAGAATAAAACTCAGTAGAGTAAAAAAAAATAAAAGAAAAATCTCTTTTCTCTTTATAAAATTAAAGATAATTGGCCACCATCAAACATTTGGATCAACTAACGAACAACTTAACCAGTGGTCTTATGTTTAAATCATAGATATGTAATCGATTGGCTAACTCGTAATTTAATGTCAGTAAAAAAGCCGTGCTTTTGGATTTGTTCTACTCGCTCTTGTCATTTTTATAAGATTAGTTATAGGGGTTTAAACTTCATATATGAGAAGAAGAAGATTCCTACACATAAATGAAATGGTGGGACCCACATATATATATATAAGGAAAAACAACACTTTGTAGGAGAAATGTTTTCTCATATTACACATACATAAATGGTGTGACACCTACATATATAATTAGCATTATATATATGTGTAGGCCCTCACCATTTTATGTGTGTAGGAATCTTCTTATTCTCATTCAACGTGATAAGTTTAAACCCCTATATATAATGTTAATTATATATATATATGTGGCTCTTACTATTTCATTTGATACTTAAAAACACTTCTCCTACAACATGAAAAATATTTTAAAGAGAAAGTTGTTTATAAAAAAAACTTAGCTCAATGAAAAGAATATTGTTTATAAAAAGCGGGAGTGTATTTTATGGCGCTAATGGCGCAAAATCGCGTGCAAAAGTCAAAAATTTCAATTCCGTTAATTATAAATTCTTATGGCGCAAAATCGCGTGCAAAAGTCAGTAGTTTCAATTTCGTTAATTATAAATTCTCACAAAGCGTCGGGGGTTAGTGTATCGACTAAGACCTATAAAAGCCACGCCGTACGGCTTTGTCTTAACTAAAGAGTAAACAAAGGAGAAAGGTTCTTCTCCTTCGTCGTCTACAACGGCATGAATTTGCAGAGCGGTCTTCCCCTGCTTTTGCATCAATACATAGCGCTTTTGAAGAAGAACTTCTTGCTCTCATGGAGGAACAGGAAGGCTACCTTCCTCCAGATTCTCTCTCCTCTCTTCTTCATGTTCCTTATATTCGCCATTGATAAGGCCATTCAGGCTCGCTTCTCCTCGTCTACGGCTAACAAGAGAGTCACCAATCCCGACACGTTGATCTCTCCTCCGATTATTCCCTGTGAGGAAAAGTTCTTCGTTAAGCTTCCTTGCTATGATTTTGTTTGGAGCGGAAATGGGAACCCCAAATTTCAGACCATTGTCAATCGTATCATGGCTAACAATCCTGGCCGGCCCATACCTTCTTCTAAGGTACGAATTACGGTTGATTTCTTCATTTATTTTTTCGCTTTGACTTCTGGTCTTTCTGTCTGTCAGATTTGGCCCATATTCGTCTGAAATCACGTCTTGCGATTCCGTCGGTGCGAACAAAAGGATAATCGCATCAACTTAAACACTCGCTGCCCCTTTGTGCAGGTTCTATCGTTTAGCAATGCAGCTGAAGTTGAAGACTGGCTTTTCAAGAATCCTTTGCATTGTCCAGGTGCTCTACATTTCACCGAAAAAAATGCGACTGTCATTAGCTATGGTGTGCAGACAAATTCAACCTTCATACAAAACCGAGGGCGCCATGAAGACCCCACTTTCGCATTTCAGCTCCCACTTCAGCTTGCTGCGGAGCGTGAGATTGCTAGATATCTGATTGGAGGTATAAATTAATATTTATTGTTATTGTTTTATTGATCAATCACCAATCTTCAGTGAATGAATGATAATCTATTCCATAGCCTATACCTCAAGTATTTGTGACCTATCTGACGAGTTGATACAAAATCAGATCCATCCTTCAGCTGGAACTTTTCTTTCAAAGAATTTGCACACCCTGCCATAGAATTTTTCTCTACAGTGGCTTCAATAGGTCCAGCATTTTTCCTGGCAATCGCCATGTTTAACTTTGTTCTTCAGATGGGCTCTTTGGTGACAGAAAAAGAAAATAAACTTCGTCAGGTAGAGAGACACTGACATTTAGATTTTTTTTTTTTTTTTTTTTTTTTAATTTTTGCGAGACTGACATTTCATGTTTATTTACTTTGGAAAGAGACATTTTCCTTACATTGGTGCTTTTATTCACAGGCAATGAAGATGATGGGCCTCTATGACTCTGCATACTGGTTATCCTGGCTTACCTGGGAGGCGGTTATTACACTCATCTCATCACTTCTCATAGTTCTTTTCGGAATGATGTTTCAATTTGATGTTTTTCTGAAAAACAATTTCGCAGTCGTGTTTCTTCTGTTCTTCCTTTTCGAACTCAGCATGGTAAGATTTTTTTTCCTGGAATTATCTAACTCGCCATGTCACAGTGTCTGTTCATTCATTACTATTTCTGTTTTATGTTGCTGGGGCTTCCTTTGTTTTTCCGAGGCATAATAATACCATCCTTCATCACTTTTGATTCTAGACGGGATTTGCCTTCATGTTATCTGCTTTCATCGGTAAATCATCTTCAGCCACAACAATGGGGTTCTCTATATTTATTGTCGGCTTTTTGACTCAGGCAAGGGTCTTTCTTAACAATCTAGATAAGGATTATTGAACTGATAGAATGAAAGACACTCATCTTATTTCTGTCTGTGATTGTTCTATATGCAGATCGTTGTACAAGCAGGATATCCATATGAGAATGACACCTCCGGGGCTTTCCGAACTGTCTTTTCATTTTTCCCACCCAATCCATTTGCTCAAGGTCTATATGTGCTTTCACAGGCAACTTCCACTCCTGAAGATGAGGGTGTTAGATGGAGTACACGGGGAGAATGTGCTCCAAACGATGACGATTGTCACATAACAATTGTATGCACTCATTTGACCTCTAAGTCCCAACACCTGAAATACAGCTTCCAAAAAATAGCTATTCCCATTTAGTTTCTGCCGGCCTTCATTTGTCCTGTTTCACTTCCTTAACAGTTGCTGTTATTTCTTCATTGACAGAATGACATCTATCTGTGGTTGTTGAGTACATTCTTTCTGTGGCTTATTCTGGCTATCTACTTCGATAACATAATCCCAAATGCCTCTGGTGTGAGGAAATCAGTCTTCTACTTCCTAAATCCCAGATATTGGATTGGAAAAGGAGGAGATAAAGTGAGAGGTGATAGAGCTTGTAATTTTGTTGGCGCTATTTATTTATTTCTTCTCAGCTATTTTTCGTGTGACTGATGTAATACTCCCTTTTCCTTTTATGTATGTAGAGGGTGGGGTTTGTAGTTGTGTAGGTTCAGTCCCACCACAAGAGCACATCACACCGGATGATGAAGATGTCCTTGAAGAGGAAAACATTGTAAAGCAGCAAGCAGCAGAAGGTATTATAGACACAAATGTCGCTGTTCAGATACGTGGCCTTGCAAAGACATATCCTGGTGCATTGAACATTGGTTGCTGCTGTAAATGCAAAAGAACTACTGCTTTCAATGCTGTTAAGGTGTAGTATTTACTACTACCGTTTTAGTCTGCCATGTTTGGGCACTCTAGAAGAAATACATTTTTGTTCCTCTGTTTTCTTGCTAGATTTTACATGTTTCTTTCAATCAGTCACTCCTATAGTTCAATACTCTGGCATAGTTTTATTTTGTTCCTTTCATTTTTGTTTTCAAATAAAAAAGGTAGAAAGAGGGATGAGGGGAATAAGTATGGTGGGATGCAAATATTATTTATTTGGAGTAATGTCATTTTATGATTTGTTATTGTCTGGGCAACTATTAGTAAAATAGGAACTACAATTCAGGGTAACGCACTTGTCAAGTTAGGCTTGGGATCACTCTGTACTTAGGTCAGATAGACTTGAAATTTGAATTTATTATTGAGTTCTGTTTTCGGATTTCTCCCTATCTTTAAAATTCTCCCTCCATTTTTTTTTTTGAACTATCCCAAATTTACCTCTCTTCCCCTTTTATTCTGTTTGTCCTGCATGAAGTATCCCTATCTTATATACACTCATTAGGAACAAGCGGGACTATTTTCACTTGAGTCTTTCTTGTTTGGATCACAGTGACTGATATGCTTTTTTCCCTGTAGCGATTGGATTACTTCTCCGTTTTAGTTTTATTTCAACATGTCACATTCTTCAATGTATAAGAAGATTGTTATTGATTTGTTGTCGAGTGTTACCAGTATTATGATGGCAATAGTTTGCCAATCATGATTGTGGTTTGCAAATTACTTTCAGGGGTTATGGGTAAATTTTGCAAAGGATCAGTTGTTCTGTCTTCTAGGACCCAATGGAGCTGGGAAAACTACTGCTATTAATTGTTTGACTGGGATAACTCCAGTTACTCATGGAGATGGTGATATTTTCTATTTCTCTCTCACTCATATTCCATATTTTGATCATTGATCAATTTTACCAAATGGTTAAGAAGACTTTACTGACAATCTCATTTACCTACTTGACAGCATTGATATATGGACATTCCATAAGAAGCTCCACTGGCATGTCAAACATTCAAAAGCTTATAGGCGTCTGTCCCCAGGTGGTTGCCACTCCCTCACTATCTTTCTCTGCATCTCCATGTGTTCGTTGCATGCTGGCATGCTTTAACTTGTACCAAATTTCTTCAAGGGATATTCAAGTGACATGATATGATTTTCAACTGCAGTGGCTTCTCAATCTCATTCAAATTCTGATTGATCCTTTATTTGGTTTTTTTGTTTACAGTTTGATATCTTATGGGATGCATTGTCTGGTGAAGAACACCTCCATCTCTTCGCAACCATTAAAGGACTTCCCCCTTCTTCTATCAAATCAGTATGTTCCTTTAAGCTTTTACTTATTTCTCACAGCTGAAGATGTTTTTACTTGCTTCTCCTCACCCTGAATATATTTGCAAAGGTAGTGCATAGGGCAGAAACAACAACAGAATTTGGTTCTCCTTCCATTTAATTCAAGTTATTCTGAAAATTACAGATTGCTCAGAAATCATTAGCAGAAGTGAGACTCACAGAGTCAGCCAAAGTGAGAGCTGGAAGTTACAGTGGGGGAATGAAACGGCGTCTTAGTGTTGCCATCTCCCTTATTGGGGATCCTAAGCTAGTCATTATGGATGAACCGGTATGCATTCTAGGATAGTTCCTGCCAGATTTAGATGCTCTAGTGATTTGCTTATGAGATTTTTCACCTGATTATATGCTCAGACAACTGGTATGGATCCAATAACAAGGAGGCATGTATGGGACATAATAGAAAATGCAAAACGGGGGCGAGCTATTGTCCTCACAACACACTCTATGGAAGAGGCTGACATTCTAAGTGACCGCATAGGAATCATGGCAAAAGGAAGACTTCGCTGCATTGGCACCTCAATCCGGTTGAAGTCACGATTTGGTACTGGTTTTATAGCTAATATCAGCTTCCATGGAAACAATTTTGAACGAAGTCCTGCTGATACTGAAGCAACGTCTGCAAGAAATCATGAGATAGTAAAACAATTCTTTAAGAATGTATGTTGAATAACTACGATAATTATATATTAATTTGACCTGTGAAGGATTCGTCTTTGACCCTTGAAATAATTTGACAGAATTTAGGTGTGGTACCAAAAGAAGAGAACAGTGCCTTCTTAACTTATGTGATTCCTCATGATAGAGAGGGAGTATTGATGGTAAGCTTTCTTGTTCTGGATTTTATTTCTGTCACCTTTAATTTGTTTTTTCACCGAGGGTTTGAATTCAACTGTTGGTCAATTACTGATCAAAATGGAAACATGTTTTTCCGTAGTTCTCTTGTTTATGCTAGTGCACTTGCTTGTGTCATGATGACCTTTTTGCCTGCTTTAAACTTACCAACCAATTATTATTCCTTTCCTCAGTGGCAATTAGTGATGGTAACTTACTTGACGGAGAATCTAATTTATGGTGTGTTATATGAAAATTTCTATCATAAGGTTAAGAATAACTGCTGTGCTGAGTGCTGACAATTCTTTTGAAACATTAAATGCTTGTGTTTGTGCCAAATCAGTTTGATATGGCACCCATTTTTGTAATTAAAATAACATTTAACATCAATTTGTAGGAGGTCAAGGTGGCCTCTAAATGCAATGAGAACTAAGCAGAGACACCCCACGAGTCATAGCACAATGATTCTGGATAAGTTGTTAATGTGTTCCATTGTTTTTTAATGGAATATATTTTCCTATTGCTTCTCAAACAGAACTTTTTTGAGGAGCTCCAAGATAGAGAAGAAGAATTTGGCATATCTGACATCCAACTGGGTCTTGCAACTCTGGAAGAGGTTTTCTTGAATATTGCAAGACAAGCAGAGCTAGAAAGTGCTACAGCTGAAGGGAGCATGACAACTCTAACGTTGACTTCTGGTGAATCAGTGAAGGTAGGTGTCATTTTATTCTGTTGCTTTAAAGTTTTGCTCCATGAGATTTGTAGTTTTCTACCCTTAGATTCCCATGGTGGTGTAGATTGTACAAGTTTGCATAGGTTCTTTTTGAAGTGAAAAGAGAGAGAGAGGAGTGAAACTGATCTCTGTGATCCCTCCAAAGGCCAAAGGGAGCTCTGTTTCTCTTTCTCTTTCTCTCTTGCTTCAGCTGAATTACACTTCAGAAGATCTGGGAATTCAAAGTCTTCATCTGATAATAAGCACACACCCCTAAACGTAAAAGCTTGAGGATAAATATGTTCAACCTCTCATGTTGTCCATCCTCCATTTTTTCCCCTAAACATGCAGATACCTGTGGGAGCAAGGTTTGTGGGGATTCCAGGAACTGAATCTGCTGAAAATCCCAGAGGGATAATGGTAGAAGTATATTGGGAGCAAGATGATACTGGTGCCCTCTGCATTGCTGGACACTCACGCCAAGTTCCTGTACCTCCCAGTGTTCAACTATCTACTCCTCCGGCCTTAACAAGGCGTCGAGGTCTCCGGCGGCGGTCAGAACCAGTTGAGGGGATTGTGATTGAACCCAGTCAAGTTAGTACTGCTAATTTCCAGTGATGCTTTCACAGACAGTGTCATCAACGTATATCAATACTATTCTTCCTTTGTCCATATGTATGATATTGGCCTTCTTGGATATAATTTTTCCATTTGTCGTATAGAAAATTCATTACAAATTACAGGTTTATTGTTGTTGTTATTACTGTTCAAACATTGATCTTGTACTGGTTTGTTCATATGAAAATATGAGTTATGCTACTTTATTTTTCTGAAGCTGCGTCTAGAGTTATAAACAACTACTCTTAAACCTGACTATGAATTTGGGGAACCAAAACATAACCAAATATGCAATATAACTATCAATTTGAGATTATAATTTATTTGCCGCGCGGGTTCTAAACTAAAGTAACATGGGGTGGAGGTAGAGGTAAAAGAAAGTTTTAAGATAAGCAAACGAAACTTAGACAATTGATCTCTCTTCCAACCATAATCTGTATTTTACTTATTTCGACTGAATACATATATATTCAATTTTTTTTAATGTATATTTAGACAATCCAGATACACATCCCTCGAGAAACACAAAAAATACTAGGGTGTTCAAGAGGGCCAAATGCCTGCATGAACCCAGTATAAAAATGCTTAGCCTGATCCTAAAAAATCAACGTATAAATTATTTGGACATCGCCGGGCTGGGCCAAGTACCGGGTAAGGTATGGTACCTTCCCCATTTCGCCCTACCGGAATTGTATATATAATTCTATTTAAAATATATGAATATATGTATATATATTCATATTATTTGACAAAATTGAACATGTATGTTTTTTTATATATAAAATGAACAAGTATGTTTACTCACCATTCAATTAGAGTACAGTGAATAAACATATTTTCTATACACTCAGCAAATATGCATATTTTTTCATAAGCATATTTAATTAAGAAACTGCTAAATTGAGCGCTTGAGGAATAAATTATTATTAAATAGTAAGAAAACAATCTTTAGCGAATTTATTTGTTTCATTGGCACATGAATTTAATCTACAAAGGACTATTGCATAGAATATGTTTTAATATCAAATTATAATTGTTTTTGTATTTTCATTATTTTTTTCAATTTTAGGGAGACTCTTGAGTATAGAAGCATGTCCTGCCCGGCCCGGCCCAACTAGAAATTACTTGAGCTTTCATCGAGAAGTGACGTTAGTGGGTTGTAAAATGTTGCTCGTTCATCTTTTGAGCTAGACATCTTGTCCAAGAACACACCTAGAAAATACATGCTTTCATGAAAATCTCATGAAGATGCCTTTTTATTTTTGGTTTTTCCGGAGGGGGCTTGGGAATAGGTGTGGGGAAGAGAACATGTATTAACAAAAAACAAAAAACACAAAAATGATATTATCATCTGGTATTCAGTTTGAGGTTTGTGATTGTTTCTCTCAACATAAATGACTCATCTAAGATTCGAACTTGAGACCCTAGAGGGATCCAGCGGTGCCGCACCATACATCGCTAGACCAACATAAGCGAGTTATGTTTGAATTCAATTTGGAGATGGAAGTCTTCTTACGTTTCTCGATGACGAAGTAAGACCAAGCTCATGAGCTTATTATCCTAGGTCAGAACAAGTTGATAGGATTTGCTTTTTTGTCCATGTCGCCACACGGGGACGACATGTTGGTTTAGCAGTGTAAGGCCCTAGTAGCTCTCTTTAGGGTCTCGAGTTTGAGTCTTAGAGAAGATACTTGTGTTGGAAGAGGCAGTCTGTCAATCACAAACTTGAACCGGTTACTAGATAATAATAATAATAAAAAAACACAAAACTATGGGTGGTTTGTCTAAATCCTTCATTCAAATAATTTTCCAACGATGTAAAAAAAACAAGAAGTCATCTTCCTGCTATCCAAAATAAAACTTAGTCCAAATCTTAGGTTAAGCACAACACACGACGTCGTTAAACTGTTCAAAGCTAAATATAAATATAGTAGTTAAATAATTAATTTATTTAAATAATTAAATTACAAAAGTGTTCCTATAATATAAATATTAAGAACATAAATTAAATTATTTGACAGAAAATGTGGGTGGTTTAAAAAGAATGTCTTTTTCAATGGTTTATATTGGAAATTACACCTATAAATGGAAATAATCTCTAATATATATAACCAATAAAAGATGGTTGGTGAGAAAGTTACTTCCTTAGATATTAAATATAAGAACTGGCTGATAAGTTTATTTTTTTATTTTTAATCATAAATGTGAAACTTCAATCTAATTTATTTCTTAAATTAGTGATTTTCTCTACCAACACTTTTTTTATAGATAAAATATACTTTTAGTCCTTTAAGTTTACATGAGGTATACTTTTGATCCCTTAACTTTATAAAGTATACTTTTAGTCCTATAATTCTAACACCGTTAATTTTGCTAACGGAAAATGCAAATTCAAGTAATAACGGTGTAAATTTAAGTGATGATTTGTGTAATTAAATGCTTTATCAAACTTAAATTTAAAATACGGGTAAATTGAAGAATATATAAAATTTGTGTAATTAAATGTTATTAGTCATCACTTAAGTTCGCTTGCGATCAGTATTTTAAGTTAGCAACATTAACGGTGTTAAAATTTTAAGACCAAAAGTATCTTTATAAAGTTAAAAAAGACCAAAAATATACTTTATATAAAATTTAAAGGACTAAAAGTATACTTTAGCCCTTTTTTTATTAATTGCACGTATTAGATGAATGTTTTTTTTTTTTTATCATTAGGAATAGTTTCCAATGTAAAAAGGTATTTTAAATAAACTACCACATTTTTATTATAATTTGTAAATAACTAAATGAACTAATTTTTTTAATAAATATAAATTATATATATAACTTCTTTCCTTTTGGAATGCGAGTAAGCATAAATTTGAGAGAAAGTTGATTGGGATATAATCCCTTAGTCCTAATTATATGAACTATTTATCAAAATTTAGAGATTAAAGAAAAAAGTTAAATTAGTTAATTATTATTATTTTTCGAAAATACCCCTACTTAAAATTGAAAATTATATCAAGGCAAAATTACATCGAGGATGATGAATCATCAACCACTTATTTTTTTACTTACTCCATTTCATATTTATTATCATCCTTTGTGTTGTTTTCCATGTTTCACCATATTTGTCATTTTTTTATTCCAAGCATGCATTAAATTAGGAGTAGTATTTATTTAAAGAAGGGAATTTTAGGAAAATACTCCTAAAATTCCCTGCTTAAAATTGAAAATTACATCAAGGCAAAATTATAAACGTGTTGTTAAATTAATTATTGTGGAGGAAGTATTAGTAGGGGTGATATAGGAAAAATATGACAAAAATTGCTCAAAATTATTTTATAAAAAAAAAGTATAATAGAGGTATATATGACATTAATGAGTTGCAAACATTATTTACTTTGTAGAATATATAGGTGTATTATTAAATTATTATTGTCTTTAATTATTATTGAGAAAATATAAATAGGGGTATTATAGGAAAAAATTGACAAAAGTTAAAACTTACTCTTATAATTACCAAAACCAACTCCAAAATACGTTCTTATAATTAAAATCGGAGGGAGTAATATGTAACATCAAATTTAGGATGGAATAATACGGAGTAATAATTTTTACCATCATATGCCATGCATGCACAAGATAAACACTACATTCACATCATTATCAAACCTAACGCTAATAAAATATACTACTCCCTTTGGATCTAATTATAAAACCAAATTAATTATTTTAAAAAAAATTAAGGAAGCTAATTAAATTATTTTAGAGTATTTTTATTTTTATTATTTTCTCAAAACTAATTAGTTTGATTAATAAATTAATATATAATTTAAGAATACATAACATATTATAATATAATCAAGTAACTTATTTAGTTTTTTTTTTTTTAAAAAAATTTAACCCAATTTTATAATCACCACAGGAGGTAGTAATACAGAACCAATGGTTTTGTTTTGAGATTACAACACAGGACAGTACTAACAAAAAAAAAAAGAAAAAGAAAAACAAGCAATCAAACGGAGTTGGATTTTGACATTAAAATGGTTCAACCAGAATAACTGAATTTTAAAACCAAAAAAGGTCAGACGTAAGCTCCATGTCGTGACTGAACTTGCTTCCTTGAGGCTTAAGTAACACGCCAGCAACGTAACAATTAACAATTAAATATCTACTGATCCCGATCTGCGTAGTTTATAAAATTTAAAAAAATCATAGTACTAATTTCGTTGACCAAAAAAAAGTAAACTCTTCAGCTTAGTTAAATTCTCACAAAGCGTTGTAATTAATGGCCACTCGAAGACGAAGAGTATGAAATAGAAAAGAGAAAAGGTTCTTCTTCTTCTTCGTCTTCAACTGCATGGATTTGCGGAGCGGTCTTCCCCTGCTTTCGCAACAATACGCATCGCTTTTGAAGAAGAACTTCTTGCTCTCATGGCGGAACAGGAAGGCTTCGTTTCTCCAACTTCTCTCTCCTATCTTTTTCATGTTCCTTTTGTTCGTCATTGATAAGGCCTTTCAGGCTCGCTACTCCTCGTCTACGGCTAATGAGAGCGTCACCGATCCCGGCACCTTGATCTCTCTGCCGATTACTCCCTGCGAGGAAAAGTTCTTCGTTAAGCTTCCTTGCTATGATTTTGTTTGGAGCGGAAATGGAAACCCCAAATTTCAGACCATTGTCAGTCGTATCATGGCCAATAACCCTGGCCGAACCATACCTTCCTCTAAGGTATGCGCTACGAATGATTTCTTCATTTATGTTTCTCTTTGACTTCAGGTCTTTCCCCGAGACTTGCCTCTATTTAGTTTCAATTTGAACTCATTTAACCACTCGCCGGTCATTTGTGCAGGTTCTATCCTTTAGCAATGCAGCTGAAGTGGATGATTGGCTTTTCAAGAATCCTTTGCATTGTCCTGGTGCCCTGCATTTCACGGAAAAAAATGCGACAGTCATTAGCTATGGTGTGCAGACAAATTCAACCTCTATTTTAAACCGAGGGCACTATGAAGACCCCACTTTTGCATTTCAGCTCCCACTTCAGCTAGCTGCGGAGCGGGAAATTGCTAGATACCTGATTGGAGGTATAAACTATGAATTAATATTCATTGTTATCGTGTTTTTGATAAATCACCAATCTGATGAGTTGATACAATTAAAATCAGACCCATCCTTCAGCTGGAACTTTTCTTTCAAAGAATTTGCACACCCTGCCATAGAATCTTTCTCTGCAGTTGGTTCAATAGGTCCATCATTTTTCCTTTCAATCGCCATGTTTAACTTTGTTCTTCAGATGGACTCTTTGGTGGCAGAAAAAGAAAATAAACTTCGTCAGGTAAAGACACCACTGACATCTAGATTTATTTATTTTTGGCGAGACTGACATTTCAAGTTTATTTCCTTTCGAAAGAGACCCATATGTATCGTTATGTTGGTTCTTTTCTTTTATTCACAGGCAATGAAGATGATGGGCCTCTATGACTCCGCATACTGGTTATCCTGGCTTACCTGGGAGGCAGTTATTACACTTATATCATCACTTCTCATAGTTCTTTCCGGAATGATGTTTCAATTTCATTTTTTCCTTAAAAACAATTTTGCAGTCGTGTTTCTTCTGTTTTTCCTTTTTGAACTCAGCATGGTAAGATTTTTTCCTAGAACCATCTAAAATGTCTGTTAGATGTTAATTCATTGTTATTTCTGTTTTATATTGCGGATGCTTTCCTTTGTTTTTCAAAGGCACAATAATAGCGTCCTTCATCGCTTTTAATTTTAGACGGGATTTGCGTTCATGTTATCTGCCTTCATTCGTGAATCATCTTCGTCCACAACAATAGGATTCTTTGGATTTATTGTCGGCATTTTGACTCAGGCAAGGGTCTTTCTTAGCATTCTAGTAAGGATTATTGAGCTAATAGAATGATTAGACACTCATCTTCTTTGTCTGTGATTGTTCTATTTGCAGGGCTTTGTACAAGCAGGATATCCATATGAGCATGACACCTCCAAGGCTTTCCGAGCTATCTGGTCACTTTTCCCACCAGATCCATTTACTCAAGGTCTATATTTGCTTGCACAAGCAACTTCCACTCCTGAAGATGAGGGTGTTAGATGGAGTAAACGGGGAGAATGTGCTCCAAACGACGATCCAAACGGCGATGGTTGTTTCATAACAATTGTATGCATTAATTTGACCTCCAAGTCCCAACACCTGAAATACGGCTTCCAAAAATTAGCTATTCCTATTTAGTTTCTGTGGATCTTCGTTTGTCCATTTTCCAATTGTATCACTTCCTTACCAGTTACTGTAATTTCCTTTGGGTGACAGAATGATCTCTATATGTGGCTGTTGGGTACATTCTTTCTGTGGTTTATTCTGGCTATCTACTTTGATAACATAATCCCAAATGCCTCTGGTGTGAGGAAATCAGTCTTCTACTTCCTAAATCCCAGATATTGGATTGGAAAAGGAGATAAAGTGAGAGGTGATAGATCTTGCCATTTTGTTGGCACTATTTCTTTCTTTCTTCTCATCTATTCTTTGTGACTAATCTAGTATTCCCTTTTCCATTTATGTGTGTAGAGGGTGGGGTTTGTAGCTGTGTAGGTTCAGTCCCGCCACAAGAGAATATCACACCGGATGATGAAGATGTCCTTGAAGAGGAAAATATTGTAAAGCAGCAAGCAGCAGAATGTATGGTAGACCCAAATGTCGCTGTTCAGATACGTGGCCTTGCAAAGACATATCCTGGTGCATTGAACATTGGTTGCTGCCGTAAATGCAAAAGAACTGCTGCTTTCAATGCTGTTAAGGTGAACGATTTATGATTAACGTTTTAATCTGACATATTTGGGCACTCTAGAAGGATTACTTTTTTCTTCCTGTGTTTTTATGCTATGATTTTGCGTGTTGTTTCTTTCAACTAGTCACTCCTATATTTCAATACTCAGACATTGTTTTGTTTTGTTCCTTTTTTAAAAAAAAAATGGAAAAAAGGGAGAATGAGGGAGGAATGCAACAAGTATGGTGGGATGAAAATATTATTTAAATGCAGTAATATCATTTTATGATTTGTTATCGTCTACCACTCTGGTCCTATTTATAAGTCCATTTTGATCAAAAAATTTGGTCCTTATTGTAATTCTAGTTTCAAAGTAATAAGTGTGTGTGTGTTTTTATTTATTTACTTTTTTGTCTCTATTAATTACAATAAATAAAAAGAATTTATTCATGTTGACTTTTGAAACTAATCATAAGATAAGGGTAAAATCGGAAATTTAGCTCATAATTGATGAGTTAATTAACTCTTCTTGGTATGTGAGAATTAGTTAATTTAGATTTATAAATACGATTAAGCAATTATATTAATAAATCAGGAACTACAATTCAGGGTGATGCACTTGTCAGTTATGATGGTAATAATACTTTGCCAATTATGATTACAATTTGGAAATTATTTTCAGGGCTTATGGGTAAATTTTGCAAAGGATCAGTTGTTTTGTCTCCTTGGACCCAATGGAGCTGGGAAAACTACTGTTATTAATTGTTTGACTGGGATAACTCCAGTTACTGATGGAGATGGTGATATTTTCTATTTCTCTCTCTCGTATTCCATATTTTGATCATTGATCAATATTTCCGAATGGTTAATAAGACTTCACTGACACTCTCGTTTACCTACTTAACAGCATTGATATATGGACATTCCGTAAGAAGCTCCACTGGCATGTCGAACATTCAAAAGCTTATAGGTGTCTGTCCCCAGGTGGTTGCCTCTCCCTCACTGTCTCTCTCTGTATCCCCATGTGTTCGTTGCGTGCAGGCATACTTCAAAGACTTCTCTTTCTCATTGAAATTCTGATTGATCCTTTATTGGGTTTTGTTATTCACAGTTTGATATCTTATGGGATGCATTGTCTGGTGAAGAACACCTCCATCTCTTCGCAACCATTAAAGGGCTTCCCCCTTCTTCTATCAAATCAGTATGTTCCTTTTAGCCTCTACTTATTTCTCACAGACGAAGACGTTTTTACCTCGTTTCTCCTCAAATCAGTATAAACAACAACAGATCTTGGTTCTCCATCCTTTTAATTCAAGTTATTCTGAAAAATTCAGATTACTCAGAAGTCATTAGCAGAAGTAAGACTCACAGAGTCAGCCAAAGTGAGAGCTGGAAGTTACAGTGGGGGAATGAAACGACGCCTTAGTGTTGCCATTTCCCTTATTGGTGATCCTAAGCTAATCATTTTGGATGAACCGGTATGCATGCCAGGATATTTCTTCCAGATTAAGAACCTCTACTAACTTGCTTATGATATTTTGCATATGATTTTTTGCTTAGACAACAGGCATGGATCCAATAACAAGGAGGCATGTGTGGGACATAATTGAAAATGCAAAACGGGGGCGAGCTATTGTTCTCACAACACACTCCATGGAAGAGGCTGACATTCTAAGCGACCGCATAGGAATCATGGCAAAAGGAAGACTTCGCTGCATTGGCACCTCAATACGGTTGAAGTCACGTTTTGGTACCGGTTTTATAGCTAATATCAGCTTCCATGGAAACAACCTTGAACAAAGTCCAGCTAATACAGATGCAACTTCTACAAGAAATCATGAGACAGTGAAACAATTCTTTAAGAATGTAAGTTGAATAACTATGATAAATATTTATTTGACCTGTGAAGGATTGATCTTTGACCCTTGAAATAAGTTTACAGAACTTAGATGTGGTACCAAAAGAAGAGAAGAGTGCCTACTTAACTTACGTGATTCCTCATGATAGAGAGGGACTCTTGATGGTAAGCTTTTTTGTTCTGGATTTTATTTCTATTTCCATTTAATCCATTTTTTCACTAAGGGTTCAAATCTCACGGTTGATCAATTACTGATCAAAATGGAAACATGTTTCTCTGTAGTTCTCTTGTTTATGCTAGGGCACTTTCTTGTTTCATTGTGACCTTTTAGTCTGCTTTAAACTTATCAACCAGGTCATTATTCCTTCCGTCAACGGCAATTACTGATGGTAACTTGACATAGAAACCAATTTATGGTGTGCTATATGAAAATTTCTTTCACAAGGTTAAGAATAAGTCCTGTACTCTGTGGTGATAATTCTTCTCAAACATTAAAATAACGTTTGATATCAATCTGAAGGAGGTCAGGGTGGCCTCTCAATGCAATTAGAATTAAGCAGACACACCCCACGAGTCATAACACAATGATTCTGGAAAATGTGTTCCATATGTTTTTTGAGGCTTATTTTCCTATTGCTTCCCACACAGAATTTTTTTGAGGAACTCCAAGATAGAGAAGAAGAATTTGGAATATCCGACATCCATCTTGGTCTTACAACTCTTGAGGAGGTTTTCTTGAATATTGCAAGACAAGCAGAGCTTGAAAGTGCTGCAGCTGAAGGGAGCTTGACTACGCTCACGTTGACTTCAGGGGAATCTGTTAAGGTAAGTGCCGTTGTATTCTGTTGCGGTAAAGTTTGGCTCCATGAGAATTGTAGTTTTCTACCCTTAGATTTCCATGTTGATCTAGACTGTACAAGTTTGGATGGGATCTTTTTGAAGTGAAAAGAGAGAAAGAGAAGTAGCAAAACTTATCCATGAAGCCTACAAAGGCAAAATGGAGTCCCGCTCTTTTTCTCTCTTCTTGCTTCAACTGCATGGGAATTTAAAGTTTTTTTTTTTATTATTATTATTTATTTTAATACTATCATTTGGTAACTGATTTGGGATTTATGGCTACCCTTTCCAATATAAGTGTCTTTTTTTTCCAATAGACTTAGGGTATGTTTGGTTTGAGGGAAGGGAGGGAAGGGGATGGTAGGGGAGAGAAAAAAAGGAGGGAGAGGAAAATTTGTGGGTCACTACACTCAACTTTAAAAAAAAAAATTCTCTCATCTCCTTTTTTTCTCTCTCCCCTCCCCTCCCCCTCCCTCCCCCTTCCCTTCCCTCAAACCATGATAGCCTTAGAGAGATTTAGTGGGCCTTTACACTACTAGATCAACTTTATGTTGATCTCAGTAAATTTAAAGTTTTCATCATATAATCGGCACACATCTCTAAACATAAAAGCTTGAGGATAAAAAAGTTCAACCTCTCATGTGGTCCATCCTCCATGTTTTTCCCTAAACATACAGATACCTGTGGGAGCAAGGTTTGTTGGGATTCCAGGAACTGAATCTGCTGAAAATCCCAGAGGGATAATGGTAGAAGTATATTGGGAGCAAGATGATTGTGGTGCCCTCTGCATTGCTGGTCACTCACGCCAAGTTCCTCTACCTCCCACTGTTGAACTACCCGCTTGTCCACCCTTAACAAGACGTCGAAGCCTCAGGCGACGACGGTCAGAGGTAGTTGAGGGGATTGTGATTGAACCCAGTCAAGTTAGTACTGTCAATTTCGAGTGATGCTTTTGATTCTCAGAGACAGTCTCGTCAATGCATATCAATACTACTTGTTCCTTTGTACATACATGCATGATATTGGCCTTCTTGGATAGAACTGTGCCATTTGCTTTATAGAAAAATTATTACAAATTTCAGGTTTATTGTAATTATTACTACTATTCAAGCATTGTTCTTGTACTGGTTTGTTCATATGAAAATAAAGTTATCTTTGTACAATTCTTGTAACTTATCAGTGCACAACTTCACACACTTAAGGGAAATACAACCAAAGTGTAGGCGTGAACAATTGCTCGAACAGAGCAAGTGAAGTATTGTGAATAGCAACATGAAAAGTTGAGCGCTGCACTGGATGCCCAAACATAAGTGGTGACATGAATAAAGGTACGTGCCCAATTTGAATCCATATGCACTATCCAAATTCAGAAGCAGAAGAAAGTACCTAATCAAATACAGATTAAAACTAACGGAGGTTGGGAATAGCGGAAGACACTAGTTCCTTACAACATGGCAAACTAAAATCCAAATTCTTAATGGGAGGGGTGCCTACATTTAGTGCCCGATAGGAGCTCAAATAGGATTCTCCACAATAAGAAGATATCTATGCTTAGAAAAAAAAAAGATTAAACAGAGGTTCTAGAGAAATTTCTGCCATTAATTTTGTAGAGACAAGGCCATGATCAATATATAACTCAAATTGAAACGATAAAAAAGATATACTTATTGAAAGTGTCATTTTTATCTTTATGAATCTTATTTCATTTTTTTTTACTACTTTCATATACGAGTCTTCTTTTTTGAAATAAAGGACCAGGACAAAACCATATGAAGGAGATAGGGAAACCTAAATTCTTTATTTGTCTAAAAGAATCAACCATTTACAAATATGGCTTAACACATAATAATTATAACTTAGATGAGAGACTAAAGATGCAAACAATTCTTTTGGAAGTATCTAATAAGGAATGTAATGTAATCACTAAAAAGTTCTATAAAGTGATCAGCATGTAATAATAACAAGTTTCGGTGTAGGAAATGACAACACACCCATAATACTAACAAGTTAGTTTTTTGTTGTTGTTGTTGTTGTGTGATTTCCCCCCTTCTTTCAAATATACTTCAATAAAACTGACTAAAGGACAAAGTTATGAAAATGAACTCAGCTCTATGGAAAAATGTTACAATGTGTTCACTGATGAAAATGATAGATATGGCATTCTATCGGCACCTATATTCCTTAACATATGGACTTTAATCCAATGCTTCTTTTGCATTTGAACACTTCATTTCTTACATATTAATCCTTTTCTTTAAGGAAAGACGTTTGAAAATTTCGACAAAATTATGATACAATCCGTTTTTTAAGCTACAATATAATATTTCAATTTTCTTAAACGGTTAAACAACTTCAAATGGAAAGCGTGTTTTCCCCCTCAAATGCCTGATTTACAATTATTAAGGAATATTATGAAATATGAACTCAAATAATTACTACTCCCTCCAGTCCTAATTATAAAACATATTTAACCGATTTTGGAGGGATTAAGGATAGAGGTTAAATTAATTAATTATACTCATTTTTCTAAAATGCCCTTTTATAAATTTTGCATTTCAATTACCTTATTGATTTCACATAATCCCTCATTCATATCAATGAGGGTATTTTAGAAAAAAAAATTGACAAAAAATATAATGTTATCCTATAATTATGACCAAAACAAAAAAAATATTGACATAATTAAATGGGAGAGTACAAATTAAAAGTCTCGTTTGTGATTTGACTTTTGATGCATAGACTGTTAAAAATATAGGAAAATCACTTTTATGGTCCTTTTTTACAAAAAAAAAACCCAAAAAAGGCCCCAATATTTTGACAAAATTTTTTAAATATTGATATAGTTGTTAACATGTATAATTAACAACTAAATCAGTCACCATTAACAATAATTTTCTAACAACTAAACATTAACAATTAAAAGTCTCGATTTTGACAATGATTTGAATTGTTAGAATCTTTGGGTTTTTTTCTGTAAAAAAGGCCCTGAAAGTGATTTTCCCTAAAAATATGAATTATACGTTTTACATATAATGAAAATACTTTTTCTACGATTTGAAACATTTTTTTCTGAATTAATTAAAGGAAATTTCATTTAATGCCATAGATATCATAAAGCAGAAACGTTCCTCTTTATCAATAATAACTCCACGCGGACAGAGATAAGGAACAATATATACGAGAAATCCTTAAGGAGAGAAATACTTTTAAGGAAAGTCGTCACATTTATATTTTCACTAATTAAAATATAATAACTCATCTTATTTTAATTTTACATGGTAAATGAGTCATCTGAAAAAATTTAAATTTTATAATTTTATGGATGATAAGAGGGAATTACGTTTTTTGTTTTTCCAAATTAAGAGGTTTATGTTATTTAAAATCATAAAATTTAAATTTCTTCAAAAGACTTATCTATCATGTAGGATTAAAATAATATGAGTTGTTATATTTTAATTAATCATAATACATATGAGGTGGTATTCTAAAGTATGTAAGTATTTCTCAATATATATATATATATATGAGAAAAGTATTATATATATATATATATATATAAACTTATCTAGGTGACCTTAAAACTACACATCGTTATGAATTAATAAAGGATGTATTTGTAATTTTAGGTGAATTAATGAAGGGTGTTTCAAAGTAAAATTATATGATAAAAAAGTAAACAAAATTACAAAAACACCATTCATTAATCCAAAATGATGTAGTTTTAGTCACGGGAGATAATTTATCTCTACAGTATTTGGAAATATCCTTTACCCTATATATATATATATATATATATATATATATATATATATATATATATATATATATATATATATAAGCATTGCGTAACACTTTTGCATATTTATGTTAAGAGAATTTCAAAAATTATATTTATTTTTAAAATAATTAAAATTACTACTATATTTTAAAAATTTATTATTGAAATTTTAAGCAATTATATTTTTGAACACTAATTTCCAAATGATTTACAATATTTTAAAAAATTGATAATATTTTAATATTAAATCACCCGGGAAACCAACGACTCATCATAACTACCGTTCTTTTTTTTTTTTTTAAAAAAAAATTTATTTTAAATATGGCATAATATGAATTCGTAGTCGGGGATCGTTACAAGTAATTTTCTCAGAAGGACAATGGCGTAATTCGTAATTTAAGAGAAACCAGAGGCTAATCATGACTGCATGAGCCGAGCGAAATGGAAAAACCGCGCTTTTGGATTTGGATTCAGCAAAACGAAATCTGCTGCAAATATCATCACTTTCCTTCGATTACTTGATTGGTTCTTATCATCATGATTGATCGATTAAGACTCCGAGAGTATAAAATCCACACCACTTTCTCAAGTCTTCACTACGAAGTAAAAAGGCGAAGGAGAAAAAAGGTTCTTCTTCGTCGTCTTCTTCTTCAGCATCATGAATTTGCAGAGCGGTTTTCCACTGATTTTCCAGCAATACAAAGCACTCTTCAAGAAGAACTTCTTGCTCTCATGGCGGAACAGGAAGGCTTTGCTCCTCCAATTACTCTCCCCTCTCTTCTTCCTGTTCCTTATTTTCGCCATTGATAAGGCAATTCAGGCTAGCTACTCCTCGACGCCGGCTGACAAGAACGTTACCGATCCTGAACTGTTGCCCTCTCCTCCGATTACTCCCTGTGAGAATAAATTCTTCATTAAGCTTCCTTGCTATGATTTTGTTTGGAGCGGAAACAAGAACCCCCAATTTCAGACCATTGTCAGTCGTATCATGGCTAACAATCCTGGCCGGCCGGTACCTCCCACTAAGGTATAACGAGTAATGAACGGCTTTGATTTTTCGATTTTGGTCCTTTCGTGAAAATTGGCTCTAATTAATTTTAGTTTCACTTTGAAAATTTCTTATGATATTTGTCGTCGGAAGAAATATCCGGTCTGAAAGCCATCGCACGAGACTTCTAGTTCTGTCGGTCGCAAGCAAATGGATAATCGAAATATCATTTAATCAGATACTGTGTCTTTGTGCAGGTTAAATCCTTTAGCAATGCAGCTGAAGTGGATGACTGGCTTTTCAAGAATCCTTTGCGTTGTCAGGTAGCTCTACATTTCACCCAACAAAATGCGACTGTCATTGGCTATGGTATGCAGGGAAATTCAACCTTTGTGCAAGAGCGAGGGCAAAACCAAGACACCATTTTAGCATTTCAACTCCCACTTCAGCTAGCTGCGGAGCGCGAAATTGCTAGATACCTTATCGGAGGTATAAATAAGTATCCATTATTATTGTTTTTGATACACCAATTTTCCTTTCATGAATGTTATCTAGTTCAACGCCTATTATTCTATACTACATAAAATTGGAATCTATCTGATGAGTCGATATAACATCAGAACCTAACTTCAGCTGGAGGGTTTCTTTCAAAGAATTTGCACACCCTGCTACAGAAATTTCCTCTGCAACGGATTCAATGAATCCAGCAGCATTTTTCCTTGCAATTGCCATGTTTAACTTCGTTCTTCAGATGAGCTCTTTGGTGACAGAAAAAGAAAATAAACTTCGTCAGGTATAGACAATACTGACATTTTAAGTTTTTATTTTTCTAATAATAACTATCGTTATATTCATCCTTTTATTGGCACAGACAATGATGATGATGGGCCTATATGACTCTGCTTACTGGTTATCTTGGCTCACCTGGGAGGCGGTTATTACACTTCTATCATCACTTCTCATTGTTCTTTTTGGAATGGCATTTCAATTGAATTTTTTTCTGAAGAGCAACTTTGCAATTCTGTACCTTGTGTTCTTCCTTTTTGAACTCAGCATGGTAAGATTTTTTCCTGGAATTTGCTTAGTCACTATTTCACAGTTTCTGTCAATTCATTGTTATTTCAGTCTTATATCGCAAGATCTTTCCTTTGTTTTTTTTTTTGGAGGCACAATAATACTGTCCTTCTCTGTTTCTTTTGTTTTTAGACTGGATTTGCCTTCATGTTATCTGCTTTCATTCGCAAATCGTCTTCAGCCACAACAATGGGATTCTCCATATTTATTATCGGTTTTTTGACTCAGGCAAGGGCCTTTCTTAACATTCTAGATGATGATTATTGACGTGATAGAATGAAAGACGCTCATCATATTTCTGTCTGTTATGTTTCTATTTGCAGCTCATTGGACAAAATGGATTTCCCTATAAGCAAAACGCCTCCAAGATTTTCATAACTGTCTGGTCACTTTTCCCACCAAATCCATTTAATCAAGCTCTATATGTGCTTTCGCAAGCAACTTCCACGCCCGAGGACAAGGGTGTTAGATGGAGTAAACAGGGAGAATGTGCTCCAAATGATGATAATTGTTTGATAACAATTGTATGCAATAATTTCCCTGTTTCCTATTCAAATAATGTGCTTTTTCATATTTCGTTTCGGTGGTTCATTTCCCTGTTTCCACGTGTCACTGCTTTAACCTTTACTTCTTGTTTCTTTTTTAACTGATAGAATGATATTTATATGTGGCTGTTGGCTACATTCTTTCTGTGGTTTATTCTGGCCATCTACTTTGACAACATAATCCCGAATGCATCTGGTGTGAGAAAATCAGTCTTGTACTTCTTAAATCCCAGTTATTGGATGGGAAAAGGAGATAAAATGAGAGGTGATAGAATTTGTCATTTTGTTGGATCTCATTATTTCTTTCTTCTAAGCTATTCTTTGTAACTTAACTCTAGTACTCCTTTTCCCTTTTATGTGTAGAGGGCGGGGTTTGTAGTTGTGCAGGTTCAGTCCCACCACAAGAGTATATCACAACAGATGATGCAGATGTCCTTGAAGAGGAAAACATTGTAAAACAGCAAGCAATAGGAGATATGGTAGATCCAACTGTTGCTGTTCAGATACGTGGCCTTGTAAAGACATACCCTGGTGCATTGAAAGTTGGATGCTGCTGTAAATGCAAAAAAACTACTCCTTACATTGCTGTTAAGGTGAAGGATTTACTATTGACATTTTTATCTGGCATATTTGGGCAGTCAAGAAGAAATATTTTCTCATTCCTCAGTTTTGTGCAACAATTTGCATGTTGGTGTTTCTCTCACTCCCACACTTCAATGCTGAGTTTTTTTTTCTTTTCCTTTGTTTTAACCTTGGGATCATGATGGGGAGTGGACTATCCTTTACTTATACATCCTGTACTGATTTTTTTGTTTCAACATGTCACATTGTTCAATACATGTGAAGGAGATTGTAACTGACTGATCTATTGATGAGTGTGACAAGGATAATGATGGTAAAAGCTGCAATTTGCAAATTGTTTTCAGGGTTTATGGATTAACTTTGCAAAGGATCAGTTGTTTTGTCTCCTGGGACCCAACGGAGCTGGTAAAACCACCGTTATTAATTGTTTGACAGGAATAACCCCAGTAACTGATGGAGATGGTGATATTCTATCTATTTATCTCTCATTTTGGTTGATGTTCAATGTTGGTAAATAATTCAGAAGAATTTGTTAACTCCCTCAATTGCCAACTTAACAGCATTGATTTATGGACATTCCATAAGAAGCTCAGCTGGCATGTCAAACATTCAAAAGCTTACAGGTGTCTGTCCTCAGGTGGTTGCCTCTCCATCTCTGTCTCTTTGACTGTATCTCTGTTTGTGTTTGTTGCATTCAGGCTTATGGTTTAACTTTTACCAAACTTCTTCAAAGGACATAGTTATATGATAGAATCCTCAACTGCAATGACTTTTCCCTGTCATTGCAAACCTTATTGACCCTTTATTTAATTTTTGTAATATATAGTTTGATATCTTATGGGATGCATTGTCTGGTGAAGAACACCTCCATCTCTTTGCTAGCATTAAAGGCATATCCCCAACTTCTATCAAATCGGTACGTCCTTTTGACCCTGTACTCATTCTTTACAGCTGAAGATTTTTATACTTTCCGAGCATAAACAATTACAGTATCTCGTTCTCCTTCCTTTTAATTAAAGTTATTTCTGAAAAATTTAGATTACTCAGAAGTCATTAGCAGAAGTGAGACTCACAGAGTCAGCTAAAGTGAGAGCTGGAAGTTACAGTGGGGGAATGAAACGTCGTCTTAGTGTTGCAATTTCCCTCATTGGCGATCCTAAGTTGGTAATTATGGATGAACCGGTATGCATACTAAGATACTTAGTTATTTACTGCCAAATTTAGTACTGACTTATTTATATGACTTCTCATTTAATTTTTTGCTTAGACGACTGGCATGGATCCAATAACAAGGAGGCACGTGTGGGACATAATTGAAAATGCTAAACGTGGGCGAGCTATTCTCCTCACAACACACTCTATGGAAGAGGCTGACATTTTAAGCGACCGCATAGGAATCATGGCAAAAGGAAGACTTCGCTGCATTGGCACCTCAATAAGGTTGAGGTCACGATTTGGTACTGGTTTTATTGCTAATATCAACTTCCATGGGAACAATTCTGAACACAGTCCTGCCATTAGATATGTAACTTCCACAAGAAATCATGAGACAGTGAGGCAATTCTTTAAGAATGTAAGCTGAGTAACTCTGTATGATGACTAAACATTTCTTTATATGTGAAGGATTGATTGTTCACCCTTGCAATGGTTTGACAGAATTTAGATGTGGTGCCAAAAGAAGAGAATAATTCCCACCTAACTTATGTGATTCCTCATTATAGAGAGGGGCTCTTAATGGTAAGCCATGTTTTCTTGTTTTATACTTCCGTTGCCTTTTTTAATCTGTTCTTTCACCAAGGGTTTGAATCTAGCTGTTTGTCAATTACTGATCAAAGTCGAAACATCTGTGTAGTCCTCCTGTTTATGCTAGTGCACTTGCTTGAGTTACGATGAAATTATAGTTAAAGTGAGTCATTAACTAAACGAACGGAGAAGCCAAATTCTGGCGTGTTATATGAAAATTCTAATTTTATAACTCCTGCATTAACAATTCTCTATAGATAGTAAATGCAAAATCGCGCTTATGCCCAATCAATTTGATATGGCAACATTGTTTATTAAAGTAACCTGTTGGAAGTTTTCCTGAGAGGCAATTTCGTCCCGAAAGTTTTTTTAGGAGCAATTTTACTAAGGAAGTGTGAAAAATGAAGTAATTTTGCTCGTGAAGTTATCCCAATTAATTTTGACTGCTAGATGACCAAATATGTTAAGCTAACAATCCACGTCATTTTTGTTAAGGTGCAAATTTGCCCTCGAAGTTTTAAATCTAACTTTAAGAAAAAATGAAGTAGATGACACATGGACTTCCAGCGTAAATTTACACTTTAACAAAAATGATGTGGATGACATGTAGACTGTTAGCTCAACATATATGGTCAACTAACAGTCAAAATTAAATGGATAATTGTCAGTGCAAAATTGCCCCTTAACCCTTTCTTTTTCTTTCTTTCTTTTTTTTCTTTTTTGGTGTGTAACAAGTAACTGGTTCAATTTTTTTACATGCTGTGACTAACTGAGAATTAAGCAGAGGCCCCACACGAGTCATAACATTATTATTCTACAAGCATTGCGAATTAAGCATAGACATCCCATGAGTCACAACACAACGATTCTGGATAAGTAGTTTCGTAAAATACGTGTTCCAATTTTTTTTTAGGGGGGCTTATTTTCATATTGCTTCCCAACCAGAATTTTTTTGAGGAACTCCAAGATAGAGAAGAAGAATTTGGCATATCTGACATCCATCTTGGTCTTACTACTCTGGAAGAGGTTTTCTTGTATATTGCAAGACAAGCAGAGCTAGAAAGTGCTGCTGCTGAAGGGAGCTTGACAACTCTGACGTTGACTTCTGGTGAATCTGTTCAGGTAAGTGCCATTGTATTCTATTGCTGTAGAAAGCTCGAATTCTTGAGACCTTAACTATTCTTTCTCAAAAGTTCTTTCTTTATCAAAATTCTAGAAGCTCGAACAGGATCTTTTGAATTGATTTCAACGGAAATGAAAAGAGAGAAAAAAAGGAAGTAAAACCCATCTCTAGGAAACCTACTGAGACGAAAGTGGGCACTGCCTCTCCCTCTCCCTTTCTCCTTACTTCAACTGAATTAAACTTCAGAAGATTTGGGCTACTAAAAGTTTTCTGTCATAAATGACAGGGACATAAAGGTTCAACCTCTCAATATGTCCAGCATCCATTTTTTGCCCTTCTGCTAAATGAATGTGTTTAATCACAGCTGTCACTCCTGACCCTAACATGCTGAACTTTAACAATAATAATGCAGATACCTGTGGGAGCAATATTTGTGGGGATTCCAGGAACTGAATCAGCTGAAAACCCCAGAGGGATAATGGTAGAAGTATATTGGGAGCAAGATGATTCTGGTGCCCTCTGCATTGCTGGACACTCACGCCAAGTTCCTGTGCCTCCTACTGTTCAACTATCTGCTCCTCCAGCCTTAACAGGACGTCGAAGTCGCAGGCGGCGGTCGGAACCAGTTGAGGGGATTGTGATTGACCCCAGTCAAGTTAGTACTGTCAATTTCCAATGATGCTTGTGATTCTCAGAGACAGTTTCTTCAACTTATACCAGTTGATGGGATTGTGATTAAATCCTATTCTAGTTAGTAGTGTCAATTCTCAGTGATGCTGGTGTCTTGTGACATGTTCTTAAGAGTCAGTAACACTGAGGCATGTTACAAGGAGCTTAATTGTATTTGTCACTCTCCTTTAATATTATCGTTGTACATCTGGACATGGTTTTGGGTTGGCCTTGTATAAAATTACAGGTTTATTTTAATTCAAAACATTTGTCTTGCTATACTACTCTGTTCTTCTATGAAAAACAAAATATTTATTCAATTGATGTGAAGGAAACAACTTCATATGAATGTGAAAAGGACGACTAAAGGCTGTTAAGACATGCACAATATTGTAAGTGCTTTATCCAGAACTAGAGAGACCTACCCTACACGATCAGATATTAACAAGTATTTGATCCGAGCAACTTCAATGATCCAACAAGCACTCATTATCGTCAGACTTGGGAGAAAAACTCTGAACTCGTTTGTTTTCCAAAAAGCATAGTGTAATGAAATGGAATAGAGTGATAGGGGAGTGGAAGAATAAAAGGTTGATTAGTGTAAATTTGTTTAATATAAAGAAAAATTGAGGATATTTGGGAATAAAAGTGAAAAGGCGTGACATTTAATCCCCACATTGGTGATAACTGTATTTGATTTTTGAAACAATAGTTCTTTTAATTCAAGTCAAAATGATATTAAAACAATGTATATGAAATGAAGTATTTTTGAGGAAAAACAATTCTACCCTGGTCTTTACAGTTGACTTTTTTTTAAAAAAAATATAATATTAAAGAAGCTAAATAAACTATTTAATCATAGTATATGTTGTATATCATTAGATTATATATCGGTTTATAAGTCAAGCAAATTAATTTGAAGAAGACCCATAAATGCAAACACTTTAATGTAATTTAATTAGCCTTCTTAATCTTTCCAAAAAAGAGTCAACTAGATTTTATACTCTTATATTAAGAATAGAGTTAAAATGCAGAAATACACATGCGGTTTTTCCAAAAGTTTGCCCAACACCAAGTATTTTGTGTGTGTGTAAAAGTGACTATATGGTTTTTGTGTGTGTGCAAAAGTAGAGTAAAAGTTACATGATATGTTGAAGTAACTGTAGGTCCCACCAACATAAAATAACATGTTTGGAGAGAGCTTTAAGTAGCTTAAAGTCAGAAAAAAGCTCAAGTAGAAAAAAGTCAGAAGTGGAGTGTTAGGGTTGAGTTTTAAATTCACTGGGCTTTAAATCAAAAAGTTTCTAAAAGCTAGTTAAGGAAAAAGCTCCATAGGGTAGCTTTTTTCAAAAAGCTCTCAGCTTTTTGACGTGGGTTCCGCCACTTCTACCACCATCAATCAAAACACAAATCATATTTACAACCTTTTTTTTTTTCTACGCTTCTAAAAAAGTCGGATAGGAAATAAGTCACCGCATTCCCACCGCTAACCCAAAAAAGTTTCATAAATACTTTTTGCATCTAAAAATAATATTTGGTGTTGGTTGTATTTTTGAAAAAACCACATTTATATTTTTGAAAAAAAACCACATTTACATTTTTGCATCTTAACCCTTAATAATATGAGCTTGTAACTAAATAATGAAAAGGTAAAAGTATGCACATTGGATTCTTACACTTCAGGCCACATTGTATTCTGATCTTTTAACTCTATAAAGTGTCTTCTTAACCTTTAACCTTAAGGTCATTAACACAAAATGTGATATTGAAACTTTAATAAATGTTGGGAAAAAAAAAACCTTTTAAAATGCTGACGTATTAAGTTTATCTTTTCAAAATAACAGTTATTGTTACAAAAAAGTATCTTTTGATATTAACGATGTTGGGGTTAAAAAACAATACATGTTTTTCAAAATTAAGGAACCAAACTGAATCTTTGTACCAAATGTGTACTTTTGTCTTTTTGTTTAATGAAAACGAAAAGAAGGAACAATAAACGACGTGCAATAGTTTAGCCTAAGCGCATTTTGGTATTTTAATATTTCATCGAATAAGATCCAAGCTATCTCGTACAGTAAGTTAGAAAGACACCAGTAACAATCTATTCCCTCAAATTTATTCTCTCATGCTCAAGGAGCTACCATAAACTCATTCTCTCAGTCTGCAATACAAAAACGAGACACACTACCTCGCTCCTTGCCTACATGGTTAATATAAACTCATTCAAACTGTTTAAGATGAAGGTGGAATTTCCCAGTTCTTCGAGATGGGACCCACATCATAAATAATCTCTCTGTGGCAAGACCAGACAAGCCTTATTGCCTCTGGGGTCCCAATTCCTGCGCCTCTAGGATCCCCAGCAGGTCCAAACCTGTTGCAACATTATTGTTTATGTGAAATTTTTTAGGATCAGTAGTGTTATTGTTCATAAGAAAAACAGAATCTTAAATTCAGGTTACCAGTGGTTCTGAGGAGCCCCAGTAGTTCTTCCTCTTAGACCAGCATAAGTAGTTCCATTTACTGTTTTGCCAATGACTTCCTGCAAATTCATAGAAATGACCACAACTATGAAGCAATGTTTTTATAGACAAGATAACCTGCTTTTTTATTATGTTCAGAACAAGTAAGATTTGAGAGAATCTTATGCCTGTAAAACCAGAGAACTAGGGTTTTTATTTAAGTCTTGCCTGTAAAAAGTGGGGATCATTTGAAACTACAGCAGCTGTTAAATGGGCATCCATTCTTTCCAATGCATCAAGTACCACTGGGAGTTGATTGCTTTTATAGTCAGTGATAACCTGGGAATCATACATTAAAGTTATATACCTCACAAAAAAAGCAAAATAATATCAAAGATCCTGAAAGATTATACTCATAAGAAATTCCCTTGCCATACCTGGAAAGGGCCAAAAATTTCTTTTGTAACGAGCTCATAATTCTTTTCCTTCACAATTTCCTCGAGGGGAATATAAATGGCAGTTGGTTTTATAGCACCATATATCGAAGGAATTGTATGTTTCTCTAACGGTTGGCCCCCAAATAACAGCTTCGAACCTGGTATCTGAAGCAAGTTATTCTTGTGCTCTAGCATTGCTTCAGTTGTTACCTGTAAAAAATGAGTAAAAGAAATGAAGGATCTGCAATGAATCGAGCACCTATTATCACCATCATCAGAGAAAAGTTAAGCAACAACAGGTCTCTTGAAAGAACAACTATTTTGCTGCAAATGCAATTAAGCACATATTATAAACAGTTGTTACTGGCATCCAAAAGGTTTTGTTTTTAATAATTTAGGCCAATATACATGGAAACAGACGGAAAAATATCTAGACAGGCGCACTTACAGTAAGGACTGGACCAATGGTCAAGTCTTCTAGCTTTCTTCTCTCAGCAAGATCTTTCAACTTAGATATCAGTGAATCTTTAGACCAGTTCTGTGCAAGGAAAATGTAAAACTCTTTGAGGGTATTATTATTATTAAAGTAAGAACATGAAAATCTCAAAGCGTAATAAATGACAGAATAACAAACGCAACTTCATCCTTGAAGAGAAGGGAATTTACCAACCTCATGAATAAATAACAATGATTGTGCTGAGCACTTCTGGCCACTGCATGCATATGCATCCTGGTCACAGACCCAGGCAACATAGTCTTCCTGCATTGAAGAAACAAAAGAGAAGATATTATATAATTGCTTGTTGTGCCAGCGCTTTCTGAAGCCTACTATACAAATACACATGCACAGATAGATATAAGGAACCTCTTGGACATCAGGGCCTAGTATTTTCCAGTCAAATCCAGCATCTTCCAATTTAATGCGACCCTTTAAATCACCAGCCAATTTTTCAGCCACTCTTGAGCTACCAGTGAAAAGGGTCATTCGAGGTTTTGCCTGTATAAAAGTTACCAGTTACCACATCATTCAATATCATGTTACAGAAAATATATATGTAGCCACAAACAGATTCAGAAGAAGACTGGGACGATAAGATAGTAAATGAACAAAGTAACAATTGGTAATGATAAATATTTCCTTTTTTCTTTCTTTCTTGTAAGGAGGCACTCCTCCTCCACAAGGGACAAGGATATTTTGCTGAATACATGCATTTAACACTAAAACATAATCAAAAAGTAAACTAAGAATGTTTCAGGAATAATTTTAGGAACCACATCACCAAGAATCAAGTGCTGAATGCAAAAGGAGATATTAAAAAGCCTACCTCCAACAATAGCTTGTTCATCGTCTTCCCATCAGAATTTATGAAGTCGACATCATCAACAGGCAACCCACAACAATGAAGCAGACGTAGCATTTGGTCCATGACGATGCTCACCTAAAATAATTTCAATCAATAGTTCAAATAACAATTACATTCTACACTATATTCCTTCTATAAACTGACCATAAAACAATGTTAGAAGTAATTTCCTTATATATTAAATCTGCCCGCTATAAAGCCATAAATACACACCTTACTGTCGACTTTAAGGACTGGTTTGTTGCCCATATAAAGTGCACCCATTAACTGAAGGACTGGTATCTCTAAGGGAAAATTAAAAGGAGTAATGAGTGCCACCTGCAGACACAAATACTATTTAGATTTTTTTTTTGGGAGGAAAGGGCAAGGTCATAATACAAAGTAATCCGCAGATCCACTTAACCTGAGGTTCAAGGATAAACTGTATGACATCTCCGTATGGCACCACTAATCTAAACATAATCCAGTGCACATAAGAAGACATATTATTCTTTTATTCCTATTTAATGATAAAGTCACACTAATAGGACATTAGGAACTTCTATTCAGTCACGGACAGCAGCCAGCCATAAAATAGAGTTTATTTATGTCAATCACAAAACAACTTACCCGGCCATATGGCCAGCGAAAACCATGACTTTGCTGTCCAAGGTGATTTCCAGGTACTGCAAAAGACCTTGCCAAGAAACGAACCTGCCAAGAATTTCCAAAAATGAATAAGCTAAGAAATCACATGACATTCTTCAAATTGGTTTACTAGTGAAATCAGATGACATATAGGTTTCAAATAACTAGACATAGGGTCTGCAAAACTAATTGTCCTTCAATTGATTATCTATACGCTGCTCAAAAGAGAACCAACAATTTAAGATTCCTTAATTCAGGTTATTCCATATCAGAGGATGCCACACTTCCACTTAGGATTTTAGTAACATAAGCTTTGATGTACCTGATCTCCAGAAAAATTCTCTAGAAACTTCTGAGTTACGTAAACTTCTGCATAAGCCTGTGCATAACTCTTTGGAGAAACCCGTTGTATTAGCCTTGTAAAGAAATCTGAAACCTGAGAATTGAACAGGATGAATGCATAAATGTTAATGTGACAATTGTGAGTGTTCCAATTAAAAGAAAAAGTCAAATATTATAAACAAACAGGGGAGCAGTGTGTAACACATAATTCATAGCAAATAGCAATGATGTCGAGGGGGAAAGGAAAAAGAAATGAAAATAAAATTCCCTTTCTTGATCCATACCTTTGGAAGTGATAGCATGTGAGCTGCCTTAGCAGATATTTCTCCATACAAAAGATATCTGCAAAACAATTTACAGTGCAACACCATTTTTAGACAGCATTGAGACAGACAGATAACAAGATAAGGTTTGATAACACATCCGTATGAATCAAATACCTAAAATTAAGTGGCTAGTCATTTCTACAGTGTGAACATGCCAGATATATGACCATACTTACTAGAATATCAGGATCCAAACTCCCATGGATTTTAGTTCCTCCTTGTTATGTGGGAACAATATGAGGTAGTTAATAGTTGTTAGAACAACAGAATTCAGAATGACAGTTAGGAGATTTAACTAACTGATGGAAAACTAACCCATTAGTGTTGTGAGTTGTAAATAAGAGTAAGGGGACATGGTACACTTCCGTTATGCTTGTTGAATAATGAAGTGAGATACTGGTTACAAGAAATACCAGTCTTTTTCAATGTCTTGGTATTACTCCTCTTAAAACAAGTCCAAAACTAGATGGATAGAGCCCTCAACATCAAAACAACTAGCACAGACATATACACCTAGTTAGCTAACCAACCATCCAAAGATGGCTTCAGGTTTTGATTTCAACCAGAAAGTAACTAAATGATTGTGACAATATTGACAGAAAGATTACTAGAACTTTCAGAATAATCTAGATCATCCGCCTACATGTATTCATTCCCAGCAAAAGAATGAAGGCGGGCTAGTCCAATAAAATAAGCAACAAGAGGCGAAGACATACATATGAGGTGCCATTTTTTCCCTTTGCTTGCATGTACATATAGATGCAAAAGAGAATTATCTTATTTGTTGCTTCTGAGAGGAGGAGGAATAAAAAAAACACGGACAAGCTGAACATACCTTTCTGGTTCTTTAAAGGGATTGTGCAGACCATGTTTCGGACAGCTGTACAAGCTTTCCACAAAAGGCTGAGAATTTTAACAGATGAAAAAATTTCAGTCTAGACTGTTATTTTGCAAATATCGCAGAATTTTACCCATTCATCTAAAGCTTTTATTTTAAAGTTGTGCGTCCTTCCCATTTGAAGTTAGAGAATACTCAGATGGGAGGGGGGGGGGTTTAGGTTTTCAAATTCGCATTTCCAAATGACATGTATTATGCCTTGGTCACTTTAATTTTTGAAGAGTGAGAAGTAGGACAAGTGTTACATCCATAACATACCAAGGCATATTTTCAAAAGGAAGAAATTTTACATGATTTAGAAGAAGAAAAAAGTAAGTCAACAGATAATTCATGACGAAGACCTGAATGCCTGTTTCATCAACATCAGCAACTTTAATAAAGGGCTCTCCATTTAAGGGATCCACGATAGTGTTCCACTCCGAGGATCCTATCCATTTACCCTGCACTGAAAGTGGAGAAAATACAATCAAAACAATCTCCATCCTAGTATGAAGCAATAAGTATAATGAAAAAACAAATGAACTCATTCACTAAACTATGCTAAAAGCATTGTGTCATTCAGTCTTTCTAAGTACAAGAGGGAATCAAACGATACAGTATATCTGTCTCAGAGCTCAAAACTCTTGTGTAAGCTTTATTATTGTCTCCTTGTTTTTCCTCACCTATTCCAATGCTCTGTTTTTTTTTTTTTTTTGCACAAATTTACTCAAAGTGTTGTAAAATTTGAAAGGGAACTAAGGATTATATGTAAACAAGTCATGTGTTGGAGGCAACAGAACCTACCCAAGTTGTGAACTTCAGCAGGTCTAGAACCTGATATCTCTTCAGCTTCAACAGTTGCAAATGATGAATGAGCAGACCTGCTAAT
Source organism: Acacia melanoxylon (assembly GCA_019022615.1). Classification (NCBI taxonomy): domain Eukaryota; kingdom Viridiplantae; phylum Streptophyta; class Magnoliopsida; order Fabales; family Fabaceae; genus Acacia; species Acacia melanoxylon. The sequence goes on from JAFJYJ010000025.1 coordinate 1,588,584, forward strand.
CATTAATCAATTTAGTATTCAATTATCATAGTAAGAATTGTATCAAAAAGTAAAGAATAAATTGTTCTAGAGATCTAAAATAACATATAAAAACAATTAAAAATAAACAGTATGAAATGCATTAGAAAACTGTATATGATTTAATAATATCTTATCATACCAAGCTTAGTGATAAAGTATCATCAGGTGAAGCCAATGTTTCTTGTTTTTTTTTTTTTCTTTTCCACATAAATCGTTGTGTTGGACACAATATAGTAATTTCTATTTCTTGCACTCAGTTTTTTGGGCAAAGAAATTCGCACAAATTGTGTTTGGGCTTTGAAAAACTGAACTGCGTATTCAGTTTCAGCAGATATAAAGGCTGCAAAGCCAGTAACGAAAACAGGCACAATCTAAATTTAATCCTGCCAAAAGAGTAATTTCCTATTTGCAATAAATAAATATTTATCAATTACTCACTGAATAGATAGACTTGGTTATTTTACAAATTGCCAGAGGCCGAACAGTAATCACATTATGTTATTAGTTCCCTGCAATCTAACATATTTTTTTTATCCCTAAACCATCTAATTTCTGATTCTTTTGTTTTTACCTTAAAAAAAAAAAAAAAAAAAAAATATATTTTTTTATATAATTTCATTTTCATATCTTCCATAATTAAAAATATTCTCAGGTGATCGCCAACACTCATTTAAATATGTTCTGCAGCACAAGTTTTCCCTCTGACAACTACCAATTTTAAAACTCCAATTTCAAACCTTCGACGGAAGACCAAGTATTAGCAATCATACATTGGACCTAGTTTTATCCCTATGCACATTACATAAAAAAAATAGGAGGTACGATCAAAGACGACACCGATGTGGAAACAATCAAAATTTTAACAATCCACAGGAAAATTTAGGAATTGACGCAAACGAAGCTTGGGATCAATTCATCCACGCATCACAAACGAGACAACCCAGAAAAAAGTAAGCAGAAATGTCCAAGATCAATTTGTGAACGGAACAGTTACCGTGAGAGGCTGAAAAAGGCAAGAGACTTCCGCGAAGTCGAAGCTTGCACTCCTCTGTTTACAATAAACCTGATCATCGTTGATGATCGCAGGAGCACAGTGAAGCAAGAGAAGGCAAAGTGAAGTGAAAGAGATAGAGCTCCGCCAGTCTCTGTCAAATGGTTTTTTTATTTTGATCGTTTCCTAGTTTGCTAATCTCGACATATTTATAAGGCTGATAGGGAGCTGACATTTTCACATGGACCACGTAGAGCTGACTCATGAAGATAGACCAAATGGTAAACTTTTGTCCTTATCTGATTTTTTTTTTTTCGGCTGTTATTATTCAAACTGGACCCAAGGCCCAAGACTATTATTTGTGGTTTTCTAATAAAAATAATAATAATATCACCTATTCCTCTTGTGACGTGGTGATTTATCACTTGCATGCGTAACTGGTGGGATTTGATAGAATTTGTTTACATGATATTATTTCCTTTTTTTTTTCGAGCAAAAAGATATTATTTCCTTTTTGAGAGGTACAGATTCTATCGTTCAAATGGCCGAAGGAGTGGATAGTTTTCTTAAATTAATTAATTTTTTATCATAAAAGGTACAAACGGGCCTGAGCTGAGGCCTATAATTGAAACAGAGTCTAGGAAAAGAGAGGCCCATTAAATCCTCTCTAACAGTTTGTTCTTAAATTAACTAACGGCGAACTAAAGTTCAAATCTTTACTAAGAGATATGTCGACATTTAGTGTTTGACCGTGCCTCGAACAAGATTACCTTTAATAGGAGCATATATGTGCTTAGAGAAAAAAAATTATTTCCAAAGAACTAATGAGGGTTGGGTTTAACAAAATGAGTTATTTCCTCACAACGTGGTGAACAAAGTTCAAATACCTACGGAAAAAATGTCCACATTTAGTGACTTGTAAGTAGGTGGCAGTGTCTCAAACATGATTATCTTCAATACAAGGATCCATGTGTCTAGCAAATAAAATTTGTTTACATGAAGTTTTTTTCATTGTTAAATGAGCTTTATTCGGACTTAGTCCCACACTTTTTTCACCAAAAAATAAATAAAGTTATATATGTATACTTTAAGGCCCGTTTGGTTTGATTTCATTACCCCTTGAAATATAATATTAATTACGGAGCTAGTATTTGGTTTAATTTTTACACATAGTGTAATGAGTTATTTTTTAATAACTATTTAAAATTAAAATATTAGACAAAGTCTATTTTACCCTTAATATAATATTTGCAGAAAAAATAGTTAAACGTCATCGTGTTGCTTCAACATCATTGTCACGCTACCTTGTCGAGGATTGTCTGATAGTAATGGTTGTAGTGGTGGAGGTGACGTTAATGGTGGTGCGGTGGTGATGGGGGTGCTAATGGCATGTGGTGAAAGCGACAATGGTGGAGGATGAGGTAGTGGCGGTGGCGGCAACTATTATGATGGCGATGGGGACTATAGAGGAGGAGAAGGTAGTGGCGGCGATGACAGGTGGTGACAGCAACGATAGTGGATGTGGCAGTTGTTAGTATTTAGGTGTCCTAGAGACAATCTGTAAGACTAGATCAACACCTTTTTCTACGTTGTAGTATTTCATTATTAATAAATGAGCATATTTTATCTTTATCATATTTTTGTCTCGCTTTTATTTTAAAGTAAATATGTGTTTGAAGATAAAAGCACTAGGAATAGAATATGTGTTAATCTTGAGGATCAATGATAAAGATCATGATCATGAGAACTCGAGAACACTGTATATCTATTACCTAAAACTTGTTCCTAGTCTTAAATCACCAAGAAAGGGCATTGATGATCTCAATAAGACTAGTACGACACCATCTACTTGTATAGAGATACAAGGTAGGGACCTCATGGAATACATGTATGGAAATGCCTTAGCTAATGTCGTGGGTAGATTTATTAGAGAACAGATAGTACCGAACAGATCCGCCGAGAGACTCCACAAAGATTCATTGTAGAGAGTATCATTGGATATATAAAGTCTCTCATCGTTTGGTAGTACGGATCGTCCTTGACTTAAAGATGTCATCGAACACTATGTTCTAGGGTTATACTTTGACTGTACAACTCTATCCGCTTGAAAATGGGGAGAACAGTATACTCTTGGGTATAACTCGAATACATAAATATAAATGGACATGCTGAGAGGACTCACAGTCCCCTACAAGAAATTAGTCATTCATAAGACCGGTAGAGCTTGGATAGCTTCTAATTAACAAAGGAGTCTGTGCGCACAATAAGTGTTCATGAAGAGTCATGATCCGTTATAGAGCTAATATAAGAAGATTCCTAGTTCTGTGAATTAGCTACATTTAGTAATCTAAAAGAGATGATACTCTATCTTTGCTCTCGACTAAATGTGAATGACGATGTGAGGGATGATGCCTGCTGATCAAACCATATTTTATATGATTTTTTCATGATTAAATTGAGATTCTTAATGCATTTTCCGAGACATTATTGCATAATTAAACACTAATTTGAGTCAGAGACATTTGTATTGAATTAATTGTAATTAAGGATAAAATGGTCATAATTTGTTAATTATTCATGCAAGTGATTTCTTGGACTTTTGATGCTACATTGTGTTTATCTTTCATTGTAGGTGTTTAAGAAGAAAATTTGAGATCTTGGAAAATGTCAATTGGGGTCGGAATTAATATTTTTGAAGACTGGGAAATTTATAAGAAAGGCCCCAACAATTCCCGGAAATTAGAAATCTATGAAGAAAAGGGCTAGAGAAAAATTACATAAAAGGACCATGTTTTTGGAAATCACAGTTTTACCCCAAAAATGTTTCAAAATTTTACACTTAGGTTCCTCCACCAAACCTTTTTACTTTGCACTTAGGTCCCTGGTCAAAACTCTGCGTTTTGACCAGGGACATTGATCAGACCTAGGACGCGAGTAGCAGACCTGAATTTGGAGATTAAATACGGATTCAGCGCCGCGAACTGGAGGATTTTGGAGAGCTAGCACCTTCGGCCATTCACGACCTTCATTCCACTCGCCGTCGACAACACTACCTCTTTCCGTCGCCGGCGAGCGACCTCCACCTTCCCCCTCACTTTACTTCCACAGCCGCGACTTCCAGAGGCGAGAGTTACAGAACAGAGCCACACACCTTCGATCCTTGGCCCACCTTCATCGTGAGGGAGAGAGACGAGAATAGAGACAGACCCAAGAATGAGCTGAGGGACCTGATAATGGAGATATAGCACCGCTAACCAGGAGCTAAAAATTGGACCATATTCGACCTTGGCGACCTTCATTCTGTTTTCATTCCACCACCATCAACGCCCTCACTCTTTCTCCATGAAGATTTCAGTTCTGCAGATTCGATTGGGTATTTTAATGGCTGTGTGTAGCTGATTTCTCTTGCTTCTTGGCCATGGAGGTGTTGGCTTGAGCTTCAGTTGCTTTAATGGGGAGTTTCTAGTTTATTGTTATGCTTATGCTATGAATATTTGATTTCCTATGTTTTAGGTATATCTGTTGTGTAGTTGAGACTTAGGGTACTGTTATGTCTCCATGTGCAATGAATATTTGCATTTGAAATTGGATTTTGTAATGTGAAAATATACATGTTTTAATTTCTTTGTGGTTGCAATTAGGTTATGTTAATTAGCGTGGTATTGTCTAGTTAATATGATTTATTTGTGCCCTTGAAGGGCTGGTTAGCACTCAAATTTTAGAAGGCTCATGTTGCTTTAGTCCAATTTTAATTGCACACTAAGGGTTTTAAACAATATCTCAAGAGGTAGTAGTTAGCTACGGTAGTAGGAGCTACTATTAATTGGGAATATTGGACTCAAGTGGTATTTTGAGGTTTTTCATTAAGACTTAATGAAATTTTGACTCCCATACTTTATGAGCTAGGATAGCCACATTTTTCATTACCAAGAGCTTCCATCATTCATACATTTCATACTCCATTCCATCTTATTAAAAATACCAAAAATAATAGTTTAGCATTTAATTAAATTGCACTTCTCTTTATTTTATTAATTTGAAAAACCAAAACCTATTTTCCCCTTGTTTTAATTGCATTTGCATGACATTTATATTACTTAGGATTCAATAAAAGGCTCCTCGAGAAAGAGAACGATCCTAGGGTTGACTATACGCAATCCTTGGTTAATTTTGATTGTGGACCCCAAGGCTAAAGACAAAAAGGCCTTCATCACCTGCACGGTATCCAAATATGAAAGGTAGATCACTTGATCAACTCAATTAGTTCTGGCGCCGCAGAGCATTGCTACTGGTGGCGACGACGGCAATGGAGGAGTAGGAGGTAGTGGTGGCAATGGTTGTGGTGTAGCGGGTGAAATGAGACAAGTGAAATAGAAACAAATGAGACTAAAAAGTAAATTGGATTTTTTTACAACCATTCAATGGGATGGTAATGAGTATTCACAGAGGAGGAGGTATGAATGAGTATTACCAATTTTTTTGCAATCATCATTACCATAGTAAATAAATTACTATGTTAAAAAGCAACTAAACATTCTTCTCTTGGTAATATAATGATTATGATTACTATTATAGGCCTGCAATGGGGTTAAACTAAACGCGCTCTTAGTTTTCTTATGAATTTTTGAAGTTGACAGTTGTTGACTTAAGAGCTAGTTTGAGAACTGGTTAAATTATAAGAATTAACTTTGTAACCATATATGAATAAAGGGATTTTGGCCAAAACAATATAAATAGAGCTGGGATGAAATTTGTAAGCTACATGGACCTATATATATATATATATATATATATATATATATATATATATATATATATATATATATATATATATATATAGGTCCATGTAGCTTACAAATTGCATCCCTCTATTTATATTGTTTTGGCCAAAATCCCTTTATTCATAAATTTGTAAGCTACATGGACCTATATATATATATATATATATATATATATATATATACATGTAAACTACATATAGGAAAGGAACCAATTCCCTGAAAAATTTATCGTGTAGACTCAAATTAATTGAGACTATAACTGGAATGGATGACTTAGTTTAATAAAATAAACACAACAACCCAACCAAATTGTTCTTCCTTGACATCACATATAAAAGCGATGGTCAAAAGTGACTTTTTTTTTTTTTCCGATGGGCTTTTACAAACGGAAGATGAGATAAAAGTTAGATTGTAGATGTGATTTAATTTGTGTTTGCGATAGTGGTGGCACAAGTTACTTTTTTCCAAATGGACTCTTGTTTGGAGTAGTGTTTGAAAAGTCATTTGAGATGAAAAATGACTGAAAATTACATAAATCTTATTGAATACTACATATATATACGAGTTTAATGTTTCTGCTTTTATTGCAGATTTTTTTTTTGTCACACTCACATAAAAGTGAGTGGGTTCCATTGTAAACAAGAGAGAGAGAGAGAGAGAGAGAGAGAGAGAGAGAGAGAGAGAGAGAGAGAGAGAGAGAGAGAGAGAGAGAGAGAGAGAGAGAGAGAGAGAGAAAATGTTAGTGGGACCCACTTACTTTTATGTGAGTGTGACAGAAAAAATATTTCTACAGTAAAAACATAAACATTAAACCCTATATATATTGGAGATAAAAATTTAAATTTAAATTTGATAAAAAAAATTAAAAAATCTAAAGTACTTAATTAAATATATTATAATGGATAAATTAAAATGCATACAAATATATATTTAATATATTACTTATTATATCACATATTTCTAACGTTTTTCTCCCGACGCTAAAAAAAAATCAAAAAAATTTGAAAAAGTGACTTCTATTATAAGCCACTTTTTTACAATAAGTTCGTCAACCCTTGAAGCTATCCCAAACTGTCTAGATTAACTTTCTTTCTTCAACTGGGCTTATTTTACTGTTTGATGGGCTTTTTGCCTCATCCATAGCCATGCCAAACAAATCTATAATGTCGTGAAATTTTATTTTGAAAGTTAAGTTAAAATTATATAAAGGAAAATTTTCAACAATAAAAAAAAAACACTGTATCCAATTAATGTCAAATTGCCCCCAAATTGTTTTTTTAAACTTCACTACTGGATTTTGGGGGCAAATTGATATTAAAATTCATGTTGAAAAGACAACATTACCTTTGTTTTTTTTTAAAAAAAAAAATTCAACATTTTCCAGTCACAGGTTTGCTAGGTTTCAAAGGCCAAAAATTAAATATTCCAACAAAGGGGCCAAGTGGGATTTGAACTATCCCTCTTGGCACCCAAGAAGGGGTAACCACTAGGCCATTAGAGATCTTATTTTTTATATGGAACAAAAATGATAGTATGTAATAATCTTATATCCCTATCTACTTTACATCACAATTAACAAGTGTTTTACACATAATAAATAAGAAGAATAGTCCTATGAACATGTGAAATAATATTATAAACAAGTCAAATTAATTTTTATTACTCATTTGCAACTGTACATATTACACATCATGAACAAGTGAAATAGTCTTATGAGCAAGATAAATTAATTTCTTAACGATTACTCATTTTCAAGTGTCTTACACTTCATAAACAAATGGAATAATCCTATAAATAAGTTGAATATATATATTAACAAGATAAATTAATTTTTTAACAATAGCAAATTTGTGAGTATCTTATATGTCATGAATAAGTCGAATAGTCCTATAAACAAGTGGAATAATTTTATAAACAAGATGATTTCTTAATAGTTACTCATTTGGTGGAATAATAAAGCATTTCATTTTTATAAAGTTCAGTCAAAATCAAATAACACGGTCATAATGGGTGAGTTTTAATTTTCAGGTCCAGCTTGTCTCTTTATTGTCTTTACCACCTCTTGGTTCTACTTTACGAATTTTTATATTTTAAATACTTTTTAGGACAAGATAAATTAACTTAAACTATATTAAAATTAGTTCATAGGACTATAGCTCACTTGTTCATGAAGTATAATTAAGAAGTAATTGTTAAGAAATTAACTTATCTTATTCAGAAGACTATATATTGCATTTGTTCATAAGACTAATCCACTTATGCATGATGTGTAATACAATTGCAAATGAGTAATTATTAAAAAATTAATTTATCTTGTTCATAAGAATATTCCATTTGTTAATTATACATGTGTAACACAGTTTCAAATGATGAGTAAGTATTAAAAAAATAATTTGACTTGTTCATAATACTATTTCACTTGTTCATATGACTATTTTTCTTATTCATTATGTAAAAGACACTTGTTAATTATAATATGGGATAAGGGTCTTATTTGCTTAAGAAGTTTTCGCTCAGGGGCACTTAGCACCTGAAAGTTTTTTTTGGAGCAAAATTGCCCCGGAAGTTTTAAAACGTAGCAATCTTGGCCTTTCGTTGATCTTGACCGTTAAATTGTTGCTCCAATTTGTAAACTTTCAGGGCAAAATTGCTTCATTTTGTGAACTTTCGGGGCAGTTTTGCTCCAAAAAAACTTCTGGGTGTTGAGTGTGTATTACCCTGAAAATATTATGATAAATATCATATGGCAACAAATCTTGACAAAAACTTGGGAAGTATGTTGTCTCTAATTTTAGGAATTTTTGGGATTATTTCTTGAAAAATAGAGAAGCATAAATATAATATTATTAAAAGCACTTTTTGGCCCCATGATTTTTAATATTTTACATGGGATATAAAATACCAATGTCGTAAAATAGTTGTGAGATAATAATTAATCCTAATTATGAAAATTATCAACAATTAGTAAGTGGCTAATTAAGTAATTAGTAGCTAATTGTTTAGATTATGATATAAGTAAATTAATTAGTAAATAATTAATTTAAGGGGAGAAATTCGAAATTATTAATTAAATAAATAATAAATAAATAATAAAATATTTTATGCTTAGAAAAATAAATAAAAAATAAAAGAAAAATAAATAAATATCTAGATATTTTGAATAAAATAATAATATAATCGGTAAAGAGCCAACAGGACATTTGAGAATGGATAGAAATAAAATCCTACACTAAAATATAGGGATATAGTCTAAGTCATCCTGGACTTTTTATAAACAAGTGGAATTTTATCCCGGAGTAAGTGGTCTCAGAAGTCATTTCTAAAACCAACAACGTAATTAGGAGTACCGGATAATTAAGATAAGGCAGATAGTGCTAAAAGTGACTTATAGAAAACGCACCGTGTTTTTCAAACCAGGGATATGGTTACTTAGATCAGATCATATTACGAACGGTGATTTTTACGCAAGAAGGCGGTTCTATCGGAAGTTATTTAAGAATCGAAGCGGCGTTTGTCCGAAAATCTTTGCAGATAACGGAATACCCTTAATGGGATCAAAAATATAATGAAACCCAATAGTTTTAAAGAGAAAGAATGGAACTACAAAACCTAGTTCCCGGATTTTTGAGATTCGGCAAAATTACGTGATTCGGACACCGATCGGGGAAACGCTATCGGTAAGTCAAAGACATGTGATGTCATGCATGACATCATCTTCTTCTAGAAGGATGATGTCAGCCAAATAGGTGTAAGGCCAAGATCGAGCCACGTGTCAAAGTGCGATCCGAGCGGTTGAAATCCGATCGAAGACAATTTATGTAATTCCCACCTTGTCTCTCCTTTCTTCTATAAATAAGCCTTCTCCTCTTCATTTCTTCATCCCAAAAAATGCAGCCTAGAGAGAGGTTTTAGAGAGAGAAGCTCTGGAGAAAGTCCGAGTAAAGTCTCGGGTAAGTTCTTCGGTCTCCGGTCTTTAGCTTCGGTAGTTCTTTCGGTAGATATAGTAGGAATGCTATATTTATCTTTAATTTTCAAGATAGTCTAGATATCATATTTAGGGGTAAATATGATATATATTTCGAAAATATGATGAGGGAAAAGATCATCAAAATACCCGGGTGAGATAGAGCGAAAAATGTAAGCTCGCGAAATTCCGTCGATTAGGGGTTCGGGGCAAAATGGTAATTTGTACCTAAAATGCTTGTTATGCTGCTAGATATTGATAAATACTATCCTTATAGGATATCGGAGATAGTCGTACCGCTGTTGTGCCGCTGTTTGCACCGCTGTCAAAAATTACCGTTTTTCGTAAAACGTACCGATTACCGTCAACGAAGGTACGTTCGCGTACTGTAACACTAACTCTGATGGTTATTGTATGCATATATGTATTTTCCTCTGTCATGCTGTATTTTCTCTGTTGTGCCTTAACCTTACATCCGATTTGTATTGTTATTGCCGTCCATATCCGATTATGTACATTGTCCGTTGTGCCTTAACCTTACATCTGACTGTATTGTTATTGCCGTCCATATCCGATTATGTCCAATGTCCGTTGTTCCTTAACCTTACATCCGACCGTATTGTTATTGCCGTGCATATCGATCATGTACATTTCTCCTTGTGCCTTAACCTTACATCCGACCGTATTGTTATTGCCATATATCTCGATTATGTATACCCTACTTTGAACGTAGTAAGTGTCGTCAAAATTCCATGAATATCGTAGTACTTATATGATGTATGTAAACATGAGATTAACCGTTACCCGGGGTCCGGTGCACTGGACCTCGCCTCTTATCATAGCGTCGGAGTTCGGAGAACCGAGAACCGAGGAGAAAAGCGAGCAGCCGCACAGACCCTGCACAAGACTTTCTTCCGTTGTTATTCATTTTGAAAACTCTCGGTCAATGTACCGCTTACGTAAATCAGCCGGACTTACGGCAATTTGAATAAATGTATCAGTTACTCAATTGCTCCGATGCTCTACTCTGATGAAAAAAATATATACTGCTTTTGGAAATGGGATGTTACAGAGTGCACCTGAGCGAAAACTTCCAGGACAAATTAGACCCTCGTCGCATTATAATATAAAGTAGATATGGACATAAAATTATTACATATCTTTTTGGTTGCATATGTAAACTAAAGAGCTCTAGTGGCCTAGTGGTTATACTTCTTTTTGGGTGCCAAGAGGGCTTCAAACCCCCACTTGGCCCCTTTGATGAAATATTTAATTTTCTGGCCGCTAGCTAGCAGCAGCCGGCGTTTTGACAATGGGTGCCAACCGACGACAATAGGAAAATGTTGACTTTTAAAAATAAAAACAAATAAAGGGTAGTGTTATCTTTTCAACATGCATTTTAATATTCCATCCGGTCCTAATTATATGATAACATTTTAGGGTTCATTTTGGTCCTAATTATAAGACAACATTATAATTTTTATCAATTTCTTCCTAAATTGCCTTTATTGGTACTTTCTCAATAATAAGTAAAAACAATACTAATTTAATAATGCATCTATATATTCTATAAAGTAAGTAATGTTTTCAACTCATTAATACCACATACATCTCAATTCTACTGCTTTTTTTAATAAAATAATTTTGAGCAATTTTTGTTAAATTTTTCTCATCACCCCGGCCTACTAATAATTCCTCCATTATAATTAATTTAATAACAAACTTATATTCTATCAAAGATTCCACTTTTTATTTTATTTTATTGAGGCAGCCACCACTACCAGTACTAGTGTTAAGTTGGGATGCTATATATATGAGGACAAATTTTTTTGGTGATAAAAGGGCAATTATCAGGGTTGTCAATTCGTTACAATAGCTTTATAATAAACATGCTATATATATTCTATCAATTGGGATAAAAAGTAAAAAAAAAAAAAAAGTGTGTACGCATACAAATGCAAGTATTCAGGTTAAGTGGGAGAAAACAACAGGGTGGGTTTGGAACTTTTGCTGAAGAAACATTAAAAAAAGCCGTGCGCGGGGTTACAATTCAGCAATTTTTTCTTTGATGTCATTTTAAATTCTAAGTAAGGGTTTTTTAGGAAAATTAATAAAATTAACTAATTTAACTTCTCTCCTTAATTTTTCTAAATTCTGGTAATTATGTCCTATATTTAGGACCGGAGGGAGTATCAATTTTCCTCCAAGGACATGTAATGAAGTTTCAAATTTTGTTTTGGGGACAACTTGATATTAATTGGCTACAGTGGTCCTTTATTAAAATTTTCCCTAACTTTTTCTTTATCATCATTAAAATAAAATTACCAGATGATCTGCAGGTATATAGCTATATATATGCATGTGTTTGTTTGACTATTCGTTATTTATCGTTATAAACTTTTGCAAGTAACTTCTGTGCACATATAATGACATGATCAACTTTGACCTAATATCGCCTTTATTCTATGCTTCCTTGTTGATCCTAAAAGGTTAACAGGAATATTAAATTATATACAAACGCCAGTTGCTAAATAGAAGAGAAATAAGTAGTTGTTTTCCCACGCAATTTGTTTTTTCCAACGCCTTTTTTTATATATATACAAAAAAAGTTTAGGTACTCATATTTAATACCCCTCAATATCTCGAATTTCTTTTAATAGAAACATACATATGTTTAGCCAAAAAAAAGACTTCAATCTGTGTTGTTATTATCTATTTATTAATTATTAAATAAAATGGCCTATGTGTGCACGCAAGGAAAATCATCAAAGTTAATTCCACATCCGGTTCTAAATATAAGAGTTAGTTGATTTTTATCTTAGAGATTAAGAAAAATAACTAAATTATTTAATCATAGTATATATTATGTATCATTAGATCATGTATATTAGTATATAAGTCAAACATTTTGGAGAAAAACAATAAATATAAATACTTTAATATAATTGATTTGGCTTCCTAAATCTTTCTTAAAAAAGTTAACTAATTCTTACATTAAAGACTGGAAGAAGTATAAAGTACTTTTAAAATATATGATAAAATATTAAAATGTATGATGAATTGATGATACCTTTTGCAAGTTACAAATACTAGTCAATTCTACGAAACGTTGTTCAATTGCAACTTGCAAGTCTAATGGCTTGTGAATAAATAAATCATAAATGAACTCACAATTAGGGAAAAAGTACGTATGATATGTTAGTGACATTAAAACAAGTCAGAAACTATAATTAATATACATGTTTCCGTATATGTTGAATTAATTTACACGGTGTATATATATACGTACATGTCTGTGTTTTTTTTTTCCTTGTTTAATTTATTGGTTGAGTTGGTATTAAGAAGCATCACACTCTTAATAAACATAACATATCTTCAAATATCAGGAAATACATTTATTAGAAAAGTCTCAAAGGGAATCTTATAATCTAATGAAAATGTTTTTTCTTGCCAACAGTATATTTGATGGAGGGTCTTTTTATCTTTAGCCTTGGGATCCACAATAAAAAATAACCAAGGATTGTGTATAGACAACCTTAGGATCGTTCTCTCTTTCTCAATGAGCATTTTATTGAATCCTAAGTAATCTAAATGTCATGCAAATGCAATAAAATAAGGGAAAATGGTTTGTGTTTTCAAACTAATAAACTGAAGAATAATGCAATTTAATTAAATGCTAAACTATTATTTTTGGTATTTTCTTTATAAAATGGTGAATGAGTGAATGGAATGGATGAAGTGAAAATATGAATGATGAATGTTCTTGGTAATGAAGAAATAACTATAATTGCTCATAAAAGATTATGGGAGTTAAAATTCATCAAGTCTTAAGATAAATCTCAAGATAACACTTGAGTCCAATATTCTCAATTAATAGTAGCTCCTACAAACATAGCTAACCACTACCTCTTGAGAAATTGATAAAAACCACTTGATGTGCAATTAAAGTTGGAATAATGTAACATGAGTCTTTTTGAAATTGAGTACATAACAGTCCCTCAAAGGGCACAAATCAACCACATTAACTAGACAATAACACGCTAATTAATATAATCTCATTGCAATCACAAGAAATTAAAACACATATATTTTCACACTACAAAATCTAATCTCAACTACAATTATCAAACCAACAGAGACAATAAACATTAATCTCAGTTCCAGAATTTATACACAATAATTCCTAAAACTAGGTAACCTAAATATATAAATCTAGACTAATAGAAGGATAGAGTAACTCCCTATATAGTCAATGAGCTCAAGAACACATCCTCATCTCCAAGAAGCAAAGGAATCAACCACACATAAGCTTTACAATAATCACAACTTCTTCAAAACACCTGAATTCCATGGAAATTGAAAGAACCAAATCTGGAATCCAAAGATGGGTCTATCGGTTGTGATACAGAGAGGAGAAAGAAGCCATGGTGACTATGTTAAGTGATGAAAATCGTTGCTACTTCCTCTGGTTCCTTCAATTAATCGTGGCTCAGTGATGAAGTCTTAGAAAATGAAGACAAGCCAAGGTGAGAGAGAAAGAACGGCGGTGATGGTGAATGTGAAAAGGTGTGGGTCCGAGCTACGGTGGAGTGAGAGAATGACGGTGGTGGTGATCAACGAGGATGGAGAGGAAGGAAGAGGTCGAAGCTCAAGGTCCAGTCTCCCTCAACGCGTCTCGGATCTTCTGGTTTGTGACGCTGACAGTGAGGTACGGTGGTGGAAGATGATGATGGTGGAGGGGGGAGGGAGGTGGAAGGTCGCCGGTGACGGCGGATGTTACACATCTACCGGCTTCGCCCTTTCGGGTGGCGGGTAATGTGATCCTTTACTTTTACTCAATTTAAAAGTTATTTTACATGTTAATTTAAGTCATTCATCAGGGTATTAGCAGCAACGCATGCACCGGTTTGGACAACAATATACTGGTAAGATAAAATATGGAAAGGTAAATTTCCCTGGAGGGATCAAGTATACAGTTATTCCGCATATTGATACCCAAAATAATTATAATACAGTAATCCGGGACACCAAAATATCCAAAAAGCAAGTCTCCGATAACCACCATCGTAAGACCCTAATCCTGCTCCGCCGTCTTACCTCGGTCTCCCGGCTCAGACTTAAATGTAATGCCTGAGGGCTTAAATGGGGCTGGGATTCAAAATTGAATCCCAGAGTAACCGTTAATCTCATATAAAATGTATATAAAATGCATGTAAGAAAAACCATAATTAAATAAAGGGAAAATCCACATAGAGGCCCTTTTAACTAAAATAAACCCAAAAAGGGCCCTATGAGTTTGACATTCCCAAAACAGGCCCTAGGGCCCTAATTGGGATTGAATCAGAAAACAAAATTACATTGTTGTCCTTTTTGAAAAGTATGAAATTGAACAATCCTCTCTCATCTCCAAATCATTCGAGAACTTCTCAGATCCTCGTCGGTCTACGCCTCTGCACCTCCTTCCTCGTTGGTCTCCACCTCTGAGCCTCCGTGCTAGTCGATCTGCACCGCCGTGGTCGTCGGTATCGGTCTGCGCCTCCGTCATCAGTCTCCACCTTTGCGCCTCTGTTTATACCTTTGCAACTGTGAAGGAGTTTTGGAGGTTTTTGGTTTTCCTTCTTTAATTTTTTTGTTTGTTTGGATGCTGATGAAACAGATTGGAAGATTTGTGTTAGACTAACATTACCAATTTCTTCATATTTCTTTAATTTCTTCAGATTGGAAGATTTGTGTTAGACTAACATCCTGTCTCTCCCTCAAAAACTGTAATTTCTGTCGTGTTTTTCTGATGGATGGTGTTGGGTTTTCTGTTCTGTTCTCCTGTTTTTCTGGTTTTTTTACCGTTGTTTTTCGTATTTGTTTCGGGTTTGTTTTATCGTCGCGGGCCGGTTCCGTATTTTTTCTCCGTTTATGCCGTATTAATAGTAATATATGCGGCATTTCCGGAGAAAAAAAAACGGTTTCAATAGGAAAATTCCCATTTAATTTGTATACTTTGAAGTGTACAAATTGGTTTCATTTATACCTTTAATGATGTTGGAGCTTTAGATGTTGTTGCTCTTTCCCTAGATGAGCTAGAGTTGGAGGCAAATGTTATTAGTGGAGATGCACTTTAATTATATGCTAATGATTTTTGTTTTATTATATTTTGTTAATGTGAAATACACTGATTATATTAAAAATATTATTTAATACTAAGACGTTTCGGAACGTCTCGAAATATTAGTATTTTTGAAGTTACGTTTCGATGTCACGTTTAAAGCAACGTCTCGAAAACGCCGTTTCGGTTTCGATGCATCATAGGTTATGGTAATGACTTTTGATGTATGTCTAATGCGAGTACTCATTTTTAATGATTGGAAAGGACACTAACTATTAGCTGCTTTTTTATGTGAAACCACATGAATAGCAATTGGCGGACCATGTATTTGTGAAACTTGCTATATGTTCCAATCTGGAGGTGTAGCTTTTCCTGGATCTAGATTCCTATTTGTATATCATCTGAATTTGCTGGATACTCAAAATTTTTGAGGTTGTTGGTATTATCTCTTTTTCAGTATGCCTACAACTAGAGAAGTACCTGTACGTGAGCAAAAATTATTCTTCAACCTTTTTTATATGCTATCATTGTAAGGTTCTGGAAGTACCTTTTGGCCTTTAACAAATCCTGGCTTTTTAGAAGTACTAGTGAGCAAAAATTTATGCTTCGTGATATCTAATCATTGCTTCTCTTTTGAACATTATGTTCTCTTTTGCAGTTGAATGATGATAAAATCCCTTTCCAGAGAACATTTGTTAATCAAGTATTCTTCCCCTCTACTAACTATAAATTCCAACAAATTCTGAAATCTAAGTGCCTCAGTATCCTATATTTCGACATCTTGTTTGAATGATAACTGATTGGTATTATTATGGGGATGTCAGTTTGTACTTGAAAATAAGGGTCAATTGTTATGGCCAGTTATCGTAGGGCATGCGCTTGTATCATTGTATTTGTAACCTGGTTTACTTGTTTGAAGGGGAGAAACTAAGGATAATCAGGAAGCTAGGTTTTGTCTTTTAAATGAAATATATAATTGCCCTACTCCTCAAAAGTTGTTTTTTGAAACTTATAATTGGGCTCAACTTGGTAAAAAGAATTGCTTTTTACTGTTCTAATAGTATCTCTTTTGTAATTAATATCAACACATTAACATTTTGTTTAAATGGTTAAACATTGTATATTTTGACCCAAATAACTAAAGAGTGAAACTTATCCCTGTTTTTGAGAAAACTCTTGGACTTAACTGGTTGGCCTTATATTTTTGGTTGCAAATGAGCGAAACAAAGGATTTGGTGTTTTGTTTGTATTTTATTTTTCTCTTTCTTTTTCCATGTACCACTTCATTCAGTGTGGTTAATTCTACTGATTTGTTGTCTCTATGATTCTGAATTGAGAAATCTAAATTCCATTCTCATGAGATTGTGCATGATTATTCTATTTTATTTCAGGCACTCATATGGGCTTCATGTCATATCCTGGCTGCAACAATGGGATGGCTCAGAAGAATGGGGGGATGGGTATACAATGCCACACTACACCGAGGAAGAACTTCGTGAATTGAAGGTTGGCTTATTATGGCGGCTCGTCACCCATCCTCGCAACAACCATCGGGAAAAGTGTTGGGGCTAATGGAGGACTACCACAAGAAATTGAAGAGACATTAGGGAGCATAGTTGTTAGGACACATATGTATTTATGACTCCTTTGTATTCATGTGGATGACATTAAACCTTGTTATTTTGTAAATTGTCTACTGATGCTAACTTTATAACCTTTATTCAATGACAACAGAAATTTTTTGATTCTGTTTTGATGTGGTCATGGAATGAGAACAAGAATGTTTTGATTCTGTTTTGATGTGGTCATGGAATGAGAACAAGAATGTTTTGATTGTGTTTTGATGTGGTCATGGAATGAGAACTGCAAAATAATGGACAGGCTTGACAACTTCAACAGGGGTCATTTACAACAATATCAGGGGTCATTTACAACAATAACATGAGTCATTTACAACAATATCAGGGGTCACTTACAACAATAACAGGTATCATTTACAACAATATTAGGGGTCACTTACAACAATAACAGAGGTCAGTTACAACAATATCAGGGGTCACTTACAACAATATCAGGGGTCACTTACAACAATAACAGGGGTCAGTTACAACAATAACATGGGTCATTTACAACAATAACAGGGGTTAGTTACAACAATATCAGGGGTCACTTACAACAATATCAGGGGTCATTTACAACAATATCAGGGGTCACTTACAACAATATCAGGGGTCATTTACAACAATAACATGGGTCATTTACAAAAATTTGTCCTACTCCCATTATCATATCCTTCCATTTACAATGATTCATTTGAGGCCTGTTTAATGGCACACTTTGTGAACAACATGGCAATGATAGAAACTCTTGTGTTTGATTGTGCATTTGAGGTGGAGACACAGACAACTCAGGTGCACCTCCAAAGACTTGATCCCTCCTAGACAAACAACAATTATTAGTGCAAGTAATGAGAACCAAGTAATGACAATTTACAAACGAACAAATTACAATTCTTAACACAACAAGACTTACACTTCTTGTTCTTCCATTTGAATATTCATTTGTTCTGGTCTATTGTCATTATTCCCATTTTCTTTAATGTACACATGACAATATTGTTCATTATACCTTATTAAATGTTCTACCCCTTCATCATCTACAAGATCAACAAATGTAGATGTATCCAAACTAAGTTTGAACTTCACGGGAATTTCGTATTTTCGCCCCAATAAAAGACACTATGATTCTTTGCAACTCCTCATATGTTATTCCTTCCTTGATGCCTCTTGTTCTTTGTTCCACCAACATAATCACTTTCTTCTCCTCCCCCATGTACAAAGAAACCCCCACATGGAAGAAACATAATATGTTCTTCTCTCGAAGTACTAGACATCTTTAATTATGATCTCGCAACATAAAGTTAATATTAACAACTTTACTTGATACATTAACAACAATGTCATTTCGGTGTTTTCACATTAAGTCATTCCCCCTAACAATCGACATCCCTCTGTTTCCATTCCCAAAAACAGAGCAACCTACAAACGTTGATTCTACCCTTCACCTCGTATTAACAACTATATCAGTCATATTAACAACTATATCAGTCATATTTACAACTAAAACAAGTATGTATTGACAACTATCCCATTTCAGGCGTTTTTCAACCAAGTGTAGCTTCATCCCATGCACCCATTCCCACTTAAAAACACATCTTTCCCCTCCGTTTTCATGCCAAAAAGCGAGCAACATTTTTCCCCCAACCCAAAAATGATTAAAGACCAACTAGAATGGTGATAATGATATCTTGAGCAAAATCTTAGTATTTCTGACCTATTTCCTATCTAATTATAACATAAATTTGGCCAAAGTCCAACCTTTCAGCCACCCAACCTTCAACTGAAAAAAACGTTCAGCAACAGAAAATTTAAACCACCTGACTTCAGCCTATAACGAAGTGGATGATTGCTAATATAGATGTTCTCTCCCTCGCTGAGTTGAGCAATATATAGGTTTAGAAAAACCCAGCTGTTCTCTCCCTCGCGTTTGCCTTGTACGATGGTTTCTTCTCTTCTCCTCGTATAGGCGCCAATTCTGATTTCATCTGTTCAGTTTTGGAGTTGTTCCTTTTTGTTTTTTAAATCAGGGGTGTTATTGTCTTTTCTCTTATTAACCTCAATCCCAATTAGGGCCCTAGGGCCTGTTTTGGCCATATTAGATTGTTGGGGCCCTTTTTGGGTTTCTTGGGCCAAAAAGGGCTTCTACAGTGATTTTCCCTTAAATAAATACCATATAACATTCAGTATCAAGGCACATAGCCAAATCCAAAACTAGCAGTCCTAATAGCACACAGCACAGACCACCGGGCACAGCACACAACAAAGCTCTTTATGCACACAACATGTTCTGATTCCATAGCGCTTGGAAATGAATGATAACCAAATGTATGCAATTTCAAGGTAAAACATACATACACAAGTCACACAGAGTATATGAGGTTTAAGGTTACTACATGACTGCTTCAAAATCTTCAACTGGTTTCACGTCTGTTTAATTGTCTCGGCAACTATTGCATCCTATAAATATACATTTACAGATGGCGGGTTATTATTTGCCCAACTCTTCACAATCTCCAACGTCATGGCACTAGGCTTAGTGTAAGGTTATTGGGCCTTATTTTCATTTTTTACTCTTAGGCTGAATTTTCGCCAATTTACTATTATATTATTGAATATTATTGTTATTATTATTTATTCCCTTTCCTAATAATAATAATATTTATTATTATTTTCCTTATAGTATTATTTATTTATCTTATCACTATATATTTATAAGACTACTTTTTCCTATCATTTTTCATGTACAAAAATTCCAACGTTCCTAAACTCCATATTTTTTTCCTCTTAGGTGCCATATATACTTTATTCCAATTCTTTATAACTTGAGTATATTATGGCCATTGGAACAGTAAACTTTTCTTAAATTTCCAACTTCAAAGTAATCCACCAACTATCATATTGGAGTTTAATAAAATTGTATTATTCATCTAACCATAACTTTTGAATAAATTAAAGCATCAAAACAGTGGGGTACATTTTGGCTTCAAACCTTCATCTTTCAATACCATCACGCAACAATGATTTCCATTTTTGCAAACTTATATATATATATATATATATATTGTGTGCAATAAAATATAGCTTCCTAATATATACATATTAACAAAAGCTTTCCCTTCTTTTATTTTCAAATGCAACAACGCGTGTTTATATATTTCATGATAGCCAAGCAAAGTTTCTCCTTCCAGTCACCACGCAAAACATGTGTGTGTATATATAGTTTCCTCTTTTCTTTCTTTCTATCTTTTTTTTTTTTTTTTTTTTTTTTTTTTTTTTTTTTTTTTTCCTCTTTTTGCAGCGTTACGCACACACATTTAACCACACACACATATCTCAATGTTTCCAACACTCAACTCAAACTTAATATACTCTCTTTCCAAAAGCAAGGCCACGTTTTTTGCCCCTGATATATGACAACAAAAACATCCTATTATTTCTAAATGCACTAATATATATGTGTGTGTGTTTTTATGTTTAACATATCAAGGCTTTGGTTCATAGATCCAGAGGCTTCACATGTTATGTATATATATACAAATGCTTGGGTTCATGCTGGTTCAGGAGTTTTCCCCGAGTAGAAAAAACAAAACTCACGTTGGGGCTCATGTGGCTGTTTTGGGATTTTCCAACGTGAAGAACATGTTAAAACCTCCTCTGTTATAACTCCTAAGAACAGAGAACTATTGCAGAACCTAAACCACATTATTTAATCAAGGTTGAAGGCTTACCTTATTCAAAAATCAAACTTGCTTGCAACCGTTAGAACCTTATGCTTTCACTACCTTTCTCTCTATTTTTCCTTCAACTTCCTTCTTCTCAGGTACACTCTTCTCGTCTCTCAGTCCGCTACTCTTTCCTCTCAGTTTGGGAAGCCGCTATGGTCCTCTGCCTTAGCGTCCACTGTTGTCCACTTCGGCTTATCCGTCCACGGATAAGTGATCGAAACTTATTTTTATATGACTTTTCATGATTAAATTGAGATTTTTAATGCATTTTCTTGGACATTATTGCATGATTAAACATTAATTTGAGTTAGGGACATTTGCATTGAATTAAGTGAAATTAAGGATAAAATGGTCATAATTTGTTAATTATTCATGCAATTGATTTCTTGGACTTTTGATGCTACATTGTGTTTAATCTTGCATTGTAGGTGTTTAAGAAGGAAATGAAGATTTTTTGGGTTGGAATTATTATTTTTGAGGATTGTGGAAAATTGCAGAAAAGTACCCAAGAATTCTTGAAAATTGCAAATTAAGGGAGAAAAGGAGCCAGGAAAACAATTACAAACAATTACCCAGATGTTTGGGAAATCTCAGTTTTGCCCCATAAATATTTTAAATTTTTGCAGTTAAGTCACTTCGTCATAACTTTTAATCTTTGCAGTTAGGTGCCTGGTCAAAACTTACGTTTTGACCAGGGAGCTAGGTTAGATACGGGACTCGTGAGCCGGGGGAAGAAAAAACCAGACCCGACAAATTAAAGAGAGCGGCTGCATACGAGAGAGAGGAGCGAGGGAATAAATAAATAAATAAAAAAAAACCAGCACCACTGAGATGGAGGGCTAGACGGGAGATCATCGACTAGGAGCACACCGTCAACCTTCTTCTTCTTTCCTCTCTGGACCTTCCCTCTCGCCGGCGGCTTCCTCATCCACCACCGTCGCCGGCGAGACGCTGTTAACGGAGGAGGAGAGAACAGACAGAGACGCGAGAGAGCTTCTTCGACCACACATCAACGAACTTCATCATCATCTTCTTCCACCACCTGAAAGGGATCAGCGCCGAGTTTGAGCAGAGAAGTCAGAGAACCAGAGCTTGGAGACCTTCGATTTCCACTCTCCACCACGCCTCACCTTCATCTATGCTCCACCACCACCATTCTCGACCTCCATCGTCAACCACCAGCACCTCTTATTTCTGTCCTTCCTCTGTTTGGTAGATTCACTCCGACACCATCGCTGGAAATAACCTTCACCTCTGTCATTTCTTTCTCTTTCCCATTCCAGATTCCCATTTTTCTTTCTCTTCAACCAGAGATGGTGGTTGTGCTCTTGAGGATGGTTAAAATTGAAGCTATGTGTGGCTGAATCTTTGGGGTCTTGGAGATGGATTAAGTGGCTGGAGTTTTAAAGCTTCAAAATAGGGGAGTTTATTTGTTCAATCTATTTTCTCTAATTACATTTTAATTTCCTAGTTTTAGGAATATTTGTTGTATTTGTTGAGACTTAGTTTACCCAGTTGGATAACTTTGTGGATTGAACCTTGTGATTGGATTAAATTTTAGTAGTTTGTTGGATTTAAAAATTTGTAATTCCTTATTGATTCAATGATATTGTGCTTTCTACGTGGTATTGTTAGATAGTATAATTGAATTGGATTAATTGAGTGGCGTGGTATCGCATTCATATCAAGAGGAATCAAGTTGCATTAATTTAATCTTAATCACACACTAAGTGGTTTTAAACAATTTCTCATGAGGTAGTAGTTAGCTACGGTAGTAAGAGCTATTATTAATTGGGAATATTGGACTCAAGTGGTATCTTGGGGTTTTTCATTTAGACTTAGTGAAAACTAACTCCTATATTTAATTAAACTGTGATTGTTACTATTCCATTTCCAAGAGCATCCATACTCATTTTCATACTCCATTCCATTTTATTTAAAATACCAAAAACAATAGTTTAGCATTTAATTAAATTGCCTTCCTATTTCAGTTTATTAATTTGAAAAGCCAAAAACTTATTTTCTCCTTGTTTTAATTGCATTTGCTTGACATTTAGATTACTTAGAATTCAATAAAAGGCTCCTTGAGAGAGAGAACGATCCTAGGGTTGACTTTACGCAATCCTTAGTTTATTTTTGATTGTGGACATCAAGGCTAAAGACAAAAAAAACCCTCATCAATAAGCCGTTCCTTATATATATATATATATATATATATATATATATATATATATAAAATAGGTGAAAAAGGGAACAGTGCGTCCACTTCGATTTATCCGTCGACGGATAAGCCGAAGTGGACAGCAGTGGACACTAAGGCAGAGGACCATAGCCACTTCCCTCAGTTTGCAGGGATAACCAAACGGTTATAATGGAAATGAAAATGGTGTTGGGCTCGAGACGTATGGGACTGTTGGTTTGGTGTGTGCAGTTGTGGCCGAAAGTGAGATTTGGAAGTAAGGCAAAAATCTGATTTGCTGTCATCTTTTCGCTTGACAGCACTGCCCAAAAGTGATTCAACTGATATGAGGTGGTTAATGAATAAATGGAGATAATGGTTGGTGCAAATGAAAGGAAATGGGCTGGTTTGGGTAACGTGTGGTTTTATATCTGCTGATAGCTTATGGGGCCAAAGGGTTTAAGAATAATAAATGGATATGGAGCCTATGGTACTACATATACGGGCTTTGCTCCTTATGTTGGAATGGATTGTAAGAAAATTAATGGTTGTGCAAAAAGGCATATGGCTTCCTAGTCAAATTGGTTTAATAAAAATTGAAGAACTATTGTACATATAGTGTAATACCACTAATTCTTCATTCTCTCTCTCTCTTTTTTTTTTCCTTCTAAAATTTTGGACCATTAGCCAAGTTTTCCTTAATTTTTTTTTTTCTTGAAAATTCAAGGAAAAAGAATAGGCCTTAATTTCAATAATTAACTTCATAATTATTTTAGGCCAAATTTCATAATAATTTCCCATTCAATATTCTTAATTTCATATCCCAAATTTTGGGATGTTACAGTGAAGAAGAAGGTGAGGTCGCCGGCGACAGAGGTTGAGGAAGGAAGGATCAGCGATGAAGGTTGAAGGTTGAAAGACGAAGCTCTAGTTCGCGACGCCTCTCTCTTTTGTATCGGGTCTCTCGTTTTCACGCCAGCTCCTGAACCTAATTGGGGTTCCTAGTCAAAACACAGTAGTTTTGAACAGGGACCAAAATGAACTTTTTAAAACGTTTGTGTAGGGACTAAAGTGTAAAGTTTCAAACTATTTATGTGGCATAACTGATATTTTCAAACCTCTTGGGGTATTTTGTGTAATTTTTCCTGGTTCCTTTTCTTCTTTGATATGTAATTTTCAGGAATTCTGTGGAGCTTTTCTGTAATTTTCCCCTATCCTTAAAATATTAATTATGACCCAATTCCATTTTTTGAAATTTTAAAACTTCTTCTTAAACACCTACAATGCAAGATTAAACAATATGTAGCATTCAAAAGTCCAAGAATCATTTGCATGAATAATTAATAAATTGTGACCATTTTGCCCCTAATTTCACTTAATTCAATACAAACGTCCCTAACTCAAATTAGTGTTTAATCATGCAATAATATCTAAAAAAATGCATTAAAAATCTCAATTTAATTATGAAAAATCATATAAAAATTTGGTTCGATCAATATTATGTCTATATTAATTGTTTAGTAATAAAGTCACATATTTTACTCAAGCCCGTGTGATCAGTCATAGCCAAGGTACTGACAAAAAATAGTCTTGGGCAAATCCCTTTAAGGTCTTAATGAACCAAAAAAATGTCAAAAAAGTCCCATAGAAAATTTTGATGTCAAAAGGTCTCATTGACAACTTCTTCAGTAGATGATTAACAACCCCATCTGTGGGTTTTGACAACTTTTTGAGACCTTTTTGACATCAGAATTTTGTGAGACGTTTTTGATATTTTCTTAGTCCTTTAGAACTTTAAAGTGATTTTCCCAATTCCTTTCCAAACTATTACTACTGTGTGTATAATTAATCCAATGACACCAAATTTCTTTCCAAAATATTTAATTTCTTAATCATAAGTAGGGGTGGGAATAGGTCAGGCCCCTATTAGGCGGCCTACAGCCTGGCCTATTTAGGGCCTGGTCAAGCTTAACCTATTTGTTAAAAAGGTCAGGCCAAGGCCTATTTAAAGGCCTGAATATGTAAATAGGTCAGGCCGATTTTGTTAAGGCCTGACCTGTAAGCATTCAGGCTTGGTCTGTTTAAATATTAAATAAATATAAATATATTTATATCATATAAATAAGATAATATTTATTGTTTTTCATTCTTATATTATAATTTCAAGATATATTTATATAAGTTTTGATAGGCTCAAAGTATACAAAGCCTATTTATGTTTTCCAAGGCCTGCAATATGAGGCCTTTTTAAAAGCCTACATTGTAAGTAGCCTTTAAAAAAAGGCTTCAGGCTTGACCAGACTTTATAAAGGCTCATGTCTGAGCATAGAAAAAGGCTTGAATTTTAGGCTTTCTCTACCATTCAGGCTCGCACCTATTTAGCTAAAGTTTGACTTGACCTGACCTATTTCCATGCCTAATCATAAGATTATAAGTTTGAACTCACTATATGTGAATAATGAGCGTGCCAGTTATGGTAAAAAGAGGGTGAGAATCTCAAAAGATGAAAATGGTTGAATCTAGCTGCCAGCTTCCCTGAATGCAATATTGATACTCCATCGTATTATATTATATTCAACGTTATCCAATTTCATTTTTTTAATCTTAAATTATCTACTGTGGAGCTGTGAAATCCTATCACATGTATTGACCAAAAAAAAAAAAAAAAAAAAACTCTCACATGGATTATAAAACCTTATCAGTTCTCCGATTTTGACGCACAAACATATACTAGTAGAGTCTTTAATGACAACATTTTAAAAAAATACTATTATTTTATATATTATTTATTGTTTGAGTAAAATATATGGTTTTTGTATTGCTTGACACAAGATATACTTATTCTTGAAAGTTGAAACTTGATGGAGGGGGCATATTCATTGAAGGAAACTTGTTGACTTTTAGTTTTATTATCCCTACACATTCCTCGTCTCTCTCTCTCTATATAGACACACACATATGGACTATATTCAACTATTCAATGCAACTTATTTTGAGAAAAATTCAAATGTCAAATTGGACGAAAATTTAGGAATAGAATTAGCTAGGAAGCATTGACCTTGATCGCTCCAAAAAAGATAAATATATTTGCAACTATGTCAGTAGTTAATTTATTAATTAAATATATGTTTTCTTGCATTTAAATGAATGATCGATGATGGATCCCTTTAATCCGATAACTGAATTACACGCTTTAAAATAAACGATTAAAATTAGTTAAAAATAATAAACACATATCTGAAATAAATTTCTTCTTCTTCTTAAGATTCCCTTATTTATAAAGGAGCAAGTAAAAAAGAAAAATAGAATAAATATAAGTGTCACTAATATTTTAATTAATACAATATATACAATTAATGAAGGGAAAAAATTATTAGATATTCATACAACTCTTGTGGGCTCTTATAAAAAAGATCAAGGTAATTTAAATTTTAGGCTCTTAAAAAAATGAATAGGGGTTGCATTATATGGTGGGTGGTTTAATTTAATTTCTTTATTTTGAAAATAATGTCACTCTTGAGATTATTTTACGCACTTTTTTCTTTAAGAAAGAAGAAAATTTATATAAGCTCAAAAAAATCATATACATAGGAAGGTCACTATCTGCTATAAAAAATACAAATAAACGTAACACAAAAGTTAAGGTCTAAACAAAAATGGGGGAATTTGAACGTATACTAATAGATGCCCCAACTTTAGAGATATTAATAAGTCAAATAAAAGTCTAGATAATTAATTTCAAGGAGAATTTGACACTTGGCCATGATCTAAAAGTTAGGAATTAGGAGCTTCAACCTCCCCCACCCCCCAATAAATAAATAAACTAGTTTCTTAATGATTTTTCCAACTCAAGTCGGTGAATATACGTTTTTAAAATAAAAACAACAAACACATGAGTATTTAAATATTAATGAGAAAATAATAATTCATCTTAAGTCTTTCAACATAATTTTTTTAAGAAAAAGTTATATGAATAATTAATAACATATATCTAAAAATGCATGCAAATACTCTTGGGTCTTTATTAGAAGGCATTTCCAAATCACAAGGCTTAACACTGTTAGCATTTAGCTGGGTTCCTTAAGCATTTATTTAGGAGTTCAATCCTTAGACGTGTGTATGGAGAAGATCTCTTGGCCAGCACTAAAGCCCTTTTAAAAATACTAAGGTGCAAAGGGATTAGTCACCTTTATCGGAGGTGATGCCTACCAAAAACAAAGAAGGCACTTCCTAGAAAGAATGAGTAGTCCTCATTGTAAGTCACCAAATATAGTACTATCTCTGATCCTTAATATAAAACCTAGTTAACTTTTTTTTTTCGAGAGGTTAAATAACTTAGTTAATCATAACATATGTTGTCTATCATTTGATCATATATCAGTTCATAAGTCAAATAAATTAGTTTGGTATAAGAAAATATAAATAATATAAATTAATTTATTTAGCTTCTTCAATCTCTCCTAAAAAGTCAATTGGGTCTTACATTAAAGATCAAAGATACATAGTATTAAATAAATTTTTTAATATTACATTTATTGAAAGGTCAACACTTTAAATGCATTTTTTCTTCTCACTATAATTCATCGTTTTAAATATGGATATTGTTTTTTTTACTTTGACAAATTTAATGAGCTTATCTCCTTTTGGGGCCAAGTTCCCCACTTTTTTTTTTGAAACATTCCAAAATGTTAATTTTGTCACATTCTAATTAATTATTAATTAAAACCAATTAGGCAATTACCATTCGAAGGTCTTCACATAAAAAATTGTACGTTGCAACTCAAGATACGCAAGAGGTTTACTACAACAACAAAAAAGAAAATGTAAGAGGTTTGACCTAGTTAATTTATTCTTTCTAAAACAAAAGTCAACAATCCTAAAAATTAACAACCATGCTGTACAATAATAAAATCAAATTTTTGCCTTCATTCTATCTAATTTTCGCCTTCACTATATATGACCAACAGTAGCCATTGGTATATATGCATGTGTTTGTTTGACTATTCATTATTAAATATCGTTATAAACTTTTGCAAGTAACTTCTGTGCACATATAATGACACGATAAACTTTGGCCCAATTGCCTTTATTGTATGGTTACTTGTTGATCCTAAAGGATATACAGGAATAGTAAATTATATACCGAGCCAGTTGCGAAACAGAAGAGAAATAAGTAGTTTATTTCCCCCACGCAAATTTTTTTTTTTTTTCCAACGCCTTCAATTAGATGTAACAAGCCAAAGTTCAAACATATAGGCGCTCATATTTAATACCCGTCAATACATCGAATTGCTTTTAATAGAAGCATACATATGTTTAGCACAAAAAAGCTAAGGTCTTCAATTTGTGTTGTTATTATCAATATATTAATTATTAAATAAAATAGCCTATGTGTGCACGCAAGGAAATCATCAAAGTAAATATCACATCCGGTCCTAAATATAAGAGTCAGTTGACTTTTTTTTTTTAGAGATTAAGGTAAATAAATTATTTAATCATAGCATATGTTGTGTATCATTATATCATACATCGGTTTATAAGGTAAACAAGTTAGTTTGAAAAAAAAACAATAAATATAAATACTTTAATGTAATTGATTTAGCTTCCTAAATCTTTCTTAAAAAAGTCAACTATCTCTTATACTACATCAGGTCCTAATTAGAAGACAGGGTTGACCTTTTTTGGAAAGATTAAGGAAGTTAAATAAGTTACTTAATCATACCATATGTTGTGTATACTTAAATTATATGTTAGTTTATTAGTCAAACCAACTAGTTTGGAGGAAAAATAAAAATACTCTAAAGTAATTTAGCTTCCTTAATTTCTCCAAAAAAAAAAAAACCAACTTAGTCTTATAATTAAGACCGGAGGGAGTATTATGGACCAGAGGAAGTATAAAGGTACTTTTAAAATATATTATAAAATGTATGATGATACCTTTTGCAAGTTACAAATACTAGTCAATACTACCGAACATTGTTCAATTGCAACTTGCAAGTCTAACGGCTTGTGAATAAATAAATCATAAATGAACTCACAAATATTGGGAAAAAAGTACGTATGATATGTTAGTGACATTAAAACAAGTTGGAAACTATAATTAATATACGTGTTTCCGTGTATGTTGAATTAATGTAATCAAAAGTGCGTATATATACATGTCTATTTTTTTTTTTTTTTTGTCATTAACACCAAATGCCTTTTCAAAGTATTTAACTTCTTATGTCTTATAGTCCCATTAATGACACCAAATTTCTTTCCAAAATATTTAGTTTCTTAAATATTATATTCAACGTTATCCAATTTCATTTTTTTTTAATCTTAAATTATTTACTGTGGAGCTGTGAAATCCTTTCACATATATTGACCCAAGGAAAAAAAAAAATTCATCACATGAATTAATAAAACCTTATCAGTTATCCGATTGTGACGCATAGACATACTAGTAGTAGTTTTTAATAACAACATTTTAAAAAATTAGAATTATTTTACATATTATTTATTGTTTGAGTAAAATATATGGTTTTTGTATTGCTTGACACAAGATATACTTATTCTTGAAAGTTGAAACTTGATGGAGGGGGCATATTCATTGAAAGAAACTTGTTGACTTTTAGTTTTATTATCCCTATTGACCCTTCCTTGCCTCTCCACACACACATATATATGGAGTATATTCCACTATTCAATGGAACTTATTTTGATAGAAAATTCAAATGTCAAGTTGGACGAAAAAGTAGGAATAGAATTAGCTAGGAAGCATTGACCTTGATCACTGCTCCAAAAAAAAAAAGATTAATATATAAGCAACTATATATGTCGGTAGTTAATTTATTAATTAATCATATGTTGTTTCTTGCATTCAAATGAATGATATAGATTTGCAACCAAGCTTTTGAGTAATTGCAATTGATTAAACTTTATTATAAACTAAAATAACTATGTATGAACATTTAATTTCTGTGTATTAATTTTAATTTTTAACCTTAATCCTTCTCATACATTTCATAAATGTATAATGCTTGAGTGTTTGTTTTTATTTTTTGTGATCCCTCTAGCTATATATCATTCTTTCTTATTTCCACATTAACATCTTTTGTCTATGAATTAAAACATATCCAGTAATGTGCAATGAGACAAAGACCATTATTGCAGATATCGCTACATTTAATTAATGATCTGTTGCCCTGGTGCTCAAGACATTTAGTAATAACATAATATTCATTATATTAATTGTTTTGAATTGTTAAGTTATTATATGTTTTTTATCTAGTCTGGCCAGCTCGCCTCTAGGGATGGCGTTGATTGTTCAATTCAATAAAGTATAATATGGCGTTGTTAATCAGAGTAATCTTTACTAGTATATCTACCAAGATTTTGTCTCTCAGTAAGTTCTAACTTCTAATTCAAGTATGGGACTTTTTGTATGTAAAGTTTAAACTTCGTTTCACTTTTCCAGAAAAAGCATTGAGCTCCTTTTACACAAATTAAATACTACCTCGCGGTTCTTTTCATATTGCAACTTCTTAAAACTATTCTGTTATAAATATAGGACAAAGATGTGGTATAATTAAATGTTCATTCATCTTTCCTTTATTCTTTTATTACAATAAGTTGTTGGTGTGATTGGCCAAAAAAAATAAGTTGTAGATGTAGTGTGCTTTTTAATTCTTTGGAAGGAAAAATTTAAACCTATTAAACACAATTAGAATCATAAAAATACTTATAATAATATAAAAAGCGTTACATAAAATTAAAACAACATAAATCTATAATAATAACAATCTTCGACCACAATAAAAAAATATGTTAACAAAAATTGACTTGGACTAAACCAGACCACTCTAGTTCGGAACCCAGTCCAACCTGACCAATTAGTCTGATCCAATTTTGTTATGTTGCTTATTTGAACTGGACCAGATCGGACCAGCTCGGGTTGGACTAGATTGGATCAGACCATTGGGTTTTTGCCCACCCGACTTCAAATAATGCACTGTTTTCATTTTTTTTACTTTAAATTGTTTATAGGTCTCAGTCATCTCTTATTTTTTGTCACTTATTATCTCTCATTTTTTCCTACTTATTCTCTCTACCGCTTACCCTCTTAATGAAAAGGTTGTTTTTGAAAAATAAGTTGTATTTTTTTTTTCATATTTGTTATAGATTTTAACCAATTTTAATCAACTTTTTTCACGTCACATAATTTAATTAATTATTTGAAAACAGGTAGTATTAGATTCAGCTTTAAGAGTATTCACTATTCAGGATATTGCTTTACTCTCTCTTTCACACGCACACATGATAAACACCATAATTAGTACAACAGAAAGCAACATTGGACATGACTTTCTGCATGTGAACCGAAGGATGTAACTGAGCGCACGAAACTGATATTATTATTCCTAATACTTAGAGAGGACAACAAGATAACTTTTTTTTTCCCCAGTGGGTCGTGAAGTTCTAGTGTGTTCTGACTTCTGAGAACTCTTTATGAGCATTTATTTGTAGAGCAACAAGAGTTTGGCATCAAGATAATGGTGGTCCCTACGAAAGAGCGAGACTGATCGTCCATGTTTTATATACTAGTATACTACTATTATTTAACTAAATTCAATTATAGCATCGCAGTTTGCAGCCATATGTTGTATATTAATTATATATATAAGGTTTAGTTGAGATAAAAGCGTCATCCGTGTTTAAAGGTGCTCAATTCAAGGTTTTTAATTAAATTAAGCTTTTGCATCAACTTGTAGCTACAACACTAAACGCTCTTCTTTTTGGTCAATATTCTATCAGTATCATAATATAAAGTGTACCTTACCTCATAGTATAATGTGTCCTCTTATTACTTACATTACAGGTTTCCCTTTGAAAAATTCACCCGTTATGAATGATGTAGATTAAAACAGACATTTTACTTAAATTTGAAACTATGATATATATTATAAAGTTTGCCCTGCTGGTGTAAACCCATATAGAGTTATATATATATTAAATAAAAATTCTCAAACCCTCAAGCATTGCATGTTTTTTCCTTAGGTTCATTTTTATTTAGGAATCGCTTTTCAACCTTTATCCTAAAAATCAACAAATTATCCCTACATATATATTTCCACTATTACAGACTTGTGTTAAAATCTATTATAAAGAAAAGAGAAATGCTGAGAAATATTTCTTTGCATTACATATATCTAACGAAATTAAATTGTTTGAATTATAGGGATACATAGTGAGTGATCATAGGTCTGATATCAATATAGCCTTTTGTTTTAAAACCTTATCTTCTGTTGCGTTTGTGTGTGTGTAACGGGGCAATAGTTTTAATGTTCTGACCAACTTGTTGACAACTGTCTTGCATTTCTGTATATATCATGCGATTTGATCTTTTATTGATTAAATTATTCAAACCATCCTTAAATTAATTACTACTCCCTCCCCCTCCTTAATGTATAACATATTTAACTAATTTGATTAGATTATTAAAGTTAGTTAATATGTATTTTTTAAAGGGAAAATTCATATGAGGGCCCCTTTAGCCCTAATAATCCCAAAAAAGGCCCATAAACTCTGTGAATCCTAGAAAAGGCCTTAGGGCCTTTATAGGTATTAAGTTACAATGCCAAATTACCTTCATGCCCCGTGTGGAAGTCGAAATTAAACAAATTTGAAAATCGGTCTTGCCCTATTCGAACCGAAATCCTCTTCTTCATCGCTCCCTTCTCCGATCTCCGGCCTTCTCGGTCTCGCTCTCCGCCTCTGCGTGTCCGTGCTCGTGGGTCTCCGCCTCAGTGCTCGTGGGTCTCCGCCTCAGTGCCCGTCCGTCTCCGTCTCAGTGCTCGTCCGTCTCCGCCTCTGTGCGTCCTTGCTCGTCGGTCTCCGCCTCTGCGCCGCCGTCCTTGTCCGTCTCTGTGCCTCCGCCTCTGTGCTCGTAGGTTGGTTTTCATGCGAGTGGACCTTCTTCTTCAAGTGCAATAGAGAGAGAAGCCACTATTGCAACTTTGATTCTTCTTCTTCAGGTTCGGTAAGCTTGAACACATAAGGGAGAAGGGGAAAATCTGAGTTAGTAAAAATTTGTGATTAATTGGCTTTTAAAGCAACCCAATCATGGCCAAAAGCACTAATTGACTTATGCATTTAAGTTTCGCAATGGTTATTAACTCCGAATGTGTTTGTTCAGTTTGGGCTCTATGATCACAATAACTTGATGTTTCCTTGCCTTATGCTTTTATATGTTGTTTGTATATCTGTGATGTGTTTGCCTACAAGGCTCTGAGTGATTATGAGTATGAGTATATATGCTTGTTGCTCGCTTTTCAAATCCTTTTCGCATCTTATTTAAAGGATCCGAGTGTTTGTGAGTATGTCATTTGCCAAATGCTTGTGATATGAGATCCTAAAATTGATGAAGGTAACTTAAAAATAGTTCTTTACATAGTTGATATTATCGTATATGCTTGTGCTACTTTCTTAAAATTGCTTTATGTTTTGAGGACATGGGTGTATGCTTGAATTAATATCTGACTCGAGCAACTAAGGGTATAATTTTGGTATTTGGATGAGCTTGATCTAAGAAGTTCTTAGGCATCTCTAGGTCATTGAAAACATTATCTACTACATCATTAATATATGAATTTTTATTTTATTTGAAATTGTGAAGTATTATTATTTTTCCCCGTATATACGATTAATATGTCTCGCACAAGATGATCATTAAGGAAGGATTAATTTTCTCCGAGGTGTAATCTAGTTTATTTGAGTAGAATATAGTTTCCATCAAGTTTATTATTCTTTTCCCTAATATTATTGTTGCATATGCTCTTTTTTCTTTTGGATTGAGATTCACAAATCAAATCTTTTCTCCTTGGTTTTCTTTGCCTAGAGACAATTTTTTTTCCCTTTTGGCAAAACTAACTGGAGACTCCCGGCTTGATAAACATCTTTCATAGGATATGACCATTTTTTAACTAAGCTATATGAATAGAATTGAGTTTGTCAGTAGTGTTGTATAATTATTTCAAGTTCATCTATGGTTTATTTATATTTTACTTGATCTATAAACATTGTTTTTATGGTTTGCTTGTTATATACCTTAATTATATTCCTCTATATACTCGCATGATTTCGATGGGATCTTATTGAAATGTGCTTTTGGTTGTACATTTAAATTGTTTGCTATTTTTGTAAGTCATTATTGTTGCCAAATCTTGGATACTACCTGAGATTACTATTGTCTTGTTTTACATATGCGTACTTGATGCTCTAGTGAATTTGAGCTTTAACTGAATGGTGTGAAAAGTTTTTTTTTTTTAATGAGAAAACCTTTGAATTTGCATCAAATCTGAATTTTGGTCTGAGTTGTTGGTCTTTTAGATCATAAATTGCAGTTTCATTACTAAGAATCTGACCTTTTGGATAATAAATTGCGTTTTTGGTCTTTTGGATCATAAATTGAAGTTTTTAGGTTGTTCTATTCCCTTCCCCATTTCTTCAAAGGTATTTTCCATATTGCAAGTCTTGATATCAACGCTTTAACATAAGGACAAGAAACAACAATGAAACACTCTCAAAGGGATGTGAGGTTCTCGGCTATAACTTGTTTACGTAAGAATTCTTCAAGCAACATGTAGAAAAAAAAAGGTAAAGGGCAAGGGGAAGAAAGTTGTAGGAGGTGACCAAAGAACCCATGCTGACTTATGTCTACAAATGAGAGAATCATGGAAAAGTTTGAGTTCATTTGAGAAAGGTGAATACACCAAGAGGGCTAAACGCCTAAGAGGCCCCGGTAAAGTGGAGAAGTATATTGTGCCATTCCTAACGAGGTGCGCACTGAACACTTTCATTCAAGTATGCCATAAGTTAAAGGAACAACCCGAGGCCATGGCAAGGCTGAAAGCGATTGGGTTTGATAGGTTGGTGGAAATTAATTGCCGACAAATAAACTGTTCCTTGTGTGCACAATACATGGCATGTTTTGACCCCCAACAAAGCAAGTTTCCATTAGAGGGGGAGACCCGAGTCATAGGGGCTGAACATGTGCATCAACTTATGGGTTTACCCGTGGGGGTAAAGGCATAGAAGCTAAAGTTCCCCACCGTAACCTAGTGTTTAGTCACATTAGGCGTGCGTACAAGGATGTAAAGTATAAAGCAATCGGTGACACATTGTTAGAAAAATTAGATGAAAACTTTGAGTTTCGTTTGTTCTATTCACCCTAGGTACCCTTTTGGCTCCACGCGTGCATCCATTTGTGTTAGTGACCGTATGTTGAAGGTGATGACGTTCACTAAGGATGCTATTGGTGATTTTGATTGGTCCACCTTCATTCTTGAAGAACTCACCCAACAGATCGATGAGTTCAACAAAGACTCCCACAAGTCCGGTAACAAGAGCAAAACTGTTGGAGGATGTGTATACTTCCTCATGGTAAGTTGTCTTTAACTAAGTTTCTATGTAAACGTTATACGTCAATTGCTGAGTGCTGTTATTAATTGTTTGAAATGTTTTTTTTCCAGCTGTTTTGTTTGCAACATTTTGGTTTGGGTGATGTGGTAGCCTCTGAGCATGAGTCGGTCATGGCTTATTGGACCGATGACAAGATTAAGAGTAGAGTTGAGCTTGAGAAAAAAAGCCAAAAAGGCCCGGGCTGGCCGGCGCCTCTCGTCCTCGCCCATCGGTCGCTCCGTTGGCATCGTTTGACCCTAACACGATGCTCACTCACCCGGTAATGTGTGACAACAATTGTTCACTTCCTTTTTTTTTTTGCATTATGTAATTTGTGTAATTATAGCTGTTGTTACTGTGTTTGCTGATTAAGTCTTCCATCTCTTACATATTAAACTTCAAAATGAATGCAAAATTTGATTTGCTTATTGGTCTTATTTGCAATTATTAGTATCCGTGCAATGCATAGAAAAGTGTGATTACTTCTACAAATGAAGTATTACGGTGTATTCAAATATGTAGTTTTACTGTGTCCATGAGTTCTTACACTGTCCTTGACTCGAGTTGTTGCTGTTATTGATGATTGAACAACTGATTTTTTGTTTTTCCAGGAAGTTCGCGGGACATATTTCGTGCTTGTGTCCATGTTGGGACGGAGATGTTGGCCCTTCAACATAGATTAACATCGGATACCAATAAACCGAAGGGCCACAAGAAGGCTTGCACGAAACCGAAACACCCAACAACCAGCCCTCAAGTTCCGGGGAGCCTCGTAAAGACAATGACAAAAGAGAGATGAGGAAGATGAGGCTGAACATTTTGAAGACATTGATGATGACGACGACCACCGTCACGACACACCTAGTGTTGAAGATGGTCTTGACGTGGAACCCACTGAAGATGATGTTGGGGAAGAACCTGATGGACATGAGGGAGAACGAAGTGACAAACAAATTAGAAGATCCAAGAGGGTGATAACCCGTAGCTGATTGTGTTAAAATCACCTTGGATCGATCCAAACCGAAAGTGCAAGGGGAAGAGACTCTATGATCGAAGGATCGGTGTATCGGATTGTGTATTAGTCATCCAACTAAAGATGAGGCCGAGGAGTACGTATCTATAACTTGTGCAAATGGAATTACGCATATCATAAAAAATGCATATAATGCTTAACATTTTAATATGAATACATTTAGGGAATTTGTTGAAATGCACTACCGGGCACCTCCAAAGGGCGTAGCTACATTGTTTGAAACCACGTGCGTGGATAAAAGATACGGTATGGCCCATGCACTTCTGTCATGTAATGAATTAGTATAATTTGATGTGCATTAGTAATTTTCTCGATATTTGTGTTAGTTCTTGTATGTTGAAACCGATATTGCGTTGCGCTTATATAAATGTGGCTTTTGTTGTTGCTAGGTTTTTGTTATACGTAAATCATGAACTTCCATTTTGTACATATTCGTAATGACTATGGTTGCCAAGACCTTGGTTGCCGATCGCGACGTAACGGAGGGACGGTCACCCGACACATTTTCGTGCGCATTTCATGCACAAAATCATAAGCTCTCCTCTCGACTTGGTCAATTGAAGCCAATGAAGCTGAAATCTTGCCCGAGCGTATAGGATATAACATCGGGACTGTCGTTTCATGTTTGGCCCGTCACTTATGTGGGATCATTGGTTCTGCTATGTTGTAGACACGACAACGATGACCTTCTACGCCCTAGATTCGTTGGTTGACATATGGACATATTCACGCATGGAGCGTGCAAGCGAAGAGGGAAAGCAATTGGCAACCAATACAAAAAGAAGGCAACAAAATCTCAAACCTTCAAAGAAAAGGAACAGTTGGCAACTCGTGTGGTAAGTTGAACTGAATTTGAATGTGTGTTTATGTCGATAATGGCCACAATTATTGTCATCTAATTTTGTCAACTTTAATATCAGCGAAAATGCTTCATGGACATACTACGAAGGATTAAGCCTCAATTGTTCAAGAATGAGGATAGAATTCCAAGAGGGGTGACATGGTCTAAAGTCCATGTCCAAACGGATGTGTAAGTGTCTATTAAGTTTTTAAACATTCATATATATAATGTCTAAGTTACATGAAGCATGTTGTTAACACCTCTGTAATTTTCTTGTTTTCAGGGACTCGTGTGGTGTTCATGTCGTTTCATGGTTACAGATGTGGGATGCCAAGGAGCAAGAGGATGGATACACAATGCCTAACTACTCCATGGATGACATCCGCGAACTGAAGATTGGCATGTTGTGGTGGTTGGTCAATCATCAAAACAACACACATCGAGACAAAGTGTTGTCGATGATCGGGGACTCCCAGAAGCGGAAGACGAGCCGTTAGGCAGCAATTGTTTAAAACAACATTGTGGTTGTATGACGTTTTTGTTAACGAAATTGTGTAGATCACTTGAGTTCATATTTAGGAGAAATGTTTTGTAAATTTTATGATGTAGGTGTCATGACATTTTAATATGAATGAGAACGACAATTGTTTCTCGCATCTCGTTATTGTTAGTTGTGTGTGCGTGTTCGGAAAATGGGATATAATAACCATATCGAAAAACTAACAACGACATCAGCCCCCACTGACAACTACATTAGCCATCTTTAACAACCATATCACCCCCACCGACAACTACATCACCGTGTTTAACAACCATATCGCCCCCACCGACAACAACATCAACCCCAAATAACAACCATATCGAAAAACTAACAACCATATCGAAAAAAAACTAACAAGTACAAAGGCAAAAAAGTTACAACGCCATCGCCCACCACCGGCAATTACATCAGCCCCCAAAGAATAACCACACGCCTCATCGACAACGCCATCAACCCCACCGACAACCATATCCCCACTAACAACCACATCTTTAACCACCGACAACGCCATCGCCCCCCACCGACAAGTACATCGACCCACCGACAACACCATCGCCCCCATCGACAAGTACATCAGCCCCACTGACAACTACATCAGCCCAAACTAACAACCATATCAGCCATCTCTAACAACAACATCAACCCCAAATAACAACCATATCAGAAAAAACTAACAAGTACATCAGCAAAAAACTAACAACAACATCAACCCCCACTGACAAGTACATCAGCCCCACTGACAACTACATCAGTACCCACTAACAACCATATCAGCCTCCACTGACAACGCCATCAGCCCCCAATGACAACTACATCAGCATCCACTGACAACCACATCAGCCATCTTTAACAAGTACATCAGTCATCTTTAACAACCATATCAGCCCCCACTGACAACAACATCAACCCCAAATAACAACCATATCAGAAAAAACTAACAACAATATCAGAAAAAACTAAACCATATCAGAAAAAACTAACAAGTACATCAGCAAAAAAGTAACAACAACATCAGCCCCCACTGACAAGTATATCAGCCCCCACTGACAAGTACATCAGCCCCACTGACAACTACATCAGTTCCCACTAACAACCATATCAGCCTCCACTGACAACGCCATCAGCTCCCAATGACAACTACATCAGCATCCACTGACAACCACATCAGCCATCTCGTAACAAGTACATCACCATCTTTAACAACCATATCGCCCATCTCTAACAACAACATCAACCCCAAATAACAACCATATCGAAAAACTAACAAGTACATCAAAGCAAAAAACTAACAACAACATCAACCCCTAATCGACAAGTACATCGCCCCACCGACAACTACATCGGTTCCCACTAACAACCATATCGCCTCTCCACCGACAACGCCATCGCCCCCAATGACAATCGAAGGTGGACTATCACCTAGAGGGGGTGAATAGGTGATCTCAAAAATCTTTTCGCGTATGATAGGTGAACGATGAAAGCAGAAGGAAGTAAAGATAATGGACACGAGAAGTTATCCTGGTTCGGCCAAACTCTTCGACCTACGTCCAGGTCCCAGGCACACTCTCTCGGGATTTCGACTATCTTACAAATACAATTACACACTCGTAAACGAAGGATGATCCTTTCACTCTTGGACTCACTCCCCTTACAAGTTGTAATTAATACACCCACACTCAAGATACCTCTATCTTGAGATTTGAACGAATTGTAATAGCAAGTAGTAAAACTCTCTCACGAGTAGATATGATAATGAACACTGAAGCTTAGTATATCCGAAGATATAATTAGAATTCAATTTGAACTATTTGAAAGCTTTATCAATGTATGCACTGGTTCGTCGTTGTTGAATTCAATCCTTCGTGTATTTGTATTGGTTGAAGTTGATGACCGTTGAAGGATTTGAATGTGTCCGTTGGAACATTTGAATATGTCTCGTTAATGGAGCACTGCTACCGCTTACCCATTATCAAATGTCTCTTCGGTTGGGTCATCTTTGTTGCCACCTTGGGTGAAGAGAAACTTTAAAGATGCTTTTCGGTTATGGGTCATTTGAATTATGTCGGCTGTTTCTCCATACTTTCAAGGCCAAGCCTGTCATGCTTTTGAACCAAGATTCAATGTCCGAAATACACTCACGTAGAGATGATTAGTAATGTAATTAGATATAATTAGATTACAAGAATGAGTTTACAGATTCATTCGAGTGTTCTTTGCAGAAACATCGTTCTTTGGCTAATACTCTCGTGTTCTTTATTTGAATGTGGAACCTTGATTAAGAATCTGGAAAAAAACACTTAAGAAGATGATTAATGATATCATAGTTAATGTAGAATGATGTATTGAAGGATTAAAACAATTAACTAGATCATTTAGATAAAATAATCAGTTCTGATGTTAAATTAGTTTTGCTATTCTTCAGAACATACTCGAGAATCACACAGAGAATCAATCCGAAGAATTGAGCAAATTGTTCATTCTCGAGAAGCACTCAAAGAATCATTCTCAGCAGATTGAGTTATTTCGATCGTTCTCGAGAATTACCTAGTGATTCTCGAGAACCATTCTCGAGAATTGCATTTCAATTCTCGAGAGTCCAGAGAAGCAAACTTCGTTAACGTTATCGAGCATTCTCGAGAATTGTTTGCCCATTCTCGAGAACCATTCTCGAGAATGACTTCCTCATTCTCGAGAATCACTTGTAAACCGTAGAGCACCGAAGCGAATATCGATGAAACAAATGAAATACTCGAGAATCCTTTCGATTCTCTGGAACCATTCTCGAGAATTAAAACTTCATTCTCGAGATTTACTTAAAAAACGTAATCACAATGTAGAAGCTTTCTCGACCATTCTCGAGAATCATTTTTCGATTCTCGAGAATCATTCTCGAGAATTGATTCTCAATTCTCGAGAATTACTCGAGAAACAAAGTCCGATTCGCTTCGGTCCGATCATTCTCGAGAGCATTTGGTGCATTCTCCGTAACCATTCTCGAGAATGTAATCCTCATTCTCCGTAATTGCCATGCCGTGATTAACAATTAACGGGTTTTGATAGACATTCTCGAGAATACAAGATCTCGATTCTCGAGAGTTATTCCTGGACATACAACATGATTTTCAAAACTTAAACATTAGTTATCATCAAAACATTTAAGAGCCAACATTCTCCCCCTTTTTGATGATGACAATACAGAGAAGACTTTTGAAAGTTTTGAAAATAGAATCAATGATTAGTAAACCGAAGTAGTTTTCAATGATCACAGAATGCAGCATTTCAATGACTGATGTAATAAAAATCCATTCATAGTTAATATATAATTCACTACACCAAAGTGAACTCCAAAAAAAAATTCCATAGACAGAGATACATTAGAATGGATACATCATAATGGACTAAGCTAGAATCTAGTAAGAAGCCTAAAAACATTCAAGGATCAGTTTGCTGCTGTATTGCTTCCTGTGGTGCTTCATCTTCTCCTTCTCCCCCTTTGTCATCCATCAAAGAAGTGGGAAATAGGTGTTAGAGTAGAAACAGATGGAGGCTCAGGATCGTAGATAACTCGGATCAACAGGAGGTGTAGACACGAATCGTGAGCAAAGTTGAGAGCCCGACGCCGGAGGCGCAGGAACAGATCGACATGGGAATATCGAGGGCAAAGCGGGGAACAAATCTCGGGATCGGAATGGATGTAGTGGTCATAGCAGAGGATTTAGTATGATTCAAGACTCAATAAGAGGGCTTCCAAACAATCTTCCGTCTCGTTGAACCGATTTTTTAATCTCTTGTTGCCGATCATAGAGGATTTAAGAATTCAGTGCATCTCTTTCTTGAGGTTTTCCACCTTCGAGTTCACATGTTGTTCAAGATGAGCATCTACTTTGATCATCTCATTACTTATGGCCTTGATCATTGCTTTCATTAGATTGCCATAAGAGTCCAAACATTGAATTACAGGAGCCATAGCTTCCGAATTGCGAGTTGATCCGAGCTTGGATTGCACGGCTGTGCAAAAGAAGGGCGTAAGTAGAAGAAAGTGCGCTCGTGAAGATTGGCCTTCGTCTTGTGCTTGGATGTTGATGGCTTAGGATCGGTGGTGGACTTGACTTCCTTTTTCCCGCAGCTTCGTAAATGAGATCTTCATGTATAAAAGATGAGTCTTGCCAAATTTCTTGGGAAAAATGGTTTCGTCATTGTCAAGAAGATACCGGATGTTAAACAAGCCCAGAATCCTAGAGACTAGGTTAGGATATGGAACGGTATTCTTCTTGGAAACTTCGAGTTGGATAAAAAGTTGGATATCTCGAAATAACCAGTTTTCCAAGGTTACGTGGTTGCTTGGCCATAATGGAGCCCATCAATTGGTAGTCTTTGTTCACAAAGTGTGTAAAACTACGACCTTTGTTTACTAAATTGCGATCGTAAAGGTACCAAAGGATTCTCGTGGTGTCTCGGCATGTCGATGGCTTGACTTTCAAGGGATTTCCATCATATTGCTTTGTAGGGAGAAGAAGTCTAAAACATTCATGCTCGAGATAATGTGGGAGGATCTTCTCGGAGGATCAATGATACCCTTTAAATGAATTGATAGTGGTCTTTACGTGATCTTAATGGATTTGCCTCTAACATGAGTATACAAAGAGTTTAATCTCACCATCATCGCCTTTTTCTCAACCATATTAAAATAGAAGGTTTTAATAATTTGAGGAGAATATGGGGTCCGGATATCTAGCAACGGCATATAAGACTTTAACCATGGTGAAAGATCCAAATTACACTCCCTCCTAAAGTCATCTAGATTCAACCAGATAAAGAGGACAAAAAGGTCTTCCTTCATATGAAAGAATAAAATTAGGATCAGATGGGATTACCAGAGGAGCTTTACGTAGCCTGGAGGACAATCAAGGACATTGAGTTGCCCAATTAGTTTGGAAGCAAACGGAGGAAGAGTTGAAAGAGGAATCTCATGATGAGTGTGGGGAGGTCTCCTCGAATCCGTTCTTCAATTTCCTTAGTTCTTCTTTCATAAAAATGTGGTTTTGAACTTGAATAAGGCTTGGACGACTTGGTTGTTGCAGTAACATGTGTTTGGACAGAGATTGAGAGAAAGACTTGGATTTTGAGTTTGCATTTTCGTTTGCTTCAGAACTGACGGATTGCGATTTAGGGCAGGAGCTTTCTTTGCTTTTGGCCTTGTCGGATGGCAGAGAGTGAGTCTTGCTGCGAGTCACATGAGGAGAGTCCATGATCGTTA
Source organism: Acacia melanoxylon (assembly GCA_019022615.1). Lineage (NCBI taxonomy): Eukaryota > Viridiplantae > Streptophyta > Magnoliopsida > Fabales > Fabaceae > Acacia > Acacia melanoxylon. The sequence goes on from JAFJYJ010000025.1 coordinate 1,632,077, forward strand.
CCGATTTAGTCTTCTTCTTCGATGGTTCGGTTTCTCCGAAACTTGAACTTTAGGACGATACTTGGTGCGTGGCTTTTTCTTGAGTGGTTGTTCAGAGATTCAGAGGATGAAGATTTCGCCATGGTCTCTCGACAAAGAATCACAGATGGATGATGAGTTTTGGGAGGAAGAAGAGACGAAGAGACGACGGAAAAGACGAAGAGAGGAAAAGCTCTCGAGAGTTAGAAAGAATGAGTCGAGGGAACAGATGCGACGAATGAAGGTTAAGGAAATGAAGGGACGAAACGATGGTTATGAGTGAAACGACACAAGGCCCGGCGACGCTTGGGATCTCCTGCTCGACAATTCTCGAGAATCAAGAATGATTCTCGAGAACCATTCTCGAGAATGACGCTTCATTCTCGAGAATTATCTCGAATTCTCGAGAACATATTTTTCGATACGTTCTTCGGAATGCCTTAGCCATTCTCGAGAATGACATATGTAATCGACATAGAACACCAGATAACAAGCTTCCGATATTTCTCGAGAATGATCCCGTATTCTCGAGAATCTTTAAGTCCGTAAATGATCCTTACCAATCAATACTCGATATTACTCGAGAATGGTTTCAAATTCTCGAGAACGCTTTAGGAAGAACAAGAGAATCTCATGTATCAATTCTCGAGAATGATAACCTCATTCTTGAGAATTATCGCTTTAATATCGCTTTTCCAACGGACCAAAACCCGCAAAAACAACATCTAGAAGCTCCGATGCTTAAGTTAGTTTCCAAACATCATCAAAACATAATTAACAAGATTGAGCTAACATTTTATTTACAATTCATTGGGATTTACCATTCCCAATTCTCTTCGAATGTATGTGAATTGTTCTTTTGCCGGTTTGGTGAAGATATCGCCAAGTTGCAAGTGAGTAGGAATGAACATTACTGTAACATCTTTCTTTTGGACATGATCTCTGATAAAGTGATGTCTAACATCAATATGCTTGGTTCTTGTGTGTTGAACTGGATTCTTTGCTAAGCTTATTGTACTAGTGTTGTCACAGAGGATTGGAATCTCCTGTAGATGAATTCCCAAGTCTTGAAGTTGTTGCTTGAGCCATAGAACCTGAGCACAACAACTTGATGCAGCTACATATTCAGCTTCAGTTGAGGATACGGCCACAGTGGTTTGTTTTTTGCTGAACCATGATACAAGTGATCCTCCAAGAAATTCACACCGTCCACTAGTACTCTTTCTATCAGTCTTGTATCCCGGCGTGATCGAGTCCGAATATGCCACCGTAAATTCTTGTTGACCTTTAGGGAACCAGAGACCCAATTCCTTTGTATCGAAAGATATCGAAAGATTCTTTTGACATGTTCGGCATGCGATTCTTTAGAGCTGATTGGAATCTTGCACACATTCCCACACTAAACCGAATGTCCGGTCTCGCTAGTCAAATAAAGTAGGGATCCAATCATTCCTCTATATTTGGTTATGTTGAAGTCTTTTCCTTTTTCTTCATCGGCATCTAGAGAGGCAAGTTGAGCTCATTGGAGTGTCGGCTCCATTACAATGCTCCATTCCAAATTTCTTGAGCAAATCACGGAGATACTTCGTTTGAGATATAAATATACCATCCTTCCGTTGTTTGATTTGTAAACCAAGGAAGTAGTTCAATTCACCCATCATAGACATTTCGAATTCACCCCGCATTTTCTTGGAAAATTCCTCGCAGAGAATCTTTAGTAGCACCAAAAATAATATCATCCACATATATTTGCACAATTAAGGTCTCATTAAGTTTGTTAGTCTTAATAAACAAAGTTGTATCTGATTTCCCTCGATAAAGCCTTGATCTAATAAGAAATTACTTAATCTTTCATACCAAGCTCTAGGAGCTTGTTTGAGACCATATAAGGCTTTCTTCAAACGATAGACATGATCTGGATGATGATCATTTTCAAAACCAGGAGGTTGTTCAACATAGACTTCTTCCGAATAAATCCATTTAGAAAGGCACTCTTAACATCCATTTGAAAGAGTTTGAATCCTTTGATGCACGCAAAGGCAAGAGTACACGTATTGCTTCCAATCTAGCCTCGGAGCATATGTTTCCTCATAATCAATCCCTTCTTCCCGATTATAGCCTTTGGCAACCAGCCTAGCCTTGTTACGGACTATGATTGCTGATTCATCTCGTTTGTTCTTGAATACCCATTTAGTCCCAATGACCGGATGGTCTTTAGGTCTAGGTACCAAATCCCAAACTTGATTCCTATCAAATTGGTGTAACTCTTCTTGCATAGCTATCACCCAATCATTGTCCGAAAGGGCTTCATCTATTTTAGAAGGTTCTATATGTGATATAAAGGCGTAAAAGTTACTTCATTCAAGGTACTGTTTCTAGTTTTTACACCTTGATTCAAGTCACCTATCACTTGGTCCAGAGGATGATTCCTAATGAACCTCCAAGCTCTAGGTTGAGATTGATCGAGTTTTCTAAATCATTTTGAGGATCAGCCTCGAAAAACATTTTCAGGACTTTCAATAGAAGCAGGAGTAGTTTTTGAGAAGAATTGGTTTTTATCAATGGGTTCATCATCATCCAAAGATTCGTGCGATTTAGATTCACAAAATACTACATGAATTGATTCTTCAACCGAACGAGCGCTTATTGAAGATTCTATATGCTTTACTTCTAGTAGAGTATCCGAGAAAAATACCTTCATCGATTTGGGATCGAATTTTCCCAGCATTGTCCTTACCATTGTTATGCACGAAGCATTTGCAGCCAAAGATATGAAGATGAGCCGATTTGGTTTCCTTCCTTTGTAGAGTTCGTAAGAAGTCTTATTGAGCTTCTTTTTCGAGATATGCTCGATTGGCAATATAGCCGGCCGTGCTCATTGCATCCGCCAAGTAAGACTTGTGAGGTCTCGATTTTCATTCAATAAGGCACGAGCCATTTTCGTGAGCACTCGATTTTTTCCTTTCCACCACACCATTCTCGTCGTTGTGGTGTTCGGGAGCCGAGAAATTATGATTGATCCCGTGAGCATCACGCTGCAATTCTCTCGAACGCTTGATTTTCGAATTCACCTCCATGATCCGTTCTAATAGCCGTAATGCAAATACCTTTTCATTTTGCACCTTATTGGCAAACACAATAAACAGATCAAATGTTTCATCCTTAGAAGATAAGAAGATAGTCCAAGTGAACCGAGAGTAATCATCTACAATGACTAGAGTATACAAATTGCCACCAAGGCTTTTAACTCTTCTGGTCCAACCAAATCCATATGAAGTAATTGAAGAGGTCGATTGGTCGTGATTTCAGTTTTATTTTTGAAAGATGATTTAGTTTGTTTACCTCTTTGACAGAATCACAAATCATGTCATTTTTAAAACGAAGTTTAGGCAAACCAAGAACTAAATCTTTCCTTAGCGCCTTATCCGGTTGGAACATGTTCACATGAGCCGACGCTTATGCCCATGCCCAACTATCTTCTAAATTGCTAACAAAGCATTTTTCGTAGTCAATTTTAGGTAAATCTAATGTATAACAATTTCCTTCTCGAGGAGCTTTAAATAATACCTTCGGTTTACCTTTATCAATGGAAGATCATCTTTGTTGACAATGAGACATTCTTCCGAGTCAAAGATAATCCAAGTTGTTCTTATCAAAGACTTTGACTCACACTTAGGAGATTATGGCGGAGACCTTCAACAAGATACACGTCTTTGATCTCGAGGTCCATCTTTTGTACCAATCTCTCCAATTCCGAGAGATCTTTCCGCATTGGTTTCCTCCAAAAGTAACTTTGCCACCATCTTTTGATCTCATTGCAACGAATTTGGATTGATCTCCGTCATGTGTCCGGAGCATCCACCGTCAATGTACCACTTGTTGGTTCTTGATGCTCTCGAGACAAACCTATAATTCGAATAAGATTAAGTTTTAGGTACCCAACGTTTCTTGGGTCCTTTCGGGTTAGCTCCTACTCGGGGAAAGTATAAGTTCCCTTAGGTACCCATTGGTAATTACCAAATGTGTTTATCTCTTCGATTCTTTCTATGAAAGCATGATGAAGTAGAGTGTCCTTTTCGATTACAATAGTTACAATGAGCAAACGGATTTGAAGTATGAACGATTTCGGGAAGTAGTTCAAATAAGATTTTCCGCGCTTTCTTTTTGCCTTTCCTTTTGTCAAAGATAGGATTATATCCTATGCCCGACCGATCATTTGTAATTCTTTGAGTTTTCGAATCACATTGAGCATTTCACTTCCCTTAGTGAATTTCTCAAGTGTTTTCGTAAGATGAAGATTTCTTTTCTCTAAATCCTGCATTCATCACGATAAGATTTTCACATGAAAGGTTTTCAACACGTAGTTTGAGAGTTATATTCTCCTTTTTCAGGGCAAAACATTCATCCACAACCTTTTCAAATTCAGATTGAATTTCATTATATTCATCAAATAATTCATTATAGGTTGGTTGCGAATCATGTACCTCATTGTTGTTTTCTCGCTAGCTCTTCTTCTCCGCCACCGACGTACGTTGGCGATCTCTTTCTCTTCTTCGCTTTCTTCGTCCGAGGAGCCATCTCCCCATATTGCCGATACATAAGCCCTTTTTTGAATTGATAGTGCTTCTTCTTTTCTTTGTCATGTCTTTTAGTTGAGGACATTCGACTTGTAATGTCCCGGCTTGTCACATTCGTAATGAGATGATTTGGTCTTTGCCTCCGAATTCATGTCTCGTTATTTGTGTCACCTTTTTGAAATCTGTTTCGAAGCCTCGATCTTTTTGTAGAACTTCTTGAATCTTCGAACAAACATGGCCATCTCGTCATCGTCCTCTTCATCTTCTTTTTTTCTTCTTTTTCCTTTATAGTGTTAAGAGCAATTCCTTTGTTCCGATCGCCGTTAACATTATCTAGGTCCTTTTTGAATTTCGCTTGCTTTCATATTCAGACAAGCTTCCAAATAATGCAAAGAATCGAAACCATTGATTCTCCACGAGCCTCCTCCTATTGCAGTTGACTTTAGCTTCCCGAGTCTTTTGTCGAACATTGAGAATCTTCCGACTCGAGGACCTTGATCGTAGTTTTTACCCAGAGCCGCCAATTGATTTGTCAAATGAGTATATCTCGAGTTGGAACTCGGCCATGGTTTCTCCCGACTTCATTGCATAAGTCATACTCAGTGGTCAGAGTATTGATACGATTTTCCTTGATGCCGGAAGTGCCTTCATATGCAATCTCCGAGCCTTCCACATTTCTTCTTCGTAGCGGTTGACAGATTGCATATTCGAAAGTACTCCTTTTGATCGAGAGCACTCAAGCATCAAAATAGCCTTACTTGTTGAGAGTGACATTCTTCTTATCATTCTCATCGAATTCAGACTTTCGTCTTTGGAACAGTAGATTCCTCCTTCAATCTTTATAGGTACATAGTTTCCAATTTCTATCACTTCCCGTAGACCATATTCGCAGCCATTACGAATACTCGAATTTTCCTTTCCGAAGGAGTAGTTTTTCTCCGTTGAATCCGGGGGTCGATTAATGGAGGCACCATCGGTAATATTCCTTCCATGATCTTTCTCGGGATGTTAAGCCCAACCGAGAAACCAGCTCGATACCAAATGAAGGTGGACTATCACCTAGAGGGGGTGAATAGGTGATCTCAAAATCTTTTTCGTATGATAGGTGAACGACGAAAGCTAAAGTAAGGAAGTAAAGATAATGGACACGGAGAAGTTATCCCGGTTCGGTCAAACTCTTCGACCTACGTCCGGTCCCGCACACTCTCTCGGGATTTCGACTATCTTACAAATACAATTACACACTCTGTAAACGAAGGATGATCCTTTCACTCTTGGACTCACTCCCCCTTACAAGTTGTAATTAATACACCCACACTCAAGATACCTCTATCTTGAGATTTGAACGAATTGTAATAGCAAGTAGTAAAACTCTCTCACGTGAGTAGATATGATAATGAACACGAAGCTTAGTATATCCGAAGATATAATTAGAATTCAATTTGAACTATTTGAAAGCTTTATCAATGTATGCACCGGTTCGTCGTTGTTGAATTCAATCCTTCGTGTATTTGTATTGGTTGAAGTTGATGACCGTTGAAGGATTTGAATGTGTCCGTTGGAACATTTGAATATGTCTCTGTTAATGGAGCACTCGCCGCTTACCCATTATCAAATGTCTCTTCGTTGGGTCATCTTGTAGCCGTCACCTTGGGTGAAGAGAAACTTTAAAGATGCTTTTCGGTTATGGGTCATTTGAATTATGTCGGCTCTGTTTCTCCATACTTTCGGTGCAGGCCAAGCTTTGTCATGCTTTTGAACCAAGATTCAATGTCCGAAATACACTCACGAGATGATTAGTAACAGAATTAGATATAATTAGATTACAAGAATGAGTTTACAGATTCATTCGAGTGTTCTTTGCGTAAACATCGTTCTTTGGCTAATACTCGTGTTCTTTATTTGAATGTGGAACCTTGATTAAGAATCGGAAAAAAACACTTAAGAAGATGATTAATGATATCATAGTTAATGTAGAATGATGTATTGAAGGATTAAAACAATTAACTAGATCATTTAGATAAAATAATCAGTTCCGATGTTAAATTAGTTTTGCTATTCTTCGAACATACTCGAGAATCACACAGAATCAATCCGAAGAATTGAGCAAATTCGTTCATTCTCGAGAAGACTCAAAGAATCATTCTCAGATTGAGCAATTTCGGATCGTTCTCGAGAATTACCTAGTGATTCTCGAGAACCATTCTCGAGAATTGCATTTCAATTCTCGAGAGTCCAAGTAGACAAGCAAACTTCGCACGTTATCGAGCATTCTCGAGAATTGTTTGCCCATTCTCGAGAACCATTCTCGAGAATGACTTCCTCATTCTCGAGAATCACTTGTAAACCGAGAGCACCGAAGCGAATATCGATGAAACAAATGAAATACTCGAGAATCCTTTCGATTCTCGGAACCATTCTCGAGAATTAAAACTTCATTCTCGAGATTTACTCGTAAAATGTAATACAATGTAGAAGCTTTCGACCATTCTCGAGAATCATTTTCTCGATTCTCGAGAATCATTCTCGAGAATTGATTCTCATTCTCGAGAATTACTCGAGAAACAAAGTCTCGATTCTCGCTTCGGTCCGATCATTCTCGAGAGCATTTGGTGCATTCTCCAAGAACCATTCTCGAGAATGTAATCCTCATTCTCCGAATTGCCATGTCCGTGATTAACAATTAACGGGGTTTTGATAGACATTCTCGAGAATACAAGATCTGATTCTCGAGAGTTATTCCTGGACATACAACATGATTTTCAAAACTTAAACATTAGTTATCATCAAAACATTTAAGAGCCAACAACAACTACATCAGCATCCACTGACAACCACATCAGCCATCTTTAACAAGTACATCAGTCATCTTTAACAACCATATCAGCCCCCACTGACAACAACATCAACCCCAAATAACAACCATATCGAAAAAACTAACAACAATATCGAAAAACTAAACCATATCGTAAAAAACTAACAAGTACATCAGAAAAAAAGTAACAACAACATCAGCCCCACTGACAAGTATATGCCCCCACTGACAAGTACATCAGCCCCACTGACAACTACATCAGTTCCCACTAACAACCATATCAGCCTCCACTGACAACGCCATCAGCTCCCAATGACAACTACATCAGCATCCACTGACAACCACATCAGCCATCTTTAACAAGTACATCAGTCATCTTTAACAACCATATCACCCCACCGACAACAACATCAACCCCAAATAACAACCATATCGAAAAAACTAACAATATCGTAAAAAACTAACAACCATATCGAAAAAACTAACAAGTACATCAAAGAAAAAGTAACAACAATATCAGCCCCCACTGACAACTACATCAGCCCCCACTGACAACTACATCAGTTCCCACTGACAACCACATCAGCCATCTTTAACAACTACATCAGCCATCTTTAACGACCATATCAGCCAGCTATAACAACCATATCAGAAAAATAACAACCATATCAGAATATGTGTAACATATATTTGTCAACATCATTTACATTTGTAACAAAGTATGAATATGTGTACATAAATGACACTTGGATACAATTGTGACAACAATATCCAACCTTCATTTACAACACCCAATGCATCTACAAATTCATAATGACAACATCACACACCATCTCCAAAAATAATATGGTGTTGATTTCTATCTAAAGCCATATACGACAAAAGAGTGTGAGACGCAATGCCCAAAAAGAAACACCCAAGGCACCATCGATGATCAACTTGGATTTGGATTCTTGCAAGTCCTGACGGAGTGTCCTTGCTCATGGCATCTACCACAATGATAATCCTTCTTGTTTTGGAACCGAGATTCCCGCTTTTTTTGGCGGTCTACTCCGCCGCCCTTGTAGTAATGGGGGCTCCAAGAAAGTCTCTGTTAGCATTTGTGTCACGCGTAGGCGCATCAACACGGACGATCATGTGTTGCAATTGGCCGCATGCTGTGTGCATAAATTTGCTCTTGTGCTGAAAGTGTAAAGCAATCATCCACGAATGTGTACACATTACCATTAAGTACCTTAATTGCTGCACATGCATGTGGGCAAGGTAGTCCACTCATTTGCCATGCCAAACAAGAGCATTCTTTTGCAACCACATCAACTTTCACATAAATTAAGGCATCACCGCGTCTAGTTTCAACCAAAAACTGGTTCTCCCCATAATATCTAGCATGCATATTTTCGTAAAGTTGACATGTTGCAACAATTTTTTTCTATGTTGGGTCCCACACCATTTTTCCAATTCACAAAGCCATCTTGCTTGCAAGCAACTTCGCAGCCAACTTCTCCCTATGCTCATGTATTAACATTGACACAGTGTGCGTCCGCTCTTTCACCATCCATGCATTGAACGATTCAGCAATGTTAGTGGTTATGTTATCCCACCTTTTCAAAGGAAACTTGCTCAAAGCCCATTGATCAACGTCCCCATGAGTCTCAACCCACTGTGCCAATGCTGGATTGAACGATTTTAATTTTCCCATCGCAACAGTGAAGTCTTCAGCCAGCCTTGCGTACGCAATTCCATCGAGGAGGTGCAATGCAGTATCCTTGCTATTCCCAGAGGTACGTGGCATCCGTTTCATGATTTTAAGGAACTCTGCACTATAATTTTCCTTAACATGCCTATAACAAAATGCATGTTTGTCGGTGCCAAATATATCTGCTACAGCCCCAATAATGGAATTATTCCGATCAGACACAATTGTTATCATCAACGATCCTATAATCTGTTTTACATTATTTAGAAACCAAGCCCAATCATCATACGTCTCACCATTGACAATGGAATATGCTAAGGAAACATTTGGTTGTCTCGCATCATACGCACAAGCTGACAACATTGTTCCCCTATAAGGGCCACTCAGATGACATCCATCTATATAAAGTATTGGCCGACAACCATCTACAAAACCTTTTATAGAACAACCATAGGCAATAAATAGCCTCTTAAATCTGTCATTACCGACCCTTCCCATTTTGCAATCAGACGGATCACTCTCCATGAGTCCGCCACACATCCAAGGAATAACCTTGTAAGAGTCCTCTACTCGTCCATGTAATTGCCTCACCGTCGTTCTTTTGCACAATATGCTTGACGATAATTTAGGCGTACCCCATACTCGCTATACAAGTCCGTTCGAATTTCATTAGATGTCTTCTCAATATTATTTCTCAAACCATCAATTACAATCGATGATGTCAAGCTACACTTGGGTGGATGAGATACAATAAGGCTATCCCGTGCATGGTGTATGTGTTCACTTCGTATGATCTAATGATTAGGAACTTCGGTATCTTGACGTTCTCGGTGAATATGCACCCATGTACCGGGGACAACTATCAACCTTGCACTTCACTATTATCTCGCTTTGGCTTGTTCTTGACAAATTTGTATGAAAACTTGTGTGCAATGCTATATTTGTACAATGTTTCACTGGAGGGTCACAAAGCATTTGCAAACATTTGTCCTTTTCCCATAATCAAATCCTTCCATTTATAATGATTCATTTCAAAGCGAGCTTAATGGCACACTTTGCGAAGAACACGTTAATGATGGCAACTCTTGAATTTCATTAAACATTTGAGGGGAGACATAGACAACCCAGCTGGACCTCCAAAGACTTGATCCCTCCTGCGACAAACAACAATTATTAGTGCAAGTAATGAGAACCAAGTAATGACAATTAGTATACGAACAAATTACGTTTCTTAACACAACTACACTTACACTTCTTGTTCTTCCATTTGAACATTTGTACGTTGTGGTATATTGTCATTATTCCCATTTTCTTCAATGTACACATGACAATATGTTTCATTATACCTTATTAAATGTTCTACCCTTCATCATCTACAAGATCAACAAATGTAGATGTATCCATACTAAGCTTGCACTTCATGCAAATTTCAGTATTTTCTTCCCCAATTAAAGATGCTATGATTCTTAGCAACTCCTCGTACGTTGTTCCTTCCTTGATGCCTCTTGTTCTTACCATTCCACCAATATAATCACTACCTTGTCCTACCCCCTCTACAAAGTTACCCCTACATGGAAGTAACATAACAAGTTCTTCGCTAAGTATCGGCCATCTTTAACTATGATCTGCAACATAAAGTTAGTATTAACAAGTTAAGCGACCATATTAAAAACTACAACCGAAAGTATTAACAACTAAAAGCGTAGGTATTAACAACTATCTCATATCAGCGTTTTCACATTCAATCATTCCCACCAACAAACAAACCCCTCTCGTTTCCATGCTTGAAAAAAAGAGCAACCTACCCTACAACAGCGTTTTTCACTTTCATCTCGCATTAACAACTTAAACAGCCATATTAACAACTAAAAACCGAAGGTATTAACAACTAAAGCGTAGGTATTAACAACTATCAAATTTCAACGCTTTTTCAGCCTTCATTCCTTGATCACTTTTAACCATTCCCACTCAAATACAGACCTTTCCCTCTCGTTTTCATGCCCAAAAAAGAGCAAGATTTTAACAACACAACACTAGATTGATTAAATACGAAGTAGCATGGTGATTATGATATCTTAATCAAAATATTAGCATTTCTTACATAATTCCTACCCGATAATAGCATAAGTGAGGTGAAGCTCCAACCTTTCAGGTCAACCAACCTTCGATGAAAAAATGACGATTTAATGTAAAGAATATATGATTCTTGAGTTCAGACTGTAATGAAATGGATGATCAGAATACTCCTAAGGATAAACGACGGAAGAGGGAAGTGGGAAGAGGGAAGAAGGAAGAGAAGGGTAAACGATTGAGGAGATAGGTGAGGATCAGTCGAAACCCATGTCCAAGCCAGCTTTTTCTTCATTCTGAATCTAATGTCACGTTTTAGCGCCAAAAGCAGATGACGTTTTTACTCCCGAGGGTGTGTGGGTAATTTTGGTTTATAACTTAATACATATAAAGGCCTTAGGGCCTTTTTGAGGATTCACCTATTCTATGGGCCTTTTTTGGGATTATTAGGCCTAAAGGGGCCCCCATATGAATTTTCCCTTTTTTAAAACACCTAGTGATTTTCTTTAATTCTTCAATTCTCTCTTTTTGATTATGGTTGAGAAAGTATCAATAGGGACAAATTAAAAAAACGTTGACAAATAAGAAAACTATATCTTATATTTAGAACCTAGACCAACTTTCTAAATATTTCTTATATTAAAGACTAGAGGAGTATTAAGTCATAGTATTAACATTTATGGATAATTATTTATATAGTGAAAGAAAGTGACTAGGAATGTTCAACGAGAATTTCAATGGTACGTATCCACGTTTTAAGCCACAAGTTTAGAAGATAAAAGAAGTCCTCAGGTTGAGTTTAAATTAGGAAATCCTTCTTTTCAACCCTATCAAACGCTTTTGCATGTACCGTGTTGTTTAAAACACCCAATTTCGCCAATAAAAGCTAGTTCGGGAAATATAGGGGTTGGCTTATATGACTGTAATTCTGTGAGTTAATATTGTTGGTAGGCGATCTGTAAGTATCTTTATCAGTTCTTTTTGAGCTCAGTCAGAGATAGTCCTATCTCCAATGAGCTTAGGACCCAACTCATAAAGGCATGCCCTGGTCTTATAGGTGAGTCTTAGGATTTAACTCATAAATTTGTTGGTATAAAAAAAGGGTTAAGGTGTAGATCTACCTATAATTATTTTTGTCAAATTGCACATGGCACCATAAAATTTTTCAGGATATAAAAATACACATTAACTTTTTAAAACAGTGTAAAAATGACAAACTGTTAATTTCATTTGGGCAAAATGTACGTGATTTTATGTTTGTGGGACCCACAACATTTCTCTCTACGTAAAAGTAAAATTCTCAATTTCTTGTCAATCATATAAGAAGATAGAGGAAAATACAGATATAAGAAATACAAACGTCACTATTATAATTACCAGTGGCATAACACAGAAGTTATTATGACCACTAAACACGGTACACACAGGCACATAGCGCACATGCTCCTACACAGACAATTAAACCCATCCATGGATCAACTCATTTAGATTGAACTGACAAGAACATCATGATCAGATTCTTTGATGGAAGCGACAGCCTTCAAGCGAGAAGAATCACAGTTAACAAAGTTACACTGAGACCTTATTTCACCTTGAGTTCCAGTCAAGGGGCTAATATTACCCATCTTGATCATGGAAGCAGCAAACTGTTTGAAGAATAGGGCTTGGTTGGCGGCGAAGCTATTGACGATGGCGACGGTGTCTGCGCCCGAAGTGGAGAACAAGACCTGGTCACTGTTAAGGAGGCCCCTGTGAAGTTGAAGGTTGTTGTAGTAGTTCTTGTCGAACGTGTCAGGAGTGGTCGGATCTAAGTTGGCCAAGTTGGATCCGTCACCATTTTGAGGGCAGATTCTGCTTAGGGTTTGAAGATATCTTGTGTTGAGGTTAGGATCTGGCTGGCCTGTGCTACTGAAATTGTATACCCTGTCCTGAAAATTTCTGCAGTGTGACCTTCCAAACGTGTGAGCACCTGAAGAAGTAAAGCCAAATATATATTTCATTTATATAAAATAAAGCAGAAGAAGAAAATTCAACACATAAACAAAGCGAGCGCGTGCACATATATATGTGTGTGGGGTTAGGGTTCAATTTTGCTTCTGAATTTTTTTGCATAGGAACAACACGCATTCAGAAGTTTTTGATGGGCTAATTTCATTTTGAAAGTATTTAAAAAAAGAAGAAGGAGTAAAGTCACTTTAACGCGCATTCGAAAGTTTTAAATATTTTTAAGGGTAAAAAGCGATAATACACATGTTTTTGTTTCATGAGCGTTTCAAAGACCACGAGAAATTTTTTGGACCAATTTTACACACGTGGTTAGCTTTGGGAGCAAAAGTCACATGAGGGGTTAGTTGGACCGTTAGGTCAACAGTTAGTTTGGATGGCCATCGTTGTTACGCCGACGCGTGGACGCCAAATAAGAAGAAATCTGAGGTGGAAATTTTTTTTTAAAAAAATAATACTCCCCCCTCCGCGGCGGGCCCCACCACGCCAAAAGTCACATGTGTGTGTAAATGTAATATACCAGAGAGGGCCACGAGATCAGTAGTGTTGAGGCCCTGAACAAGGAAGGCGGCTTTGAGCTCAGTCAAGTTGAAGGAAGGAGGAGGAAGGTTTGAATTTGCCAAGGTTCGGTTGGCTGTTGTGCTGTCCCTTCGTCCCAGCGGAACTTTCCACCCGTTTCCTTCAGTCTGCATTATTATTCAATAACATGTTTCTCAATCATGTTCCTGGCTGACAACTTCCACTTTTAATTTTCCCCACATCCAATATATGTGTAATATGTGTAATACATACACACACATCCAGTTTCCTTTTTTAAAGAAAAGTAAAGTGCATGCACCCCTACCCCATAAAGAGATATATATATATATATATATATATATATATATATATATATATATATATATATATATATATATATATATGCTAATAATTGACACATCCATTACTCTATTAATCAACTACCAAGAAAATTTACTTTCCCTATGGGCTTGACTACATCATATCAATGTGGTTGAGTTATATATATATATGCTAATAATTGACACATATATCCATTACTCTATTAATCAACCACCAAGAAAATTTACTTTCCCTATGGGCTTGACTACATCATATCAATGTGGTTGAGCCAGCATTTAAGAATGAGAGGGACAGAGATTAAAAGAGACATATGATACAATGTTCACATGAATTCTGAGAGACAAGCATGGTCTGTTATGGCTTCTGCCACTTCCCGTCTCTCTATCACTGAACTGTGTCCTATTTAATTATAAGGTAGAAGGGAAGATTTTTTTAGTTCTATTCATAAAGATACGTAATCAAATTTTTCATATATATGTATAATTTTACCATTCATTACTTATTGTGTAGACAAACCTCGAGAACGCCTCAAGTAAGGTTGTTCCAGGAAGATCAAACCCCGAATAATCATGCAAATAATAGAAAGGCGGCTCCCCATATATACTCATGGGTTACAATAATGTATATCATTAAACAGTGATAAAGCTGAAAAGATATTGAATTTTAAAATAGAGTTAATGAGATTTACTCTATGTTTGGACCGAGAGAAAATCATGAGAGAAATAATACTAGAAGGGAAAACTCCCCTCTATTTTTGGAAATTTTCAAACCTAGTATTCCCTCATATCCCCCCCCCCCCCAAAAAAAAACTTTTCTCTCCATTCAAACAAAGGTTAAGGTTTTTCTTATTTTGAGGCAAAACATGTTGGTAGTGACTTGTACAAAGAATCAAAGGATCGAGTACATGGTATATACTGCTAGATCTAGTCCTATTTATAAGACATTTCCAACTTATTTTTCACAGACAAAAAAACTTAAACTTCATTCATTAACTCTTCCATAAAATTCAATAATTTCTCAACTTTACCCTATTTAATACTACCTCCGGTCTTAATTATAAGACTTAGTTGACTTTTTTTTTGAGAGATTAAGAAAGTTAAATAAGTTACTTAATACTTTCATGTGTTGTGTATCCTTAGATTATATATTAGTTTATTAGTCAAACTAATTAGTTTGAAGAAAAATAAAAATACTCTAAAGTAATTTAATTAGCTTCCTTAATCTCCCTAAAAAAATCAACTAGATCTTATAATTAAGACCAGAGGGAGTATACAGTATACTTCATGAGAATAAAGTCAATAAAATAATAAATAAAGAGTAAAATTGTACATTCTTATATAAAAAAATTATCTCTCTACCTGTAAATAGAACCAAAAGAATATAGTGCAAAGTTGGCTCTCAACATTTTTTCAAAAAAGAGTATGGTTGAATTGTGTGTGTATGGGTGAGAGGAATTAAGATGGATATATAGAAGAAGCATATATAGTACCAAAAAGACGGAGACTTCAGCAGCAAGGGCGAGAATATCGGCACAAGAGACGGTGGCCGGGCACGCTTCTTCCACCGCCTCTTTGATGTTGTTGACGACGTCAAGCCCTCTGATAGAGTCAACATTTGGAAAAGCATCTTGCTCGCTGTCTATTGTGTCCGTCTTGTTCAACAATATCCTCATATCACAACCCTGCATTATGCCCCACCACACCGATATGTTCCGTTACATTTAATTCAAAACAAGTTGAAACTTATTAAGTTATTATCAAGCTTTCCAAGTATATAAGCCACCCACTTTAATTTCGTTGAAATTTCCACTGAGCGTATGTGATCAAGAGACATTAAGAGAAGACTTGTAACAAGAAGCGAAAGAGCAGAGAAATAAACTCGGACAAGATCCATCCAACTCTTAATTATTGTCCATCCTTTCCATTTTAATATTATTTTAAAGGGGTTTAAACTTCTCATGTTGCATGAGAAGAAAAAGATTCTTACACACACATGAAATGACGGGACCCACACACACACACACATATATATATATATATGGGTATCACCTGTGTGTAGTATGAGAAATACACTTATCTTACAACATGAGAAGTGTTTTTCCCTATTTTAAATTAAAGTTAGATCTACGCATTTCTCAGCTTTATTAAAGTATCATCTCGGCAATATCCAAGTTATTATGATCTTGGACAGTGTATATTTAATGGGAAAAATACTTCTCATGTTGTAGGAGAAGTGTTTTCTCATGTTACACACACATGAAATGGTGGGACCCACATATATATATAGTTAGCATTATATATATATATACATATATGTGGGTCCTACCATTTCATGTGTGTGTAGGAGAAGTATTCTTCTCATGTAACATGAGAAGTTTAAACCCCATATTTAATATATATAAATGGTTCTTTTCATACAGATTAAGCTCAAAACAACAAATAAAAACTTTACTAAAATAGTAACAGTCATAGTTAAGTCTACTAAGACCTCTCTCACCTTCACCATCAAAATAATCACATATATAACAGAAAATTAGTTCATAAAACTCTATCAACATTACTCTTCAAATAATGCCTGTAATAACTCAAACGGCCTTCATCATGACCACAAAAAAAGTTTTAAGCTATGTTTGGATAGAAAGAAAAGTGGGAGGGAAGACTAGGAAGAAAAACTTCCAAAAATGGGAAAAAATTGCTAACTTTTGGAGTTTTTCCCTCATATTTTCTTTTCCTTCCTAATTTTCTCTCCATCTAAGTATAGAGTTAGATTCAACTTTAAAGTATCCGCTATTCAATACAGGACTTGTGGTTAACCTTAAAAAATAGTACATTAGAAGAGCATGTAGAGAGAAAGTGAAGGAGATGAATGAAGAAGAAGAAGAAGAACTTGCTTGGACAAAGCAATCATGGAAGTGAAGCCTGACGAGACTGGCACCAATACGAGGATCAGAGTCTAAAGCATTATCAACAACCTCTCGTACTATGGCATGCACCGTAGGACATGATTCTTTGTAAAACGAAGGATCTAACTGGCCGTACGAAACTGATATTGTTCCTGCGAACACCACAAATGCAAAGCATAGAGCTGCCACAGAGACACGAAGAGAACTCATACTTACTAAGCTTATTTTTCTCTCTGTGTTTGTGAAGTGTTCTTGTGTGTTCTGAGAGCTCTTCATGAGCGTTTATTTATAGAGGACAAATAGTGGGTCGGTTTGGCACCATGATCTTGATTGATAATTATGGTGATGGGTTAATTACAAAGGTAATATAATATTGTGGTCCCCAGTCGAGCTAGGTCACAACAATGGTGTAGCAAGTAACCTAATTAGTATTAAGACATTTATTTAGGGGTGTTTATGATGCCCAGCGCCCTGTCCGCCCGCCCGCGCCATCGAAAAATCGCCTTGAAAGCCTTGAAGCGAAAGCAGCCCAGCGGGCACAGGCGGGTGGCATTTTAGGGCGGGCATCGGCATGGTATGTACGCGCCCGCCCGATAGTTATATATATATATTGGGGCCTTGATGCAACCTCTAAGGGTTTTGGATGTCTACAAGGCTTTAATTCCTATTTTTTGATGCCTTGTATTTAATGGATTATGGACTATTTGTTGATGCCTTATTAAGACATATGGTTGTCTTTTTAATTTTAAGACTTAATTTATATACTTATATTGAAATATTCAAAAGTGTAGAATTATGGATATTAATTAATTTTTCAGTTACTTGAGCTATTTTTTTCACATAAGGTGTGGCAGGGTATCCCACTTGGGCATGGAAGGGCCGCCCTGCCCAGCCCATTATTGCCCTGCCCAAAAATGTTAGGGCTTCTATCGGGCGTACGGCCGGCAAGGGCTACATTTTGCCGCAATGATCTTTCGGCGACGGGCATCGGGCAAAGAGTCTCGCCCTCGCCCAACCCTACCCATGAACACCCCTACATTTATTCATAGACAAATTTTCTTTCTAGAAATAATACCTCTAGTCGTTAATAAAACCTCCAATCATAAATATAAAATCTAATTGACTTTTTTACCGATACTAAAAATACTAAATAATTATTTTAAAGTATTTATATTAATGGGTTTTTTTCAAGCTATTTTATCTAATTTATAAACTGATATAATCTAATATTACTCAGGATATGTTATGATCCAAAAACTTATTTGTCTTTTTAGCTTCATTTTTTTAAAAAAAGTCAGCTATATCTTTTATTTAGGAATATTAGAGGAATATATGAGAATTGTGTGGTCCCTGATAATGACTAACCCATGCCTTATATATTTATGGTCATCTATAGTGGGCGGCCATAATAGATAGTACATATGATTTAGTTGAGGAATAGCGTGCTGTTTGTTAACTGTGAAAATTATAAAAATGATTCGTTTTCATTCTTTTTTATATATAATTTTTAATTTCACTAAGACTTGTGATCTTTTTCTTATTTGATTAAAGGGTATAAACCCTTTATTTTGAGGCTAAAAATTTAAAGGATTTCCACATTTCTTAACAAACGCGTTTTTGGGAATTGAAACTTGTATCCACTCTTTTACAGAATAAGGTTGCTTAGGGTCTCAACCTCCTGCCATCGATACATATGGTCACCCCATATGCCAATTTTGAATTGACCGGCGCGCAGCTTCCTTAATTAAGAGGCGTGTTCAACTTTCTCTCTCTAAATTTTTATATATAATAAGAGATTTAATTTTTCGTTTTTAAGAAGAAGGTCACTATCTGCTATGAAAAAATACAAATAAACGAAACACAAAAGTTAAGGTCTGTAGGATAGTCAGACTCCCCAAAAACAAAAACGGGGGAATTTGAACGCATGCTAAAAGCTAGATGCCCCAACTTTAAAGATATTAATAAGTCAAATAAAAGTCTAGATAATTAATTTCAAGGATAATTTGAACACTTGCCCTTGATCTACACAAGTTAGGACTTAGGAGCTTCAACACCCCCCAATAAATAAATAAATAAATAAATAAGTTTCTTAATGATTTTTGCCAACTCAAGTCGGTGAATATACGTTTTTTTTTTTTAAAAAAAAAAAAAAAACACACACACACACACACACATGAGTATTTAAACATTAATGAGAAAATAATAATTCATCTTAATTCTTTCAACAAATTTTTTTCAAGAATAAGTTATATGAAGAATTAATAACATATATCTAAAATGGAGGCAAATACTCTTGGATCTTTATTAGAAGGCATTTCCTAACCATAAGGGTAGCATTTAGTTGGGTTCCTTAAGTATCTATTTTGGAGTTCAATATGTAGCAGTGTATATAGAGAGGATCTTTTGGCCAACTCTAAATTCCCTTCGAGAAGTCTACGGTCAAAGAGATAAGTCACCGTTAACAGTGCTAATAACTGGGCCTACCAAAAACAAAGAAGGCCCTTCCAAGAAAGAATAGGTGGTCTTCTTATAAATCATCAAATACAGTACTACCTTTGATCCTTAATATAAAACTCAGTTGACTTTTTTAATAAATGTTAAATAAGTTAATTAGTTAATCATAACATATGTTGTTTATCATTTGATCATATATCAGTTCATAAGTCAAATAAATTAGTTTGGCATAAAAAGAAGATAAATATAAATAATCTAAAGTAATTTATTTAGCTTCATCAATCTCTCCAAAAAAGTCAACTGGGTCTTACATTAAGGATCAGAGATACATAGTAGTATTAAATAAATTTTTTAATATTACATTTATTGAAAGGTCAACACTTTAAATGCATTTTTTCTTGGGAAAATCCCATATAAAGATGGTTGAATTACTCAAATTCTAATTTGAGTTACTAAACTTAACAAATTATTAATTAGATTATGTGACACAATTAAAGATTTAGAATTTGAGTCAAATTACCTCTATATCCCTTAGTTAAATTTTTTTTTAAAAAAAAAAGCAAAATTGGAAATAGAACAATATTGTTTACGTGCTACGTAGAAATCCTAACATAGAAAATTCACTGAAAATCGACAAAGAAGGCTACAATAAGTTGGTTCTAATATTAAATCTTCATTCGATAATCCTTTTTAGTTAATATTTGCTAAATTCGGATTGAGCTTTCCGTTGCAAGTAATCTTCAATCCCAGTTTTTCCTACTTCTTGGCAAATCATGTCTAGAACAATCATTCTTGCAGTGAAAAGTGTAACACCCCGTTTATTAAAGACGTTTTCTCGTCGTATTTTGATCAAAGTAGAGCGTCAAAAAAAAAATTTCGATTTAAAATGGAAACAGAGTCACTGAATAACATTCATAATGATATGTCTGGTAGTCATAAGTAGTACATTCATCCAAAATTTTTAAACTAAATAGACAACAATTTTATTTTCTTCATCACCCTCTCTACGCCGGCTCCTTACCCTTCACCTCGTCCCGAACACCTCGAGATCCTGAAGCAATATTAACAGCTGAGATCCAATGCCCATTGGATCTCAGGTAACGGTTAACCTCATGCTTATGTAAACAGTATATGCATGACAAATATTCAACATTTCACAGTATAAAACACATTCCAACATATCAGGCAATAACATTACACAGCCCCTGCAGTATGTATGTCATCCCAGTCTGCACACTCTCCGGTGCCACGATGTACAGTCGTGTCCATAGCGCTAGGAAAACTCTAAACGGTGTTATCAAGACTATAACCCGTGTATTCATGATTTCACCATTTTCAACAAAGCAGAATCTCAGTATAGGAACACAACAATCACATATAGCTTACAATAAGCATAAGAGTTAAGGTTACAATACGCGTCCGTACCTTCGTCGGCGGTATAACGGAACTCTTACTTTAAAAACGGGAAATTTTTGAAACGGGTGAAAAAGCGGATGACGGCGGTACAACAAGCGGCTCGACAATGATTCAATTATCTCAAATATCCTATAAGGATAGTATTTATCAATATCTAGTAGCATAACAGGCATTTTAGGTACAAATTACCATTTCGCCCCTGACTCCCCTAATCGGCGTAATTTCGCTAGAGCTTCGCTACTTTAACCCTATTTCTCTAGAATTTTTATATATCTATTTTCCCAATATATTTTCAAAATAAATACCATATTTACCCCTAAACATGATATCTAGACTATCAGGGAAATTTAAAGATAACGGCATTCCTACTATATCTACCGAAAGAACTACCAAAACTAAAGACTGGGACCGAAGAACTTACCCGGGGCTTCGCTAGATTTTTCTCGGGCTCTTCCTTCTCTCTACTCTCTCTCTAGATGCGATTTTGGGGTGGGAGAAAGTGAAGAGGAGAGCTTGCTATTTATAGAAGAAAAATGACACTATTCATGCCTTTTTCAGATCAGTTTTCGACCGTCGGATCGCACTTTGACACGTGGCTTCATCCTGACCCTCCACATGCATGTGCCGACCTCCTTGCACAATTCCCAAGAAGAAATGAGGTCATGCATGATGTCATCCCTCTTGCTTTATGAGCCGATACCGATAAAGTTTCCAGTTCGGTGTTCGAATCGCGTAGTCTGGGAAAATCTTAAAAATCCGGTAGCAAGGCATTGAAGTTTTATTCTTTCTCTTCAAAAATACTTGGGTTAACTAAATTTTTGACCCTGTTACAGGTATTCCGTAGTCTGCTGAAGATTTTCGGATAAACGTCGCTTTGCTACGGAAATAACTTCCGATAGCACCAGCTTCTGGACAAAAATTCACTGGTTCATAATATGTCCAGGCCTAAGAAACCTAATCCCTGGTTTGTCTCAACTATTTCGTTTTCTATAGGTTCTCATTTGTACTATCTGCCCTATTTCTTATTTATCCTGTATCCTAAGTATCCTACGGGTTTTCAAATAACCGGAGATAGCTCACTCCGGATAAAATTTCACATTTGGTTTATAAAAGGTCCAGATGTTAAAGACTTGATTCCCATATTTTGAGGTAGGATTTTATTTCTACCCGTTCACAAATGTCCTATTGGCTCTTTACCATATATATTATTATTTAATTCTAAATTTCTAGATATTAATTAAAATATCCATAACCCTTTTCACACACATATTATTATTTACTATTTTCATTTATTTTTAATTAGGATTTTCGGCCCCCTTTAATTACTTAATTAATTAACTTTAATTAAGTTACTTAATATCTAAATCATCTTATATTATCTGATTAAATACCTGATTAGCCACTTGCTAATTTTTGATAATTTCCTTAATTAGGATAAATTATTATCTCACAACTATTTGACTGACATTGGTATTTTATATCCCATGTAAAATATTAAAAATATTGGGGCCAAAAAGTGCTTTAATAATAATATTAAATTTTACCCTCATCATCTCTATGGAAATAATTTATTAAATTCTTATAATTAAGGACAATATTCTCTCTAATTTTTAATATTTATTTCTCTGTCCTTTAAGATTTATCATAATATTTTCAGGCCATTTTATGCCCTAAAAATACGTCTTTGGCTTTTTAGCACATTATCTCTCCTAATTTTTGATAGGATTTTTCTCTGGGGAATAAACTAATTATGCTCAACATTTGAGACCATAAATTCACTTATCTTAAATAGATATCATTGACTTAAAAGAAATATTTAAGAAATATTATAAATATCCGGGTATTGAATATCCGGGTATTACAAAAAGAAGGCTACCAACGTGGAGGTATATAACTTGTTTGCGTTAAGCAATGGCCTAAGGTTTTCAATTTTTTAAAATGAGGCATATATGGCAGTTATGTTTAGTCGATACCTTCATATATGGTAATGGAGGTTTGACTACCTTATATTTTGTCGAGCAATCAAGAGTGGTTTTTTTCCGTTGATGTAGAGAAATATTGAGAGTCGGTATTTTGAAGTGGTTTTTTCCCCGTGTTTGTGTGAGGTCGCCGTTTTTAAGCTCAAACAAAGCGTTTGTTCATGGCGACCTGCTCAAAACAGCCAAATTATAAGAATGAGCATTGACAAATGCACTGCGGTATTCATGGATTACATGAATCGGAAGTGAGATTTCAGTATGATATCTAGCGATGGGACGGTTCGGACTCGGAAGAGACGAGACGTTGGACCGAGATACGTAGAGGTCCGGCGGGATATTACCGCAGATTTATACGGGATTTCTCGCGTTGCCCTACCATTGACAAAGCTAGCTTTCGTAGCGTTACAAAGACTAAAGATTGATCATGGATCGACGAGACATATGTTGTCATGAATGACGCCGGTGGGCAAGGATTGGGTTGTGTCCTAATGCGGTGGGCGAGTGGTGGCTTATGCCTCGTCACCGGCCGCACGAAGTCGAACTATCCTACACACGATTTGGAGCTTGCCGCCATCGTGTTCGCTTTGAAGATATGGAGGCATTACCTATAAGCGTAGAACTATCTTTGTGACCACCTCTTTGATCAAGGAACTGAATATGAAGGCAACGTCGTTGGACGGAATTGCGCGAAAGACTTCAAGTATCACCCGGGGAAAGCAACGGCGTCGTTAAGATGCTCTTCTAGCGAGTATCATACCAAGAGCAAAAATTATTGAAATTTCGAGAGACCGAATCTTTCAAACCCTGCATGAATTTCAACGCACAAGCGACGCCTACCTGCAAATCTTTTTGTGAGTCGGAGTACGACCTGAGACGAAGTTGATGAAGCTCGAGAGACAAGATGATTGGGCAATCTCCATGCGGGAGAAGATCTTTCAAGGTGAAACCCAAGACCACGACCTTTCATCGAGTGGATTGGTCGACACAAAAGGCGCATTTACATACCGCTTAAGCATGGCCTACACTCTACATCCGGGAATGGTCAAGATGTACGAGAACTTCGGTAGAAGTTTGGTCTGTCTAACTTGCCGAGAAAGTAAAGATTGAACCGGGCGACCCCTGGTCTTCCGCAAGGACTGGAACTGCTAGAATGGAAATGAGAGAATGTGACCATGGATCGATAAGATCGGGCATCACGATACCATTTGGGTGATCGTCGGACCGATTAACCAAGTAATGGAGCAATCTACATCAAAGAGATCGTGAGACCGCACGGAGTCCTAAGAGTATTATCTCCGATCGGGATACTCGATTCCAATCCCGCTTTTGGCAAGCACTACATGAAGGAATGGGTACCAAGCTGAAGTTTTCAGCTTATCACCCTCCCTTGCTGCGAGCACGTGCCCCGGATTTCAAAGGAAATTGAACAGTCGCGTATAACAATAGTTATCATTCAAGCATACAAATGGCCCCGTTCGAGGCTTTGTATGGGTGAAAGTGCCAATCGCCTTTATCGGATGATGCGTTGACTCCGAGCAAATCGCTCCGATAAAGAAGAGACTCATTCTTTGCGCACAGATGTGCGAGATACCGTGTGTTTTCGAAATTATCTCCAAGAACTGCAGAACGGAATAAAGAAGCTTAGTCCTAAGCACGTTGGACCATTTGAAGTGTTAGCCGAGCGGACCCGATTGTATCAACTAGCGTTACCGAACTCCGAGTAATCTCCACGATGTTTTTCACGTGTTACAGCTGAAGAAATACCTACCAAGAGATCATGTTCATGATGTTGAAGTACGGCATGATAACACCTTTGTAGTTGGGAGCAAATTCTCGAACACCAGAGAAACGGCTTAGGACTAAAACTATACCGATAGTGAAGGTGGTCTCGAAGGGTTTGGGTGACATGAAGGAGAAGTAAGACTTTATGGCCCATACTAAATTTTGTTTAAGGGAGAGAAATGTAATACATCTTTGGATTTAGCAAATGCGGAATTACCGAGAAAAGGAAAATTAATGAATATTTTAATAAAGTAAATTCATGACATCTGTTATAGAAAATTGTTATAATTATAGAGGTATTGAATATCGTAATGACTAAAAATGATATAATGGTGATAAAAAACAAAAAAATATTATGATAAATGCGAAAGTATTACTAATTATGAGAATTTAATAAAAAAGGAAATAACATTAAGAAAGCTTTTTTAGTACTTCTCTCCCTTGAGATGATTGATAACCACCCTTCCACAGGACACACGAGAAAGAGCGACGATGGTAACAAGTACCACAGACATCCTAAACCCTATTTTTTGGTTTTTCCTTTCCTCTTTTCTTTGGACCATGGTCAGGGGTATTATTGAAAAATAACTAATATTTAAACATTCTAGATCGGGTCATTGATCTAATTTAAGATTTTTTGAGTCTACTAGCCTTATATAGGATTTTCCTATTTCAACCATCTTTATATAAGATTCCCCCTTTTTTCTTCTCACAAATTCATTGTTTTAAATATGGGTAAAAAAATTACTTTTAGACAAATTTAATGACTTTATCCCCTTTTGGGGCCAAGTTCCCCACTTTTTTTGAAACATTCCAAAATGTTAATTTTGTCACATTCTAATTAATTATTAATTAAAACCAATTAGGCAATTACCATTCGAAGGTCTTCGTATAAAAAAGGCTAAAGTATATTTTTGGTCTTTTAAGTTTACATGAGGTATACTTTTGGTCTCTTAACTTTATAAAGTATACTTTTAGTCCTATAATTCTAACACCGTTAATTTTACTAACGGAAAACGTAAATTCAAGTGATAACGGTGCAAACTTAAGTGATGATTGTGTAATTAAATACTATTAAGCTTAAATTTAAAATATGGGTAAATTAAAAAATATATAAAATTTGTGTAATTAAATGCTATTAGTCATCATTTGAGTTAGTTGCATCAGCGTTTTCCATTAGCAATATTAACGGTGTTAGAATTTTAGGACCAAAAATATACTTTATAAAGATAAGGAACCAAAAGTATGTCTTATATAAAACTTAAAGGACTAAAAGTATACTTTAGCCTATAAAAAATTGTACGTTGTAACTCAAGATACGCAAGAGGTTTATTACAACTACAAAAAAGAAAATCTAAGAGGTTTGACCTAGTTAATTTATTCTTTCTAAAACAAAAGTCAGCAATCCTAAAAATTAACAACCATGCTGTACAATAATAAAACTTCAACGATTATGAAATTATCAAATCGAACGTGTTAAAAAAAAAAAAATCAAATCTTCAACGATGGTGCATCGTGTACGTACGTATGCGCGCGTATAAAATTACTCATATTTATTTTCATTCCTTTTCTTCCAACATGTAAATGAATATATATAATAATTAATATATATATAATTTTTGATTAAAAAGGTTATCTAAATTTATTCGGGTTAATTAAGCATCTAATAAATAAGTAATAGGTTAAGTATCATTTTTGCCCTAGAAGTTTTGCCTCAGGAGCATTAGGTACCCGGAAGTTCTTTTTGGATCATTTTTATTCCGGAAGTTCAGAAAACGGAGTAATTTCGCCTTGGTCGTTGATGATTGTTAAGTCTCACCGTTAAATCCATGTGGCACACCACCTCATCGTCCAACTCAAAGCATCATGTGGGTTAAGTATCATTTTTGCCCAAGAAGCTTTGATGTGGTGTTGATGTGCGTGGCATAATGGGTAAATTATTATGTGGCATTTAACCATATATGGTATAGCCACGTTAGCATAATTGGATCAACTAACTGTTGACCGTTGGGATCTGTTAAGTCAGGACGAAATTGCTCAGTTTTCTAAACTTTCGAGGCAAAAATGATTTTTTTAAAAATAAAAATCTGGGTGCCCAGTACTCTTGAGGCAAAACTTCCAGGGAAAAAATGATAGTTAACCCACATGGTGCTCCAAGTTGGACGATGAGATGATGTGTCATATGGATTTAACGGTCAGACTTAACAGTCACCAACGGCCAGAGCAAAATTGTTTTGTTTTTTAAACTTCCAGGGAAAAAATTATCCGAAAAAAACTTCCAGGTATCCAGTGCTCCTAAGGCAAAACTTCGGAGCAAAAATAATACTTAACCATAAGTAATCTAATAGATATCTGAATTATCGTCCGTTTTAATCAACCATATAATAAATTGATTTTCATGGATGGAGTTAGGGACGTATACTTGCATGCGTGTGCACGAGTATTAATATTTATTTGAAATGGAACACAACCAGCTAGTCAGAATCTGTAGGTCTTTGTACTTCTGATTATAATAAGAAATTTAAACCATGAGGTCGTTTTCTATTGCCCTTTGAAATGTTGACACAAACTATTCAAAAACATAATGTTACATTCGTTAATGGGAACACTGACATAATTATTTAATTTTTGGAGGGCACAATATAATTTATGAATTAATTAATGTTCAAGTGCTGACGATACATGTGTGTACATGTATGACTTTTTTTCCTGGCTGTTAGCTACATATTATTTGATGACTTTTAGAGAATCAAGCTACGTACGCAAGAAAATTATAAAACACAACGTATATAGTTTAAAACTATTTGCCTGCAGGCATCATCTACCAAAAGAGGAAGAACCTAATCAAGGATTGATATATATACCACTCTGGTATAAGTCGTTTTTGACCAAAATACACATACCAATCAAGGAGAGGTAGTTAGCATAATGATTATAGGGTAAATTTTCAATTTTACCCTTATTTATGATTGGGTACCTTTAAACTCTTTCTTCTCTCTCTATTTTCATTGGTACAATTAATATGGACAAAATTGTCACAAACTCATTTATTTGGTCAAAATAGACTTATAAATATGACCAAATATTTTGGTCAAAATGGACTTATAAATAGGACCAGAGTGATATATATACTACTAAAAGGGGAAAACCTAGTCAAGGATTGATACACACACACGGAAATAATCAATCTCTTTTTTTTATATGACTATATTTATATATCTAATTGATCAAGATTTTTCTCTTTCAACATTTAGAGCACAAATAGTTTTTGCCTTTCTCTTTTTACCAATATCAATTATGCATAAAATGATTTAGAAGAAAAATATTGAAAAATTGAGTTAAGCTGCGGATATATATTACCTACATCTACACACACAAAATAATATACTAAAAAGCTAATAAAATTAAACTCATAAAAATATTTTTTTCATTCAGAGGTGAAATAATTAATTGTCAACTATTACTATTATTTAATTGCGCAAAATTTTTGAGAAAGTAGTTTTTTTTCCCCACACGTGTTACATATATAAAATCTGAGTAATAAATCGAATGTTCTTCTTATATAGAGTATGCTGTAAATAGTTTGGCTTGATATAAATTTTATACTTATATATGGAGATTAACTAAGAAAATAGTTTTTTTTTTTTTTTTTTGGCCAATTATAGTTAAGAGTACTTATATTATGATTACAAGTTTAAAGGAAATGCTCAATCGATTAACTTATATATATATATATAGCCTGTTGGGAGGGAGATGTATTTGAACTGATAAACCACACGACGACTCCACCACAATACTTTACTCAACCTCTTGCTAATCAGAAGCCTTTATGAGTAGCTCTCTCTCTCTCTGTGAACATCAAGTTCTCAATAAAAATACATTTGCTATGATTACGAGCCTAAAAAGAGTTAAATTCCAAAACATTAGTCTATTGAGAATGAGAGACCCTTCAACTTATAAACTACACCGTAGCTGGGAGTGAATCCTCTCATTGGCAATTTTCTCCTCATCCCTCTAAAATCAATCTAGACCTTGAAATATTAAAAAAAGAAATGGCCAAGATTAAGTGAAGTGAATGGCCTAGATTGATTTTGGAGGGATAAGGAGAAAATTGCTAATGAGAGGATCCATTCCCGGGTTGGGGGCGGTTGAAGCTCCCAAGTCCTAACTCGTGGATCATGGCCAAGTGTTCAAATTCTCCTTGAAACTAATTATCTAGACTTTTATTTGACTTATTAATATCTTTAAAGTTGGGTCATCTATTAGGATGCATTCAAATTCCTCTATTTTTTTTTTTTTTTTGGGGGGGGGGGTGTCTGACTATCCTACAGACCTTAACTTTTGTGTTTCGTTTATTTGTATTTTTTCGGACTCGGCTTTTGTCCGATTCATTATTCCTCCGCTGCAATGAAAACGCCACCATTTTGTGGCAAAAAAACATTGTTCCTTCTTTAAAAAAAAAAGTATTTACCATCCTGTAGTATTTTTTAAGTACCTGTCAGTATCCTGAAATATTTTCAAGATCCTAAAATACTTCAGGATACTTGAAAAAATATTTGAGTCTTATTTGGTACTAAGAAGATACGGGATATGGTATTGAAAAAATATTTCAAGGTATTGACTAGTACTTCAAAATACTTCATGATCTTTAAAAATTATTTTACGATCTTAAAAAAAATAGTATTCACCATCTTGTATTTTTTAAATATTAGTTAGTGTCCTAAATTTTTTTTCAATACCATTCATTATCCTGTAGTATCTTCTTAAGACAAGCGTCGGTCACTCGAAATATTTTTTTAAGAGTTGAAAAAATATTTCAGAGTACTGACAAGATAATGAATAGTAGTGAAAAAATATTTCAGGACACTGACTCGTACTTAAAAAATACTACATGAGGGTAAATATTATTTTTCAAAAAATAAAGAAAGAAGGAACAGTGTGTTTTTGCCACAAAATGGTGGCGTTTTCACTGCAGCGGAGGAATAATGAATCAGACGAAAGCCGAGTCCTATTTTTTCATAGCAGATAGTGACCTTCTTATGTATATGATTTTTTTGAGCTTATATAAATTTTATTCTTTCTTAAAGAAAAAGGTGCGTAAAATAATTTCAAGGGTGATATTATTTTCAAAATAAAGAAAATAAATTAAACCACCCACCATATAATGCACTCCCCCATTCATTTTTTTAACAGTCCAAAATTTGAATTTGATATTTTTAGTAAGAGTCCACAAGAGTTGTGTGATTATCTAATATTCTCCCCCTCATTAATTATATATATTGTATTAATTAAAATGTTAGTCACACTTATATTTATTCTATTTTCTCTCTTACTTGTCCTTTTATAAATAATGGAATCTTAAGGGGAAAAAAATTTATTTCATACATACATATTATTTTTAACTTATTTTAATCATTTTTTAAATAGTGTAATTCACTTATTCGGCTACAGTGATCAAGCATTGATCATTCATTTGAATGCAAGAAACAACATAAAATTAATTAATAAATTAACTACCGACATAGTTGCATACTCCCTCTGGTCCTTATTATAAAGCACCAACTAACAAGTTTATTTGGTCCTTTTTATAAGGCACTTGCTTGTTCTCAATGTTCATTAATTATTTTTTCCATGTGTGCCCATAATTAATAAGGGTAGTAGGTGAGAGTAATAATTATTATGATGTTAGAGTTTAGTGCAATTAGTAAGGGTAATATTGGAAATTACTTAGATTCTAGAACAATTTTATTGACTTTAACTGCTTTTATTGGTTTGTGAGAAAAGTTAGTTGGTGCCTTATAATAATGACCAGAGGGAGTATATATTAATCTCCTTTTTTTTGGAGCGATCAAGGTCAATGCTTCCTAGCTAATTCTATTCCTACTTTTTCGTCCAACTTGACATTTGAATTTTCTCTCAAAATAAGTTGCATTGAGTCGGGGAATATACTCTCTCTATATATATATGTGTGTGTGTGTGTGTATAGAGGCAAGGAATGTGTAGGGTCAATAGGGATAATAAAACTAAAAGTCAACAAGTTTCTTTCAATGAATATGCCCAATCCATCAAGTTTCAACTTTCAAGAATAAGTATATCTTGTGTCAAGCAATACAAAAACCATATATTTTACTCAAACAATAAATAATATATAAAATAATTCTAATTTTTTTAAATGTTGTTATTAAAAACTACTACTAGTATGTCTATGCGTCACAATCGGGGAACTGATAAGGTTTTTATTAATTCATGTGATGAAAGTTTTTTTTTTCTTGGGTCAATATAATATATGTGAAAGGATTTCACAGCTCCACAACAAATAATTTAAGATAAAAAAAATGAAATTGGATAACGTTGAATATGATATTTAAGAAATTAAATATTTTGGATAGAAATATGGTGTCATTAGTGGGACAATAAGACCTAAGAATTTAAATACTTTGAAAAGGCATTTGGTGTTAATGACAAAAACAAAAACAAAAACAAACAAACAAACAAACAGAGACATGTATATATACACACTTTTGATTAAATTAATTCAACATACACGGAAACACGTATGTTAATTATAGTTTCCAACTTGTTATGTCACTAACATATCATACGTACTTTTTTCCCAATTGTGAGTTCATTTATGATTTATTCATTCACACACCGTTAGACTTGCAAGTTGCAATTGAACAATGTTTGGTAGTATTGACTAGTATTTGTAACTTACAAAAGGTATCATCATACATTTTATAATATATTTTAAAAGTACCTTTATATGTCCTCCGGTCCATAATACTCCCTCCAGTCTTAATTACAAGACTAAGTTGAATTTTGTTTTTTTTTGAGAAATTAAGGAAGCTAAATTACTTTAGAGTATTTTTATTTTTCCTCCAAACTAGTTAGTGTGACTAATAAACTAATATATAATTTAAGCATACACATCATATGGTATGATTAAGTAACTTATTTAACTTCCTTAATCTTTCCAAAAAAGGTCAGCCCGTTCTTATAATTAGGACCCGAGGTAGTATAAGAGATAGTTGATTTTTTTAAGAAAGATTTAGGAAGCTAAATCAATTACATTAAAGTATTTATATTTATTGTTTTTCTCCAAAGTAACTTTTTAAACTTATAAACTGAAGTATGATATAGTGACACACAACATATGCTATAATTAAATAATTTATTTACCTTGCTTAATCTCTAAAAAAATGTCAATTGACTCTTATATTTAGGACCAGATGTGTATTTACTTTGATGATTTTCCTTGCGTGCACACATAGGCCATTTTATTTAATAATTAATATATAGATAATAACAACACAAATTGAAGACTTTTTTTTTTTTTTGCTAAACATATGTATGCTTCCATTAAAAGCATTCGAGGTATTGACAAGTATTAAATATGAGCACCTATATATTTGAACTTTGGCTTGTTACATCTAATTGAAGGCGTTGAAAAAAAAAATTTGCGTGGGGTAAACAAACTACTTATTTCTCTTCTGTTTCGCAACTGGCTCGGTATATAATTTACTATTCCTGTTTATCCTATAGGATCAACAAGTAAGCATACAATAAAGGCGATTAGGTCAAAGTTTATCATGTCATTATATGTGCACAGAAGTTACTTGCAAAAGTTTATAACGATATTTAATAACGAATATATGTGCATATATAGCTATCTACCTCAAGATCATCTGGTTATTTTATTTTAATGATGATAAAAAAAAAAGTTAGGGAAAATTTTAATAAAGGACCATTGTAACCAATTAATATAAAGTTGTCCCCAAGAAAATTTGAAACTTCACCGTAGGTCCTTGTAGTCAAATTGATATTAAAATTTATGTTGAAAAGACAACACTACCCTTATTTATTTATTTTTAAAAAAAAGTCAGCATTTTCTGGCTGTCGACGCCTGACACCCGTTGCCGGAGCGCCAACTCCTGCCGGCTAGCGACCAGAAAATTAAATATTCCAACAAAGGGGATAAGTGGGGGTTTGAAGCCAACCTCCTCTTGGCACCCAAAAAGAAATATAGGTCACTAGAGTTCTTTAGTTTGCATATGCAACAAAAAAGATATGTAATAATTTTATGTCCCTATCTATTTTACATTATAATTAACAAGTGTCTTACACATAATAAACAAGAAGAATAGTCATATGAACAAGTAAAATAGTATTATGAACAAGTCAGTTTATTTTTTTAATACTTACTCATTTGTAACTGTGTTACACATCATGAACAATAGTCTTATGAATAATAAGATAAATTAATTTTTTAATAATTACTCATTTGCAAATATATTACACGTCATGCACAAGTGGATTAGTCTTATGAATAAGTGCAATAGTTTTATAAATAAGATAAATTAGTTTCTTAACAA
The DNA here is from genome assembly GCA_019022615.1 of Acacia melanoxylon. Lineage (NCBI taxonomy): Eukaryota > Viridiplantae > Streptophyta > Magnoliopsida > Fabales > Fabaceae > Acacia > Acacia melanoxylon. The sequence continues at coordinate 1,665,023 of JAFJYJ010000025.1, forward strand.
TTACTCTCTTATAAGTGTCTTATGCTTCATGAACAAGTGAAATAGTCCTATGAACTAGTTTTAATATAGTTTAAATTAATTTATCTTATTTCAAAAAGTATTTAAAATATAAAAATTCGTAAAGTAGAATCAAGAGGTGGTAAAGACTATAAAAAGACAAGCTGGACCTGAAAATTAAAACTCACGCGTTATGGTTATGTGTTATTTGATTTTGACTGAACTTTATAAAAATGAAATGCTTTATTATTCCATCAAATGAGTAATTGTTAAAAAATTAATTTATTGTGTTCATAAGATTATTTCACTTGTTTATAGGACTATTCGACTTGTTCATGATGTATAAGACACTCGCAAATTTGATATTGTTAAAAAATTAATTTATCTTGTTAATAAATATATTCCACTTGTTCATAGGACTATTCTATTTGTTCATGAAGTGTAAGACATTTACAAATGAGTAATCATTAAGAAATTAATTTATCTTGTTCATAAGACTATTCCATTTGTTCATGATCTATAACATAGTTGCAAATGAGTAAAAAATAATAATAATTTGACTTGTTTATAATACTATTTCACTTGCTCATAGGACTATTCTTCTTGTTCATTAATTATATGTAAAACACTTGTTAATTGTGATGTAAAATAGATAGGGACATAAGATTATTACATATCATTTATGTTGCATATATAAACTAAATAACTCTAATAATGGCCTTACACCCCTTTTTGGGTGCCAAGAGGGGTAGGTTCAAATCCCACTTGGTCTCTTTGTTGGAATATTTAATTTTCTTGCCGCTGAAGTCCTAGCAGACCTGTGGCTGGCAGCTAGGGCCTCGTCGGCCTGAAAATGTTGAATTAAAAAAAAAAAAAAAAAAAAAAAAAAAGAAGAAGAAGAGAGAGAGAGGCAGTGTTGTCTTTTCAACATGAATTTTAATATCAATTTGCCCTCAAGATTTAGTGAAGTTTCAGATTTTTTTTAAGGGCAGTTTGACATTTATTGGCTACAGTAGTTCTTTATTGAAAATTTCCCTTAATTTTATATAATTTTAACTAAACTTTCAAATCAAATTTGCACGACATTATGTTTATATGCGGCGTCAAGGAAGAACAATTTGGTTGGGTTGTTGGGTTTATTTTATTAAACTAAGTCAGCCATTCCAGTTATTATCTCAATTAAATTGAGTCTACGCGATAAATTTGGCTGCTGCTTCCAATGCCACTTCCTCCTGTGCCAATAAATGAACTAAGCGCCACCGCCAAAGCCGACTGAAACTTCGGGTCCGCTGCGATGGCCTTGGTGGCGGCCGCAATACTATCTGGCAGAGCAGCTGGTTGAGGAGGAGGATGATGATGAGTTGGGTTATTGATAACACTGTTCTTTTGCGCGTAAGGCAGCCTGTAGATATTATTATCCATTGCTGTCGACCTTGCAAGGTTCATGGAACTGAAAATATTCCTGTTATTACTGTTATAGCTGAGAAAATTATTATTGTTTGGGGAACTGACGTTGAGACTTGTGGAAGAACGGAATGGTGATGATCTTGGAGGTGGGTTGTAATTTGATGACGACGACGATGAGGTCATGAAGAATCTGGAGGCTGCTGAGTTAGTGGTGAGGTCAAGAGTGATTGTTGGGTGAGAAGGCAATGATGATGATGATGATGAGAGTGAAGAAGGATTATTGGAGAAATATAATGGAGTCGTGGCGGTTGTGGCGGCGGCGGCAGAAGAAGACGATGATGAAGAGACAAAAGCATGGAAGCTGCGGCGGAAGTAGTGGAAGCCATGGCGGTGGCTGAGAGAGGAAGAGGGTGGTTGTGGATTCCCTCATAAGTTGTAACTAAAACCGACATATCCTCTGCACATCTTTGCACCTGAAATTATATTCCGTGTTCATAAGTTTCAGTTAATATTACTCATATATAGGAGTATATATATACGGTACTAACACACAATCAAAATGAATTCTAAGAGATTATGAAATAAATAAGTGTGCATGTGTTATATGTGTTTAATATATAGACGTGGAGAAAGACTTTTTAGGAGTATCTAAACTTTATCGTACCCAATAAAAATATAATAACTCAAATCATTTTAATCACAACCCGTTGATGACTCATAATTAGTCATATTAGCTCTGATTCTTAATTTAAGATCTTATTTGTAATGCAACTTACACAACAAACAAGATTTTGTATCAAAGATTAGGTAGTACCAAACAATTCGCATTTTAGGAAAAATAAACCTTTTAAAAACCCTAAACAAAAACTAGGATTAAGGGTTTTATTTTTCTGAAGGAACAAAATAAAATGTGGTGGTTTGATATGAATTATGAGTCTTCATACAGATAATATGACACTTGGTGAGTAGGTAAGTATTTCTAATTAATGTGTGTGTGTACCTGTTTGTTCACGGGGCATGAAGGTGCGACTGTACAACGATAATATGCTCTAGGACAAGGATTTCCTTTAGAGATTTTTTGTCCATATTTTCTCCATTGACATCCATCGTTCATCTGTTTAAAGAGAACTCAAATTCATCAAAAATCAAAAAGAAAATGAAATAATTAACAAGCATAAGCTAATAAGCACGTTGTATTTTAATTTTAAAACTTGTAGATCGAGAAGAATTAATGTAACTAATGAAGTAATCAACTTACAGTTGGAGCGTCACATCTTGCTCTGACACAAACCCTAGCTCTCTTGGGAGGATTGTGTTGGCAAACTTCGTCTTCTCCAGAATAACTATATATCTCTGCTTGTCTTTAGTGCTTTACTTTCATTATTGACTGGCTCTTGATGAGAACTATTGGTAGGGCTTGGATTCATTATATTTGGCGAATTATTAGTTATGCTTCCTGACTTGGATGTTTCAATTTGCAGTCCAATCCAAGAGCCAAGTCGTCTTCTTCATCATCACCATTATTATCCTTCAATAATAATGCTTTTAAAGCTTTTCTTTTCTGGTGACCATCATCATCGTTAGTTCTTGCATTATTATTGTTGTTATTGCTGCAAATAACTCTTCCAAGGCTCAGAGAAACTAAATCATCAGGTTCAGAACAAGTAGTAGTGGATTGATGTTTGGTTTCTTTTTGAAAGATGTCTTTGAATTTCATTTCAAGTGTCCTGTAATCCTTCATAACTCTATCCAAACACTGCTTTAGCCTTTGGTTTTCTTCTCTCGCCTCTCCCATTTCCGTTTTTGCACTTTCTAGCTCTTCCACCTATCACCATATATATATATATATATATATATATATATATCCAAAATATTAATATAACTATAGAAAAAGAACATAATATTCAGGAATAATATTATCACCACAAGAAAAATTATGAACCTCTTTCCCCCCCCTCACCACACACACACACACACTGACACACACCTCTTTTTGCACATGGAATTTTTCAAATTAAAACTCACCTCTTCCTTTTTAGTTGATTTCAGACATGTTATAATTTGCTGTTTAACGTAACCCAGCACATGCATGGACTCAACTCTATTTATACTATAGGATAATACACACACAGTTCCTGTATCTTATTTTTCAATCAAAACATGATAATATATATATATATATATATAACTCTCCAATAACGTACAACAGATATAATCATATAACTAATATATAGTGTAATTGATGGATGATACAGAACTCTCACAAAAACCATACAACTTATATGATGTTTTTACTGAAAAATCAAAACACACACACACACACACATAATAACCATGTGTGTGTGAACCCATATATCTTAAATAGACTACATATTATATGTTAGTTGATCTGGCACCTTCGAATTCATAACTACACAATTGATTTGGCTTGAAAATCAAACAAAGAGCTGTACGTAAAAAGTAATAATGGTTATGAATTATATTAACCTCTTTGATATCTTCATGGGTACGTGATGAGCAAGACAATTCCAGACAGAATCACAAGATCATATCGATCATAAAAATTTGAGAAAAATAAAAGTCATTCGCAACAATTAAATTAGAAAAAAAAAAAGCTTTATTATGATTTGGATCAGAAATCTTGATGACTGTATGTAATAATTACTAATCAAGCTATTTGACACCAAATCCAAAAACATCACAATGATTATTTTTAGGGAAAAATACTTCTCATGTTGTAGGAGAAGTGTATTCTCATGTCACACACACATGTACATGAAATGGTGGGACCCACATATATATATAATTAGCAAGAGGCCGGCCAAGTAATATGGTGAAGCTACCGTGGGAAATGGATCCTCTCATTAGCAATTTTCTCCTTATCCCTCCAAAATCAATCTAGGTCATTCACTTCACTTAATCTTATTGGCCATTCCTTTTTTTAATATTTCAAGGTCTAGATTGATTTTAGAGGGATGAGGAGAAAATTGCCAATGAGAGGATCGACTCCCCCCCCCCCCCCCAAAAAAAAGTTTCTTAATGATTTTTGCCAACTCAAGTCGGTGAATATACGTTTTTAAAATAAAAACAACATACACATGAGTATTTAAACATTAATGAGAAAATTATAATTCATCTTAATTCTTTCAACACAATTTTTTTAAGAAAAAGTTATATGAAGAATTAATAACATATATCTAAAAATGGATGCAAATACTCTTAGATCTTTATTAGAAGGCATTTCCTAACATAAGGCTAGCATTTAGTTGGGTTCCTTAAGTATCTACTTTGGAGTTCAATCCCTAGCAATATATGGAGAGGATCTTTTGGCCAGCACTAAATTCCCTTCGAGAAGTCTACGATCAAAGAGATAAGTCACCATTACCGGCGCTAATATCTGGGCCTACCAAAAACAAAGAAGGAACTTCCTAGAAAGAATAGGTGGTTCTCGTTATAAGTCACCAAATATACTAATATAGTACTACCTTTGGTCCTTAATCATAACATATGTTGTCTATCATTTGATCATATATTAGTTCATAAGTCAAATAAATTAGTTTGGCATAAAAAGAAGATAAATATAAATAATCTAAAGTGATTATTTAGCTTCATCAATCTCTCTAAAAAAGTTAATTTGGTCTTACATTAAGGATAGAGATATATAGTATTAAATAAATTTTTTAATATTACATTTATTGAAAGGTCAACAGTTGAATTACTCAAATTCTAATTTGAGTTACTAAACTTAACAAATTATTAATTAGGTTATGTGATACAATTAGAGATTTAGAATTTGGGTCAAATTACCTCTATATCCCTTGGTTATTTAAAAAAAAGTAAAATTGGAAATAGAACAATATTGTTTACGTGCTACGTAGAAATCCTAACACAGAAAATTCATTGAAAATCGGCAAAGAAGACTACAATAAGTTGATTCTAATATTAAGTCTTCATTCGATAATCCTTTGTAGTTAATATTTGCTAAATTCAGATTGAGCTTTCTGTTGCAAGTAATCTTCAATCCCAGGTTTTCCTACTTCTTGTCAGATCATGTCTAGAACGATCATTCTTGCAGTGAAAAGGACACTACCAACATGGAGGTATACAACTTGTTTGTGTTAAGCAATGGCCTAAGGTTTTCAATTTTTTTAAATGAGGCATATATGGCAGTTATGTTTAGTCGATACCTTCATATATGGTAATGGAGGTTTGACTACCTTATATTTTGTCGAGCAATCAAGAGTGGTTTTTTTCCGTTGATGTAGAGAAATATTGAGAGTGCTGATATTTTGAAGTGGTTTTTTCCCCGTGTTTGTGTGAGGTCAGCCGTTTTTAAGCTCAAACAAAGCGTTTGTTCATGGCGACCTGCTCAAAACAGCCAAATTATAAGAATGAGCAACAGCAAGTCTCTGAAAAGTTGTTTTATCAGGCAGGTCAAAAACTACTACTTCATGGTGCTCTTGCCGTTGCTTTTTTAGTACTTCTCTCCCTTGAGATGACTGATAACCACCCTTCCACAGGACACACAAGAGAGAGCGACGATGGTAACGAGTACCACAGACATCCTAAACCCTATTTTTTTTGTTTTTCCTTTCCTCTTTTCTTTGGAGCATGGTTAGGGGTATTATTGAAAAAATAACTAATATTTAAACATTCTAGATCGGGTCATTGACCTAATTTAAGATTTTTTAAGTTTACCAGCCTTATATAGGATTTTCCTATTTCAACCATCTTTATATGAGATTCTCCCTTTTTTCTTCTCACAATACAATTCATTGTTTTAAATATGGGTAGACATTTTTTTTTTTTTACTTTTAGACAAATTTAATGACTTTATCCCCTTTTGGGGCCAAGTTCCCCACTTTTTTGAAACATTCCAAAATGTTAATTTTGCCACATTCTAATTAATTATTAATTAAAACCAATTAGGCAATTACCATTCAAAGGTCTTCATATAAAAAATTGTACGTTGTAACTCAAGATACGCAAGAGGTTTATTACAACTACAAAAAAGAAAAGGGAAAATTATAGTCTGGTCCTAAGGACCATAAAAAATTACAATTAGGTCCCTTGAAATCACCAAATTACATAGAAGTCCCTAGGAACTTTTTGATATTATTTGTATGGAAACAAAATCCAGGTTTTTAAATTTTGTTGTAAATAAGGCACTTCCTGTTGTAAATATGGCTTTTTCTGTTGTAAATGACCAGATTTTAAATTTTGTTGTAAATATAGCACTTCTTGTTGTAAATATAGCATTTTTCTGTTGTAAATGATCTCTGTATGTTTAGGGTTTAAATTTTGTTGTAAATATGACACTTCTTGTTGTAAATGGCCAGATTTTAAATTTTGTTGTAAATATAATACTTCATGTTGTAAATATAGCCTTTTTATATTGTAAATGACCTCTGTACATTTAGGAACTTGAGTTTGAAACAAAATTCAGGTGTTTAAATGTTGTTGTAAATATGACACTTTTTGTTGTAAATATGGTCTTTTCTGTTGTAAATGGTCAGGTGTTTAAATGTTTTTGTAAATATGACACTTTCTGTTGTAAATATGACATTTCATGTTGTTAATACAAATAATATCAAAAAAGTCCCTAGAGACTTCTGTATAATTTGGTGATTTCAAGGGACCCAATTGTATTTATTTCTGGTCCTTAGGACCTGCAAGTAATTTTCCCAAAAGAAAATGTAAGAGGTTTGACCTGGTTAATTATTCTTTCTAAAACAAAAGTCAGCAATCCTAAAAATTAACAACCATGTTGGACAATAATAAAACTTCAACGATTATGAAATTATCAAATCGAACGTGTTAAAAAAAAATCAAATCTTCAACGATGGTCCATCGTGTACGTACGTATGCGCGCGTATAAAATTACTCATATTTATTTTCATTCCTTTTCTTCCAACATGTAAATGAATATATATAATAATTAATATATATATAATTGTTGATTAAAAAGGTTATCTAAATTTATTCGGGTTAATTAAGCATCTAATAAATAAGTAATAGGTTAAGTATCATTTTTGTCCTAGAAGTTTTGCCTCGGGGAGCATTAGGTACGGAAGTTTTTTTGGATCATTTTTACTCGAAGTTGAAAACGAAGTAATTTTGCCTTGGTCGTTGATGACTGTTAAGTCTCACCGTTAAATCCATGTGGCACACCACCTCATCATCCAACTCAGAGCATCATGTGGGTTAAGTATCATTTTTCCCTTGGAAGTTTTGATGTGGTGTTGATGTGCGTGGCATAATGGGTGAATTATTATGTGGCATTTAATCATATATGGTAGAGTCACGTCAGCATAATTAGGTCAACTAACTGTTGACCGTTTGAATCTTTTAAGTCAGGATGAAATTACTCTGTTTTCTAAACTTCTGAAGCAAAAATGATTTTTTTAAAAAAAAAATCTGGGTGCCCAGTGCTCTTGAGGCACAAAACTTCCAGGGAAAAAATGATACTTAACCCACATGGTGCTCTAAGTTGGATGATGAGATGATGTGCCATATGGATTTAACGGTTAGACTTAATAGTCATCAACGGCCAGGGCAAAATTGTTCCATTTTCTAAACTTCCAGGAAAAAAATGATCAAAAAAAAAAACTTCTAGGTATCCAGTACTCCTAATAAGGCAAAACTTTTGGGGCAAAAATAATACTTAACCCATAAGTAATCTAATAGATATCTGAATTATCGTCCGTTTTAATCAACCATATAATAAATTGATTTTCATGGATGGAGTTAGGGACGTATACTTGCATGCGTGTGGATGAGTATTAATATTTATTTGAAATTGAACACAGCCAGCTAGTCAGAGTCTGTAGGTCTTTGTACTTCTGATTATAATAAGAAATTTAAACCATGAGGTCGTTTTCTATTGCCCTTTGAAATGTTGACACAAACTATTCAAAAACATAATGTTACATTCGTTAATGGGAACACTGACATAATTATTTATTTTTTGGAGGGCACAATATAATTTATTTATTAATTAATGTTCAAGTGCTGACGATACATGTGTGTACATGTATGACTTTTTTCCTGGCTGTTAGCTACATATTATTTGATGACTTTTAGAGAATCAAGCTACGTACGCAAGAAAATTATAAAACACAACGTATATAGTTTAAAACTATTTGCCTGCAGGCATCATCTACCAAAAGAGGAAGAACCTGGTCAAGGATTGATATATATAGATACTACCAAAAGGGGAAAACCTAGTCAAGGATTGATACACACACACACACGGAAATAATCAATCTCTTTTTTTATATGACTATATATATCTAATTAAGTTAGATTTAAAGATTGTCGAACATATATAATTGGGGCAGCTAAGCATTTTCTCTCTCGAGAAACCATTTTCACCGTATATGACCAACAGTACCCATTCGTATTTTCACCGTACGTGATTAATAGATGTAACTTTAATTTCAATGATCTGATGCTAGCTTTATCTCTCTTTTTTGTTATTTGATCAAGATTTTTCTCTTTCAAGATTTAGAGCACAAATAGTTTTTGCCATTCTCTTTTTACCAATATCAATTGTGCATAAAATGATTTAGAAGAAAATAATTGAAAATTTGAGTTAAGCTGCGGATATATATTACCTACATCTACACACAAAATAATCAACTAAAAAGCTAATAAAATTAAACTCATAAAACTATTCTTTTCATTCAGAGGTGAAATAATTAATTGTCAACTATCACTATTATTTAATTGCGCAAAATTTTTGAGAAAGTGGATTTTTTTTTCCACACGTGTTACATATATTTAAAATCTGAGTAATAAATCGAATGTTCTTCTTATATAGAGTATGCTGTAAATAGTTTGGCTTGATATAAATTTTATACTTATATATGGAGATTAACTAAGAAAATAGTTTTTTTTTTTGCCGATTAATAGTTAAGAGTACTTATATTATGATTACAAGTTTAAAGGAAATGCTCAATCGATTAACTTTTATATATATATATATATCCTATCGGGAGGGAGATGTACTTGAACTTATAAACCACACGACGACTCCACCACAATACTTTACTTAGCCTCTTGCTAATCAGAAGCCTTTATGTGTAGCTCTCTCTGTGAAAGTTCTCAATAAAAATACATTTGCTATGATTACCAGCCTAAAAAGAGTTAAATTCCAAAACATTAGTCTATTGAGAATGAGAGACCCTTCAACTTAAAAACTACACGGTAGCTTCACCATATTACTTGGCCGGCCTCTTGCCGGTGGAACTGTTTGTAGGTGACCCTTTTGAGCTCTAGATTAAAGCTCATTTGTCAAATCATCACATAAGTCCAAAAGAGAGACTTTAATCCTCTAAGACTAACCTATTGAAAGTGAAAGTGCTTAAATTGATTAACCACCCTTTATTTGTCAGCCATATAATATAATTCTTGTACATAATTTTATTTTCTGAAATAAATAGATGGCCCCATAAAAATAGAGAGGGCACCTTTACATCAATTTTTTGTCAATATCTAATTTATTATCTAGACGTAGTGATTCGATATTCCATGAAAATTGTAACAGAAGAAGATAAATATAATTAATATGGCAACCCCGCAAGGTTAAATGTTACTTGACTTCATCAATAATAGACGGAGAAACACGAAAGGCGTGGCTTCGGTCACCATGAGGTGGCGAATAAGGTTTGGACTTGGCGATGCTTCTGACTTTTTGTATGTGTCGTATGAATATTCTCTCTCTTGATCTCGTCTCAGACGTTGAAGTTGAATTCTTCTACTTTTTAAAACTACTGTTGACAATAAAATATTTATTTACGTTTTCCTCCAGAGCACTTAATTGGATATGGCTCCGAGTTGTGCAAGTCTGAAATTTATTTTTTATCTTTATTTTCTATTTTCAAAGTCAAATACCTCATGCAAGTTTCTCTCTATATATATTCAGCTTTCTGAAGGCCTAGAAAGGAAAGAAAAAGAGAAACAGAAAATAAATAAGGGGGAAAAAGAGCTCTATATTGTCGCAGCTATGGAGGTTGCTTTAGGAAGATCTGATCATGAAAGTAGAGTCAAAGAAGAGAAGACGACTGAATCCGGTGGCCCTGGCCATGGTGATGAAGATCATCCAAAACAAGAGATTGATATTGAGGTGAAGATACTTCTGCTATATATATATATATTTATCTTTTTCCAAACGCCATAATCAGTTTTTTATATGAGACAGAAAATCATCTTTCCGTTCATGTTTTGAGTTAAAAATAATCATTGTGATGTTTTTGGATTTGGATTTGTTGTCAAATAGCTTGATTAGTAATCATTACATACAGTCATCAAGATTTCTGATTCAAATCATAATAAAGCTTTTTCTTTCCTGATTTAATTGTTGCCTATGACTTTGATTTTTCTCAAGTTTTTATGATCGATCTTGTGATTCTGTCTGGTATTGTCTTGCTCATCACGTACCCATGAAGATATCAAAGAGGTTAATATAATTCATAACCATTATTACTTTTTACAGCTCTTTGTTTGATTTTCAAGCCAAATCAATGGTGTAGTTATGAATTCGAAGGTGACAGAACTAACATATAATATGTAGTCTATTTACGATATGGGTTCACACACACATGGTTATCATGTGTGTGTTTGTGTGATTTTTCAGTAAAAACATCATATAAGTTGTATGGTTTTTGTGAGAGTTCTGTATCATCCATCAATTACACTATATATTAGTTATATGATTATATCTGTTGTACGTTATTGGAGAGTTATATATATATATTATCATGTTTTGATTGAAAAATAAGATACAGGAACTGTGTGTGTATTATCCTATAGTATAAATAGAGTTGAGTCCATGCATGTGCTGGGTTACGTTAAACAGCAAATTATAACATGTCTGAAATCAACTAAAAAGGAAGAGGTGAGTTTTAATTTGAAAAATTCCATGTGCAAAAAGAGATGTGTGTGTCCTGAGGGGGGAAAAAGAGGTTCATAATTTTTCTTGTGGTGATAATATTATTCCTGAATATTATGTTCTTTTTCTATAGTTATATTAATATTTTGGATATATGTATGGTGAAAGGTGGAAGAGCTAGAAAGTACAAAAACGGAAATGGGAGAGGCGAGAGAAGAAAACCAAAGGCTAAAGCAGTGTTTGGATAGAGTTATGAAGGATTACAGGACACTTGAAATGAAATTCAAAGATATCTTTCAAAAAGAAACCAAACATCAATCCACTACTACTTGTTCTGAACCTGATGATTTAGTTTCTCTGAGCCTTGGCAGAGTTATTTGCAGAAATAACAACAATAATAATGCAAGAACTAACGATGATGATGATCACCAGAAAAGCAAAGCTTTAAAAGCATTATCATTGAAGGATAATAATGGTGATGATGAAGAAGACGACTTGGCTCTTGGATTGGACTGCAAATTTGAAACATCCAAGTCAGGAAGCATAACTAATAATTCGCCAAATATAATGAATCCAAGCCCTACCAATAGTTCTCATCAAGAGCCAGTCAATAATGAAAGTAAAGCACTAAAGACAAGCAGAGATAGTTATTCTGGAGAAGACGAAGTTTCCCAACACAATCCTCCCAAGAGAGCTAGGGTTTGTGTCAGAGCAAGATGTGACGCTCCAACTGTAAGTTAATTACTTCATTAGTTACATTAATTCTTCTCGATCTACAAGTTTATTTTAAAATTAAAATACAACGTGCTTATTAGCTTATGCTTGTTAATTATTTCATTTTCTTTTTTTATTTTTGATGAATTTGAGTTCTCTTTAAACAGATGAACGATGGATGTCAATGGAGAAAATATGGACAAAAAATCTCTAAAGGAAATCCTTGTCCTAGAGCATATTATCGTTGTACAGTCGCCCCCTCATGCCCCGTGAAAAAACAGGTACATACACACACATTAGAAATACTTGCATACTCACCAAGTGTCATATTATCTTAATTCTATTTAATAAAAATACGATAATTTTAATATTAATTTGTTGAAGACTCATAATTAATATCAAACCATCCACATTTTATTGTTTCTTCAGAAAAATAAAACCCTTAATCCTAGCTTTTGTTTAGGGTTTTTAAGAGGTTTATTTTTCATAAAATGCGAATTGTTTGGTGCTACCTCTAATCCTTGATATATGATCTTTTTTGTTATGTAAGTTGCACTACAAATGACATTTTAAAATCAAAGCTATTATGACTTATGAATCATCAGAATTAAAATGATATGAGTTATTATATTTTCATTGTGTATGGTAGGGTTTAGATGATGTGACACTCCTAAAATATGGAACTCTTTCTCAACATCTTTTTATCAAACACATATAACACATGCACACTTATTTATTTCATAATCTCTTAGAATTCATTTTGAATGTGTGTTAGTACCGTATATATACTCCTATATATGAGTAATATTAACAGAAACTGATGAACACGGAATATAATTTCAGGTGCAAAGATGTGCAGAGGATATGTCGGTTTTAGTTACAACTTATGAGGGAATCCACAATCACCCTCTTCCTCTCTCTGCCACCGCCATGGCTTCCACTACTTCCGCCGCGGCTTCCATGCTTTTGTCTGCTTCATCATCGTCTTCTTCCGCCGCCGCATCTGCCACCATTCCATTATATTTTTCCAATAATCCTTCTTCACTCTCATCATCATCATCATTGCCTTCTCACCCAACAATCACTCTTGACCTCACCACTAACTCAGCAGCCTCCAGATTCTTCATGACCTCATCATCGTCGTCATCAAATTACAACCCACCTCCAAGATCATCATCATTCCGTTCTTCTACAAGTCTCAACTTTAGTTCCCCAGACAATAATAACTTTCTCAGCTATAACAGTAATAACAGGAATCTTTTCAGCTCCATGAACCTTGCAAGGTCGACAGCAATGGATAATAATATCTACAGGCTGCCTTACGTGCAAAAGAACAGTGTTATCAATAACCCAACTCATCATCATCCTCCTCTTCAACCAGCTGCTCTGCCGGATAGTATTGCGGCCGCCACTAAGGTCATTGCGGCAGACCCGAAGTTTCAGTCGGTTTTGGCGGTGGCACTTAGTTCATTTATTGGCACAGGAGGAAGTGGCATTGGAAGCATCAGCCAAGGCCAAGGCAATCGTGGCGGCGCCGGAGAAAACTTGCCTCAGAAAGTGAAATGGGGAGAGCTGTTTCAGCATTATGAGAACCGCAATTTGAATTTAGTAGAATTATATTGTGATCAATACAAGCATTTCATTTGTTTCAGACCATATTTCAATTACGTACTTTTAATCTTTGTATAGTTTTAGGTTTTCCTAGTGTCAATACCATGTCATGTACTATCACATATCATATCTATATGTCAACATCCATCTTCGTAGGGAACAACGCAATTAATCAAGGAGTTTGATTTTTAAAGCTTTTGATTTAGTTGAAATCAAACACCTCCTTTTAAGTATTAAGCCTAAGTAAGAGGTTGTAAGTCCGAGCTATGGCATAGGTATAGTACATGCATGACTCACTCGGGGGGGGACTAAGGAGGTTGATTAAGGAGAAAATCACATATAAATACCTTATGAATTTGTAAAACCATCAGGAGCCCCCCAAATTTGTAAAAAGACTAAGAAGTGACAAAGACATATGAGAGATATGAAAATTCGGGTGAAATTATCCTTTTACCCTTAGTTTTAAATAAATTTAAAAAAATAAAAATGACCCTCACTAGAAAACCGCCGCCACTTGACCGGGCGCTAGCCACCAGCCACCGGCGATGATTTTTTTTTTGGCGGGGTGGGGGGGTGGGGGTTTTTTTTTTAAAAAAAAAAAAAAAATCATTGAAAGTGTGGGTGGTGGGATTCAAACCTCCCACACCTCCATGGGGCCAAGTGGCCCAACCACTAGGCCACTTGGTTCCTTTAATATATATATATATATATATATTATTCTTAACATTTTTTCAACGGTAGTTACAAATCTTTCAATGGCAGTTACAAATCTTTCAACGGCATTTACAACTTTTTTTTGAGGTTTATCTTTTTTGCCTCTAAAGGAAAAACAAAAAAAATAATGCATTATTACAAATCTTTCAACGGCAATTACGGATCTTTCAACGGCATTTACAAAATTTTCAACGGCATTTACAACTTTTTTTTGAGGTTGACCTTTTTTGCCTCGAGGGGAAAAACAAAAAATTAATTCATTATAACAAATCTTTCAACGTTAGTTACAAATCTTTCAACGGAATTTACAAAATTTTCAACGGCATTTACGACTTTTTTGCTTTTGCCCTCAGAGGCAAAAAGGTAAACTTAAAAAAAAAATCGTAAATTCCGTTGAGAGATTTGTTATAATGAATTATTATTATTTTCCCTCAGAGGCAAAAAAGGTAAACCTCAAAAAAAATTGTAAATGCCGTTGAAAATTTTGTAAATGTTGTTGAAAGATTTGTAACTGCCGTTGAAAGATTTGTGATAATGCATTATTTTTTGTTTTTCCCTCAGAGGCAAAAAAGGTAAACTTCAAAAAAAAGTTATAAATGTCGTTGAAAATTTTGTAAATGTCGTTGAAAGATTTGTGATAATGCATTATTTTTTTTGTTTTTCCCTCAGAGGTAAAAAAGATAAAACTCAAAAAAAAAAGTTGTAAATGCCGTTGAAAATTTTGTAAATACTGTTGAAAGATTTGTAACTACCGTTAAAAAAATGTTAAGAAGAATATATATATTTGTTAATGCATATATATATATATTAAAAGAACCAAGTGGCCCGTGGAGTTAGGCTACTTGGCTCCATGGAGGTGTGGGGTGGAGGGTTTGAACCCCACCTCCCAAACTTTCAATGAATTTAAAAATAATTTTTTTTTTTAAAAAAAAAAAAAAAAAAAAACCCATCTCCGTGGCGGTGCTCGGCCGCCGCCGGCGCGGTGCATGCGGCCCTCCGGTGAGGGTCATTTTTATTTTTTAAAATTTATTTAAAATTAAGGATAAAAGCGTAATTTACCCAAATTTGTATATCCCTCATAGGTCCTTGTCACTTCTCAGTCTTTTTACAAATTCGAGAAGCTCCTGAGAGTTTTGTAAATTCATAAGGTATTTATATGGGATTTTCCCTTGATTAAGTGGGTTACATTTGTATTTTTTAAAAAAATGAATGAGTGTCACTTTTCAAGTCAGGAAGCATGTATTAATGAAATTGATTAATAATTTGATAAATATTATTCCAAGTATCAAAAACGGTAAGCATAGTTTTTTTTTGTTGGATAATACAAGTAAGTCGAAGCTTGAATAGAAGAAAGAACTAGACTATGAAAATATAGTCCTTAATACATCAAATGAGAAAGAAAAACTACTAGAAACAAGATCGTTAATCTATCAAAACCATATCAAGGTACCCTCTGGGAATAATTGAAATCAGAGTCACTTCAACATCAACAGCAACACTATGACCTTGTTTAGCCATATAGTCCTTACATGAGATGTTTTTTCTTAGAGTATGATGTAACTCCACGTCCCAATCGCGGAACAAGAGATCTCTAGTCTCTCCAATAATGTCTCTTAAGGGGTGGTCAATAGGGTAGTCTCTCATGAGAATATTGACAGCATAAAGAGAGTCAGAATAAAGAATTATATTATGTAAGCCCATCTGTTGCGCTATTTTTAACCCAATCATGATAACCAAGATTTCAACTTCAATAACAGAATGGAGACCAAGGAATTTATAAAATCCCATCAACCATTCCCCATGAGCATTTCTTATCACTCCTTTGCAAGCTGCTTGGTGTTGTCAACGAACTGATCCATCGACATCAATGCGGACAGCATCTAGGGGGTTCAAGAATGCTCCTCAATTATGTCAGGATGAAAAATCTGATGATTAAAATTATG
The DNA here is from genome assembly GCA_019022615.1 of Acacia melanoxylon. Lineage (NCBI taxonomy): Eukaryota > Viridiplantae > Streptophyta > Magnoliopsida > Fabales > Fabaceae > Acacia > Acacia melanoxylon. The sequence goes on from JAFJYJ010000025.1 coordinate 1,681,301, forward strand.
GTTCGCCATATTCTCCAAGAGAAGGTAGTTGCATAAATGTAGCATCTCCCTAGAATCAGTGCTTCCTCCTTGAAAAAGAAACTTGCATCTGGTTGTCCACATGATCCAACATCCTAGGCAAAAAATTCTTGGCCACAAAGAGTTCTAAAATCTCCCTTTTCCAGGTTTATGGTTGATGTTCCAATTGAGCCAAACTTGCAAACTGCCATTGAAAAACAGAGAGAAATAGTTATGGCTTAAAATTTGTTTCCATAGGTTTCTAGCACGCTCACAATCTCTGATAATATGAATCACACTTTCCTCCCTATTACACTGAAAAGGACAAACATTATTGTTAGTTAGGCCACTTCTGGCTCTAAGAGATTTAGTGACAAGTCTTTCATGACCAACTTGCCACATAAAAAAAATAATTTTCTCAGGTATTTGCCATTTCCACGGCTAAGCCCACAAATTGTTGGTGTAAACTCTATATCTATTAGAATATAAGAGATAAGCTAATTTAACTAAGAAACAGTCATCCTTAGCGGCTCTCTAAGCAAAACAATAGGGGGAGTTACTAGGGGAGGGTGCATTTTGATAAGAGTACTAATAATGTGAAGGGGTAAAATTCCCTGCCATCTGTTAATATCCCATCGCCCATTCTGAAGAATCTGGTTCCTAACCGTCTCATCATCATTTACTGAATATGGATTCAGAGCAAATGATATGATGGGTTTATCAAGGGGAAGCCAAAGGTCAGACCAAAACTTGGTTCCCACCCCACTGTTAATCTTTGTTCCAACACCACTGCTAAATTTATCCCAAACTTCGATAATCACTTTCCAAGCAAAGGATGAGTTTTGTTTTCTGAGAACATTAGGCATTTGAGAAACACCAAAGTTATATTTGGACCAAAGACATTGAACCCAGAGAGCATCTTTCTTTGTAAGAAGGGCCCAACATAGCTTCATGATGAAAGCTTTATTCTGGCATGTAAGTTCTTAAAGTCTAGCCCCCCATGTTTTTTTGCTTGAGTAATTTTATCCCACGCAATGAGATGCATTTTTTTCATATCTTCTGATTGGGACCAAAGGAATTTCCTGAAGATCTTCTCAATTTAACTAATTGTACTATACGTTGACGGCATAGTAGCTGGGTAAAGAAGATAATACAAACTTAATAAGCATTGAGCATCCTGCGATAGTTAAAAATTTACTTTTCCACATGGACAAGTTTTTTTAGCTTTATGCACAATGGGGTGATAGATGGCTTTTGTGACTCTCTTGTGGATAATTGGCACCCCAAGTATTTCCCAAGATTTGCAATAATTCCAATCCCAAGAAACTGGCTCACATCAAGAGCTCTATTGAAATTAACGTTCTTAGAGCAAAACATACGTGATTTATCCAAGTTAATTCTATGCCCCAAACTTCACAGAAGTTTTACATCACTTTACGAACTTCTATCATTTGATTGTAAGAAGCTTCTGTAAAAAAAAAGAGGTCATCAGCAAAGAACAAGTGAGAGATATAAGGGCCTTCTCTCTTGAATATGAAAGGTTTCCAACGGCGATTTTCACATTTTGCTTTAATAAATTGCCCCAGACGTTCCATACAGAAAATAAAATATACGGGTTTGGTGGATCTCCCTATCTAACTCCTCTAGATGGGATAAAACTCAAGTTTTCATCACCGCTCCATAGGATAGACATAGAAGTGGTAGACGTACAAGCCATGATGAGATAATTTCCTGAAGATGATTCTATTCTTTTTAGTATTGTCAACTTCATTATATTTACAATTTTTATAAGTACTCCTACAATGTTGTAGTACTTTTTCATTTTACAGTAGTTCTCAGACTCTCAATTTCTCGAAAGTATAATTTTGGTTTTGAACGTTGTAAACTTTTAAAAAAAAAAAAAACAAATCTTAGTTGAGTTCCGTTATTTTAATGCATTCACTCGGTCTAATTCAGATTTGTTGGAAATAAAAACCGAATAAAAATATTAAATATTTTCAAATGATGATTATTGACTAATTTGAGTTAATCAAAAAAAATGAACAATGGATGTCAAGAAGTAGAAAATATGGACAAATTCGTATATTGCGGTATGCAGTACGTTGCTAAAAAGTCAGTCTCTTTTCTCGAAATATCAAGTACTGCGTTTCATTAAACTAAAGGGGGCCACGTGTCCCGATCCTAACAACCGGTTGAATGCCTTGATATTCATTTGTGGAGAAGCTCAATTCTGTGGTTTCAAATAATAGAGATTCGAAGAAGATGGATCTTATATCTTGGCATGTAATGAAGAGGAATAAATCTGAAGGTGGGTTAGGAATCAAAGACCTGCAATGTCAAAATAAAGCTTTTATTATGAAGCTTTGTTGGGGGATTATTACCAAGCCGGATGCACTATAGGTGAAATGTTTGCGTAGCAAGTATAGATGTGGTGAGAGTCAGAAGCCAAAAGTGAACAAGAAAAGAAATCAATCTGCAGTCTGGAATGGTATAGCAGCGGTATGGGAAGATTTTTGTAAGGGGATTGGGAAGAAACTAAGAAGTGGGTTATCTACAAAGGCGTGGGAGGACCATTGGACAAGCCTTTAAAATATTATGTGGACAAAAATCTGCATTTGATGGATCTAGAGGCAGTGGTAAAGGATTTTGTTAAACCAAATGGACAATGGGATAGGGAGAAATGGAGAACATTCCTTCCAAATAGGATAGTAGAAGAAATTTTAAAGGTTGTTCCACCTAATGGCTTGGGTGAGGATGTTTTCTATTGGCGTAAGGCTTGGATGGGAACTTCACCTTTGTTAAGTCGGCATACACTATGATCTACCACCAACAGGAGCATACACCTGATCCTACCTGGAAGCGTATTTGGCGTTGGGAGATTCCTGAAAGGGAAAAATTCTTCATGTGGCAAGTGTTTCATGAGAGACTTCCCACTAATACACTTTGAGCAAAATATAATCCCCATGTGCAAAACACTTGTCCTTTTGAGTGTGATAGGGAGGAAACCATCATCCATATACTGAGAGACTATGAGATTGCCAAGAGAGTGTGGTTTAATTTGACTAACCCATTATATTATTCTTAATTTTTCTCTGGCTCTTTGCAGGATTGGTTGAAATGGAACTCAAAAAACAATCCATCTGGTAGGCTTACTGCTAGATGGCCTTGGCACAGAACATTTGGTGTTGTATGTTGGCTTCTCTGGGAGAATAGGTGTACGAAAGTGTTCGAAGGCACAGGAGATCAGCCAAGAGCGATTACACAAAGATGCATATTCCATTTAATGGAAGGAGTGGCGCATGGCCGTTTCCAGCATCTAATTATGCAGATACCAAACAGAGCAGAAACGAGGATGGCGTCCCCCAGATCCAGGTTATGTATGTGTGGATGTGGATGGATCATACAGGAACAATGGACAAGCAACTTGTGGAGGAGTGATCAAAGATCACCAGGGAAACTGGATATGTGGATTTCAGCAGAAGTTAGGGCATACTATGTCAACTGCTGCGGAAATCCATGCTATTTACAGGGGCCTTGTTCTATGCAAGTAGTTGGGTTTCAAGAAGATCATGCTCCATACTGATTCATTGGATGCTATTCATTTGCTATTACTTGATTGTGGGCAAGGTCATCCTATGAGAGATGAAATACAGGAGGTTAGATCCCTTATTCTTTCACACGAGGATCTACAGATTATTCGTACTTATAGGGAAGCATTAAGATGTGCTGATTATCTAGCACGGTCGGCTCAAGAGATGAATCATGGTTTTGTAATTATTCCATCGCAACCTATTGAATGTGTGGACTTAGTAAATCTTGAGTGTGGCGGAATGTCACTGAGGTCAGGGGATGTAGTTTAATCTTAGACTTTTGTTAACCTCAAGTCTTTGGCTTGCCAATGTATTACCCCAAAAAAAAAAAAAAAAAAAAAAAAACCCTTTTTCTGTAAATCTCAACAAAAATCGTAAATTATTCTCCAAAATAATCCAAATATACAACTAGGACCCAAAAACCATAAAACCTATTCAATGGCAGGGGAAAAATTCTACAGTTCTTGCAAATATTTTAGGAAAAATCCATCGCCCATATTAGCAAAAAAATGTCAAAAAATGCCAAAGAAAAAGTCACATCAAAAAAGGCCCAGGACCTTTTCCCAATATTTTAAGTACTGCTATTACTTCGTTACTTGGACATAACGGCATTGGCAGAGATATACAACCAATCCATTCAGAAGTTTTTATAAAGATGATATAGACAGGGCACCTTTCATAGCCAGTATAAGAGGGATTCTGGGATTATAGTGCCAATACAATTGCTGAATAAATACGCAGATAAGGGTTTAAATAGTTTCTTATAATTCAACGTCAGACACAAATTTCATCACTATTGTGTTAACTTTAGTGCCACAACAAGCTGTCCTGTCCCATCAAGTTGCATCTCCCAAAGCTACTTGACAAAGGGTCATTACCAGCTGAAGGAGTTTTTTGACTGCTGCAATTTTGCATTGTAGGAACTTTCTATCTCCTCCTGCAATATTCAGTATTAGCGTAGGTGTTTTATGCATACATACTCCGGAATCTATATTTACTAACACTGCAAATAGCAGCATCAATATTAGCCATGTATGAAGAACATGTCTAGCAATTTTGATCAAAGCATTCAAAAAGAAACCACAATCTCCTAGGTATTGTATTGCAAAAGTTTCTTTTTGGTGTTGGGAATTCAAAGATGAATAGGGATTGCTATGCTGTGCAAGATGAGCGGCAGAGGATCACGGCACATTCAAGTATTGCATAAACTAACGCTGTATAGTTAATAAAATTTTTGAACTTGGCTTCGAAGACACGTTAAAAAATGCCCCATACCTTGCAAGCTTTTAGTAGAGGCTGTAAGAATGACGTTCTGAAATAGCTGACGGCGCCCTCAAGTGAAGTTCCTGTCCATTCTGAAATCAAGCAAGACCAATAAACAAAAATACTTGCACCAGACGCTAAAGTTGCACTTTTTTTTTTTTTTTTTTGCTCAAGAAGTTGCACTTAATATAGAAAGGAAAATTTGATTCTGACATGAGCCATTTTGCCAGCATTGCTAAGATGGTCAATATTCGTAGGCCATGAAATATTTTTACATAAAAAAAAAAAGGGCTTTCCAATTATCAAGAAAACATACCATCATCTAAATCATCATTTGGACCTCTTTCGTTAAGCTCTTCTAAAAGCTGCAATCACACATAATCATAATTCACATGAGAATATTTATCAAATATCAAATTGCTGTATCCCTGCTGTTGTAAGATAATTTGAGTACAACACCCTTTTGAGATCTATTTTAGTTATCAAAAGGCGATGCTGTTATTGGGGATAATGTGTTAGAGATGGTATTGAAAAAGTAATTTTTAAGCTATTGCTGGCAGCCAGTCCTTGTGCCCAATAAAAACTCTCCTACTGGAAATAGTTTTCTCGTGCCAAATTGCCAATGTAGAAATCAGTTGGGACCTCACTGGCTGCAGTATTGCCCCAAGTGCAACGATCAATCCTCTTTCAATTTGAAGTTAAACAAATTACAGAGAAGCAAGATGGAAGCTTTCATTTCTATTCCCAAGAACAGTCGGAAGATAGACCAGAAAATCATCATTCTCCCGTTCTAGAATAAGTTTACCTGTGAAAGAGTAGGTACTGCGGTAGGATCAAACTGCTCACAGTGATTTGGATCAATAGGGACACAAATGCGGCCTAAAACAATGGGGAAAAATTTACCTTAACAATATAAACTAACCAGTAAAAAATAAAGTATGCTAACAACTTCAGATTAACACGCAAGCTGGTACATAATAAAAACGAAAGAAAATTATATGAAATTTAGTTACTAACCTGTTTTTGGGTGTACACAGAATGGAGCTTTAAGCAAGTGATTCATGTGCTTCGAAACCTGAAACATGTATTGGCAAAATTAAATACTTGGAAAATTTAGACGTGAAACTTTAATTTGTCAAAAGAATAATTGACTTTAATTTGTTTGGTTTGAGGGGAGGGGGTGGGAGGGAGAATAAAGTTTTGGGTTAATATTAGCCCAAAACATGGGAAAATTTCATATAGGTCCCAAGGAACGAAAAAAATTACAATAAAGTCCCTTGAAATCATCAAATTACGCTCAGTCCCCCGAGGGACTTACGTGTAATTATTTGTATGGAGGTTTTTAAATGTTGTTGTTAATACATGCATTTTTGTTGTTAATACATGCATTTTCTGTTGTAAATAGCCAGGGACTTCTGTGTAATTATTTGTATGGAAATAAAATCCAGGTTTTTAAAAGTTGTTGTAAATACATGCATTTCCTGTTGTTAATATATGCATTTCCTATTGTAAATGGTCAGGTATTTAAAAGTTGTTGTTAATCTATGCTTTTTCATTTGTAAATTCGGGTGTTTAAATGTTGTTGTAAATATATCATTTCATGTTGTTAATATATCATTTCTGTTGTAAATGGTCGGGTATTTAAAAGTTGTTGTTAATCTACGATTTCCATTGTTGTTAATATATCGCATTTCCTTGTTGTTAATACAAATAATTACGAAGTCCTTGGGACTTGAGCGTAATTTGATGATTTCAAGGGACTTTATTGTAATTAATTCTCTTCCTTGGGACCTGAGCGTAATTTTCCCCCAAAACATTACTCTCCTCTCCCTCCCCTCCCACTCCCCTTCCCTCAAACCAAACAAACCCTAGAGATTGCAGGGAGAAGATATGAAAGTGTAAAGGTACAATCAGAAACAGTTCAAATAGGCCAGTAGATACAAGAAAAAGGGATCAGATATAGACAAACCTCCATATCTAGCCTAGGGTAAGTAAAAGAGAACACAATCTCTTCAACACACCTTCGCAGTCCTGGTGCCTGGAGAAAGGAATAGGTAGACATTAATGATAAATGGAGTATCATGCAGTTCTTTTTTCAACATGTTCTGTATGTTTTCCTCGAATGAAACGCACAAACTATAAACATCCTACGAAAGAGACAGAAACATTTGATTATTAAAATAGATCTCAGAAGAAATTTCCAGTACAATATTCCCTATATAAGAGTCCACTAATTTTCTACCAAGTAAATCATAATGCATAGAGCAGATGACATTTTCACCTTGAAAATTGTTATTTCGTTATAAGCATTTGACTACTAACCTTATTCTTCGACACCAAATGTTTGAGCTGTTCCCATCGAACAACATTAATGTCTTCTTTTGCACTTGAAGACCGCCTATTATCTTGCCATTTACCCCTAAGTTCCGAAGCAATAGCTGCAGAAAGCACTCACGAATTATATACATAGGATCAGAGCTGGAAATGTCACAACAAGATTCATCGGAAGGCATGACAGGAACAGCAAAAATATGTACCTGCATCTGGAATCAACTCTAAGATCATCTCATATCTCTCTTCGGTAGAAAGTAAAGTTTGACTTATTAATAGTCCTTTCTCAAAAAACTCTTTAAGAACTTCAGTGTATGCTCTCCTGCAAAAACGAAATTCACCTTAGCTCAAATGGGAATATGAAATATGTAGTCCAGAAAGGCAATCGTCCTTGTTAAAACTTACACCAGGAAAGGATGAAGAGCATGACCCGTCAATGAAACCTTCTTATGACTATTCTCGTTTCCCTGGACAGAATAAAATACAGGAAGTACTCGTTAAAATAAGTATTCCCAAAACTGACATATTGCATTTCTAAAGAATACTACCTTGTAGACACGAAAGTAGTCAGCAATCGCTGCTCTCTGCTCATTTGTCAACCTGTAAAAGTAAAGGTGACATATTAGAATCTTTAAACTGAGCAATGGAAGGAAACAGAATGCAATTCTTAGTTGTAGTGTCCCACCTTCTTGCCTTCCCATCACAGACCCAACAGTGAACACCACGGCGGCCACTATAAACCCATAGAATGTGTTTAAAGCCAAAATCATCTGAAACAGTAAGATCTCATAATTAAAAACATATGATATGTTTCGTCAGTGCCCAAGAATTCTACATATCAGAGAGTGAATACCAATGCAGTTATGCAACTAATAATACTTACATACATTTCTTACATCAGGCATTGCCTAGGCCATCGATTTCCCACAAATATAAATAACTTAGGTAAATCCCTTTTTTGAATGTATTCTGTTAGAATACCATTTAAAAACCTAGGTAATTACATGTTAAGGGAAGGTACCTTTTGCTGGGCAGAAGTTGACTTGCTATTTTGAAGAAAGAACTTAAGAGTAGGGTAGCTATAGGACTGCTACAGTCAAAGCCAACAAGTTGGGGGTGGAGAAAGTTACTTTTTGGAGTCTCCAAGTCTGCACTTAGGTTCAGCAAGAGGGCAGAGAAGAATTTGAAATTGGTCTTGGCCCTTTGGTGGAGAGTGCCATTCCTCTCAAAAGATTGGCAACTTGTTGTGTCTCTGCTAGAGTATGTCCTGCAGTGAAAGTTGTATCTTTATGTGTGTTTTGTAGCTTTGGTTCATATGTGTTCAGTTTCTTTTAGTTTGTAATAGTTCTTTAATTGTTGTTCATGAATTTCAGTGTTGTGTTGTATTAAGTAAACTTATCCCTTGTAATCTGGTTTAGTTTTGGCAGCAATATTATTATAAGTTTCAAGCTTTATTTCTAGTCATAGTCTTGGCTGTTTTTGGGAGAGGGTCCTAAACATATTCAAACCATTGTAATACAATTTGAAAGAGTGATTTTTTCTCTCCAGTCTGGCATGATACACACGCCTTTCTGAAGAATGATGTCATCAGAAAAATTTACTTTCCCTGCCTTATTATGAAGCTATCTTCTGTCATTTAGGAGCACTTCCATTTGGGGGCTATGTTCATTTTCTTAGGAGAAACGCAGCTTGCAGCATACATATTATTAGATGGAACTTAAAATTGTAAATCACAGTTTCGCCCCATTATGAGATTCGAATATCACCTCTTAAGGCGGTATCAATCACTTTAATAGCAATAGTCATCAGTGGCCAGCAATTCAAGCAAATATCAGCACCAGTGCAGCAGTATCTAACATCGTCATAATCTGTCATATCCTACAGCATATATTCAAGTACATGTCAATAATTCTCCACACCGGATTTTATTTGGCGGATTGAAGTTGAAAAGCTTACAATATCAAAAATTAGCTCTCTCTCAACTGGAGCAAACACATTATCGCCACTCTGAGCATAGGCATGCCTTTTTGTGGGCTGCAACACATAACAAGCTATAGATTAGGAAAAGAAAAACTGGACTGAAGATCTTAGCAAAATAATTTTACTGAAATATACTAGGAACAGATTAAAAAAAAATTGCATGTGCCTAAAGAAATTATATCTCAAAATCCATCGCAAGATTGTCCAATGAATACTGAACTCAATACAAGCATCGAAGTTATCAAGAAGAATAACATTGAACTTAATAAAAAGTTAAAGCAATTTGGAGCTTATTTGTGGCTTGAAAACATTTTAATATTTATTTCTTTTTAGACACTACTCCGTAAATAATGCATGGACAACGAGACCAAATTCTGACATTGAATAGAAGAACAGTTTCGAAGTGATTTTAAAATGGCAGAAAATAGGAAAAACGCAGAAATCTTACCTCCACGCTATACACAGGTCCTATATCGATCTTAAATGGGCATTTCTCTTTGATGGAGTTTTCAAGCTCCGCAGCACTGTGGAAGGATTGGAATCGAAGAAATATATCGTTGTCAAGCGAGAATGAAAATTCCCTCCGGCTGATGTAAGAGGGACCACAACCCGGATGCTTCCCATCTACAAATACATTGAGAGGGAAAGGGGAGGGGAAAAAGGGAAGGCAAATGTGCATTGCACCCACTTAATAGCAAGCCTACCCTGATTATATACATCGAAAGAGAAATAGGAAATAGCTTACCATTGCCATAAGATAGCCATCTAAAAAAATCAGCATAAGGAAATAGCTTTCCTGATGAAAACAAGAATGGGGAATATGAATCACAAAGAGAAGTACATGAAACGTCATTATAGCATAAAAACAAGATAGACAAGTAAAATCTCTAGTAATTTGACGGAAAAAGGAAAATTTTGAGCAGATTGTCACGGAGAAAATTCCACTGTGGTCGAGCAATCGAGCCAAAAATACAGTTAGTTCAACTAAAAGGTAAATTAGCAATTGCAACCAGATAATATTCAAGACTTACCATAAAACACTTTAAGGTGATCCGGATTGAACTCACTCGGAACATGACTTTTCTGCTTTTGCCCAAGCGCTTCAGGTTCATATCCATCGATAAGCATGTCATCATTTTCGTTCTGAAGCTCTTCTTTCGTCATTTCTATGGTTTAAATGCGCACTGCGGAACCAGGATTGGGAAGGGAAAAGTGAATGATCTAATTGAAAATTTAAAATCAGAGTTCTAAAAGTGAAATGTGGCTTTGTTGGCGAAGGGAGATTATATGTATGACCGATGACGGGAACAAGGAGACATATGGCGCGAGACTCTGGAAAATTGGCGGGAAATTGAGGGGGTAAATGGGCCTGACTACTGTTGGGCTCTTTGTGAAAAACTAATATTGGGCTCTGGACCAAACTCTAAGCACCCCAATTCTGTTGGACAACCCAGTCCGCTCTACTACATTTGGAATCTGGATTAAATTCCTTACTTTGATTTTTTTAATAAATTTAAAAATCTCTTTAATAAAGATAATTATGTTGAGACACCTTTTCCTGTTATGGGTGTTTTTGTACCAGTGGTAGGAGAAATTTTTTTGAATAAACATTTATAATTATGATTTTGAAAATAGTTGCAGTTGTAATAAACATTTAGCACAATGAAAAGTCAAAACCATGAAAATCCAAACATCTCTTAAAATAGTTGGGAAAAATGATTTGCAGGTGCTCATAATTTTCTTTAGTTTTCAGGCAAGTGCATATAATATATTAAAAAGCCTTGTAAGTCATTTTTCATAATTTGTTATCCTTAACTACAAAGTCGATTCTTCTGAGTTTGTTTGAGAAACCCTATAAGCACTTAATGTATTTTCATAAAATTCCTCTCAAATATTAATGTTAGATGTCATAAAATTGAATGAGTACCTGCAAATCATCAATAGTGAAAAGAAGGTAGCTTTGTTGGCGAAGGGACGAGATGATATGACCAATGACAGGGAATGGGGTAGAAACATACAAAGTCAGGCCTAAACTGGCATGTTTGGTGTGAGCGTAGGAGAGTGTTGGGAACATTTGGGGTAGAGTTAATGGGCTTTGGAGAAAAAGCACAACGTGGTGTGTTTGGATTGCGCATTAAGTTTACTGGACTTTAAGTCAAAAAAACTTAAAAAGCCTGTTAAGGAAAAAGCTCTAGAATCCAGCTTTTTCCAAAAAGCTCTCAGCTTTTTGACGTGGGCCCTGCCACTTCTACAACCATCAATCCAAATACAAATCATTATCTATAACCTGATTTTTTTCCTACCGATCTTTTTTTAAAGTCAGATAGCTTTTAAGTCACCGCTCCTATCGCCAACCCAAACAAGCCCATTGTAATAAATCCACCTAAGCCTATCAAAGTTTTTATAGCTAAGCCTAGCTTGTACAAAGACACACTTTGAAAACTAAGGGTGACCTATACATAATATGAGTAATATGAGTTGACTTACATTCATTAACCCTTAAACGTATAAATGAAAGCTAAACAATACTTCATAATCCTACTAACAAAATCATAACTAGTACTGTTATGGACCGAGATAAATGGGCCTCGGAAGATAAGGCCCACCAACGTGCTCCTACAGGGACAGGGCCCATGATCCCATGACCCCATGATCCCATGATCTCGGATCCCACTATCCCCATCATCATGAATGATGGGGAGAGGACATCGAGCAAAGCGCCAACGAGATGAAGAGGACCCTTCCTCTATAAATAGGAAGGATCCAACAGTGCACGGTACACACATTCTACGAACCTATATACATATCGCATACACGAACACACACCCCACGCCTTTGGGTGAAAACCCTTGTGTTTAAAGCTCGTGATCTCCTATCTATCCGGATATCTCCCCGTAGATATCTGAGAGAAGACTAAAAGATCCTATATTGACTTACTAGCTAACCTAAAGCTAGACATTTGTGTTCTACACTAGAACATTGGCGCCGACCGTGGGGACGATAAATTTCGAATCCCATACCGCAAAGCTACGGGTTCAACCAGAAGCATGGCGAACACCGAAGAAAAACATAGAAACTTGGCGGGACCAAGCGCGGAAGGAGCGGGCAAAATCTCCAGGAGCCGACATCACGCCAGGAAGGCTCTACCAACCCAGAAGCAGAAAATGTGATGGTAGAAACCGAGCATGAGACATCGGATACGGAAAATTCCCCTGCTCTCGGGAATGTCGTCATCCAGCAAATCAATCCGCAGATTCCACCACAGCAACACCCATTAGAGTTCCAAAATGTAGACCCCGACATTCGCATTATGCAAACCGCACTCGGCTCCATGTATAATCGGATGGAGGCAATGGAAACCCGGAATCGCCTACTGCGTGAGGAGGATGCCCGAGCATTCAGGGAGGAGTTAAACAGTCGAAATGAAGAGTGGAAGCGAATGTTCGAGCGACAGTTCGGACAGGAAGGAAACCATACTTGGATCCCGGGTAAAAATGTTGTCGGTCACTGCAGAGATGAAGTTTCCATGTCACAGAAGGCGGGAACTTCACGGGCACAACTGAGAGAAGAACCCATGCTCGGGGAAGATCAAGAGCAACTCATCGAGGAGCGGTCACGGAAGATACGAGCTTTGCAGGAACAAATCGAATTCTGAAACGGCTCGGAGGGAACCCAAGTGAGCACGATCGGGAAGCAAATTCTCGGGCAAACATTGGCAAAGAAGGACGAAGTGGGGCAGAGGTAGAGAAGTTAATCGGTGAAAAAGCAAAGGAACCACTACAGGCCCGCAAGCACTCAAAGAAAGAAGCGACGTCGACTTCATCTGAGTCAGATGCCTATGATGACAATATTCAGAGTCCTTTCGTGGATAAAATAATGGCCGCCCCATATCCAAAGCGCTTGGATACCAAAGACTTTCCTAAATATGACGGGAGTCAAGATCCGATTGCACATCGGTCACTTTAAAACAGATATAATGGTGAAGGGGTTTGCGGGCGGTGATCCCGACTATTTGCCGGAACGTTCCGAGGTCCGGCTCAAATATGGTTCAGCTCTCTACCAATGAAGTCAATCACGACATGAAGGATTTCGAAAAGAAATTCTTGCGGAACTTCGCGACAAGTCGGAAACAACCAAAACCGAGTTTCAACCCGACCGGGTTAAGCGGTCGCCGGAGAGACAAGTACAAAGATATTTGGAGCGTTTCAAGGACGTAGCCTTACATGTCCCCGGGTTAAAGGATGAGGTACACTTGCATTGTGTCATTTCAGGCTTAGACAAGGATTCTCGCTTGAAAAAATCCGTGATGAAGCGTCGACCCAAAACTCTGTCAGATTTCAGAGACCGCTCAAAACAATACATAGAGCTAGAGCGAGATGGACATCATGACCCACGCGCCTCAAAGTAAGGCGAAAAGCCCGTCTCCCAGAGAGAAACAACAATTTGGAATGAATCAGCGAGATACTCGGACGCATGTAAGGGATAGCAAATCAAGAAGAGACAAGGCTGAAGGAAGATATGACCGATATGCCCCGTTAAAGATGCCGCAAGCGCAAATTTGGAAGGAAGTCTCCTTAACGGAGATGAAAAAGGTAGAACGACCACGGCCAATGCGCAATGAGACCACTCTGGATAAATCTCGATATTGCGAGTTCCATGATCAGCATGGCCACACGACGGACATGTGTTGGGACTTGCGGGACACCATTGAAAAATTCATTCGAGAAGGAAAAGCTGCGCCGTTATGTTATACAAACACAAGGACGGCAAAACAAGCGTCGGGAAGGTAGAAGTAGGAGCCGGCACTCGAGAAGAAAAGAAGAGAACAAAAAAACCGGGGCAAGGCCGGGATGACGAATTTCCCGAGTCAAAATACGACCGTAATGTCATAGTCGGAGGTTTTGGCGGAGGAGGAGATTGGTTAGTCGGAGGAAAAAATATTTGAAAGAGATCCTCTCTCGTGAGAAGTCGTCCGAGTTCAAGGGAGAATCGCAAAACTCCCGCCCCGCACTCGGTTTCACGGATGAAGAAGCTGGATGAGGTAATACCAGGTCATCATGACGGCACGGTCATCACGGGGACGTTGGTGAATTGCCGAGTAAGGAAAATCTTTCTTGATAATGGCAGCGCCGTTAATATTATCCTTTGGGACGCGTTCAAACGCATGAGGTTTGATTCTGAGGAGCTGAAACCCTGTAAGACCGTGTTAACGGGTTTTAACGGTCAAGATACCCGTCCAAAGGGATTCATTGATCTCAAACTCACTCTGGGCACCAAGGAAGCTTTTAAGACAGAGATGGTTCGGTTTATAGTGGCCGACTTCCCCTCCACATACAATATCATCCTGGGACGACCCGCCATTCATGACTGGAATATGTTGGTGTCTTCAAATCACCAGAAGCTCAAGTTCATCAACAAGGGAAACCAAGTGGTTACCGTCAGAGGCGACCAAAAAGACTCTCGACAATACTACTTTGACACAGTCAAAGGTAATAAAGATTCAAAGAAAGGAAAACCAGAGAAAGAAGTCAAGGCGGTCCATGTTGTGGAGTTAGATTTGAGGGAGGAGGACAAGATCCAAAGAGCGGAACCAAATGATGAACTCGAGGACTACGTCTTGGGAGACACCCCAGAGAAAATCACTAAAGTCGGGAAATGGTTGGATCCCGAGATCCGTAAAGACATTGAAAAATTCTTAATGGAAAATAAAGATGTATTTGCATGGAAGGCGCGAAATCCGGGGAATATCACCTAGAGGGGGTGAATAGGTGATCTTGAAATTCTTTCGCTAATTGCTCAAGAACACTTAAAACAGAGATAGAGAGAAGAGCAATGAACACGGGAGGTTATCTTTGGTTCGGTCCAACTCCTTGACCTACGTCCAGTACCCAGACACTCTGGGATTTCACTATCTCGTAACTTGATTACACACTCTGTAACTCTCGAGTAATCCTCTCACTAGGACTTACCCCTCTTTACAAGTTGTAACCAAATACCAAAGACACAATTACACACTCTGTACTCAGGATGATCCTTTCTCCCTAGGACTCACTCTCCCTTACAAGTTGTAATTGTACACCCACACTTAAGGTTCCACAACCTTAAGATTTTACAACACAATAATCAAATAAGTGTTTGAACTCTTTCACGAGTAGATGAATAATAAACACCTGAAGCTCAATAATATCCTAAGATATATACGAATGGAAATTGAACACTTTGAATACTTTGTCGTGTATGCGTTGGTTGTGTCCACTTGATGAATTCAATCCTTCGGGTATTTATAAGTTGAAGCTTGAGGACCGTTGGAAGGATTTGAATCGCCCGTTTGAATGTTTGAATATGTCGTTGGGAGTCTTCAAACATCCGTGCCTTCGCTTACCCACGATTGAGTGTCCGCTTGGTTGGGTCTTTTTACGGTTGTCATTCACGTGTTCTTGGACAAAGGATAGCTTAAAATATTGATCCCACACTTTTGTCTGTTATGGGCTAGCCTTAATTGGGTTCGGCGCTTTGTCTACGTTGCGTGTCTCTCTCGGTGCTTGACAGCTCATCAAAATTCAAATGTTGGTTGATCATCTGAAATTTGCTAACAAACATATTAATAGCATTGAGAAGAATAGCAAGTAGAAATCAGTTGATAATAACCATTTCTGAATTTGGATGTTGCTCTTTATCGAGCTTTACGAAAATGCGAGATCAAGTTCGAAATATTGACTCGAGGCATAGAGTTCCTTGGCTCGAGGTAATCGATTGGTAATATTCAATCCGAGTGTTCCGGATGAGATATTAACTCGAGGCAGCATATTTTGTAACTCGAGGTAATCGACTCGAGGCACACTTCCGTAGGCTCGAGTTACATCGTGCAATCGGAATAACATAATAATCGGCTTGACTCGAGGTTGAGCAGTTCGACTCGAGGTCATCGACTCGAGGCAACATACTTGGAGACTCGAGGCAATTCCCAATTTCGTCAATGCAATCTTAATTGGCTAACTCGAGGCTGCAGCATTGCCTGGAGGTAATATGACGGACAAAAACATGTACCGGGATGCGATATTGACTCGAGGCGAACTTCCGCTTTGGAGGTAAAAACCCTTCTCAATTCTTCTAACTTTCTGTCTTCAATTTAACTCGAGGTGGAGCTTCTGACTCGAGGTGAAAAGCCTTCTCAAAACGTCTAACTTTCTGTCTTTAATTTGACTCGAGGTGAATCTTCTGACTGGAGGCAAAAACCCTTCTCAAAGTATCTAACTTTTTGTTTGCCTTGGACTCAAGGTGGATAAGCTGATTCGAGGCAAAATCTTCAATTCTGTGTTCTTTGACTTGAGGAGGCACTCATCAAAATTGTCTTCTTCCAAATTCTATGAAACCCTTGTTGTGTCTAGAATCATATGGAATTGGTTTCATTTCATTTGGTTGTGAGCCATATCCAGAAATCCGAAGCCATGCTGAATTGATTCCAGAATCACATGTGTCAACTTTCGAGGGCCATATCTTCTTGTTCTGAACTCCGTTTTGGTTGGTTCAACTCTTGATGGAAAACTATGTGAGTCTAATTTCATATTCCACCAATTTCAGCTCAATCGGATTTGTATTTTGTGAGTTACACTCAAAACACCGAAGCTTGGTCTGGACTGTGACGGTGATTGATATTCCAACTTGTCAAACTCATAGCTCTATCATATGAACTCATTTGGACTTGTATTATATATCAAAATGACGCATTGGAAGTCTAGTTTCATATGCCACTGGTTTCACATCAATCCGATTCCTGGTTTGGGAGATATCATCGGATTACCGAGAGGTCGCGTAGCTGCACGTGAAACGAGTGTCTGAAGGCTATTTGACTCGAGGTAAGGCTGAATTCTTGCCTCGAGGTTGCTAACTCGAGGTGACTGATGCCCCGCCTCGAGGTAAATCAACTCAGAAGCCAAAAACACTGTAGCAAACACTCTAACTCGAGGTGGTGATGATCCTGACTCGAGGCAACTTGTCCCATGTGTCCAAAACACTTTAGAAACACCTCTAACTCGAGGCTAGACCCTTTGGCTCGAGGTAATGCATCCCAAAACTTGATTTTACTTATTTCAACTCCGATTTGGGCCGTTCCAACTTCCATATCATCTTGAGGACTTGTAGATTCAATCTAGGAACTTGAATAATGATATTCTCATTATATTCAAGCAAGTTCTTCTTTCTTTCTTCTCTTCTCTTGATTATTCTCCATCATTAAACTTCACATCTACATTAAATATAAGAATTAGTCAAAGTATAATGTAAATGTAGTGTGCAACCTTTTTGCTCTTAAGAATGACATCTATATAAGACATCATCAAAACAAATCAAAACCAACATTCTCCCCCTTTTTGATGATGGCAAATACTTTGAGAAAAATATACATGAATATGAAAATATATTATGAAAATATATTAGAACACATATTTTTCTTGCCATTTCTCTCCCCTTATTTGTCATTAGCAAAAAGTTGAAGTATAAATAAGATATACTTAGAGACGAGATATTAAACCGAGATAAGAATGATTCAAGGAACTGATTTTCTCTCCCCGATTGAAATTGTTTTCATTCTAAATATGAAGCAATTTGGAATGTTTTTATGAAAACAAATTTGAAAGGGTTTGAAGAGGTTTTCAAAACAACTTTCACAATTAAGGCATATAGATACCAAACATGTGCAACATTTCTACCGAATATAAAAAGATAGAGTTTAGAAATGCTCATGTAGGTTCTGCAAATGATGAATGATAGTTCATTTGCTTGCTGTATGCAATTTGGTTGAGTCCCCGTAGCCTTAAGATGAAGCAGTGGTTGACTTTCTGCCTTTATGGAACATATCTCAGCTTCAACCATCAAAGCATCTTTCCTTAATTTAATTTTTTCTTCTTGTAGTATATTAAGGAAAGTTGAACTTACGACAAAATCTCTTGCTACAAATTGAAAACTTTCTTTGCAAAAGAGATTTGTTAGTATAACCAATATCAAAATATTCCTTTCTAAATGATATTTTCACAAGAAGATAATGAAAGGAAAATATGATATTAACTCATCATCAAAACTAATAAAACACAGTGAATGCATATGAGTTTGCTTAAAAGGGTTTTCTTCAAATAAAGGAGATGAGCTTTTGAAATATAAAACACATATGAATGTGAAGCTCCCCCTTAATGAATGCATGATTAAAACAATGAAGTTCCCTTTTAAAGATACCAAATAATAATGTGACACCAAATGTTATGAGGTTTGGAAAAATCTTTGCTCACAACATGGTATCTAAATTTTCAAGAAGAAATCATTTATGCTTTTTTTTTTTATGATAAATATGTTTAAAGCATAAAGATTATTTTGAAATATGTGTGCTCAGGCTATGATGAATGAAATAAATTTAGCCTAGCATGATTATGATATACAATATGCATATTCTTTCATAATACAATACCTCACTCAAGTAATATCGTAATCACTTGAGTCATATTCCTTTGTAATCCATAGATGCATCGTTTGTGGCTAGCTAATCTTTTTAATCACAAAAGTGATGAACTTCAATATTGTTTGTGGTAAGCTCGGTGTATGATTGTTGAAGTTCCTTTTCCACATAGCTCGATTTGTTACTCATGTGATGTCCATGACTTTATAGCCATTACTTGTTGTTCTCAGGAGAGGACCTTACAAGCTTATCTTCCTCTGTTTATTTCCGACGCAAGAACATAGGATCCTGCAAAACAAATATATGTTCTTTGGTACCCAATGATTCTTGAGTCCATACTAGATTAGACATGACAACTCTTAAGCTCTTATATAATTTAACAATATGATATTGGAGCAAAGAGTATAACAATCAAGGATCAAAAACATAATTTTACCCAATCAAATAAGTTCAAGCCAATGAATCAAAAAGGGTAATAACTAAATGATACCAAAAATGTTATTTCTCAATGACAGTTTGTAAATATACTTTAAGTTGAAAAGATGTCATTGATATGAATACATGTAAGTTTGATCAAAGAGCATAGAAAATCTTATCCATAAAGATAAGCATTTATCAATTCTCAGTTTATGAATGAGCTCAGATTTTTCAAGAATGATAATGAAATATACAAAGTGTTTCAAATCTTGAATGTTCTTTCAAAATATGATAATGCATTATGAAATCAAGGTTTTCATGAATGAAAGATTCATTTTTGAAACATGCTTGAAATTGATGTTCATTCTAAAACATGGTGGAAGTTAACAGTTTAAAGAATATATCAGAATACTTCAGATTGAGAACATGTCGAACATTGAATCCCAAAAGCAAAAGTCATAAGGAGAATGAGTTAGTCAACAAGACTGTAGGATATAAGCAAATTGACTTTGCTATGAGTCAGAGATGATCTTGCCTTTTAGAATTGAATTTATGAATGATCAAGGCAAGTATTTCGATGTAGTTACTCAAAAGAATGGATGAAGACAATGTTGATGTATTTGAGTAACAAAATGACTACTAGGATTCATGGATAATGTAGCACACACTCATTAGCCCAAATGACTAGAGTTTCAAAATATTATCCTAGTAAGTTATTCCACTAAAAGTTAATGCATCAACATTAAATGCACTAATGAACATAAAGCTTGGAATAACTTGATCAACAAGAATTTATGCAAAGTAGGCATAACACTCACAAATTGAATTCGTTATGAGAGATAAACTTGAAACTCATAGATGATCAACTTGTTAGATATGAGGTCTAACTAGTTAGAGAATAAGGAATAAGGAATTCAAGTATCGCATTAAATACTGATGATCAATATGTGAATGACAGAGAAAATCAACTTGACAAATTTGAAGCATATCCGACATTCAATATACAATATTAACTTCCAATTTTGAAACATCATTTGAATGCAATTAAAGTATGGATATGTTTTCAAATCATATGTATGCATTTTCACAAAACAAAGTGAATTGAAACAGATTTTAGAATTGTGCACTTCAAAAACATAAACTCAGAAAGTTATGCACAAATTCATTTACGGTCCATTTAGCAATCCAAAAACATTTCGAAAAAAAAAACATAAAAGATTGATTGCTAATGGAATGCAATGATGGACAAGTATTCATTACCCAAAAATGATATGCAATCATAGTATGGGGTAAGAAATAGATATCACCATAATTCCTCTTGTCCTTGTAGTAGCTTGCTTGATTGAGGTAGATTGATGTAGATGTCTTCCTTTTCGACGATCATCATCAAGCATTGCTTGTTCAGCTTTCTCAAGACTTGGATCATTTCTCTATGTTACATTCTTGAGAAGCTTTCTCGATCCTACAAAGCCATATAAATCTTTTTCTTTCTTGGTATCCAACCTTACTTGGATCCAATCATCTTAGCTTGTAGAATCCAAAATTCACATGCTCTTACGAATATGAAGAGGAAATTGAGCATAATGAATTAACCTTGGCTTTATGCATAAAATAGATATTTTCTTTTCAATTCAACATGTATGCATAAAGAACTAAGTTATTGAACATTGCAATCTCCTTATAAACTTAATAAACTTATTACGTGGATTTTTAAGGGATGTGAAAAAGCAATTTCAGAATAGTTTGCAATGCTCATTCCTAAGACTACAAGATATAAAACCTCAATGAATATTTCAGAAAGTAGCATAGGAGGTTTTACCTTTGCATACCTTAGCCTTAGGTACTTGGAGGATCGACTTTGCTTACCCACTGCATCTTCTTCATATGTCTTTCCATGGGTGTACGCAAAGTTCTCTCAAAGGGTATAGACTTCAAGTGTCTTCTTTTGATACTTGAGAGAATTTCCTTTTCTTGTTTTCCTCAAGATAGTTGTATGATGTTCGTGGTAGTTTGTTCTTGAGGTGGAACATACTCCTCTTGCTTTTGTCCATTGCTTCTTTTGATTTGAGGATAAAGTTGCAGCAATGGCTTCTCCACGAGTTCTCCTAACTGATGTAAATCTCGTTTTCGGTTCATGAGAAACTCTTCGACTCTTATTCTTCCCCGTACGTCTAGGTCCATTCTTTTAGAATCAATCTGCACACATAAAGCACTAGGTGGACATCTTGGTACCCATTTATACTTGGGTCCTTCCGGGTTAGTTCGAGCCTTAGGGGAAACATAAGTTCCCTTTGGTAGCCATTGATAATTACCAACGGGTTTATCCCTTCTTTCCTTTTTATGAAAACAAGATGATGTGCTATGACCCTTTCGGTTACAATAATTACAATGAGCAAATGGATTTGAAGTATGAGCAGATTTACGAAAATAGTTCAAATAAGATTTTCCTCCCATCTTCTTTTTTCCTTTTCTTTTATCAAGAATAGGATTGTAACCAATGCCCGATCGATCATTTGTAAATCTTTGAGCTTTCAAGATTACATTGAGCATTTCACTACCGTTAGTAAACTTCTCAAGTGTTTTGGTAAGATAAACATTTTTCGTTTCAAGAACGGGGCATGTTTTGCAAATCATGTTTTCGCAAGATGGAGAAATATCTTTAGCTTGTTTTTCAAGCGGTTTGATTTTCTTCTTTGAGATAATGAGATCTTTCACAATTTTACTATATTCGAGAATGTAATTCATTATACTCGAAAGCGGTTCATCATAGGTAGGTTCAGAATCAAATACCTCATCATCGTTTTCATATTGCTCTTCTTCCTCAGCAATTAAGCACATGTTTGCAACTTCATTTGCCTCACTTGCTTCATCTGAGGAGTTATCTCCATTTATAGTTGACACGTATGTCATTTCCAAAGCTTTCCACATCTCCTTAGCAGTAGATAGATTGTAGATGCGGAAATACTCCTTACGACTAAGAGCACTGCGGAGCATCGAATTGCTCATTTTGTTAAGAGTTATTTTCCTTCGTCATCTTTGTTGAACTCATCTTTTGCCTTGAACTTTAGTTCGCCTTCTTCTCTTGTGGGAACATAATCCCCATTCTCTATTACTTCCCGAGACCATACTCCGTGGCTAACACAAACGCTTTGAACTTTTCTTTCCGAATGAATAGTGTTCACCGTTGAAGCCAGGTGGTCGGTTGATTGAGGCACCGTCAGGTAATATTCCTTCCATGATCTATCTCGGGATGTTAAGCCCAATTGAGAAACCAGGCTCTGATACCAAATGAAGGTGGAATATCACCTAGAGGGGGGGTGAATAGGTGATCTTGAAATTCTTTCGCTAATTGCTCAAGAACACTTAAAACAGAGATAGAGAGAAGAGCAATGAACACAGGAGGTTATACTGGTTCGGTCCAACTCCTTGACCTACGTCCAGTACCCAGACACTCTGGGATTTCACTATCTCGTAACTTGATTACACACTCTGTAACTCTCGAGTAATCCTCTCACTAGGACTTACCCCTCTTTACAAGTTGTAACCAAATACCAAAGACACAATTACACACTCTGTACTCAGGATGATCCTTTCTCCCTAGGACTCAATGTAGGTTCTGGAAATTGTTGAATAATCGATGATGTCCATTGGCTTGCTTCGTTGTATGAGATCATCTGAAGTGAGCTCAATAGAAGGATTATGAATATCCTTTGAGATGTGAAGATGAAAATGGCGCATTGCCAGATAAGTCAGCCAATATGTTAGGCTGATTATCATAGAATATAGCTTCGGGAAACGAAGGGCTGTATGAATCAGAAACGGGAATATAGTTGCTTGGACCTGCCATGTTCGAAGTAGTAAGAAGAAAGATTTGAATGAGGGAAAATGTAAGAGAATAACTGGTATTTCCGAAAGGTAGGGAATACAAGAGAATGATACCTGTATCATCCTCAGTTTATAACTGAGAGCAGTACTATACAAATTTTTAAATTAAGTAGCGTCAAATCCAAATTAAATTGCCAGTTCATAACCGTGTGGACTTTTGATTGAGCAGTAATCTGTAGCGTCACTCCCCAATACATCCTAGTAACTACTAGGCCTACGCCGTTTAGATGATTGCACGCCACATGGTAATTGATTGATGGCCGTGTCTCAAGGAAATTTGACTTGGAGTGCGTTATTGAATCGTGATGACAGACTGGGTAGTGAGATTCTAGTGGAACTCCGCGGTTAATTGTACTCGGGTAAGAATAATCTTGGGATGAGTGAATCTCTGGAATAATTCGAAATTTGAAACCTTTTGATTTAAGGTATGAGTACTTCGTAGTATGAATCATGGTGATATTCATACGAGATGCTAAGTAGGTATTACATTGAATGTGGTATAGATGAGGATAGGCTTGGAATCGATCTATGTTGAAATAATGTTGAGTTAAAATGTAACCAAGGTTGCTTACGGATCTAGTATCTCAAAGTATAAATCGTATGAATTTTGAGGGTAGTCGCATTGTTAGCAATGCTTTGTGTATGATTGATTATAATCTTGAGGTAAAAGCATAGTGTTTAGTATATGCTTAAGTGATATTGAGGTTGTACTTTCGGTTTTAATATTTGAGAGTAGGAACTGTGTGAATATTGATTGATGCGACATTGACTGTATGTTTATTTGGGCATGAATAAGGGTTACCTTTGTGGTAGTATTAGAACCTTGTGAGAATTTTGACATTGTAAGAATAGCTTTTGCCTGTTTTAAGGATTAGACTAAGAATTGTGAATTTCAATCCTAGAATGTAAAATAGGCTATCTTGAGGAATGTGATTTCTCAGTTTAGCAATGTGGAGGTTCTAAGAGTCAAATTGTGAATTTGATAATTGTTATTTTGGGAATATTTGAGGATAATGCCCGAAAGTTGTAAGCTATGAATCTTGATAATTCTAGCATGTTTTTGAGTATGATTAAAGTTTCGAGAATTTGGTTGATGAACCTAAGAATTAATTGGGCATCCAGAGGGATTGCTACCAACCAAATCGTGACCTATGAATCGAGATAATAGCTGAATTGATTCTTTAGGCATTTGAATTGACTGAATGAATTGTGGTGCTAGAGTATAGTACAGATTAATTCAAATGAATTGAGGTATTAGAATACAAAGACTGCATGTAATAAGGTATTTCGAGGCTGTTAGCTGCTTATCTAGCCTAGGGGAAAGAGCTCGATTATAGAATATTCCCTTAGAGTGTATGATTGAAAATTAATTCCTTGATGGAATTGTTTGATAGCTAGAACCTCAGTGGCCACGGGTTATGGTTTTATGATTGGGACAGATAACCGTAGAGATATAGGTGGCTAATAGATTCCCTATGGTATAGTAAAATACCAGATAGGAAAGGCTGAGAACATTCATGTTGAAAATGTACGGTGGGTAAAGAAACCTATTCGGACCGGTATGTCCTTAGGTTGTTAAAATTTGATATGTGAAGTTCATAGATACCGAATAATCCCATAGGAAGTTTATATGGTTGTAATCTATCCTCATGGGATGCTCTAGTGTTGTGTGAATTACCATTGGGTGTAATTATGATGTGATATATATGTGATAAGGATATATGGTGGGCAGTAGGACCTTTTTGCTCATAGGCGGTTAGATCGATTATGAATGAAGCCCTAAGTCCTATGGAACGGATATGTTCATAGACTGGCAAGAGCCCATGGTTAATGGATGATGGATTTCGGATAATGTTGAATGGGTTACAAAGCCCGATGGACATGGATGATGTCCTGAAAATGGCCGAAAGGCTGAAATGAAATGGACTAAGTGTTTTATCAATTGTTTGAATAGCCAAAGTCAGAGGCTAAAATGTGTTTAGCAATGAAGACTTTCTAGAACAGTTGTCTGGTTCCTAGATAAGTTTTAAAATTGAATTTTTTAACTTGACAATGCACCTGCTGTATTTGAAATTATGTTGTCTTATATAAGGGGTTTGGTGGAACCCAGGATTGGAAACAGAGTTTTCAACTGTGTTGTGTTAAAGGCAGTACAAAAATCGAAGAGGTCAGAAACTGTAGTAGATGTACTCAGTTTACTGGATCTTGCCATATGTTTTAGAATGTTCTGAATCGCTAGCCATTGTGTAAAGCTTTTTTTTGAGAGGATTTGTTTTTGGGGAAGCTATTACTCGTACCAACAGTGTATGTATCCAATCTCAGTACTTTCGCCTTGTAAAGGCGCGTGTTTTGCCTTGTTTGGTTGGGACCCATGCAGACGTTGGAGCAGGGCTCTTAGACATTGTCCTTATTCCTAAGCAGGGATTCTGGTGGGGTGGCCCGTTAGTGTGCCAGTGTGGACACTGGGTCCTGAGTAGGGACGGAAACTCTCCCACATTGGCCAACAAGTGCATTGCCGCTGCGGTGGTTAGTGTATGAAAAGATTGGAATATTCCGTTGTACCGAAAAGTTGAAGTGGTAGCAAAAGTTTTCAAATGTTAAATTTGTGAAATGAATAATCCTGCTCATTAATGTGTGCCGATAATAAATATTTTTTAAAATAGTCCGGCAGTGAATTGTTTTCACAAAGATTTGAACTGGAAGCGATTGATTTTAAGAGGTGATAGTACTATTACTGTTAGTATGGTACGGATTGTGAAATGTACTGCAACTATAAGAATTTTCAATTTGCGACAATTTGAAAATGAAACAACACCATTAAAATGAAAAGCGGTGCGGTTAATGATTGTATTGATATCGTAACGTAAACTGTTAGGATGTCAAGAGATCTCGAACCAGGTAGGTCGATAGTAATAGATAGCTATAGTGCTGAATGAGATGAAAGTAGTCCACGAGCTTAGATTGAAGAAGCTCGGATATGTGATAGACGAGGGGTGGCTCGGGGTTATAAGACCTATGTGCTTAATACTTGGTGGGATGACCCATGAGTATTGTGGTATTTGGACTAGTATGTCTAGAGAATGTTGTGAGCGGCAAAATATTCAGACTATACCGGATGGTAGTTGAGATGCTTATGGCATAAAGGTGAATCTGACGATGAAGGCCGGGATACTCGATCTTTGTAATAATGGGATGAGCCGAGAAGGTGTATCATAACGAGCAAAGAAGCTTGGGTAACCAAGTACTCAGAGAATGGACCAGTGAGTCCTATATGGTTGAAAACTATATTTGGGTACATAATGGATAAAAACGTGGTATGATGAGTTGTGTGCCTAGTGAGTATACAATGGAAAGGAATAGGTTAAGTGTATATTTTTTCCCCCCAATTACATGTTCAAATTTCGAGGACGAAATTTAAATTAACGGGGGGAGAATGTAACATCCCAAATTTTGGGATTTGAGATTTAGAATATTTTATGGAGATTAAATTATGAAATTTGGCCTAAAATAATTATGAGAAGGGCTCATCGTTGATATGATTAAGCGGAATAATGTTCATTCATTATTTTAATTAATTGGAACACAAAGGTCCAGCGCATATGGAAATGATTTGCACAGATAAGAGAATTATTAGAATAAATTGAGGATTTGAGATCAAATGCCACACATTTTCACTAGATGTTGACGATGCAAGCATATTCCTCATTATATTCGTACGGGAAAACAAAGGCCCACTAGTGCATATGGAAATAATTAAGGTAATATTTTATTAAATGAATTTAGTGGAATCTATATGATGAATACTCCACTACTTTCGTGTTATTCAGCACCTATGCAAATAGAATTACTCCTTATTTTATTATTTAAAAGGTTCCAGTGTTAAGCATAAGGCAAAGCACTCCATGATATTTCCACTTTCGGTTGGACATATATGTATTTTAAACCCCACTCTCCACTTCTCCATTTTAGCTGGACACTCTCAATTTTCCAAGTGGGAATATAAACATATGGGACAGCCCAAATGTTTGCTTCATTATTAATGAGCCAAAGTAAGATACTTTTGTTATTGCATGATAATATATGCACATGCGTGTTATTATATTCATGATAGTCCAGCGTATAACAACACTACTTCCACTCATATATTATTAAGTATAAAGTATCCCACCCACTTCTTCATTATTTCAGCCAACACATGCATATGCTTCAGGCATTATTTCATGATCCCACTTTCGACAGAATGGGAGACTGGGACAGTTCACTATATTCCCTTTGTTTCTCCATTATGTTCGGCCAAACTGTCAACCCCTTTAAACGCACCCATTCTGGCCAGCAAAGACAGCATCTGTGTTCCATCCTTTTGAGCCAAACGCCACACTTCCTTTCATTATAAACTAGGCAGAAACACAAAACAGAAAAAGGAACACGCAGAGAGGGAGAGACCGAAAGTTGACGTGTGAGTGAGAGTCGGAGGGAAAGGAAGAAGGTTGGAACCGTCCGTGTAAGCCTGCCTATCGACCAAGGTGAGTCCCTACACCTCTCCCTTCTAGTTTTTACAAGATTATTTCGAGTTTGAGGATTTAAAACGCATGGTTTAAACCGCTGCATTTTTCGTACTGTTTTCAAACTCACAAACAGAGTGTATTTCGTGGCTCTGTTTCTAGGGTAAACCTTTGTGGTTTTCCTTGAAACTTTTACAGTACATAGTAGACTCAATAATATTTACAAAGAGTCAAAACTCAGCCAAGACGGACGTATAGAATGGGAGAAATAATTTTCCAAAGTTGGGTCAAAATCTGAAACGTTTTCTGCACTTCCAGTGAACAGTAATTTTCGGGCATGATTTTGAAATATCAAACATTTTAATTTTTCCTTTATATTTTTACAGTATATATTAGACTCAATACGGTTTACAATGAGCTTTGGATCACCCAAAACGGAGGTCTATAACTCCAGTTATGATTTTTGAAAGTTGTGTTAAAAATCTGAAACTTTTCGGTATGATCCTGGAGCAATAAAATGACGTTGCATTTCGGACCCAGTAAAAATTTGAGTTTTTCCCTGAGATTTGTACATTACATGGTTGACCTCTCAAGCTTTCCAAAAAGCTAAAGAACACCTAAATCGGACGTGTATATTGAGAGATATGATTTTTCAAAGTTTAGACAAAAATCAGAAACGTTTTCTGTACTTCTGATGAACAGTGATTTTCGGGTTTGTTTTTGAAATAGTAAAAATTTAAGTTCTTGCTTGAAACTTTTACAGTAAATAGTATACATCTCACCCTTTCCAACGAGCTAAAGAACAAATAAATCAGATTTGTAGAATGAGAGTTATGATTTTGTAAAGTTTGTTCAGAAAATCTGAGAAATTCTGTTGCAGATTTAAGTAACGTCATCTTTTTGAATTCCGAGAATTATACAGTCATAGTTTGGTCTGATAACTATTTTTACATTAAACTAGACTTATAGAACGTTTAATATAAATTCGAACCACCCCAATCCGAGATCTAGAGAATTAGTTATGAATTTTCAAAGATTAATGGAAATTTTGAGAATTTAAAGTCAAGTCTAAACGTAAGGAAATTACGGGGAATGTTAGGGATTAATCTAGTTTTAACCCTCTATGAATAATTCGTTTAGTTAGATGCTGGCGACACAAGAAGTGACTAATGACAATGATAAACGTTTATAGGCATACCTTGACACGTCTGTTGATCCCAACAGTTTCAGACGAATTAAGAATTCAAGCTTGAGGTGGGTAACTGTTATCTTGTTAGCCTGTATGTATGTATTCATGTATGACTGATCATGTTTGCTAGATGATTTATATGTTTATTTCCTAGCTATGGATTTTGAGGCTGCGGTCTCATAGGGTGCGTGTCCTAACACAGTGGCCGCGTGTCCCGAAGGGTCGGTCCTTGGCCGTTAACCTGCGGTTACGGTGTGTTTTGTTACTATGAATTATTCTATGTATATACATGTGTTATCGTGATTTACATTTCATACTTGCATATGAGATTAACTGTTACCCCGGGGTTCATTCATTTGAACTCCGAGATCGCATGAAAGAGACAGTAGTGGATCGGGATCAAAAGAGAAAGATGTAGGGGTTAAGGGTTACGAGAAGGAACTATTTGGAAAGTCTTGAACGGAAGAACTGAATATTTATCGTTTATCATTTGTCTATTTTTGGATTAATGTAATAAGATCCCACTATGGGATAGACTCGATTCGCGAAAAACTTATCCTCATGTTTTCAAACTAAGTTATTTTAAGAAAGTTTTATTCCGCAATTAAGTCGTCCAAACCACTTCGATGCCTGTGCGTTTAAACTCTGATAAATAAAGGCACATTTTAGATGGGTGTCACAATTATGGTATCATGGATCCTGAGTTCTGCTGCCATAGTTTGGCCATCCACCCTGGCTCAGCACCCGTGGCGCAAAAGAAGAGAAAGCAAGGCTCCGATCGCTCTACGGCCTCGGAAGCACATGTGGAGGAATTACTCGGCCGGGTTTATCCGGGAGATACAATACACAACATGGCTCTCCAACGTGGTTATGGTCAAGAAACCAAATGGGAAATGGCGTGTACGTACGGATTACAAAGATCTCAATAAGGTATGCCCAAAAGACGCATTTCCAATGCCTAACATAGACCAAATTTGGTGGATAAATCCTTGGGTTTTCAACTCCTATCATTCATGGACGCATACTCGGGATACAATCGATAGCCATGCATCCCGATGATCAAGAAAAGACGGCCTTCATCACGAATAACGCTAATTACCGTTACAACGTGATGCCTTTTGGCCTTAAGAATCTTTGGAGCTACTTATCAAAGAATGATGACTAAGGTCTTTGCTAGTCAAATGGGGAAGAATGTGGAAGTATATATCGACGACATGATAGTCAAATCGAAGGATGAGAAAAACCATGTCGATGATCTGCGACGACATTTGAAAAAGCTGCGAAAGCATCGGATCGAGGACCGAACCCGGCCAAATGTGCCTTTGGAGTACCATCGGGCAAATTCTTGGGTTTTTTACTGACCCACCGGGGAATAGAGGCAAATCGAAAAATGCAAAGCAGTGTTGGAAATGAAGGCTCCAGTCAACAAAAAAGAAGTCCAACAATTAACAGGTCGATTGGCCGCGTTGACAAGGTTTTTGCCTAGGTCGGCTGAAAGGTCACTTTCGTTTTTCAAACTTCTAAAAAAAGAGGCACATGGAGGATGGAACTCGGATTGTGAGGAGGCATTTGCAAACATAAAGTCCGTCCGGCATCTCCGCAAAGTGCTTTCCAAACTGAACCCGGAGAAACACCGATCCTATATTTATCGGTTGGAGAAGAAGCGGTCGGTGCCGTTTCGTCCGAGAAGCGGAAGAGGGCAAAAACCCGTGTACTTCGTTAGCGGGGTTTTACAAGGTTACGAAATGAGGTATCGAAATTGGAGAAAATGGCATTTGCACCGGCCGCTGCGGCAAGGCGATCGCGCCATTACTTTCACGGGCACTCTATTGTCGTCGGGACCAATCAACCCATTCGCCAAGCACGCATAAACCGGACTTAGCCAGGACGAATGACAAGTCGGGCAATCCAATTGTCCGAGTTCGACATCGCCTACGAAGCCCGCAATCAATCAAATCTCAGGCATTGGCTGATTTCATAATGGAGTTAACCCCGTCAACTCCAATGGAGGAAACGCCAAATGAGCCGTGGAAGGTGTTTGTAGACGGCTCATCAAATGTTAAGGGAAGCGGCGCGGGAGTCATTGTGGAGAGCCCCGAAGGAGTGGCAATGGAATTATCACTTCGGTGGATTTCCCGACATCAAATAATCAGCCGAGTATGAGGCACTCATCGCGAGCTTACTACGAGCTAAGGAGAATGGAGCTCAACAGTGTACATTTAGCAACCGATTCTCGTGGCCTCCCAGATACAAGGAACCTACCAAGCCAAAGGCCCGTTGTTGGCAAAATACTTGCAAAAAGTGAAGGATATCATTGCCGAGTTTGATAAAGTGGAAATTGAGCACATCCCTCGGACTGAAAACGTTAGAGCCGATGTCCTGTCTAAACTCGCTAGCACTAAAAGTCCAGGTAATCTTCGGACCGTGATACAACAGAATCTCTTAGAACCGAGCTGCATCATGCTTATTTCATATGATCGCGATTGGAGAAAGCCAATTGTCGATTATCTAGAAAGGGGGATCGTTCCAGAAGACACAGCGGAATCAAAGAGACTAATCAGAACAGCAGCCGCTTACTCAATGATGGATGATCAGTTATATCGAAGGGGCTTACACTCCCGATGGCCAAATGTCTCGACCAAATTGAAGCCCAAGACGTACTTGCGAAATCCATGAAGGAATAAATGGACAAAGACATGGGAGCAAAGGCGTTGGCTCGAAAAGCAATACGAGCTGGATATTATTGGCCTACCATGGCCCAAGATACCAAGGATCATGTCCGAAATGTGAAAGTCGCTTTAAACACGCAGAATAATATGGACCCCTCCATCCGAGCTGACACAGATCTCAGCCCCTTGGCCGTTTACAAGTGGGGCATGGATCTGTTGGGACCATTCAAGGCGACACAAGGACAACTAAAGTGGCCCATTGTTGCGGTGGATTACTTCACCAAATGGATTGAAGCCGAACCATTGGCGACCATCACCTCGGCAAATGTGCGAAATTCCTCAAGAGAAGCATTATTTCGCGTTTGAATACCGGCCGAGTTTGTGACCGACAATGGAACCCAATTCGTGGATAAAAATTTCAAAAATTAGTAGCCTACTTTCGATTAAACATCATTTTGCCTCGGTTGAACACCCACGGTCCAACGGGCGGCCGAAGCCAACAAGGTCATAGTTGATGGATGAAGAAGCGGATGGAAGATGCGAAAGTAGTTGGGTTGAATGATTACATTCGGTGTTATGGGGACATCGACTACTTCTCGACTTCAACGGCGAGACCCCATTTCGACTCACGTATGGATGCGAGGCAATGATCCCGATCGAAGTCGGGAACCTTCATGGAGAAGGCTACACCATGCGCGGGCGAGAATGATCAAGAGTTGGCGATTGAAATGGATCTCATAGACGAAGTCGAGCCACGGCTCACCTTCGGATTTAGCCGCCAAGCAACTCATCGCCTCGAGATACAATAGGAAGGTAATTCCACGCTCCTTCGTAAAGGGCGACCTGGTACTCCGAAGGGCCAACATTGGCAATAAAAACGCTCGAGATGGCAAACTCGCCGCAAATTGGGAAGGGCCTTACCGTATTATAGACGAACTCGGAAAAGGGGCCTATGTGCTGGAATCTCTGATAGGCAAAGCAATCAAAAGAACCTGGAACGCGGACAAACTTAAAGCCTACTATAGTTAAACTCGGGGAGAGTAGTTTCTAATTGGGTTTGTTTTCTACTTTTAGCAATTTCACTCAGCTTTATTTTCAGGAAAACCGGTCGCAAGTACATTTAAATTCTCATGTGAATCAAATATGATGTAACTTCCTCGACTGAAGAAATAAAGAACGTAGGGTCATGAAGCCCGTATTTTGCAATCTGCAAGAGAACATAAAAACGCTAACATGTATGAATAGAGGTTCGAAACTCCTTCATAAATCATGTGGTGGGAAAGGCGAATATAAATATAGACATGAGCGACTCAGGTACAAAGCCCGATTACGCGAAATTTGTCATAGCGGCAAGGCCGTCAAAGAAAAAACATACCCCGAGTCCAAAAAGACAAAGCGGGTATAAACATAAGACATGAGCGACTCAGGGTAATAAGCCTGATTACGCGAAATTTGTCATAACGGCAAGGCCGTCAAAAAGACATGAGCGACTCAGGGTAAAAAGCCCGATTACGCGAAATTTGTCATAGCGGCAAGGGCGCCAAAGAAGAAACATACCCCGAGTCTAAAATGACTAGGAGAGTATCGATCGAGAAGGGTTTCCGATCCGATCACGTCGGATCCCGACTTCTATTAAGAACGAGAATAGAAAAGCAAAGAAGCGCAAAGAGAGATTCAGAGTCAATTCGGATAAAAAGAAAAAGCAAGTATGTTATTTAATAGATTGTCTATTACAAAACCCCAGGCGGGCAAAGCGATAACTACAAAGAAAGACAATCAGGCCGGGGGAGGATCTTCCCCATGAGATTGGTCTTCCCCATCGGCCTCCGGAACCACCACGGAGAGCGGGAGCGGGTGAACCAACACGGTTTGGAGGAGCGGGGAAAAATTTCCCGTCTTCAACATAGGCATTCATGTGTGCCCCTTCCGCATTCAACGTCACCGTTTAGTTCAAAAATTGAACCCGCTCCGGGGCATTGGTAAAAGCATCCGAGACACCATTCTTGCTTGGCAACATCGCATCAAAGACGAAAGAGCATCCTTGTACAAAGCCGCTCGGACTCTAGGGCCGAAATCGTAGTCTTTTGATGACTCGGGGCCTCCAAGTCCTCTTGGTGAATCTGCGACCTCCGGGTAATCTCGGATTCAGCCTTGTTAAGGTCATCACGTGGCCGTCAAGCTCCTCATCCAAGCTCTCCCCGGACCTTTGCCAACTCCAAGTCCTCCGGCGCTTGGGCTAACGTTCCTTGGCCTTCTTCTTCTCCTCCTCAAGCAAGTCCATCTCTTCCTCACGAAGGCCGACCGTATCCTTCAGGTGGGCAGCAAGTTCACAGAGGCCGGCATTCTTTAAATTGACGGCCGCCAGCTGCAAAAGCTCTTCCTTCTCAGAGTCGGCAAGCTTCTTCCCATCAAAAAAGTTTGCGGGAGCACGCAGAGCTTTGCGAAGGCCAGGAGGAAAACGGCCGCCCCAGAGAGAAGAAGCGGGAAGTCGGATCGGGACGGAACTGCACTCGAGGGCACACCTCCCGAGTCTCGACTCGGGAATCAAGGCACGAGAACTGAAGAGGATGGGACAATAGCCTTCTTCTTGGAAGTTTTTGCCTTCTTGGAAACCCGGGGGACGCTAGGCTCTCCACTCGGGGGTGCTCATTTTCCACCCGCGGGTGTATGGACCATTTCCCGGCGGCAAGTCATGTCAAGATACTCGGGCCTTTTCCCCATTTGCCCACCTGAAAAGAAGAGAGAAACGCATCACGTATCTGAGCAAAGACAACAAAAATTGAGCCAATGAGAAATATCATACCCAAAACGGGTTTTGATTTATCACAAATAATATACTCAGTAGCCGAGTCCACCAAAGGCCCCTTTTCTCGGCAAGAGATGTTAAAGTAACAATGGCTTCATCCTCGGAATCGAACGCCGCGAAGGGCGGAGTAAGAAATCCTTGGAATGAAACTTATGATGACTTTCACCCCAATAGAGAGGAAAGCGTTCTTCAATTTCCCGGACGGACTCCTCTCGTAGAAACCAAGGTACCTCCCCGACTTTGGCAACAACTTTGAAAAAAGAAGTTTTGAACCCTTTCCACGAATCAGTGAACGGCTTTAAGAATTTACGTCCGTGACAAGCGCGAAGAGACGTCCAACCATACCACATCTTCTCCTCCTCCACCGTCATATTGGTCTCTAAAGGTGAAAAGAAGCTACAAAACACATGTACCGAACACTTGAGTTCATGCTTTTTGCAGTAATTCTCAAACGCCAAGGTAAAAGCCCAACCATTTGGGTGTAATTGCGAGGGGGCCAAGTGCAAGTGGCGGAGTAGGCACATTTGGAAGTCGGAAAATGGGAACTGAAGGCCAAGACGGGTAATTACATCCCGATAAAAATAAAAGAAATGGCCACCTTTATTAGACAACCGACCAGAGGCCACTGATTCGTTCAATGAGGGCAAAACTACATTATACCCCGGGCCACCCGGATGATTCGGTCAAGCTCTCTTTCGGGCATTTTGTTCCTTACTCCGGTTCTGACATTGCTAATGACACATTCCTTAGCCGTCGCCATCCGAGAAGACCCGGAAGGGGCAGATTCTCCGGTCTCGGATTGATGAGACGGGTGAGAGGGGGAAGACATCTAATACCTATAATAAACAAAAGAGAAGGGTAGAATCGGAATCATGAAGTATACCCGACATAACGAGATTGTGAAGACGAGTATCGTAAAACAAAGGAACAGGAGGAATTTGGGAAGCAACGGCCAAAGTTGTCGAGGTTTGAGGAGACAAAGAACATCCGTCCATTAATAAATCGGCGTCTTTATCTCGGCCGTAACGGGCTAGCTCTATCGCCTTATCACGGCAATTTTCGCACGGGTTGCAACCTCGGAATACGATTGACGGATTATCAACCACGGGCATCGAAGAAGACGTTGCCAAAGACAAAGCCGGCGCACTTGCGGCGGAGACAAAAACAGCGATGCAAAACTTCGGATATCTCTAATTCTCCCACCTCCCCGAGAAGAACCACCTACCCGAGATCCACCTCTCCGAGAAGAGCCACCCCGGGTGGGGCCAAGCAATTTTGCCATCCTTTCTTCTTCGGTAGGAAGAAGGGACCATAGTCATTGTTTGGCCGTACCGGGGTGTTTTTACGAATTTCCCTATCTTCCTCCGGACGGGTCTACCATACATGTCTAGCATCTCGGGATCGAATCCATCTTTATTTTCGGCAAGAGGTTTCAGGCAAATAACCTTTAGACGCTCAATTCAAAACACCCCGAAAACCAAGAACGCCAAGAAAACCCAGAAAACCCAGAAAATTGATGAATAGAGAAATCACCTAATCGGGAAATGCTATAGGAGCAGAAGGGAATACGGTTCAAATGGAAGAGCATGAATGAAAGGTCAAAGAAAATACCCGAAAGGAAGAAGATGGAACTACGTTTGGAGTAAAACGAACGAGAGAATGAAGACGCGCAAATGGGTTCTCTTTCAAGCTCTTCAAATGCGGTGATGGGTGCGTAAAGGATGAGACCAAGTTCGGCAACTATATATAGGTAGAGCCAAGCGAAGGAATCCAAAACGCCTACCGTCGTGACAATAACGAGGCATAAACCCTAAAGCAATCATGACAGATATGTCGAATGACGTGAAACGACAGGGGCCATTAATGGGCACGATAACCGAAGGCGGCGTTTGAGGACGTATGGCTGCAGGCGTCAGAATAGAGGTTATCCGCTGCTACGCGGGTAAATGAAAGGGCGCCCAATCAATTTAGCTGATCGACAGGGCGGAAGCAACTTGTCCAAGTATAAAGTGAATACCCGAGTATAAAGTCGGGCATTCATAGGCTACAGGTCGAAGATTACTCAATTCCGAAATTCGGTCGTAAGCAAAATCTTCCGGGAAAATTCGTCCACAATAAAATCAACTCGCCGATCGAACACGAACGACCGAGCTTGGGGCAATCGTATGGACCGAGATAAATGGGCCTCGGAAGATAAGGCCCACCAACATGCTCCTACAGGGACAGGGCCCATGATCCCATGACCCCATGATCCCATGATCTCGGATCCCACTATCCCCATCATCATGAATGATGGGGAGAGGACATGCCGAGCAAAGCTGCCAACAGATGAAGAGGACCCTTCCTCTATAAATAGGAAGGATCCAACAGGTGCACGGTATACACATTCTCTGAACCTATATACATATCGCATACACAGAACACACACCCCACGCCTTTGGGTGAAAACCCTTGTGTTTAAAGCTCGTGATCTCCTATCTATCCGGATATCTCCCCGTAGATATCCGAGAGAAGACTAAAAGATCCTATATTGACTTACTAGCTAACCTAAAGCTAGACATTTGTGTTCTACACTAGAACAAGTACAATAATCCTAATCATGTCTAAACCATTTTCAATTCATATATAATAAAATTAACTCATATAATCAAAATATTAAGTCTCTAAGAGAAATTTTGGGCAAAGTCTCCTCTATAAAATAGATCTCACAAAAATTCTACCTCGAATTCTCATGACAAAATTTAGAGCTCTGCTCCACTAGACCACTATAGCATATACATATACATATATTCCAAATTACAAAGTAAGACAAGGATTATACCTGTAGATTACGTGGAGCATCTAAACTATAGAAATAAACAAGGCATTAAAACTCGGACCAGCCTCTAAACCGGTCGAGATAGTAGGTTAAAGGTCAATGAGCCAACCCGAGGTCAGACCGAAAATGGATAGAAATTAAAAAATAATTTAAATTTTCATCATATCATCCAAATATTAACTATCAATTTGATATCTTGAATCACTAATAAAATAATCATGTATTTATCCAACTTTCTTTACAATTTTCATAACAAATTGACATCGTATTAACCTACTACCTTCCAATGACACCAAAATCAATAATTACGAGATATATAAAAAAATAATTAAAATAAATATAAAAAATTATTCATATTTAATCATTAATTTTTTAAAAATAAAAGAATCCCACAAGCCTTTCCTCCTTTTCTACTAATTTTATACCCATATAAATATAAAATAAATGTTTTTTCCCCTCACGAGGTTAAGGTCATAAGGCTCGTTTGGATTAGTAAGGATGTAATGACTATTTTTTCATCTAACTTTTGTAAACTTAAGATAGAATAAAATTCATATTGTAAATGTGATTTGTGTCTGAAATTTGGTGGTGACAAAAGTGGTTTTTTCAAAAAACCTAAGCTTGTTTGGATTATTATTTGAAAAGCAAGTTGAGATGGAAAATGACTGAAAAGAGCATGAATCTTATTGAAAACTACACACACACACATATATATATGCTAAAGTATATTTTTAGTCTTTTAAGTTTTACATGAGGTATACTTTTAGTCCCTTAACTTTATAAAATATACTTTTGATCATATATTTCTAACAATGTTAATATTGCTAACAGAAAATGTCGAGATAGCAAACTCAAACTTGCAAGATAATAATTGAAGATCTCGTTATGATTTCCAAATCCCAGTTGTCGCCTAAAGTTTGGAAGGTGATAACTCTTACGTCTATAGACCAAGATATCCAACTGGTGTTGGATAGTAAGCATCGACCAAATAATATTTCTCTGATAAATGATGAATTTTTTTTGTGAGATTATAGCAAATGTGAAATAAACATGCAAAAAAATGTAATTAAAGTGAAGGCATTGAAGACATACCTTAGGATGGATGGGGGAAATTCATAGATGGACTAGAGATGGCGGTGTGAAACACACAAGCATCATGTGCAGTATTCTCCCATCATGCTAACACAAAAGTAATGCACATGTCCCAATTACATACGGCCATGATATTCTGTGTTGGATATCCTTTTCTTTCGATATATTTTTCTTGCTCAGACTGACTAACCACACACCTTATATGAGTTTCATCAATTGCTCCTATTGCATCCTTGAGACATGAGTAAAATTGCGGATCACTTATTTTTGGTGATGAAACTCTGGATCAAGCGGTTTGATATTTTCTGTGGATAGATTGTTACAAGCATTTAAAACCATGTGAAAAATCCTACTAACAGTTTTTCATGAATGTTAAAACCATTCTTGTATGATTCTATTCCATTGTCCATGTCCAACTATACATAAGAACATATCTATTCCAAAAATTTTATGATATACTATATCATGGCCTTGCAAAATTTCTTACACCCCACATTGCACTTGTTCGCTTATTAGTTCTACGTGGCTCTTTGTAAACATAAGGCGTGAACATATATAGAGCCATCAAGACACCGATATGTTCATACTTTGTTATCTGTTCGTCTAAAAGAAAAATTTGTAGAGACTTTT
Organism: Acacia melanoxylon; assembly: GCA_019022615.1. NCBI lineage: Eukaryota > Viridiplantae > Streptophyta > Magnoliopsida > Fabales > Fabaceae > Acacia > Acacia melanoxylon. The sequence goes on from JAFJYJ010000025.1 coordinate 1,719,915, forward strand.
TATCTTCAGGAGACAATCCTACTTCCTTTGTTCCCTCTGAAATAATCTCATCACTGGAACTTGTCATGGATGACATAACCTTTGTGATGGCCAAGATTGTATAAAATCAATTACAATTATAAATGTTGCAAGTAAATTCACATGATATAGCATAACATGCTAACATTCATAAGGGTCATAAAATATAGTTATGTCATATAACATTCATAAGTACTATCATAACATTGATAAGGTCAATCATATCATTTGAATTACACATAATCAAGTATTCATAATTCATAAGTGTCATAAAATGGAGTTCAGTGATTTGGGGGTTTCTGAAGTGATGGGGTGTTGTAAGCATGTTCCCGCAACCACAGTAGTAAGACACGTTGATTTCCTTTTAGTCCAACAAATATCTCCGACATAGTTTGGTGCATCATCACAATACAACATCGAAGATGAAGTCATTGTCATTAGCAATTTTCGAAATGGTTCGTAATTTAGCTACAACCTCACTTGTTGATGTATTATTATTGCAAATCTTTTTAAGGACATCTGCTCTATCCTTAGATGCAACAACTATCATACTAACAACATATGCTATTTGTTTCAAGAATGATTTTTTTTGCTTTTTTGATGTCTTCGACCCTTCACCCCTCTTTCTCTTCCCAATGCTTGCTAAACCACTACATGTACTAGGTGGAGTGTTTGTTCTCAAGGTTATGCCTTCCAAATCAGTTGTCACTTCTACACCACCTCCAGTATTAGCACATAGAAGCTCTTCCTCACTATCACCTAATCCTTCTTTTAGATCAATTGTGGGTCGGTACACATTCTCTTTGTCATCACCTAGTGACATCCGCTGTGTTAACGATGGTGTGGACATTTTCTCTCTTGATGCCATAATATCCTTGATATTTGTATTCTCTGGCGAACTTCATACCACTGTACCTGTACTTGGAATTCTCCTACATGCAAACAAATAACCAAAATCAAAGCATTATCTAAAATAATAATAACAACTTTAAAATATGAGTATTGTGCCCATGAAAGTCAAGCGATCTCAAAGTTAACCACGATGTGCTAAGCACTAACGATACTACTATTATTAACCAGCGTTCTGTAATATTTTCAAGCAGGCATATGGTCAATTTACCCTTTGCAACTAAAAAGACCATTTTCTGATTGTGAAAGCTCATAAAGCCTATTTCATAAAAGAAAACCCTAGCGTGAAGGTTCACAAAATCTAGATTTTCCTTCAATTCCATAACTAAGTCTACATAAAAGAATCTTTTTCAAGTAGTGTAAGATCGTATAAGAACATTTTCAAGTATATAAATCATATCAACACAAAAGTTTAGAAAGCATATCTCAAAAGTTTCTTGTCAATCCTATGCATGATTGTGAATTATGCTATGAACCAACTGAAAAAGAATAAGTAACAATAAACAAGGTTCTTGATAAGGTAATACTCAGTTTCCTTTCAAATATAACTAGTAAAGTATCATTTGTAAAAACTTTTTATTATCGGATGCTCAGTGGCTGGAACCACACCTTGGCCAGCTGGGGGCCTCGGCCCCAGCTGACATTCTAAAACTTATTAGTATATATATGTATTTATTATATAATATTTTATTTTGACCAATAATTTGGTCTCAGCATTTTAATTTTAATCTCTTATCTTTTCTATAATTACACTTTTTTATATAGTAATTAAGAGCTATTAAAATGCGATTTATTAAGTAAAATTAGGTTTAGAGAAGATCTAGAAGCATAAAATTAAGAGTTTTGTCTATATTATAAAAGATAAATGAATTTAAAAATATAGAGCCTCGTTTTATGAGCCTATTTGAATAACTTCAAAACCTAAGTTTTGACGAAAGTTTGCCAAATACTCCAAAATTATTTAGAAGTTATTCTGTATCAAAACCTAGGTTTTGACAAAAGTTGTCAAACAATCAAAAATTGTCCATAAGATATTCTGCATCAAACCTAGGTTTTGGAAAAAACTATTTTTTTTTCCAGATTTTTCTCTCTCATTTGCCATCATTAGTATTTTTTCAATATCAGTCAGTATCCTTAAGTACTTTTTTAATACCCTTCAGTACCCTTTTTTTTTTTTCAAGATTAGTCATTACCCTGAAATATTTTTTCAATATCCTAAAAAAACATTTCAAGATCATGTAGTATTTTTTCAGTATCCTTAAGTATCTTTTTAGTACCAGTTAGTACCTTGCTTTTTTTTAAAAAAAAAAAAAAAAGATTAGTCCGTACTCAAAAAAAAAATTCAAGATCCTAAAATAAATTTGTAAGACCATAAGAAGTATTTTTTAGTACTAGTTAGTATTAAGTATCTTTTTAAGATCAATTATCTTAAAATATTTTTTTAAGATCAGTTATTACCCTGAAATACTTTTTCAATATCCTAAAATAAATTGTCAAGATCATGAAGTATTTTTTCAGTATCCTTAAGTATCTTTTTAGTACCCGTCAGTATTTGAAATATTTTTTCAAGATCGTCATTACCCCGAAATATTTTTTTAATATCCTAAAATAAATTTTTAAGATCATGAAGTATTTTTTAGTACAGTCAATACCCTTAAGTATTTTAATTTTGTACTCAAATTTATATAATTTTTCGTATTTATTATGAAATATAATGTTTATAATATTTAAAATACAACATTATCCTTTATATGCAATTATACCAAAAATTAATATCTTTTTTGGTAAATTTAACTTGAAGAAACTATTCTCGATAACAATATCCAAACATTATCAAGTTTTTCTCCAAAAGTCATTTTTACCTTATAAATCTAAAAAATTATTCTCCAAAAACAATTTTTACCTCATAAAGCTTAAAAGCTATTATTTAAAAGCTAAATCTAAACGGGCCCTATATATATAATAGCATAAAGTGGGGCCCTCGCCTCTTTATAAATCATGTGACTTCTTCCCCATTCTTTTTCTTTGTCTCTTTAGTTTGGCAAAGGGAAAAAAATGTATATAAAATAATAAATTGATGAAGCCCACACTCTTTAATATATTTCCACCTCCACTTTTCTTCATTTTCCGGTAGCTTACTTCGTCTTTTTCCCCTGGTTCATTTGCCTTTTTCTTTTTTAGAGTTTAGACAAATTTTGAGAATCAATAAGGTACTTAAAATCATTTCTTTTCATTAAATTTCCTTCATAAGAGTTATTCTACGTGATTTTATCTTTTTAATGATATTACTTTTATACTGAATAGAAAATATTTTAGGGTTTGGATTTTGGACAAGTTTTAAGTTTTGTTAATAGATGACTGTAAAAATGTAGAGAATGATTAATAGTTAATTTTAATCGGTTCCCTTTTGTTATTTAGTTTATAGAAGATTTTATAATGAATTTTCTATATAATTAGTCTATAAATAATTCTATACTGGAATTGCTAGCCAATTAAATTGGGGTTAAACAATTTAGTTGTGTATATTGAAAGAGAGATTGTTGAAACATTTACTATCGATTCTATCATGGCAGATTTTGTCAATTTAAAATAGCGTCGTCTACAATTTTATGTATGCATTTTTTCTTTGATTATATTTTACATAATTTTATTAAATTTCATTATACATATAATTATTATATTTGTGTTTGTGATATCTTTAGGACAATGTTTTATTCATTACTCATTTCACTGTGAGGGGAAAGTAAAATTTCTGTTTGAGATACCTACTAAAAAAGTTATTATCATCTTATATCTTGTTTTGATTTATAATTGTTGATTATTATTTATTTGTATTCTCAATATCAAGTGATATTATTTACTAAATTGTTGACAAAAAAATTACTAGCAAATACAAAAAAATACCAACAAAATTGTGGGAATTTTTGTAGACAGTTATATATACCACTACACTATAATTTAAAACTTTGGCGCCTCTTTTGAAATCTCATCAAATTTTGTAGCGGTTATTAGACCACTACAGATTGTTTCCGCCATTTCTAAAAAAATTGGTGATATATTTAGTAGCGGTTAGGTAATTGCTACAATGTTGTTCATTTCATATTGTAGCAGTTCGCTACAAATGTTTCACACACGACGTCATTTCAGCCTTATATAGTAGCGGTAGTATGAAACCGCTACAGTTGTAGTAGCGGTTAAGGTATATATAGTAGCGGGTTAAAATAACCGCTAAAAAACAACTTGCAACGGTGAGTTTTGCAGCGGTTTTGTTAACCATTACGAATGTCATCTGTAGTGGTTAAAACCGCTACAAGTATACCATTTTAACCGCTACAAATATCATTTTTTTTTAATGACTATTTAGTAAATAGTTCAATATTTATTTATTTTTATCTAGACTAAAAATATTTTCTGGTTCCACAATTGGAGACGCTATTCACTCACCTTTGTGCTTCCATACATATAACTTAATCCTACTCATTTAGCTTTAAATTACGTTCACTCCTCAATTGGCTAGTACACCAGAAACAAAAAAATTAATACTCTAATTATAATTTATATATAAAATGCTCATAATGTCTCATTTAGAAAAATTCTCTGCATCACATCCCCTCCACATTTCAGCTTATCTCAAGGCAAAATCATTGTCACAGCTTTCACTGAATCATAAAACAATATCCTTTTATATAAAAATGTGTAGCACTTAATGCATGCTTACTACCTCATAAACAGTGTCTTAATATTCTAAGTTAAACATATATTCTTGAAACCATTTATCAATAACCTAAAAAAACTTCAGCAGACACAACCAATAAATCTCACAATTATCCAAAAACTGTCATGAGAACTAGCAAGCTTAGCTTTTGAATTATAAATTAATTCCCTTCCCAAATTCTGTCATGAGAGGATCTTCTTCCAAATTCTTCATAGCAGCTGCATCAAGTCAATTACTCCCTCCTGCCTTTATTATAAGACATCAACTAGCAAGTTTATTTGGTCATTTTTATAAGGTACTTGCTTGTTCCCAATGAGTAATGATTATTTTTTTCATGTCTGCCCCTAATTAATAAAGGTAGTGGGTGAGAGTAATAATTAATATAATATTAGAGTTTAGTACAATTAGTAGGGGTAATATTGAAAATTACTTAGATTTTAGGACAACTTTATTGACTTTAACTACTTTTATTGGTTTGTGAGAAAAGTTAGTTGATGCCTTATAATAAAACCAAAGGGAGTATAATTATAAACAACACGTGTCAACTACAATTAAGACTCTGTTTGTTTTAATGTCTGCATGCGTTTCAATGCGTTCAAAAACTATTCTTTAGATTTTTTAAATGAGCGTGCCTCAGGGAAGAGGAAAGTGCATGCAAACACACCATAATGTGAAATTTAACACGATATTAATAAACTTGCATGTGTTTCAATGCGTTCAAAAGCTATTTCTCAGAGCTCTTAAATGAATATTCCCAAGGAGAGGAAAATGCATGCAAACACACTATAATATGATGGAAAAGTATTTCTCCACTAAAGATAACTTTATCTCCAGTGACCCTTAAAACTACGTCTTTTTGAATTTTAGGTGAATTAATGAAGAGTGTTTCAGTAAATTTATATGATAAAAAATTAAACAAAATTATAGAAACACTCTTCATTAATCCAAAACGACGTAGTTTTGGGGGTCACTGCAGTGACTGGAGAAATCATTTACCCTAATATGATTTCATAGAAGGTTGATTATACGGATTATTCTATTATGTAGTGGAGCAATATAATTTAAATAACCTAAATTATATCTAAATATTTCGTTAAAAATTAACCGATATTATTTAAAAAGTTTAATTAAATTAAAATTAAAAATATCATTGATTGATCAAAGTTTCGTTAGGTAAAGTAAATACCCTTTCTAGTCTTTGACAAAAAACACATGCTGCCCATTTTTGTCCCCTTACAAAAAAAAGGTCCTTTTTAGTCTATAAAAAGGACGAATAAAGATCGATTGGTTGACATTTTGATCTCTCACAAATTTCCAAAAGGTCATTTTTAGTCATAAAAATGACGAATAATGGTCGATTTTTTTGTAAGGGACCAAAATAAGGTCCGTATTTTTTGTCGAGACCAGAAAGGATATTGCTTCACATGGTAAGAAGTTATACAAATAACCAAAAACTTCAACCGAGCGGGCGTCCAATGGCTAATGTTACAAGTAGAAATGGGAATCGTATGGCCCGGCCCGATAGGCCTGGCCCTACCAGGGCTTTGGGATAAGAAAAACATCTTTTTTTCAAAGTCCTACCGATAAGTACCAGGGAAGAGGGCCGGCCTACGGAAGCTCGAAAATTACTATTCCAAATTTTAACTATTTTTCCTTCGATTTTTTTCAAAGAAATATAATTAGTAAATTGCAATCATTAAAGTTCTAATCTATCAAATAAATGTTATCAACATTAATATCTAAACAATATAAATCATTCAACAAATAAACACATTCATTAATTCGTAATAAAAAACAAATAAACACAAAGAATATGTTTTTTCCTTTTTAAAAAAAAATATTAAATAAAGGAATTATTTTATGTATCTCACGACAAAACGCTTTCCCTCGTAATTTTGTGTGTCGTCAGATTCCTTTGATTCACGATGATTTTATTGACAAGTAAAAATAATTATACTTATTTTACACAAAATATATTTATAATTTATTACTTATATAATATTGTAATACCAAAAGTATGTGTTTATTTAATATGAAAACATCATTTCTTTAAAATTTATAATAATTAACTATGTGTTTTAATACGAATAATAATAAAAATAAAAAAGGGTTATAGTTTAACCTATAAAAATCTAAGAATTACAAATAAACACATTCATTAAGTGGAAGTCTAAATAATTAAAAAATAAAAAAATAAAAGTTTTACAAGGTTAAACAGAAAATCGGAAAGGCCTACAAGGGCAAATTTCGATAAAGTGCCCTCGGAGGCCCTACGGCCTGCGCTAATTTCAAATTTTCGACCTATTTTTTCGAGTCGAAATTTCTAAGCCTCTGGTGAGACTTAAACGACCTACCAATTTCCCGACTTACAAGTTAGGTTTAAATTAGAGGCGTATGATTGAAATTAGCACGTAGGCGTGACGGCTGATTAGGTCCCAAATCAACGGCGCCAGAAGAGACCCATTTTCATCGAATCCTTTTCCTCAAATATCAATTCAACCCAATTCCGTCGTTTGTTAAATCTTCCATCCTCCACATCGCGCTCTCGAGTCTCGAGGATCGTCCTGTTCCTACGCGGACCAGCTGAATCATTGATTTTCCTTACTGATTCCCGATATCTTCGATCTCTATTGATACCTTGTGACTGGTGTGATAATTTTTTCTTTTCTTTTCATTCGTTTCTGTTCGATCAATTTTCCTTTTTTCATTTTGTTTCTTGATTTGTACTGTCGTGAGCAGTTCTTGTTTTGTGGCTGCTGTCCTTGACGTTGATCAGCAATACAGTGTGAGGATCGGATTTAAAACCCTAATTTTTTTAACTTATCGTGTGAATGCTGGCCTTGTTACGATTTTGGGGCTTTGTGCTCGCCGGCGATCAAGCTATACCATGAGATTACTGTTGATTTCTGTGCTTCTTAGAGAAATCTGGAAATGAAAAACTATCTTGAGTTTCTTGAATTCGAGTGAACGTTTAATTGTGCTTTCTTGGGTTTCTGGTCTTTCTTTAACCCTTGTGTGGTCTGTGTAGCATCATGCTGCTCCTATTCAACCTTCTTCGCGTTTTAAATCTATTAAATTTTTTGGATGTTTGTTTATTTTTTAGTGGAATTTTGATTATGATCATTTACCTGTGCAGATAGAGTTGTTTCATTATGTTTATGCAGTTATTAAATTTACGGCTCGTTTACTAATACATCTAGTGAACTGACTGTCTTCTCTAATCAGTTGTTGGTTTCGCTAGGTGGTGACAATGTCGACTCCTGCAAGGAAGAGGCTGATGAGAGATTTCAAGAGGCTGCAACAAGATCCACCTGCAGGAATCAGTGGTGCGCCTCAGGACAACAATATAATGCTCTGGAATGCTGTAATATTTGGGTGAGTTGGAACGAGGCTGGATGAAGATCCATCGTTTTGTTTCTTTGTATAATATAATCACTTCATATTATTTCTCACTTTGTTTAAGTACCGATGGATAAGCAATTTCTGCTTTCTTGTCTGCTTTGGATTGCAGTCCTGATGATACTCCATGGGACGGAGGTGAGTTGATCCTTGCCCTACACCTCTTAAAATAATGCTGTTTCATGGGTCACTTGACTTTTCTTCTTCTTCTTCTTTTTTAAGAAAAAAGACTGTAAATTCTCTGTCCTCTTTTTATTGGTTTGTACCTATTCTTAGCAATTGAATTTAAGTTTGTGAACTCCACTTTTGCTTTACGTACAACGGTTCTTTTGTGATTGATGAGTTTATTTAATCAGACCGTGGAATGATTTTGCTAAGACTTGGAACTTCAATTGTCTGAAAAGTTTGGGGTCTCTATAGATGGTTGAGAATTATGCTTGAACAGTCATGTAGATGCAACTCTTATGTGGTGATAGATTATCGTTTCTATTTATCCTATTCATATAATCATTCTTGTTAGCTGCATATTTATTGTATTGTTGATATGCTACGTAATTATGCATGGGAGAGGTTGTGTATTCTCTTTCTGGGTTACTCATGGTGTAGCTTGCTTTGTGTTATATCTTTTCACATGATGCAATTTTAAGATAAATACTAGTTATATATACATAACCACATCTTGAGTTGTTCAGGAACGTTTAAACTAACTCTCCAATTTTCGGAGGATTATCCAAACAAACCACCAACGGTGCGATTTGTCTCCCGAATGTTTCATCCTAATAGTAAGTTTTAACTGAAAATATGTAAGAATTTATTCATAAATTAGCTGTTTTGCAACTAATGTCATATTTTCAACGTTGTTCAGTTTACGCAGATGGGAGTATTTGTCTGGATATATTGCAAAATCAGTGGAGCCCCATATATGATGTAGCTGCAATACTAACATCTATCCAGGTATCATCTAGCTGTTAATTCCTAATCATATCTTCATGTTTTTATGTTTTCACTGCAAAAGAATGCTACTGCACATAGAACCTATGAATTATGGTTTCCTCCTTCCACGGTTTAGTAAACAAGGGTGGTCACTATGACTAATTTGTGATGGAACTCAACCCAAATGGTGTTCAAATTAATATGAAAATACTGCAAATAACTAGGGAAAACGGGCGCTCGCACACCCCAAGATCATCTCTGGTACTTGAGAGATCAGAGACTCTCCAAAACAACACTCATTGAATGCTTAACCCCTCAGTAGCCCTCCTGTACATTATATTTCCCATCATCATCATCCCCGCCCCACAAGAAAAAACCTCACAGCCCATAGTGGCACACTTGGCCCATTAGTTATAGGCCCATCAATTTGACATTTGATGGGTTTTAAGTCCTAAACTTGATTTTTTTCCCATCCTGAGTAAAGGAAATATATGTCTTCTAGTCTGAGGAGTCCAGCTTAAGTGACAATTAGCAATGATCAAGAATACACTCGCTGGCCTTCTTGTTGGCCGTATAATTCTGCTGAGGCCCAATGTGACGCCTGCTTTCTCTTTTCGTTTCAACTTGAAGCTTTCTCCAGCTTTTCCAAGGGAAAAATTAATATATGGAAACAAACTGAACTTTTTATAATTGGTGTAATAATTCGATATATATCCTTTTTATGTAGTCCTCTAAGTTTCTGAATCTATACTACTTCAATTAGTATGAAATATGAGAATATTTAATAACAAAATGACGCAAGGGCCTTTCTTGTGATATCATTAAAGTATATTTGTAAAGTTCAAATATAATCAAGAACACACACTGGCCTTTTCGTTAGCTGTATAATTCTTCTGAGGTCCTATGTGAACGTTGCTTCTTTCTTCACACTTCAGCTCAAAGTTCTCTCCTGCCTTTTCAAGGGAAAAAATTGAATGTGGAGACAAACTAAATTTTTTATGATACATATATTATTTCAGTATTTATCCTTTACATGATGTTCTCTAATTCCTGCTTGTCTAGCGTGTTATTTAACTGAAACGCAGACTTCCTACTGTTTGACATTTTATAAACCCCACTTTTTGTGAACATTTATTCTTGCCTTCTGTTTGCAGAACTCCTGGACTTATTTTATTCCTTTATATCTATATATTTTTTTGGGTGAAATTGTATCTGTACATTCCATCAGGTTGAATCAGACCTTTTGTCCCTAAGGGCTTGTTTGATATGAGGGGAGGGCAGGGGAGGGAAAGTGACTGGAAGGAAGAAAATTTTAAGTTCAATTTTTTTAAAAAAAGAAGGAAGTGGGGTTAACATTTTTTAATTAATTTTTCTTACTCTTATATCTTACATCTTCTCTTTATTAAAATTTTGTTACCCCACTTCTCCAATTTTCTCAAGTCCAACTCATAAAAATTTCCCCTCCCCTCCAAATCACTCATACCAAACACACCCTAAAGTCTGAGGTCATTACAATTTCGTTTTCCATTGCGGTCTTGCCCTAAGACCTTTCAAAAATTTAAGTGTTTTCATGAACCCTAACTTTGTCCATAGCTGTTGATGTTGTGTAGTGCAATGCCATGGCTAGTTAGGAAGCACTAGTTGTGGTCTTGCAATTGTGTTCTTTCACTTGGGTTGAGCAAACCTGGTATAAATAACCTAAAGCCCACCAAACCAAACCCAATGTTACTAGCTACTAGCAAAATACCGGAAACCTGAGGGAAAATTTTTTCCCCATCAAATAGAATGTCCTTGGAATTGTTTTTGTGCGTGTGATAATCTTGTTTGTTTTGGAATGCTTATATTGTGCAAGCAATAGACAGCATGTCAAGAGTATTCCTGTTCCGGGAATTAATAGTTTCTTTTGGCAGTCACTGCTTTGTGATCCGAACCCAAATTCCCCTGCAAACTCTGAAGCTGCTCGGATGTTCAGTGAGAACAAGCGTGACTACAACAGAAGAGTGAGGGAGATTGTGGAGCAGAGCTGGACGGCTGACTAAGCAAATCCTGCTTATCTGAAGCTTTGCGCGCATGAACGTAGTTGCAGTTGACCCTTAAGAATCGTTGTGCAAACTCAAAACTTCAATTTTAATTATGCATCCATTGCCTTCATTGTAGATTTCGGTTTGTACCAATCTGTGTAAAATAGGAAACTGTGTAAACATTGGATTGCTATCAACATGCTTCAATTCTAAAGCTGTAGTTTGCTTAAATGATTGTGTAAATGACATAGATTTATTCTCATATAGAGGAGGCTTGGTCTTGGGAAGATGCGGTGCGCAAATGATAGGATTCCTTTCGGTCTTTAATTAATAGATCTATTTGTCTAATTTGATTAGATTAAGGAAGTTAGTTTAGTTAATATTACATGTTTTTTAAAAACACCCTAATTATCTCTTTTATTTGATTATTGTTAAGGGAGAATCAATAAGTGTAAATTAGGAAAAGATTGAGAAATACATTTAGGATTCAAATAAACTCTTTAGGGTGTGTTTGGTTTGAGAGCTCTCTCTTTTTAGTGTAAAAAGTCAGATATGCTCATAAATTAATGACTTTTTGCATCGTTTTCCACACAAATATTTTACATCATATCATGGTTATATCTGATTTTTCACACTAAAGAAGAAGATCTCCTGCCCTCAAACCAAATACACCCTTATTACATCTTACATTAAGGATTGAAGGGAGTAGTATATAGTTAGTTAGCTGACAAATGAAACATACAAGAACATAGATTTAATTGGAAACTACTCATTTTTATTTATAAAATTATTTAAAATAAGTTAATTCAAACACAATGTTTCGGAGGGTGTTTTGTTAGTACATGTCCCCTCCATTGTGGTGCAGGCGCTTTGTTAGTATATGTGCCACTTCATTCTGAGGTGCAGGCGCATGCATATTGTAAAGGGAAAGAAGCCTTCACAAAAACACAAGAAGCATATTATCCAACGACAAAAAGACAAGACAATTATTTATTGAACTTTTTCCATTATTATTTAATTATCTTAACATACAGAAGAAATATTATTTCCCTAATTTTCTCCTTTTACTGTCTATTCTGAAAATTATTGTGTACTACATATACTTTCTAGTATTAAGAATTAAAAAAAATCCATCTGTGCAGCGGGGTAGTCAAAATGTTATTAAAATATTAACAGTCTATAACAATGCAGAAATAGTGTGAAGGCAAGGATTAAAAAAAAAAAAAAAAAAAGGTTAAGCTAAACGAATGGAGTCATTAGAATAAAAAAGGACAACGTCGGGAGAATATCTTCCACTTAATATTCCAATCCAAAAAATGCAAAGGAATTTGCTTTTATATGCAAAATGCACATTTAAATGATTACATAAAATCTGTTCAGCTTATAGATTGGATTGAGCGTATGTGAAGTTTATAGATCTGCCAAAAGAAAAACAATCAAACATACAATCTATTATTTAAAAAGCCTCTCGCCTCAACAAATACAGCATTTAATCAAAATATTAAGTATAAAGTTTATAAACCATGTTGGGGAAAAAAAGAAGATCAAGTATAAACCATGATACAAAATGAATTTGGTTACTGTTTGATAGAAACAAACACCACGCCTTCATAACTTATCACACATTCAGAAGTTAAAACATAAGCAAGCTTCTTCTCATGGCTTGTTTCATGCTTCTCTTCAGTGGGTTACTGTCTCCTGGTGCAACAAGACAGGAGTGACAAATAAGGCACAACTTTTATACAATAATATTTTTTTAAAACAAAATAATCTAAAATCCAAGTAAACATTTTACCAAGTTTTCTTTGTTTTCTTGTTTATGTTCAGCAATGGAAGGACTCACAGGACCTGCATGTGGAAAATAAAAACATTGAATGCTGAAGAGTTAAGACCTGTATGAACTGAACTTATGCATTATCATTACATGTCAAATGAGAAGTTGCTTAAGTTTTTACCTTCTGCAACATTAGATTTCTTTGCCTGCTTCCTAATCTTCACCTTTTCTCTGTTAGGTTCTTCCTTGCCTGGCTTCTCATGTTTTTTTACTGACCTGCGATTCACACTGTCCAAACCAGATCTTGAATTTGCAGAATTCTCACTGAAACTTCCTCTCACTCTGCATCTGGGATTATTATTACTCTTTTGACAAGTCTCCTCCTTGATTGGCTCTTTCTTAGGAGAGGGTTTAGTGGAGTCCATAATGAAGCACTTAGGTTCCATATTATTATTCCCAGTGCTCATGGCAGAAGAAGAGTTATGCAAATGTTCATCAGATAACCCACTTGCCTCTTCTCGGACCTCTGACACAGATTCAGGAACATCATCCTGCTGCTGTAACTGCTTTTTGTTTTCTGAGATGTTGTGGCTCTCAAACAATTCTTTCAAAAGTTCTTCTTGTTCGGTTAAACGGTGCCGCTGCACGTAAGATTTGAGTTCATCTTGCATTCTCTTCACATGTTGTGGCTGATGTCAATGTCAAACACAAACCAAAAAAAGATGGTTCAGATGAATGAAGATTTTCCCCAGAAAAACCATTTGCAAAATCTTTAAACACAAGAGTTGTTAACTTAAGGGTTTAGGTGTATACAGTAGTATTTTTCTAGCTGTTTTCAATACCCTAAAGTATTTTGTGGTACATCCAACACCTTGAAATATTTTTTTAAGGACGTTAATCGCCCTAAAATATTTTTCAGTACAACTTTGCACTTAGCAATTTAGAAAGTTTAGGGTATTAAATGCACCTAAAAAGATACTTTAGGTTATCAGACGCATCAAACAAATAATTTATAATACTGGACGCACCTGAAAAATATTTTCAGAGGTGCTATATACACCTTAACCCTTAAAAGAGTTTTATGAATGATATGTACCTCGGATACTGCCTCTAAGGCTAGTTTGAAAAATCCAAGTGAAATTGAGTGGTTAGAAGCAGATTCTGAGACCTTGATCTGGGATAACCAAAACGAAGGAGACGACAGAGCATTGAACTTCTTTTTGGTAGATGGTCTTGAAATAATGCCAGAAGTGGGAGTTTCACTTTTGTTCTGGCCATAAGTTGACCTATTATTGGTTCTGGTCTCCGAGACTGGGGAAATATTATTAGCAGGCTTACCAGCCAGCTTGGGACCTGGAATTGCTGATGCTTTGGCAGGAATTGAGAGCCTTCTCGGTGGTTTAGCACTCCCAGACTTTCCCTTTCCAGAAAGATCTAGAACACCCACACTTTTACTCACATTTGAAGTTGATCTTCCCCTGAAAAGTGAAAAAGGATACAAGAAAATAAGATCATAAATTTATGTACTTTCCCTCTTATATACTTCTTCTTTATATATTGACTTTTATATTTCTTCTGCAGCCTAACTCTATCCGATGTGTGCCATATAAGGCCAAGTTTACTTATACTTTACATGTTAACAAGCATTCATAAGATATATTCCTCTACTTTCATCAGTCACATTCAGGCAATGGAAGTAAGACAAATTAGGTTTAGAACAATGTACAATAAAAAAATGCATCTTTCTTTTCACATGTAGTTATACAGTCATTAGAATATCTAATGATCATAATGAGAAGCTTGAAGCCTTGAACAGTCGGGATGCAAATTTCAAAAAAGAAGAAAAAGAGTGCCACTTTACCTCGGACATATTAAACATTGTTTGGGTATTAAAATGATTTGACGCCGTCGACTTCCAAAAATTAACAAACCATTGCAGAGCAACATTCATCTATCTTAGAAAATCACATTGCCAGTGAGACAATGACAAGCCTTAATGACTCATTCTTATAACCATAACGTAAAACAGAGACAGATACATTGTGTCTCCGAGGTTGTCCAATAACATTCCTTCAGTAGCAGATTTTAGACCCAAATAGGGGAGCGGACAAATTGTTCAAAAGGTTGATAAGTGGCAATAAGAGAGGAAAATTGGAAAGAGATAAAAGGAATCAAGAATAAAAAACCTCTTAGATGCAGCAGAATTCGACAAATCAGAAGCATGTGGCTTCTCTTGACTTGATTTATTCGCAGAACGCAAGGCATATCTTGGAAGCTTCGATCTTGCCGAGTTCGCTGCATCACAAGACAATTAAATGATTAACAAAACAAAGGAAACACAAGAAGAAATGGAACATGGAATAAGCATTGTTACCGGAAACATCCCCGGCGCCGGCGGAGGCATGTTCTTTGACAGGTTCCTGCATTGGTTCGTGTGTTTCTGATTCAAGAAGTCACAGACCGAGGTTGCTTCTGTCGAATTTGCAACTTCAAATTGGGATATTTAAGGTTGTCTTGTCTCCAGTGTCCAAATGTCCGTTGGGCGGGAAAAGCAAAGAACCACCTCTTTCTCTCTCTAAAATTGAAAATTTGTCAGCTTTTTTTAAACACCACGCGCCGACATTGGCCGGCAAGGCTACTCGCTATGTTTTGCTCACACCTTCATGCCAGAAATGTTGAGTCACGCTCGATCACACGTGGGCTCGCTGACGTGGAGAGATTCTGATTTAGAAGGTTAGCTATGAAGGACTGTAAACCGCCGATGGTTGAACGTGGCAATTTTATAACCGTTAGATGGGATGATATTTTTTTTTGCTAAAGAAGATGGGATGATTTGTGGGGCCAGTAATAACGTTTGAACGTTAAGATTTGCATAATTTCAAGTCCCATAGTGGGCTCTCGCTTGAAAATAAAGGCCCATTGTGGACCCAGTAGGCTCCCTCATCGTTCGAATTTCAAATTTCAAAATCAGGAGCCGTTACATTTTTTAAATAAAGTTTTGGGTCATATGCCCATAGACATGGCCCAAACATCTATATTATAGAAGCAAACGTTACTAATTTAATGTAAAATAATAATAAAAAAAAAATTACTAGTATCATACTCCCTCCGGATCCTAATTATAAGAGTAAATTTTGGAGTTGGTTTTGGTCCAATTTATAAAGTTTTAAATTTTGTCAATTTTTTCCTATAATACCCCTATCTATACTTTCTCAATAATAATTTAATAATATACCTATATATTTTATAAAGTAAGTAATGCTTGGAACTCATTAAGGTCATATACATCTCAATTATACTGTTTTTAATCAAATAATTTTGAGCAATTTTGGTAATATTTTTTTCCATATCACTCTTACTAATACTTCCTCCACAATAATTAATTTAACAACATTTATATCAGATCGTTGAGAGATTCTACTTTCTTTTTTTTGTTTTTAAATAAAATAAATTTAATATTGTTTAAAAATATTTTCCGTAACTATCCAGTGATTGATTTTGGAAAATATACTTCTACAATTGAATTGGTAAAGACAACTTGAATATCAATTGGTATTTTATATATATATATGTGTGTATATATATATATATATATATATATATAAATAAGTTGTCATAAGAGGCTTTTGCTTTTTACCATTCGGACTATTAGCTCGGAATCTCGGATAAATCATGAGTATCGTGGTGTGTGGGCCTACCTATTCAACAAACTTTTCTATGATGTCATTTTAAATTTTAAGAAAGGGTATTTTAGGAAAATAATCATAATTAACTAATTTAACTTTCTTCCTTAATCTCTCCAAATTCTCAGTAAAGTCTTTCCTATAATTAGGATCGGAGGGAGTATATTACATATACTATGTCTTTAGTCAAAGAATTGCTAGTATGTTTTTCGTTTAGATTCTTTTAATGTTTTTATTAGGACATTTGTGACAAATGATATATATAAATTTGCCTCGTATAAGATGAAAAAAGTGAGAAAGTTACCAAATAGTGAATAATGCAGCTCTTATACACATGGCTCAATTTTCATGTTCATATATTAATATATTGATGATATTGATTTGAATTTGGATGAATTCCAGCAACCATGTGTTATGTTCAATTTTATTAACTAACTTATGCGAATCTTGGGATAAATATTTAAGGGATTAAATGTATATTCATTAACTAATTAAAAAATATATATTTGGAGAGGCCAAATGTATAAATTTTGTATAAAAAATCTATTTTATATTAAATATTTAGGACAATTTTTTTTTTTGGGCACTTGATCAGAAGCTCCGCCTCTGTAACTTATAATTGATATTGATGCTTGTTTATTTTAATATATAATGTACTCCTCAAGCTGTCATTATTTTTACTTCAAATGTTAAACTATATATTTTAGATCAAAATAATGTGAATCGATTAATAGATAATGATGACAATAGTGACAATGGTAATAACTAAAAATAATTGTAATTGATTTACACTATGTCGTTTGATTACATAGTTCGATAATCAAGGACAAAAAACAACCAACGGATAAAGGAGGTCCGATAGTTTATTTTATTATATACATGTCCTCTCGTTGTGCGTGTCATCATAGTACTGGATATGTCTTTATGTATTCGCGGAGTAGGAGTAAAGATCTAGAAGATTTTTAGGTTAAAAGTCGCATTGTAAGTGTTAAAAGAGAAGCAATATCATAGACATATATCACGTCAAACCTTATATAGTTATGGAAGGAGATACTCTCCTTGTCCTTCTTCTAATGGGCCATATCTTGGCCATTGATTGAGAAAATGAGAGAAAAGTAAAAGTAATATTTTGTTGATTGAACGGATGTGATTTAGAGATTATGAGGGATAATGAGAAAATGATGATGAGAGAAACCTAACCCATATAATTACACCATACAATTCCATGTGGGCATGACAACACCTTTCACTTTGATCATTTTTATAACAACCACCAACTAAATGACATGTGGCTCCAGAATCTAAAAGCCAATATTGACCAAACATGAGATGTGTTCTTCATTATAATCAAGCGAACCGACTAAAATCTCCTCTAAATCCTTCTTCAACAGCTCTAAAACAAGCTCATATTGCTATTGTTCAATATTGACGTAGGAGTGAGCGAACTAGAACTTTGCCCTTGTGAGGATTGGTCACCTATGTTGCTTGATTAATGCGGTTGTCACCTTCCTTCTTTCCTCTTGAGTTAGAAATAAATAGTTTTATATATATGTGAATATTGTATTCTAGCATTACCATATAGAGATATTTTGTATTCTAGAATAATCCTATAGGGACACTTGTCTTGATGTAATAGGTTTCTCTATTCTATAATTAGCAATGCACAGGATCAAGGTCACTATTCTGACCTGACCTAATTCTCCCAAATTTTATCTTGGGTATCAGAGCCTCCAAGTCAGAAATGGCATCTCTTCCTGGGAATACCACCAGCCAATCAACCCTAGCCCCCATTTCAACCCTATCTGAAAACCCTAATCAATTTAACACTCATACCCAGACCATATCCTCATCCCTTCCGCAGCCATCCCAATACTCTACAGTGCCGACAATGACAGCTCCCCATACCTTGTCGTCACCTTCCTTTTTCTCAAACCCGACTTTCCCAATTAATTCCACTTTCCCTTTACCTCACTTTTCCTCTTTCCCTTTCGCATCTTCGACTCCAACCCATTCTGCAGCACCTTTCCCGACCTCTCACTCCTCTCTCCACTCTACCCTAGCTTCGTCCTCCCTCACGACAAAGCAATACCCATCTCCACTTGTGTCCCTTTGCCGTTCTCTCCATCACCATCGGGTTATCCCTCTTTCGGCCATCAACCATTTCCCAACTATCCGACCGGCTCTCCTTCAGGCTTTTCACAGATACCTCAGGTTCAGACTCGATCGACCCCTCTTCTAAGCTCACTCAACCAAGGAAATCCCGTCAAGCTGGACGGCGATAACTTCTTGACATGGGCATCCACTATTATGCCGATTATTCGAGGTCACAGGCTCGATGGTCATATCCTCGGCACCAAGGCTGTACCTCCTGAGTATGTTCTGGATTCCTCCGAACAGGTGTGTCCTAATCCTCTTTTGATGACTGGCTAGCCACTGATCAACTTCTTCTCGGCTGGTTATTTGGGACCATGACCGTTGACATAGCTAGTCAGATGACTCACTGCTTAACTTCTGCAACCTTATGGAAGTCTATTACTGAGTTTGTTGGTGCTAATACCAAGTCCCGTATTACTTTTCTGAAGAGCGAATTTCAGAAAATCAGAAAAGGGTCTCTCAAGATGAGAGAGTACTTGACAAAAATGAAGTCTCTGTCTGATAATTTAACTCTTGCTGGTTGCTCTTTGTCCATTACTGATTTGATCACCCAAACTCTCGCCGGGCTTGACAATGAATACACCCCTATTGTTGTTCTTCTCTATGAAAAAGATGGTTTATCTTGGGCTGATCTCCAATCAAAACTCCTCACCTATGAATCTCGTCTGGAGCAACTCAATACAGCCACCACTACCAATTTATCTTCTGCATTTTCTCATTTGTCATTTCACTCTGCTCAAAATTCTGGTTCTTCTAGTCGTCCTCCACACTCACGAGGAAGAGGAGGCGGACGCAGAGGCAGAGGAAGACAACAAAATTATAGTGGAGGTCGTGGTAACAACCAGTCTCAGCCACGTCATGATCGAATCTGGTGTTACCTGTGTGATAAGCCAGGACATGAAGTCTCCAATTGCTTCAAGAGGTTTGACAAGAATTTCAAGCCACCTCGTGCACGTGATAATGCATCTGCCTTCATAACCACCCCTGAAACCACTGCTGACCCTGCATGGTATCTTGACACCGGAGCCACTCATCATGTCACTCATGCCTCTGAGAATGTTGGATCTGAGAATGACATGAATTCAGGTATTCAATCTATCTCAGTTGGTAATGGAGCCTCTGTGAGTGTTGTAGGCAGTGGTAATGCTAGACTAATATGTGATAAATCCATTGTGCCAAAAAGCTTGAAACTGAATGACGTACTTGTTGCACCTAATATTGCCAAGAAATTGATAAGTGGTTATAAACTTACTAATGATAATGATGGTGTGTTTGTTGAGATTCACTCACATGGATGTTTTGTGAAGGACAAGAATCAGCATAATGTCTTGCTTCAAGGGAAAACAACCAGAGGTTCCACTCCAGGTCTCTACCGAATAGATAATCCAGTTATTCCAGCGAAGACTTCTGCTGTTAGTTTTGTCTCAGTTGGAAATAATAGTACTAGGACTAGTCATAATTTGTCCTCTTTAGCCTTTTGGCATAATCGCCTTGGTCATCCTGGCAAGGATGTTTTACATCGAGTCCTTACTGATTGTAATGTGTCTTTTGATCCTAATGAAAGTTTTAATTTCTGTGACTCTTGTCAATTGGGAAAGTCCCATAGATTACCATTCTCTGTTTCTCAATCGCGTGCCTCACATGTTTTAGATCTAATTCACACAGATCTTTGGGGGCCCTCTCCAATAAAGACTATTGGTGGATATCACTACTATATTAGTTTTCTCGATGATTTTAGTAGGCATACTTGGATTTATCCTCTAAAAACAAAAGGAGAAGCCTTGTCTGCCTTTAAAGTCTTCAAAAACATGGTTGAAACTCTCTTTGAAAGAAAAATTAAAGTTTTCCATAGTGACTGGGGTGGTGAATTCAGGAGCTTTCAGTCCTTGCTTGATGAGAGTGGCATCATTTTCAGGCATTCATGTCCACATACTTCAGCACAAAATGGTAGAGTTGAAAGGAAGCACCGTCATATTGTAGAAACCGGTCTTACCCTTCTAGCACATGCTCACATGCCTACTTCCTATTGGTGGGAAGCTTTCTCCACTTTGTTTATCTCATAAACGGGTAATGCCTACAAACTGCTTTACAACATATCTCACCTTTTGAGCTTTTATTCAAGAAGAAGCCAGATTATGGGAACTTTAAGATTTTTGGGTGCGCTTGTTTTCCATGTCTCCGCCCTTACAATCGCCACAAGCTTCAGTTCCATAGTGTCAAGTGTACTTTTCTTGGGTATAGTAGCTCACACAAGGGTTTTAAGTGTTTGAGCTCAACAGGCCGAGTCTATATTTCACGCCACGTTATTTTTAATGAATCTGAATTTCCATTTGCTAATGGTTTTCTGAATTTTCAGCAGACTCCTCATCCAGAAATTGTTTATTTTCCTGATGCAACTACTGTTCATTGTGATGTTGTCTCCTCCGTGTTACTTCACCGTTAATGGCTCTACCTCACACGGCTCTTTGCGCTCGATTCTCGCTGTTCTACCAATCTCGCCAAAACAATGCCGGGTTCCGTTGCATCACAGCCATCTCTCCTCTTGCAAAGCACCTTGTGTTTCCTCTCCACCCAATTCCGAGGGTGTAATTTCAACTACAAAGGCTCTCTCTCAAAGCAATAATCTCCATTAGTGATTTCTCCTCGGTTTTTCTTTATCCGTGAGACTTACAACCACCTATCGCAGGCATGTTTCATCCGAATTAGTCAAGTGCAGATTCTCCCGACAAAGACCTTCACTCAATGTTCACCCAATGCAAACACGGAGTAAACTTGGCATCTCTAAGCCCAAAGTCCCTTATGTTGGGCTCACTAATGCAGCTGCTGAATATGTACCCAAAACAGCAAAGGAAGCCCTTGCTTTACCTCTTTGGAAGCAAGCTATGATCGAAGAATTCTCGGCTCTTCAAAGGAATTCAACTTGGGTTCTTGTTCCACGCTCGTTAGCATGCAATGTAGTTGATAATAAATGGGTTTTTAAGCCTAAATTTGCTGCTGATGGTACATTGGTCAAAAGAAAGGCATGTCTTGTTGCTAAAGGCTTTCAACAAACGGAAGGTATTGACTTCTATGAGACTTTTAGTCCTGTCATTAAAGCCTCCACCATTCGCATTATTTTAACTATTGCTATTACTCTTAATTGGGATATCAAGCAACTTGATATCAATAATGCCTTCTTAAATGGCTTTCTATCCGAATCAGTCTTTATGAGGCAACCTGAGGGTTTCATTGATTCTTCTAAGCCTGGTTATGTGTGCAAGCTTACTAAAGCTCTCTATGGCTTGAAACAAGCCCCACGTGCTTGGTTTGATAGACTTCGAAGTGTTCTACTAGCTTGGGGTTTCACCAACTCTAAAAGTGATATTTCACTCTTTATTTATTCAAATCAGCATCAAATCCTCATGATTTTGATTTATGTAGATGACATTTTAGTCACTGGGAGTAATTCTCTTAGTCTCAAACGTTTTATTGCTCGTCTACATCATATTTTTTCTCTAAAAGATCTTGGGTCACTTCATTATTTTCTTGGCATTGAAGCTCATAGAGACTCTACTGGTTTATATCTGACCCAAGGGAAGTATATTTGTGACTTGTTAGAGAGATTTGATATGAGTCATGCATCTCCATGTCACACACCAATGGCATCTCATAAGTCCTTGTCAGCTCACTCTGGTGCTTTACTTGATCATCCGTCTGAATATCGAAGTGCCGTGGGTGCATTACAGTACTTGTGCAATACCAGACCTGACATCAGTTTCAGTGTTGGTAAACTGAGTCAATTCCTCTCAAACCCAACCACCGAGCACTGGAAAGCCATGAAAAGAGTGTTGAGATACCTTAGAGGAACGATTCATTATGGCATTCATGTCAACCCTTCTATTCCACTAGACATTACTGCTTATTCAGATGCTGACTGGGCCTCATGTCCTGATGATAGAAGGTCTGTTGGTGGGTATTGTGTATTTCTCGGTAATTCTCTAGTTACTTGGTCTTCAAAGAAACAGCCGGTTGTATCTCGCTCTTCATGTGAATTTGAATACTGATCCCTGTCTAACACAACCTCTGAGCTTAGCTGGATCAGGTCTCTTCTGTCTGAATTGGGTCTGCGGTTACAGAAAATCCCAACAATCTGGTGTGACAATACCAGTGCCGCGGCTCTAGCTGCAAATCCAGTCCATCACGCACGAACCAAACATATCGAATTAGATGTTCATTATGTAAGAGATCAAGTTTTGTCAAAAATCCTCAAAGTCTCCTATGTTCCAACAGATCTGCAAGTTGCTGATTGTCTAACCAAGTCATTAAGTCATACACGTTTCTGCTTTCTCAGAGATAAGCTTGGTGTAACTGTAGCTCCAGCCAAAATATCTCAACAGGAACAAACTCTTACAAGAACTAGGAAGGAGAAGAAGAGGTCCAACGTCAAGGAGGGAGTTAGAAATAAATAGTTTTATATATATGTGAATATTGTATTCTAGCATTACCATATAGAGATATTTTGTATTCTAGAATAATCCTATAGGGACACTTGTCTTGATGTAATAGGTTTCTCTATTCTATAAATAGCAATGCACAGGATCAAGGTCACTATTCTGACCTGACCTAATTCTCCCAAATTTTATCTTCTTGAGATGTTGGTAAAGCCATGTAGTTGATAACAACTCTCTCATTTATGGCCTCTCTTATTACAGTAAGAACATACATCTTGAGAGTGACTTCACCCTCTACCTTGTCCTTGACATCCCCCTCTCATAAACATGGTGGCAACATCGAGTAGAGTATGGGCAGATTGAGAGGAAATGATACGTTGGTCTTCATCATGAATAATCAAAGAATATGCTTGATTCACACTCATGAGTGGTGACATAAAGAGGATTTTGTGTTCACATTTGTTGATAAGAGTCATTAAGCCCCGTAAGAAATTGAAAGAGGCGCTGCTGTTGGACAATTTTAACATATTCTCGTGAGGTGTCACATTTACAGGAAAGAAGAGGAACTAGAATTGAATATTCATCCCACATTTCTTTAAGTTTGGTGAAATATGCAGAACAGTAAGAGTCCCTTGAGTGATGGAAGAAATGTTTGAGCAAAAGGAATAGATTTTAGTGTCGTCTAACTTCTGAAAACGCTCCTATAAGTCTACCTAGACAAGATGTGAAGTATATGCAAATACAATTCCGCTAGACAAGATGTGAAGTATATGCAAATACAATTCCGCTTGCTATTTTTTTTATCAACCGAGTTAATCAACCAAGAAAGAACAATTGCATCGCATCAGTCCCACTGATCGGCAAGCTTAGGTGCCTTATCCTGATTGTAGGAACTATCAATGAATCCTAATTTGTTTTTGCCTTTAAGAACCAAACGCATAGCACGCATACGACTCCGCACTGTGTAATTGTTGGAGCCAATGAGAATTTGGGGTACAAGGGTAACGTGCTAGTAAATTAGGTCGCTGCCTGACATTCAAGCGCGACCTCATGAGTAGGAAAAAAAAATGTCTTTCCTTAATTTGCAGCGGAAACTATAATAAATGACCGCAACTTTTTACGGTTATCATGACTTATAAACACTGAACACATTTGTGAGTTTTAATGGATACTCATGAGAATCCATAACTCTTATGGTTCTCGTGAGTTAAAACCCATATTTAATAAAATACTCATGGGTTCCTATAATGTTATCATAAGAACCCATCACAAATGGTACATTCAATGTCTTCAGACTTGTGATTAAAATTGATGCTCATGAGAACCCATAACTTTTATGGTACTACGAGTCATCTCAATACTATGGGTATTCTCAGAATATTGATCATGTGATTCCGTAACATTTACGGAGATCATGAGATATTCCAAGAAAGGTTCTACTCATTAAAATACGTGAGGGGTTTAGGACTACCTTAAATCACCGAAGACCTCAAAGTGTATGAAGTCCTCTAACGCCGATCCACACGGTTATCTCCGATTGCTTTGAGAACTCATTCTCTTTGATTCCTCTCTTTCCTTGGATGCTTGCTAGGCGATGCAAGGTTGATGACTCAACGTTCTTGGGTTTTCTTTCTCTTTGGAGGGTGTCTTTCTTTCTCTTCTTGGTTGCTTTGGCTAAGAATTCTATTCGGCCAATGCTCTAGGTTTTCAAAGAATGCCGTAGAAAAAAAAAATATACGACTCATGCGTAGCGTTATATTATTTCTTTGCAGCCAAAACCTAGATCCCTTATTTTTCTAACTAAAAAATAATAATATTATTATATATATTATTATTTCAATAGTTAAAATCCTAGATCCACTAAGTCAGCCGCAAAAGATGAGACTAATAAAATCTCAAATCTTTTTCCACTAGCTTATCCCCTAATTTCTTTTAGTTCTTGCCATTTAAAAATTATGAGATTCAAAATCTTATAATTTACACGGTCAAAAACTTAATTTAGGGTTAAAAGAATTATGACCCATTAATTGGTATTATTTAATTAATCAAGATTATGGATCTCATCCAAATCTTTAATTAATTCTTGAATTAATAATTCAAGATAATGGATCTTATCCAGATCTTTAATTAATTCTTGAATTAATAATCCAAGATAATGGATCTTATATCCAAATCTTTAATTAATTCTTGAATTAATAATTCAAGATAATGGATCTTATCCATATCTTTATTGGAGGTATATTTATATTAGATAATCCTAAATTATCTTTTATAATATATACTCTTGAATTTAAAATTCAAAACGGCCTAAGACCGCGTTTGGTCTTCTAACATATTTAGGCTTATTAATAGAATTAATTTTCCACTAGATAACCATATATGACGCCATTTTAATAGATTGGGCTTGTAGTCCAACTCCAATCCAAATATACTCATTCTTTCGAGAAAGCTCAATAACAATTATTGACCCAAGATTTCTAATCTTAACCAATCAAGAATAACTTTTGTGTGTGACCCATTAGGCCCAATTAATCATTGACATAAATAACCTTGGACTAATCAAACTCCTTTAATGAGCTCAAGTTATTTAAGGACCACATAAGACACTAGCAATGCTCAGGTGGCCCCAGTAATTAATTGAGTTGATCAAGTGATCTACCTTTTCTAATTTGGACACCGTGCCGGCTTCATCCCTCACTACGTCATTCACATTTAGTCGAGCAAAGATGAGTATCATCTCTCTTGGTTGACTAAATATAGCTTTTTCACAGAACTAGGAATCTTCTTCTATTGACTCTAAGATGGAACATGACTCTTCATGATCACTTATTGTGTACGTATTTCGAGTCAACTAGAAGTCATCCAAGCCCTACCGGTCCTGTGAACGACAAATCCCTTGTAGGAGACAGTGAGTCCTTTCGGCATGTACATCTACACTCATGCATTCGAGTCATACCCAATAATACACTATTCTCCCTATTCTCAGGCGGATAGAGTTGTACAATCAAAGTATGACATTAGGACACAGTGCTCGATGACATCCTCAAGTCTAGGACGATCCACACTACCAAATGTTAAGAGACTTTTATATCCAATGATACTTCCTACAAATCTTTGTGGAGTCTCTTGGTGGGGTCTAATTCGGTGCTATTTGTTCTTCAACAAATCCACCCACGACATCAGCTAAGACATCATTATGCCTGTATTCCATGAGGTCCCTACCTTGCATCTCTATACAAGTAGACGATGTCGTACTAGTCTTATCGAAATCACCAATGCCCTTTCTTGGTGATTCAAGACTAGGAACAAGTTTCAGGCAATAGACATTTGGTGTTCTTGAGTCCTCATGATCATGATCCTATCATAGATCCTCAAGCGAACACCTATTCTATTCCTAGGGTTTTTATCTTTAAATGCATATTAACCTTAACATAAAGGCGAGACATAAATATGATAAAGATAAAATGTACTCAAATACATAAATCATAAAATACTAAATAGAAAAAAATGTTCCTCTGTCAGAGCAGATTGTCTCTAGGACACCTATTTACTAACATAACGGCCTGAGCGTCTGACGAGTGTAGGTATGATGGGTGATTAACATCAGTGGTGGGTTTTTGTGTAGCCATACTGTAAATTCTTCAAATGGCCTTAAGAAAGAGGAAAGATGAAGCAGGTTATGGGAAATTGACAAGAAAGACGGATTCTCAGAGGAAAAACAACCAAATGCAATCGAACATCGAGATCATCTGAAGGTGTCGAGCCAAGAAACACAAACAAATCATGAACAAGAACTTGAATTAAAGGCTTGTACAACAGCGACGATCGTGTGGTGGGCGGTTTCCAACAAGAAAAAATCAGAGTCCTTTGTTACACGCAAGAACATAGAGGATCGATTAAGAGATTTATAGGCTGTGTGTTTGGTTGGAGGTGAGGAGAGGGAGGTGCCCACCCTTAGGCCCCGTTTTTTACACGGAATATTTGAGGAAGGAAAGGAAAGGAATGGAAAGGAAGATTATGAGGGAACTTTAAAATTGTGAGTTGTTTGGTATACAAGGGAATGGAAATTAGTTGAGGGAAGATGAAATGTTTTGTATAAAGAATTGGGTGTTGGTTAAGTGGGAAGATTAGGTGAAATTCCCAGATTTCCCCTAAATTAAAAAACAAAACAAAAAGAGAAAAACACAGAAGTTGAAGTTCGAACCAAACAACAAAGTTCGAACTCCCATCACAGTATGTGAACCATATCGAACAAATACAAAAGATCATAACAACAAAAACCATAGACGATATTGTACTGGCTCATTACATCTAACTCAAAACATACAAGATAAACAACTTTCTCCCTAGTTCTTCTTCTTCTTTACAACTGCAATTTTGACAGAGACTGAAGACAATCGAAGGCGAAGACGATAAGAGCGACGAGAAATACTCATCGGAAGTATTACCAACTTCGATTGTTCTCTCTGTCAATATCATCTCCGAAGACGATAAGAGCGATGAGAAATACTCACCGGAAGTATTACCAACTTCGATCATTCTCTCCGTCAATATCATCTCCGCCTTTCTTCGTTAAAATTGCGGTGGTGAAGAGTCTTCGTCAAAATTGCGGTTGTGAAGACAATCGAAGGCGGAGACGGCGAAAAAGTATTTTTAAGGGGGCTTTTTTGTCCGACTTTTCACTCTCCCAAGAACATTTTGATCTTCCCGCCTATTTTAGATGGAAAGCACTTTCCAGTGGATGATGGAAGATTCGCAGACGTGGGAATGTTAGACGATGGAAGATGGGTCAAGCAAATAGGTTTCTTGCAACGGAACTCTCTGATCTTCCCTTTCCATCCCGCTTTCACGCTGTAACAAATGTGTCCTTAGTGTGAAAAGTCGATATGACCATGATGTGACATATTTTTTAAGTTAATGCACGGAAAACGATGCAAAAACCTATGTAATTTTAAAAAATTTCCATGGGTAATTTGGGAAAAAAAATTGCTCCCCTCCTCTCACCTACCTTCAAACCAAACATAGTCATAGTGTGTTTGGTTTGAGAGGAGGGGGAGGACTTTTCCGAATTGATGAGAAGAAAAATGTGTTTTGTTGAAAGTATAGTTATGGAATATTGAAAAAATATTATGGGAATTTGGTTCAAAATAAAGTAAAAAAATGTATCTCTCCTTTCTCCTCCTCCCAAACCAAACCAAACACACTTTAAGGATTTAGAGCTTTCAGAGTCTTGTCAAAGAAAGAGGAAACGACATTGTTCCTTATCAAATTGTAATTTTTGGCTTCAAACAAATTGCCAGGGATAGATCAAATGGCAGGCTCTTGTACCATAAAAACCAAAGGAAATGGATCCAGAAATAATAAACCTAATCAACTTGAAATTGCGTGATAGGCTTTATCTTTATAGCACATATTGTTCAAGGGTTTACACACTTATAACTCATACTGTAATACACTACATATAATATTTAAAATCAACATCCATTGGGAGCAAGTAGAAAGGGACTTACTCTCCCACCACTACGTCGTTGGTTTGAGGCGTGGGAATGAAGAAAAATGGTGTAGGAGCTCTTCCTTCACGACCGTGAACCCGACGTGAGGTGAAATTTGGATTAGTCGGAACCGAAGGTTCTGGTGAACTAGGTGAGAGACAGAAAAAAAAAATACATTTAATATCTGAATACTATGAGGCCCAAACATACACAAGCCCTAAACAACCCATTGTTCAATACCTATGTCTAACAGAAAAAAATCAAAATAAAAAACTTTAGAGTGTGATGGTGCTGCATACCCTTCGCATTTTATTACCAACATTTTGGGATCGTTGAAAAAAATCCCAAAAAGGTCACTCCACATTTTGCTTTTTCATAAGTTGTTAATTAACAACTAAATCCCAAAAATTTTTAACAAGTCATTAACAACTTTTAATAACAACTCACGTGATTCCGAAAACCCACTATAATATAATACCTACAAAATAATTAAATTAGAACCACATATATGATTTCATTAGATGAATGAAGTTGCAAGAGTTAGAGATTCATGTTTGAGTTTGATGAATTCAACACTTTTATGGTGATGCTGGAAGAAAAAAGGAATGGATTAGTACTAAGGGTAGTAGGGTAAGCCTTTGCTAATCTCTATCATGTACTTCGTTTTGCGTCTTCATCGATGTTTCATAAATTTTTTATTTGTTTTGCTATTAAATTTGAGTGACATTACTCCTTACTTAACACTTTTAAAGCAATATTAAGATAAAAAAACTTTTGCATAACCATTGTTTTATTACGAAAAACTTCTAAGGTCAAAATGACAAAAAAAAAAAAAAAAAAAAAAAAAAAACATGGTCATGTATATGGATTCACAAAGGGGAAGACTTTCGTCTAATTGCCGTCAAGGTAGAGTGACATTTCCCATTTTTTAACTCTTACAAAATGACTTTGGGCAAGAAAACTTTCCAAATACTCACAACTCCTTCGCAAAATCTTTTAGGCAAAAAATCACCCATAGCCCTATAATAAATCAAAACACTCTTGTAACAAACTATTTGGGTGGCCAGACGTAACAAACTATTTGGGTGGCCAGACGTAACAAACTATTTGGGACAACAAAATCCTCTACAAAGTAAGTGTGTCTTTTATAAAGGTTATTGTTACGGACCCCTATCAGGCCCAATACCGATGTGGCCTACTAAGGAATAGACCCAATCACGGGAACCTCCTATAATATTGGGAAATCCCACTATTATTTATTATATCGGGTATATCAGAATCCATATCTCGGATATAAAATAGATCACGATAGATCCTAGATATAGATCAGGTACGATAGATCCTGGTTTGAGGGAGTGGGAGGGGAGGAGGGAGGGGAGGGAGAGAAAAATGTAATGGGAGGAAAAGGTACACTAAATTTTAGTACAATATTTTTTTTTCTCCCCTCCCCTTCCCTTCCCTCCCCTTCCATCAAACCAAACATACCCTTAAGGTGCACACGTTCTAAACCTTGAGTTATTTACATTCAGTCACACTGTACACACACAACACCCCCTTTGGCGAGAGCCTAACCTGTGTACAGTGATCCCACACTCTCCGGAATATCTACCTCATAGATATTCGGGTGGAGTCTATTGATCCAATATCAAAACACTAGCCTTCCAGGCTAGACATCTGTGTTCTACACCAGAACATTGGCGCGGTGGCGCCGACCGTGGGGACGTTAAATTTCGATCCCCGTGACCGACGATGGCTAATACCAAAAGCAGCAGTTGGAACCCTCAGCCTGGAAATCCACCACAGGCTGAGGCGAGTCAACAGCAGCAAACGTAGGACCCGCCGCTGCCCGAGGATATCCCGGAAGACGATACCGCGAAGGAGGGGAATGACGTGTCCGACACGGCCTCCTCCCCTGCAGTGACGGCCAAACCTCGGGGCACGACGGCGCAGGAAGTCCCAGCCTCGAGCCCAGAGGTTATTCTTCTACGAAAAACTCAGGACTCAATGCTAAGGCAAATGGAAAATATTGAAAAGCGCGCTAACCTCCAACGTCAGGAGGATTTGAGGGTGATTCAGCGAATGATGGAGGATCGCTGCAACCAGCTTGTGGCGATGATACAGAAACGTGGCCGGGAGGACGGACGAGCTAGAAAAGAAAAGACGGTCAATGAGCAGCCGAGATCCACGAACAAGAAACCGGCACCACTATGTCGTAGACGGATTCGGGGAGACCTCGAACCGGAATCCAGTTTCCTCCCAGAAGAAAACACGCGCCGAGAATACCTCGGACGACGATGATCGAGGTCGCGAAAGACTACCTCGGCACGAGATCTCCCCGAAGAAGTACAAGATGAGATATGTGGTAGGCCCCAACAGCAGTGCTTTCTCGGACGAGATAGCAAACGAACCTTATCCAAAGGATTTCGACCTGGCTGACCTGCCCAAATATGACGGAACATAAGATCCGAGGTCCCATCTGGATATATTCGAGTTACTCATGTTCGTACGACGAATTGGAGGGTCGGTAATTGCCCGACTTTTTGCCGCCTCGCTAAAAGGATCGGCCCAGAAATGGCTAATCTCACTACCAACCAATTCAATTCAGAGTTTTGAAGACCTTGGTACCAAGTTTGAGTTAAACTTTGCAACAAGTAAAAAATATCCCAAGTCCCAGTTCACCCTTAGCAAAATTAAGCAACGGCGTGGTGAAACACTCTAGAAGTATTTGGACAAATTCAAGGAGGTGGCATTGCAGGTACGATCTCTCCCCGAGAGCATACACATACATTGCCTTATAGATGGACTGGACCCGTCATCCCAGTTGGCGAATTCCATCTTCAAAAATAAAGTCCATACCCTCACGAAATTTAACACGCGATCAAAGCAGTACTTAGATGTGGAACATATGGAGTTAGCTAACGCGGCCGGGAACAACCGGGGCAAAGACACACCTCCACGGGGAAAAGGGGCACCTGACAGAGAAGATTTCAATAGGCGGAACTGGGACAACAGGACCAAGGGGAAAAGAGTTGAAGGGAAGCCGAGGTATGACAGATACACCCCCTGAATGTGGCGCGTTCTCAAATTTGGAAGGAGGTATCGCTGACCGAGATGAAGAAGGTAAAAAAACCTCGACCCCTCCGATATCGACCTACCACGATCAATCCAAATTCTGTGCATTTCACAACGGGCTGGGCCATACCACTAACCAATGCTACGAACTCCGTGACGCGATCGAAAAATTCGTACGAGAAGGGAGATTGCGTCAATATGTGATCAAAACACAGGGACGAAAAAATAACAAAAGAAACCGTGGGGGCCGGAGCCCTAGCCCGACATAGGATCGGAAGAAGGACGAAAAGCGGCGAAAACCACATAGTGATGACGAGGAGTTTCCAGAGGCCGAGTTCAATTGCAGCGTCATCAGTGGAGCTCTCGGCGGTGGAGGAGACACGACAAGTCAGCGCAGGAAATATTTGAGGGAGATCCTCTTCGTCAGGAACATCCTGAAATTCAAAGAAGACAATAGCAAACCGATGCCTCCACCGTTAGCCTTTACTAACGAGGATATGAAAGACGTAGTTCCGGGCCATGAAGATGGTTTTGGTCATCAGGAACACGATGAACCTGCCGGTGTAAAAAGGATTTTCGTGGATGCAGGCAGCTCGGCGGATATCATAAGCTATGATACTTTCAAAAGGATGAAACTGGATACAGAGGATCTGAAATCGTGCAAAACCACCCTTATCGGGTTTAACGGTGAGCACTCACCTCCCAAAGGGTATGTCGACCTCAGGTTAACATTGGGAACCAAGGAAGCGTTCAAGTCAGAGCGGGTAAGATTCATCGTGGCCGACTTCTCGTTTCCATATAATATCATACTAGGCAGGCCGACCATCCATAAGTGGGATATGTTAGTATCCACAAAGCATCAGAAGTTGAAAATGGAAAACAAACGAAACAAGGTTGTCACGGTCGCTGGAGACCAAAAAGAATCTCGACAGTGTTATTTCGAGACAATCCGGGAAGGTGAAGGCAGTCAATCGTCCCCACCCCGGATGCAAAAAGGCGAGGGAAATGCAGGCGCAACGGGAAGAATACAGGCAGGACAACCCATAGGCATGGTTGAACTCGACCTAAGAGAAAAACCCGAGGTCCCCCGACCAGAGCCAGAAGGCGAACTCAAAGACTTTAGACTAGGAACCGAGGCCTCCAAGATTACCAAGGTTGGTGGAACCATGAGTCCAGAGCTGAAAAGTCGACTGGAGAACTTCTTAAGGAAGAACCGAGATGTATTCGCTTGGACATCGGCAGAAATTCCTGGGATAGACCCCAGATTTTGTTGCCACAGGATCGCGATCCGGCCGAGATCAGCACCTGTTGCACAGAAGAAGAGGAAACAAGGGTCAGACAGGCAAGTAGCCGTGGAACAACACGTCGACGAACTGTTGGACGCCGGATTCATCAGGGAAATACAGTACACCACATGGTTATCAAACGTGGTCATGGTCATGAAACCAAGCGGTAAATGGAGGGTCTGCACAGACTACAAGGACTTGAACAAAGCATGCGCTAAGGATTCGTATCTGATGCTCAACATCGACCAACTGGTAGACAACTCGGCGGTACCGGTTGTTATCCTTCATGGATGCTTATTCCGGTACAACCAAATTGCGATGCATCCGGAAGACGAGGAGAAGACGGCTTTCATAACGAAAAGAGCTAACTATTGCTACAACGTGATGCCCTTTGGGTTGAAGAACGCCAGGGCCACCTACCAGAGAATGATGAATAGAGTCTTTGAAGATTAGCTAGGGCAAAACGTAGAAGTTTACATCGACGACATGATCGTCAAGTCAATGAACCTTGACGACCATATCCGGGACTTGGAACAGACCTTTGAGACTAGACCTCGGGTCATCGAATCGGATGGGGCCCTCAGCCGAGTAACCCGGTTTGATGGCAGGATACATCCCGGCAACTCTGAAGCTTGAACTACCGGCTAAGGGGCAACTGTTACGGACCCCCATCAGGCCCAATACCGATGTGGCCCACTAAGGAATAGACCCAATCACGGGAACCTCCTATAATATTGGGAAATCCCACTATTATTTATAATATCGGGTATATCAGAATCCATATCTCGGATATGATATAACGGCCATAGATCACGATAGATCCTAGATACCGGACCGAAGGTACTATCTATAAATACAAGAGTTGCCCTTTAAGGTGTACACGTTCTAAACCTTGAGCTATTTACATTCAGTCACACTGTCACACACACAAAGACCCCTTTGGCGAGAGCCTAATGTCTGATGATCCCACACTCTTCGGAAATATCTACCTCATAGATATTCGGGTGGAGTCTATTGATCCAATATCAAAACACTAGCCTTCCAGGCTAGACATTTGTGTTCTACACCAAAACATTTATATTTCTATCAGTGAGAGATGGAGCAATGTAATATCAAATGTGCAATATAATTAAGATTGAAACAAACGGATCCATATTAGAAGATGGTCGCTGTCATTCGCGACAGTGACAATCATTGGATATCTGGATACAGCTACAAGCTCACAAAGGTTTCTTTTACCACAGCTGAACTCATTCATGGTCTTAACAATTGTTGGAATAGAGGTTTTAGGAAAGTTATCATTTTCACTAACTGTATTGAAGTTATCAAATTGATTGTATTGTTGTATAGGAGTTGGCAGGTTACAATTAGACATGTGGTTAGGGATAATAACACCATCGCAAATTTTTTGGTTAAATCCGCTTATAGTCTAGAAGGTAGCCTTAATCTCTTTGATCATCCTCGACCAATTAATGTGGTAGATGACGAAGGAGGGTAGTACTCGTTCTGGTCATAATTATAAGACTAAATTGATTTTTTAAGACATTAAGGAAACTAATTAAATTACTTTAGAGTATTTGTATTTGTATTTGTATTTTTTCTTCTTTAAACTAATTAGTTTGACTAATAGAATAATATATAATCTAAAGATACACAATCTATGATATGATTAAGTAACTTGTTTAGCTTTCTTAATATCTATAAAAAAAGTCAACCCTCGGTTTTATACTCTCTCCAGTCCTAATTATAGGATAACATTTAGGAGTTGATTTTGGTCCTAATTATAGGAATTTTTTTTAATTTTTGTCAATTTCTTCCTAAAATACCCCTAGTGATTATATGTATGTGGGTGTGTAGACTATTCCCATTAGTGAAACTTTTAAATTGTTGGATTTTTTATTTTTGATCAGCTAATGTTAATTAACCAATATATATATAGACACACACACAAAAATATATGTGTGTGTGTCTATATATATATGTGTGTGTGTGTATATATATATATGTATATATGTGTGTGTACATGTATGTATATCTGTGTATATATGTGTGTCTATATATGTGAGTGTATGTGCGCGCGCGCATATATGTGTGGATATATGTATATATATCTATATGTACACACACATATATATAGCAAGACCATCATTTCAATTAGAAAGTGTGTGGAAAGGAAAATTCTAAGTCGGAAAGGTATGTGGCAGGAATTGTTGATTCATTTTTACTTATATCATTTTAAATTTAAATAAAGACATTTTAGAAAAATGAATAAAATTAACTAATTTAATCCTTTTTTAATCTCCTAAAATCAATTAAATATATTTTATAACTAAGCCGGAGGAAGTAATTAGTACTGGAGGTAGTATGTTTGTTGTTGACTAATGTATGTTTGTTTCTATCATGAGTTAATAGAATCCAGTAATTTATTATTAAAAAAAAACACTCTTGTATCCGTTAAATCAATCGGGGAAATCAAGAATATGATTTGTATTTTGTCCGCTAGTTATTTTTCTGCTGCATAATTAGGTAATCAAGGACGAAAACCCATGATTAATCACCAAAGAGAATAACTAAAAAAGAAGACTAAAATTCAACTCACTGTCTTATTTGAAAACTAAACCAAACCTGGTTTTCTGTTAGAAAAGCATGTTTTAAAATAATGATAACTTTTCAATGTAAGGTATTTTCTTTATTATAATGTATCAACTAACAATTCTTATAAATCAATAAAAACAGTTAAAGTCAATAAAGTTGTCCTACAATTTAAGTAAGTTATAATATTATCTTTACTAATTACATTAAACTCTAATATAATATTAATTATTATCTCACTCATTACCCTTATTAATTATAGGCATACATAAAAAAACAGTTAATACGCTTTGGAAACAATAAAGTATCTTATTAAAAGATGAAATACTGATTATTAGTTGATGTCTTATAATAAAATAGATAAAATATATGAGATAAATTTTATCTTAATTTATATAAATAAACAATTTTATAACCAAAAAAAAATATCCCAAACATGCACTGGGATTCACTACGTACATGATATTCAGATTACCCGAACCACCACCTGGTGGCTCCTGACAGTTACTCACTGACTTTGCTCTTATCCTCTTTTACTCCCACGTGGCCTCCTACCTTGTCCTTCCCGCTAGCGTGGTTCTCACGTACCAACCGTAACCCCCCTCCTACCTCCCCCAACACGCCCCCACTTTTCTAAACCCCACGCGCCACCCATTCTTGCTCATCCGGGACTTTCACATCATATCAACGGTCCGTATTTCTTGCACGCGCGTTTGATCGTTTGAAACATTTCGGAAAGAAGGGCGTAAGTGTAATTTCGTAATGCTTCCGAATAAAGAAGCTTTCCTACACTTGGTTTCGAAGTAACTGCACTGGGACTCCCCACACGTCCACTCACAAATCTCGACTCTATTATCTTATGCGCTCAAGCCTACCGTATACTATACTATGAACCGTCCGATCAAACCATTCCTCATATCTACGGTAAATGGTCGTAATGTAAATCATAGGCCTATTACATCTAGCGGTGAAACTGAGATTCACTACATGACATTCAGTGAGCTCT
Organism: Acacia melanoxylon; assembly: GCA_019022615.1. Classification (NCBI taxonomy): domain Eukaryota; kingdom Viridiplantae; phylum Streptophyta; class Magnoliopsida; order Fabales; family Fabaceae; genus Acacia; species Acacia melanoxylon. Next base: position 1,756,399 of record JAFJYJ010000025.1, read on the forward strand.
GACTGTAGAGTGTTCATTTTTCCGTCAAAATATCCAACTTTTTCAGTTTCTGACTTCGTTTTATTTCCCAACTCCAGCAGAGCGCATCAAAGAAACTCAGCAAGCTAGCAGAAAATCGATGGAGCTTTAAAGATCACATTTTTTTACCCTTGGGTTTCAAGCTCTCTCTCTCTCTGTGACTCTCTTGCATGGTAAGCTACATTTGCCTTTGTTTAATCTCTGGTCTTCTCCACTGTATATAAATGATTACGTTCTTCTATGAAAAAAAATTGAAAACTTCAGTTCATGCACATTTTTTTAATTCTCATGGTTTGATTCTGGATTTCAGGAACAATAGATTGGGGGTGAAGACAGGTTCTGCATTTGCCTGGTACTTGTTAGATCTAGCTCGAATTGACCTCGTTAAGTTTGATTTGGGAGTTTCAGAAATATAGCAGTGTGTGTTTCGCATTGTTTTTAGCAGTAGATCTTGTGTGGGTTTTTGAGATTCTCGGGTGTTTGTTTTTAGTACTTCAATTTAAGGACTTCCTTTGCTTCTTTAATATTTCTCATTTGTTATAATATGAACCATGATTATACCTGTCTGTCACATCTTGGTGTTTCCTGCCTTCTTTGTAATCGGTTTAGGTAATGTTGATATAACCATCTTTAAAGTTCTACTAATAGTGTTCAGGTTGATTAATGCTGAGCTAATTGTACATTTTTCCTGACAAAAATTGTTGCAAAAATGTACCGTTGGGAGGTCGGAAAGTGAAAAACAAGATTTGCTTATTTGCAGTGTGTTTTTATTTAACTAGCTGATTTAAACATTGTTATTATCAGGAAAAACACGTTTCTGTTAGAAAGAGGAAAATACTTGGAGAACACACTCTAATAGCTCAAGTTTGAAACTTTGCTCCTATGATTTCACTCTTCTTCCCTCTAATTTGTCAAACTCTTAAACACCTAACTCTATTTATACTAACCTTCATCACTTTTCAAAGCCTAGTTACATAAACTATATTTATTACACAAGTTATACAACTTTAGTTGAATCACATAATTTCAGGTACATAAATGAAACAGTCAATAGTTTAAATATCACTCAATTCTAAACACACAAGCCTCTAAAAAGTCACATAATATATAAATGTACTATTTCTAACAGTTTCTGTTTTGGTACTTACGTTTGATATTACAGTCACAGCAATGAGTGAGGGTGCACCATATGGATAAGCATAAATGAATCATCTGGTTTCAATTTATGTGCTGTATAGTACATTGTTATTGCATAAGAGGAAAGATGTAGTTGATAATCCACCGTTGTGCCTATTACTGTTGATTGTTGATCGGTCATTATTTCGCTTGACATTGTTTCAGAGCCTTTAGAACTTGTTTGAACATTAGTTGATACAGTGCATGCTTAAGGTACCTGAAATTATTCCTGAGTATGTTTACCTATTTAAGGGATAAAGTTATTCAGTTTCTTAACTTACAAACTAATAAAGATTACTTACATATCTGAACCTTTTTTATTTTACAGGTCCAGATCTCATAATGGGGAAGTCACCGGGAAAATGGATCAAAACAGTGCTATTTAGGAAAAAGTCATCCAAATCAAATATTTCAAAAGCAAGAGAACTAAGCTTTTGCTTATTTCACTGAGTTCTAATAGTGGTTTTGTGTTCACCTGTTTTGGCAGTGATCAGTTTTCACAAATCACTTTTGTTTATATTGAAACTGCAATTAGGTTATATAATTGCCTTTGTTCTGTTGGAAGAATAGCTGTCAAATTTATAAATTTAGTTTAATATGGTTTTTCCTTCCATAGTGAAACTCCTGACCTTTTTTAAAACTTTGTAATGTAGAAACTTGTTACACAGAAAGAATCGCCCATTGCTCCCAAGGCATCAGAAACTGAGTTCTCTTTCAATCCAACACCCATTACTTTTCCTAGAAATGAGAGGGATCCAGAACTGGAAAATAAGGATCCAGAAAATCTTTTGCTGCAGAATCAAGCCGATATTTCTGGATCTGATCATCAAGATGCCCCTCTTGATCCGGATAGAATTATGCAGGAGGAATCTTCAACAAAGGTGCAGGCTACTATACCTTCCGATTTAGAGAAAAATAAGCAGGAGGAAGCTGCAATGACCATGCAGGCTACTTTACCTCCTGATCTAGACAAAATTAAGCAGGAGGAAGCTGCAATAAAGGTGCAGGCTACTTGCAGGGGCTATTTGGTAATTTTCATACTGCTATATCATAGATACTCCTAGACTTCTAGTCATTTAATTGAAAAAAATGTATATCAAAGGAAAAATTGGTAGTTTCAAGCATAATCTTGAAGATGACATAAATGCAAACTGCAAAAATCACCCCCTCCGGTCCACAATATAAGACACTTCAACTAATTTACGCGAAACCAGAAGTGACAGTTAACTTATTAAATATGTCCTAAATTGAATTTTTTTTTTCTGCTTTTACCCTTATTAGAAAATGTGTTTGAAAATTTAATGAATGGGGGAAAAAGGAAATGAGAATTAATTACAGGGAGAAAAATGGAAAATGAGCCTTAATTATCCAACAAGCGACTTTTATTTTGAACCAAACTATTCTTCTAGAAGCGTCCTATAATAAATGTATGGAATTTGTTTACTGTTGATGTGGTGTATTAGATTCTGGTGACATCTGTCTTAAAGCTTTGCTGGATTAAGGAATTGAGAAATTAGGAAAGCATGATCTAATGTGATACTTGAATTGTAGAGTTAAGAAAAATTGATGTTTAAACTGCTTACCGTATCTGATGTAGTGGTGTGTGTATAAAGTCAATTGGAAGCATTCAAGTGAATATTCTTCTCAGTGCCAAATGTAAACCAAGAAAATTGTGTATTCCGTTTGTGTTGAAGCTTAAATTTTTTGTTGATGTTCTACTGGATATTTATTCTTCCTTGTTAGCTCAACTAATGGAAGTGACTGGGGTCAAGGCTCGCAGGGCGTTCACAACTCTTAAAGGCATAATAAGGTTGCAAGCACTTATCCGAGGGCACTTGGTTAGGAGACAAGCTATTTCTACTTTATGTTGTATGTATGGGACCATCAAGTTACAAGCACTAGTTCGTGGTCGAAGAGTTAGGCAGTCTGAAGTTGGGTATGAAATGCATGGGAAGTGCAATGTTGTGAAGCATCAGGTAATGTTTTCATAGAATTAATTTCTCTCTTGATTTTCAATATTCAATAATAGGTCATATTATTTTAGATTTCCTCCAATGAAAGCACCTCAAATGAAAAAAGACTAAAGAATAACGAAACTCCACCAAGTATTTATACTATGGCTTTTTCAGGTATTCGGTCACACACTTTCTTGAACATGTAAACCTGAGCCTGTAATAGGAAGCTGTAGTAAGTGGGTAGTAGTTATTTGAAGTTTCATGCATGTCAAGAAAAGACTTCATGATGTGCCTAACTGTCTTTGTGGATAATTTTATTTGAGTTTGCATGAAAATCAAACCTAAAATTAATTGGTGGGTAATGTCTCTATAATGTACTATTATGATAGAAACAGTGTGTGTGACTGCTTCATGAGTCAATACTGAGAGAGGGGGAGAGAGTATGACTTACTCTACATTTATCATATCATATCTTTCAAACATTGTTTCTTCTACTGATGTTTGTTCCTCCTGAATATGTTGTGCTTCAGGTTGACAAGTGCGGCAACTCAGTTCGGTTAACTGCAAAAATTGCAAATATGTCAGCAAATAGTTTTATCCGCAAGGTAAGTTGTTTTATGTTATGCATGTGATAACTGGAAAGGTTATTTTGTATGTGTGGCTTCTGATTCTTTGTTGCCTTGATCCTAATTTACTATAGCTTAATTTGGAAGCAAAGGGACTTTCAATGCTGTAACATCTATCTCAAGAATATGATTCTATTTTGGTTTGCCTATTGATCTGTATTGGCCAAATTGGGCATGTAAAAAATTGAGTTTTTTTTTTGTTTCAGCTTCTTGCTTCATCAACTGCAACAACTGCTTTGCATCTTCAATATCCTTCTGGTGATCCGAATGCAGTTCTAAGTTGGTTGGAGCGCTGGTCAGTGTCTCATTTTTGGAAACCAGTTCCCAAACCCAAGAAACTCCTAGACTCTAAATTTCAGAGAAAGATTGGTAATATTTCAAATGGAGATGCTCAAACGAGCAAGCCAAAACGTAGTAACTGGAAGATTCCTTCTTCGAGTTCAGACTTGGTCTTAGTGCAAGAAAGTTCTGATTTTGAGAAACCGAAACGAAACCTGGGAAAAGTTTCAAGCAAGCCCACAGATACAGTGGAGGAAAATTCAGAAAATGAGTTTGAGAAGGTTAAGCGTAACTTGAGAAAGGTTCATAACCCTGTTGTAGAGAATTCTGCTCAGCCAGAAGTTGAATCAGAGACTGTGAAGCATCTTTCAGAAAAGGCATCAGTTATCTCAGGTTATGATGTTTCAGAAGAAGAGGTCAAAACTAGTTACAATGAGAAGATAAAAATGGATTCAACATTGACCATGTCCAATGAGCCTGATGGAGATGGTAAACTTAGAATTTCAGTTGGGAAGAAGGCTTCTAACATGCCCAATACTCAAGTGCCTACCGATTCGGTGCCCTTGAGAGAGAATACAAGTAGATGTAAGAACAATTCTGGTGAAGAAGCTACCAAAGAGCTAAAAGATTCACACGAGACTTGGAATGATGTACATTCTCCCTTAACAAATGGACATTTGAGCCTTAAGGAAGATTTGACAAGCAATGAAAACCAGAAACCGGGTCGGAAATCCCCGGTTCTAGCTAAGCAGGAACTTGTTTTAGAGGATGGTTTACAGAATAGCCCAAGTCCCACTTTACCGAGTTACATGGCGGCTACTGAATCTGCGAAGGCAAAGTTGAGAGCACAAGGGTCCCCAAGGTTAGCACAAGATAGTGGAGGTGAGAGAAGCAACCTTACCAGGCGACATTCTCTGCCATCTTCGAATAACGGGAAGATTAGTTCGCATTCGCCAAGAACACAGAGACCAGCTCAAGCAGGAGGCAAAAGAGGACACAGGAGTGACAAAACAAACAAAACAATGGGTTCTTCCACAGATGGTAATGTAAAGTGGATTGATATGCCACATATGAATATATGATGACTTAACTTACAGATTAATGTTCTAACCAGTTTTGGACCAAAACAAACAAATCAACACTAAAGCTGAACTATTGGTTTAGGTTCACATTGCTGTTTGTTACTTTATCCTGTCATTAATATAAAAGTTAGATAACTCATTTGCGGATGTAAGTGAAATTAGTTAAGTTAATTATTGTGACAACTGTATGTTAGTTTCCTAGGGTACCCTTCTAATCATGTGCATTATATAACTACCCTTCGATGGAAACCCATTTACTTAGTGGAATCAATAGGGATATTTTGGAGGAAAAAATATAAATTTGGGAGACAAAGTAGATAAAGGTCTTATATTTAGAACCAAAGTGAATTCTTTATTTAGTTCGTACTTCATATATTTAGGACTGAGTGTAGTACATAATAGCCTGAGTCTTTATAGGTTTAAAAACAGTAAAACTCTGGTATAAAAAACCTGAGAATTAAAATAAATCCGAAATATGCTTGTTGTATGAGTTTTATGTTTTCATGATTGATAGCCGTAAACTAGTTTGTTCATCATGCAGGAAAGTTAACTCAAGCAGAGTGGAGGAGGTGATTTTCAAAGTAACAATGATTTTCTTGAGTTTAACATGAGGAATGCTGAAACTTGCAGAGCTCGTGCATCTATCATGATAATTGATTGATTGTTGAACCTCATAGCGCTATATAGAGAGGTGAATTTAATCGGCTTTTAAAAAAAAAAAAAAAAAAAATCTTTTGCTGTATTTGGGCGTTTGAGGGTGATTTTTGCATTATTTTACGTTCAAGTTTTTGAAATGCTGTAACACCAAATTTAAAATCCTTCATGACTTGGGGGACTGCTGTTCATATTGCATTTTCATGAGCGTGTGATTTTTAACTTGGGTCTTGGCTTATGCCATCATTCATATATGTAAGGAACCTTCTTGATTGTTTCTTTCTCATTCTACTACTGGGGTGTGTTTTTCTTTTGGTACGAGTCCAAAGACTAGTCTCTAAGATTCACGATATTAGAGAAAGGTGGTGGCGAAGATTTAGGTCTATTTGTTTATCTTCCTTCCAACCAATTTTTATTTTTTCAATACTTGAAATTTTTAAAATTTATTAGTTACTTAAATTATATACTCCCTTTAGTCCTTTATATAAGACATATTTACTTAATTTGAGTATATTAAGGAAGTTAATTGGATTAGATAATATAATATGTATCTTTTTTAAACACCCTAGTTATCTTCTTTAATTTTCTCATTCTCTTTCCTCTTAAATTATTGTTGAGGAAGTATCAACATGGGTAAATTAGGAAAAACTTGACAAATATGAAAAATATGATTTAACATAAAATATTAACAAAGAAAAGAAAAGAGAAACTACTATATGATGTGACCTTTCGTCTTTAATATAAGATCCACTTTAATAAAAAAACTTGAACTATAAAATAGATTTTAGATTAAGGGTAGGAGGTAATACATGAATTTTGTATATGGCATTAAAAGGAAATATATGACAATGTTACTATCGCATAATACATATAAATGCTCTTTTGTAGAAGGAATGTTCATGTTGATTCTGTTTATAACCTTAAGTCATTTGAGTATACTCTTCTAATTTTTTTTTTTTTTTATTTTTTAAAAACTCAAGTGAAATTCTTTATATTCATTATATGAAATTTTGGTCATGTATCTCATTTTTTATATATTATTATTTATCGATAAACTTACTTGAAAAAAAAAGTAGAATACATGACTATGTATGATTAAAAGAGTTCACATGGGAATGAGGGATCATTAATTCATTAAATGTATCATAATTTTTTTTTTACCCTTATTAAAAATATGTTTAAAAATTTAATAAGTGGGCAAAATGAGAATTAATTATAGGGATAACCAGGATAGTAATTAGATGCATGACCACATGTGATAGGAAAATTTCATGGTAAAAAGACTACTTATGATGTTGCCTACAAGAGAAGTATGCCTGAAGTGAAGGGAAAAAGATTGTTATGAAGGAATTTTATATTGTTTTGTGAATAAAAAATTGTTCAATTTAATTCACCTTACCTTTATTTTTATGTTGCAAGTTTACACCTTTTAAGTTAAGTAGTATTTAACTTGAGGAGGTGTGTTAGAGATATTATGGTGATATTAATTGATTAGTTAATTTGTTAGAACCCTAGTCTATATAAAGGGTCTTAGCTAATATAGTTTGTTGTATTGGATAGTTAGATCCTCACTATGTTAGAGAAAAGTTAATTTGAGTCTATCTCTCTGGAGAGAAAAGTCCCTCGTAAATCTCTAGAATTAAGGGTTGTTGGTTATCTTTCTCAAATGAGGGTAGATTAGAGATAACTCAAGTTATAATTTGTATAAGCATACTCCTCATATATGATTAATACAATATTTTTCATCTTCTTTATTATGTTTCTCTAATTACTATTGTTTACAATTGGACAAGGCATTCACACTATCGCCTTATCAGGAAAAAAAGAAGCTCTGAGAATCAAATTCTCTTGAAGCGAACCCAACTTAGCAACATAACAACTTTACTATACCATTAAACGAATTGACCTAGAAACGAAAAATAGCCTTTCCACTTCAGAAACCAGCTCGATAATTGGGGACACCGTCGCGGCGTAAGCGGTCGCAAAAGCTGTCGGAATTTGTTGATCTTCGAATGGATGGAGATGAAAATTGGGGAAGGATGCCGGTTTATCGATGGTTGGCAGGTCAAGGTGTTTTTTTTTCCCCTTGATTGAGGGCAAATGGCAATTTGATACATTCTAAAAACTAACGTTAACTTATATTTTAACAGAAAGGACATTTTTGCCTCATTTTGAATTTCATGACTATTTTTGTGCTTTCGAAAGGTATATGGTTCTGACGGCACCTTCGATAAAAACTTATGGATTTTTTTGCACCGTAACCAAATTCTTTACATATAATGGGAAACCGGGTGGAACTCCTACTCCCTTTAGTCGACAATATATGACACTTTTAAAAGAATTGCTCATTCTAAAGTATTAATCATGTGTAAGATAATTAATACTCATTTTTCAGTTTTATCCTTATAATTAGTTTTCATTTTTCCCACTTATTAAATTTTCAAACATGTTTTTAATAAGGGTAAAAATAAAATAAAAAATATATAATTTATGAGACATTTAATGAATTAATTATCACCCTTTATTTTTCATGAATTGATTAAAATGCTCAATATTATCGAAGGGAGTACGTTGAATGGGAGGGAAGGAGAAGAGGTTGGCTACAGTCCACTTCTCTTCCCATCTTCTTCCTCATCTTAATCATTGGATTGAAATCTTAACCGTTTCGATTTAATGTTTTATAAAAGTATTATTTTTATTTTTTTAATAATTTAATATTTTATTAATATAAAAATAATATTTTTATAAAATATTAAATCTAAACTGTTCAAATTTCAATTTAACAATTGAGATGAGGAAGAAAATGAAAAGAGGACCGTAGCCAAATTCAGAGAAAAAAAAAGGCTTAGCTTTTTTTTGTTTTTTTTTTACCTGAAAACAAAACTTCTTAGCTGTTGTTTTTTTAACCTGGAAAAAAAAAAAAAAGTCTTCTCTAGGCGCCACGCAAGATGACGATAACAAAAAGTATAACATGGGCCTCGATTTCATTTTCTACTTGCGTCTTGGACTTTTTTTTTTTTTTTTTTTATCCATCCAGTATCTAGAGCTTCGTCCTGACTAATCTGAATTCGGCGCCGGTGCACCTAACTTATGGTGGGTGAGTCTCAGAAGGGCTTCTTACTGCATTTCTGTTTCAACTCGAGATCTTCTTAAACAACATGCTCGCATTTACCACGCCAACCCCATTGATACTTTCATCATGAACTTTAATTGTGTGTTTTACTATTTCATAAGCGTTGTCTTTTCAATAGTCAATTGAACTACGAGCCTTGGTCAAAAATTGAAGCATACATGAAAAGCTTGAAAGAAAACGAAGCATTATCCATGTATATTATTAATTTGGTACTACTACTAAAGATGCGACATTAATTTGCTTCCCCATTAAGAAATCAAAATTAGCTACAATGACTATTATATTCTATACTCTATCTTTATCCTTAATATAAAACATATTTTAAGAGTTGATTTTAGTCCTAAATATGAGATATATTTTATATTTGTCAATATTTTTTTAATTTGCTCATATTGATGTTCCTCCAACAATAATTAAGGAGGGGAGGGGAGTGGAATTAAGGAAGATGACTAGGGTGTTTTAGGAAATATATGTCATGTTAACTAACTTAATAAATTTTCTTAATATAATCAAATTACATAAATATGTCTTATATTAAAAATCGGATGGAGTACATGACTTAAGTAAGAGATTTGTTTAGTCCTAAATATAAGGCTTTGAATTTGATGACCCATTATAAGAGGCGTATTTTAAATTATCTTAATTTTTCGAATTCATTAACTATGTCATGTTAGCTACTTGCAACTTATAAATGTCTTAAATTGCATAATTTTAAGATTATCTTCAAGTATTGATCGATGAGTGTATCATTTCATTACGGTGCAAACGATGTGGGGCCAAAAATGAAATGTTTGAAAGGTCAGATTACTTGCAGCACAAGGAACTCCTCCTAGTTTCGGGACTTTGATTTCACAGTTGACATTCAGTTTTATTCTCACTAGCCGCTATTTCCCACTGCAAATGCATATTTTTATTCATTTACACAAAACAGGTTTTATCACTATGATTTGTTATCTTTTTAAAATATGTGGATTAGTTGTATCTTATGTATTTTATTTTGATGATACTAGTATCATTGTACAAACAGATGGTTGAGAGTATATTCTATTTTTAGAAAATTTCTTACATGTTAAGATTTTTATTTATTTATTTTTTTTAAAAAAAAAAAGGTAACTGTGGGTGTTTTCACTTGGAGAGTATTTTTTTTTCCCTCTTCTTTTAAATAAAACTGATTGAAAAGCATGACCTATTCTTTAACCATTCATTTATTATTTTACTTCCACACATAGTGTAATTATTGTTTGTTCATTTATGTTTATTTTTTCAACTAAAAAAGTTTATTTGTATGAAATTTACCACGACATGATTTGTTTATTTTTATAAATTTGATCATAATTGATATTTACTTATATACAAAGATGGAATTAGGGGGGCTAGGGGTGGCCATTGTCCCTACGAAGGTGAAGGAGGAAGATGGCGGTGAAGGTAGATGTGATCATGGGAATATCTAATTCCAGAGGTTGTGTTCTGTTTCTAAGACTTGGGCTCCCTCCACGGCTTGAGAGGGTAGTGGTGACGAAGTGAAGGTCATCAGCGATGGAGAAGGACAGAGGTGGAATGAGCTAGCAAGAGTGATGGTGAAAGCGAGTGTGATTAGAGCCGGGAAAATGGGTCGAGGCCATCGGGCTGGCCCTTTTAAACCTTGGCTCTTCAAGGGCCGGACTTGAAAATTAGAGGAGTTTAATGAAATAAGCCCTAGAAGGCCAGCCCTGTAGGGCCTCGGGCTTAAAAGGGCCGGCTCTGCAAGCCCTTTTAATTTATTATTATTATTTTTTGGATACATGGATTCATATATGATGGTAATTTACTAATTTATATGTATTTTGTATTTGTTATAGAGTTATTTATTCATTTAAGTACAAATATATAATAACTATACTCTAATTTTATGATTTGGTTTTTTATTTGTTGCAGATAAAGATTATGGATGTGTTCATAATGCAGGAGAAGCAATTCATGATATTCTTACTCATGAACCAGAGCCTACTCAAAGCGAAGCACAATCAAATGTCGTTGAAATTGATGATAGTGGCGAAGATGACGATAATAACAGTCATCGTATTAATGTTGCTTAGTGGTATGCTTCTTATATTTTATGTGAGTTTATTTGTGAACATAGTTTCTTTTGATAAATTAGTGACTGTGTTTATTGTTGGATGATTTGTGTTGTTTTTTATATTAATGTTGACAATATTTATTTGATAAATTAGAATTTAATTGTTGTAATTTACTAATTATATTTCTTTGAAAAAAACGGAGAAAAAATAGTTAAAATTTGGAATAATAACTTCCGGGCCCTAGCCCTGGTCAGTGCTCTCGGACCGGACTTTGAAAAATAAATGTTTTTCTTACCCCGGGCCCTGACCCTTTCCCGGGCCAACCCTGATTCCCAGCTCTAAGTGTGATGGTCTGTGTGTGTTTGTGGCGCTTCCTCGTCTCCATTGTCCTCTAGAACAGTGATAAAATCTGACCTAATTTCCAATAAATAAATGCTGCAATTTTGGTCAGGGACCAAATTACAATTTTCAAACATTTATGGAGCAAAACTATAATTTTAGCACCCCTAATTAAAATTCCTGGCTCCACCTCTACCTTACTTATATGGGCTATAAAAACAAACTTACTCTCATTTTCCCCTAAGTGGGATTGAATTTTAAGTAATTAATTACTTCCTCCAGTCCTAAGTATAGGAACATTTTTGTAGTGTAAAAAGTGTTCCTATAATTAGGATCGGAGGTAGTACTTTTTAGTTTGATTAAATGCAAATTACATCTTTTATAACAAATAAATACAAATCACCCCTGACCAGCTGCAATTCAAGACTAAGAAAAACAAAACGCGTACCTGAAAAAAATAATACAGGGCAAAGAGACATAAAATAGATTTAATTAGATAATGACCTCATCATATATAGTTGAATGGGAATGATCATTCTCATTTTGGAATACAGATATTGACCCCTCAAATATGCAATAGAGTTTTAATTTTAATTTAATTGGTAATAATTCATAACGTGTAAAGGCCAATATTAGCAAAAGCTGACAATGATAAATATCTAGTCCCACTGAAAAAAATTCTCACAATTTTATTTTTATTTTTCTGTTTTTTTTTTAACTCATAATATTGGAAACCCGGATTTTACTTAAAAATAATTGATTTTTTTAACTCAACTCAAATGTTTTTCTATCCATTATAGAGTATAATGGTTCGAAGTTGTTTTTGTCTCTTTTGAGATAATGCTGCGGAGTTGTCTGAGAAAATCCAAAAAGATATTGAGAACAATATAAAAATAGAAAAAAATATTGAGTCGATCTCTGTTGTACTTTTTATATTGCACAGTCAAACGATGCGTTGATTAAAAAAAGGTCTTAAATTGTTGGCAAAACAAAAAAAATAAAAATAGGAAAAGTCTTATTTTGATTTGTATGATCTAAACTCATGGAATGATCTAAGAAATTTCCATCAAATTTCGTTGCCAAGTTGTCCCCATCTTATGGATCGAACATAGTACATTGAACACCTACAAGGCCACATGGATTTGGTTTAGATGAAGGGCTAGTATTTGATAATGTAGCAAATTAAAGAGATATTGGGAGACATTTAATTTAGTCGTGACGATTAATTCGCTTATTGCGGAAAGCATAACCATGCTTAATGAAAAAAACATGTACATTGAACATTTAGTGTAATAATAATTGCAAAATCACAAGCATTAATTACAGAATCCTTGATTTACAGATGCCATGAAATGATCTTAGAAGTTTCCATGAAATTTTGTTAACAAATTGTCCCCATCCTGGATCTCTATAAATAAAGATTTGATTTAAATGAGGGGTTAGTCTCTAACAATTAAGGTTACAAACTCAAAGTTTAAATAAAGCTGCGTGTGACAAATGACATAAATAAATTAAATTCGTAAAAGTTTACTTTATATGATATTAATAGTGTATAATTAAATAATTAAAATGTAAAAAATGACAACACTTTGATTTATTTTAAATCTAGATAATTGAAATTAAAAACATCAACATTTAAAAATTATTATATTTAATAAATTTTTTTATAAAATTTATATATAAAGCCGTTAAAGATGATAAAATTAAAAAAATTAACACGATTTTGTAGGTTAGAAACGTAAAAGCGGTAAATTCGATGTGTAAACTCGTGAGTTTAATTGAGTTTAATTGAGTTCTTAGAGGCTGTATTTCGATTTAATAAAGTAGAAGCGTAAAAAAGCGGTAAAAAACTTGGAGAGTCAACTACGAGTTTGATAATAATCTAACAATGTGATAAACTAAAGTTTGGATCATTGTTGGGGAAACATAGTACATTGAACATTTAATGTAATAATAATTGTAAAATCACAAGCATTAATTACAGAATCTTTAATTTATAGATACCGCGTGCAATATCTCTACAAATTACTGTTACATTTATTTGAAATTAGCGAAGTGCTCATTTTATCGAAAAATAGTAGGGATTTGGACATGAAAAATTTATTATTAAATTGTGGTAAGGAGATTAATTGATTGAAATGGATCCTAATTGAGATTAATATGAATATCTGGAGTAATAAATATTACTAGTAATATGTTTCGCAAGGATATCAGTTCCGAACGTTGTAAGCAAAGGGACCATTTTTAGACGAAACGCGTAAATTTTCAAACGGTGGAATGAAGGGCCCCATGATTTGTTTTGGATTCGATTAATTTAAAAGTGTTGACTTCAAACTTCTTCGCTCAAAATTCCAAGCTTTAAAAGGGGGTTTAGGAAGAATCGGACATCGGAATTCAGGTAGAGGAACAAGATTGTCTCTCTTAAATAGCTTCTCAAAGTTAATAGTACTCGATACTTGGCGGGAACTTACGAAACTTCGTTGTCTCCGGCTGGGTTTAACGGTCATCAATGGCGGATTTGCCGAGGGGCTCTTCCACCTTCTGGACTCAGGCCAACGCTCTCCTTCGCAAAAATCTGACTTTCCAGGTTCTCTCTCTCTCTATCTCACTTCTTGTTTGTAAAATCGTGTGCGTTAATCCCCTTTTATGCTAGTTTACCAAGTGTTTGATATATAAATTGTAACCCCAATTTCTCTCTCTCTATTTCATTTCTTAATTCTTCGCGTTGTTCTTGCGGAGTTTTAATTTTACCAGAGAAAATTTCAGAAGGCAGTGATACAATGATTTTTGAAGCTGCCTTGCTGATTGTAATATTAAACATGAGGTGAAATGAAACTAGGATTATTTTCTCTAGGAATTCTTATGCAGATTTTGCATAGAGTCTGACATTATTTCAATTTGATGGGTTTGAAGCAGAGGCCTCTGATTCTTAGTTTTAAATTCTGCGGGTTTTGTCTGATGATACGCTAATATCTTTGTTTGCAGAAACGAAATGTGAGGACAAATGTACGGCTAATCTTATTCCCATTTTTGATCTGTGTGCTGCTTGTAGTTCTCCAAGGGGTAATTAATAATGAATTGGATAAGCCAAAAAACAAGTGTGGTTGCATTTGTACTAAGAGAGATGGCGATAAGTGTCTGGAGGAAACATGTGGGATTCAATACTCAGACGTAGATCAAGTTGCAACTTGTGCAATTCCTAACCCTCCAAAATGGCCTCCATTGATACAAGTGCCTTCTCCCGAATATCGAGCCGTGCAAACTGATATTATTCCCTTCTCAGATTTGCCAAATGATTCTTGCAGGAAGACAGGGTTGTGCCCTGTAACTTTTCTCTACACTGGCAATAATCAGTCCTTTGGAGAAAGTATGTATATATATGTGTATATATATTTCAATGTTTGCACTTGTGCTTTTATTTTATTATGATACTGTTAGATTTTGTATTGCTGACTCAGTTGAATCATGAATTTCACTGTCTTAGATGTCTTCTTAACCACATGTTTCTATTTTTTTTTACAGCTTTGTTTGGAAATATGTATAAAAGTGCTTTTAGTGTGAATACCTCTGATGTCGTGGGTAGTCTGACAAGAAATGTCCTGGTGAGTTAGTATGTTTGTTATTTACTTTTTTTAGAATTTTCTTGATTAAGTTTGTGTCTGTGTGTGTAGATTTTGCTTGTTCTTCCATAATCTCATTATCTGGACATATTATCTTGCTCCTTTTGTTCATTATTATGTCATGAACACTTGCTGATATGACCATAAAAATGATCCAGGGTTCAGCATCAATGCCACAAACGCAAAATTTTCTTGACCCAGCTTTCCTTTCAGATCTTCCCATTTATTATCTGCAAACTCAGTGCACACAGAACTCTTCGTTCTCTGTTCCAATCCAGATTTCAACCAATACCATCCAGCAAGGTATGAACATTGAAATGGAGAACTTCTGGAAACTTACATGAGATTTTCTTATCTCATCTGTCATAAGGTCATAATTGTAAAGTTCTTTGTGCATTTGAAACACTTGCCCAATGATTGATATCTTGTGGACAATTGTTGCTAATAAATGCTCAAAGAAAATTGCATGTGATGCATTGTTTTTCTTATGTAACAATGATGCTTTCTAGGTTAGATATGATCAAGGTGCAAACAGGAAGTTTAGAATTATTATTCTTAATTTTTTGGCTCGAAACTAACATCTGCCTGGAGTGTACTGATCATTTGCTACATAACTACATTGCTTTCTAGGTTATATAGTTTTAAGGCTTGCATCTCATGTATTAATTTTTTTTATTTTAATTTTCCTTGGATCTAGAGATTACATGTGCTCAAGGTTTACATTTATGGCGAAATAATCCTTCTGAGGTCAACAATGAGCTATTTAAAGGCTATCGAATAGGGAACCCAGAGAGACAGATCAATGAGATAGTTGCAGGTAGGTACTTACATTAAATTTAAATGCAGTGGTAACTGATAGGAGAGCCAATATTTATTGCTATGTTCTCTTGACAGCCTATGATTTTCTAAATTCAAGTAAGAATAGCTTCAATGTCATCACATGGTACAACTCAACCTATAAGAATGACACCGGTTTCCAGCAAATTGCATTGGCACGAGTTCCCCGTTTAGTAAATTTGGTATGATGTTTTTTCACTTGTTTCATCTTCCTTTTCTTCTGCTACCTCATAAAACTCTATGAAGCAGCAACTCTTAACATATAAAATGTTTGCATGACTGAAATATTAATATAAGGGTTAAAACACAAATTTGAGTCGTTGGAGGTGGAATGATTTTGAACTGAGGTATATAGACTTTCTTATGAAGGAACTTTTAAAATCAGATCTATCACTATCTAATTTGAATGGAAGAAGCAACTAGTAAGTAGTGACGCTTACCGACATCTAAGATATATTAACAATTTCCCTTTACATTTATTTCCCCAGTATCTAGTTCAATTTTTTGGTCTCTATTGACCTGCACCTGACAAATCATGATAGTGACCAACATCTAACAGATAGACACACACACACTCGCAGGTATCAAATGCCTTCCTTCAGTTCCTGCAGGGTTCGGGTACTGAGATGTTATTTGAGTTTGTAAAGGAAATGCCAAAACCAGAGACCCCATTGAGAATTGACGTGGCTTCTCTTCTGGGTTCCCTCTTCTTTACTTGGGTCTTCCTGCAACTTTTCCCTGTATGTACATCAATCTTCAGTTTTCTAATGGATTATTAATTGATCTGTGCCATCTATGTTTATTAGTCAGTCTTCAGTTTCCTTAAGATCCATGATCAAGAAACAATCTTATGAGGAACCTCTTTATGTTTTGTTTTTTAATTTAGTCTAGATTCTTTCTTTGCCCTATATCTTCTTGATCCGTGAAGTAACCATATAGTTACTTATTTTGGATTTTCTTTACCTGTATGTAATTATGTAGATAGGTAATTAGTATTTTGGATCAAGCTTCCTGCTTGCAGGAAAATTCATGTAATCAAAGTTAAGGACAATAATTACATTAACCTGTAACGTTGATATGACAAAAAAGTCAGGAACTTATTCTAGTGTACTTAACTACTTCAGGCGTGTAAGTTCTATTTCATTGGTATAGGTATTTTTGACATCACTGGTATATGAGAAGGAAAAGAACCTCAGAATAATGATGAAGATGCACGGTCTTGGCGACGGGCCATATTGGATGATAACCTATGGCTATTTTTTTTCCCTCTCAGTGCTCTATGTGCTATGCTTTGTGGTATTCGGCTCCCTCATAGGTAAGAATAATATAATACAAGCATGTGAACTATTTTTCACTTGACATTTTGGATTCTCTTTAATGCAGCTGACTTCATTTACAGGATTGAAATTCTTTACATTGAATGACTACAGCATCCAAATCGTTTTTTATTTCGCCTTCATAAACTTGCAAATTTCACTGGCATTTCTTGTGGCGACCATGTTTTCAAATGTTAAGACAGCTACAGGTTTGGCAGTTAATCCTCTGTGTTGTTCATAATTCGGCGTTCAGTACTTCTATTCTCAAGTCTGATTATGACATTTGTCTGTGATAATTGCAGTAATTGCATATATTGGTGTCTTTGCAACTGGGCTTTTAGGTGGTTATCTTTTCCAGTTTTTTGTTGAAGATCAATCATTCCCAAGTAAGTTGGTTGGCTGAGGAATAGTGACCCTCCTTTTTTCCCCTTCTGATCTTCATATATTGGATGTGCTTGTTTTATTATCTTCTGATGGATTCTTATACGACAGAATTAGATAGCACTTTTCTACATGGCTAAATGGTGATGTTTATGACCAAAACAATATCCTTCAGAGTAACTATTTATGTTCTTGTTAACAAATGTTTCAATCTCTTTACGATACAGAGAAAGGAAACAACTGAATTGCTGACTTTGACATAAACCTTTAACCTTGCTCCTTTCCAATTTCCAACTAAATGTCATTATTTTTGTGGCTATAAACATGCCTGTCCAAATTCAGAGTGACGGACATTATTCGTGACTCCACATGATATGCCTTCCTCTTTAATTCCTTGACAATGAATCCTCTTATATATTGTTATCTTTTCAGAGGGAATAACTTGTGCAAATGAAGTGTAGGTTCTATGCTTCCTTGTTCACCTTGTCCAGCCTCTCCAGTTAGTTTACTTGTTCAAGAGTTCATGATTTTCATGTAAATTTGAGTTTTGTCTTAAGCCTAATCCCTAGTTTCTTGCCTCAAAAGGAAAATATAAGCAAGAACTCTGTCCCTGACCAAACCAGTAAGAAGCTTTAAGTAATGACATCAACGAGGGAAGGTGAGGAGCGGTGGATTTTATTTTGGTCGTAATAGAGTCACCTATCATGTTATTACCAATGTGATATTTCTTTGAATTGATACACGAGGTTGAGAAATATAAAGAGGGGTAACTGAAATGGAGTGAATTCTTCTCTATCACTCTTGTGTTCATCATTTTCATGTAGATTAAATAATGGATTATTATGAAGATCTTTCTCAGAATTTTTTTCCAGTTTAGATTGCAGATTTGTTTGTCATCTTTATGTGTCATGTCTGTGTTATAAAGTCTAACCTTTCTGGCCTATTATTGCCTGCTGTGTCTGCAGGAGGGTGGATAGTTGTTTTAGAGTTGTATCCTGGGTTTGCGTTATATCGTGGACTCTATGAGTTTGCATCATATGCCTTCGAAGCAAATGCTACTGGGAACGATGGAATGAGATGGAAAAATCTGAATGACAGTGTAAATGGCATGAGAGAGGTCTTAATTATCATGTTCATTGAGTGGTTTGTGGTGCTTCTTGTTGCTTATTACGTTGATCAAGTATCAGGAAGTCGCAAAAGTCCTCTCTTTTTCTTGAAAAGATTTCAGAAAAAGCCTATGTCTTCATTCCGGAAGCCTAGTATTCAAAGGCAGGGGTCAAAAGTTTTTGTTCAGATGGAGAAACCTGATGTCAGTCAAGAGGTATTTATGCTTATTTCAAATACTAGTACACTTTTTGTTTTGTACTCACTTCTGGTTTCAAAAATTGATGTTACAATTCTGCCTGATCATCGGGTGATAATGTATGATGTATTGTTTCTCAGGAATAATAAAATGTAAGGTCAAGTGTTTGACTCACTTAGCCTGTACTTGTTTCTCATTGTTATAGTGTGACTTACTTGCATAATGTGTTGACTTCTTCAGAGGGAAAAGGTTGAGCAGCTGCTACTTGAACCAACTATGGATCATGCAATTGTTTGTGACAACCTAAAAAAGGTGTACCCAGGGAGGGACGGAAACCCAGAGAAATATGCAGTGAAAGGTTTATCTCTTGCTTTGCCTCATGGGGAATGCTTTGGTATGCTTGGCCCCAATGGTGCTGGGAAGACCTCATTTATCAGTATGGTAAGTTAAATTTAAGTTCTTTAAATTATATAAACAAACCTTTGGAGCAGACTTTTTCTTCTGGATTAATCAAGGAGCTTCCAATTTGTCCTTGTCTAGAGAATAATCTTTGAATTTATATGCCTGATGGATTCAAGTCAGTTTTCATTGAAGCTCCCTTTGATGCCATGGATGTTTTAATTCTTCAAGTGGATTTCGCCATTGACTATCGTTATAACTTGTATATGGTTACAGATGATTGGTCTCACGAAGCCAACCTCTGGTGCAGCATTTGTTCAAGGTATGGACATAAGAACTCAAATGGATGAAATATATACCAGCATGGGCGTATGTCCACAGCATGAGTAAGTTGCTCCAACTTTTATTTATATTTTTCTAAATGAAAATTTCATTTACTAATTTTTTTTTGCGGTGACATTATAGCTTGCTGTGGGAAACTCTAACTGGAAGAGAACACCTGCTCTTCTATGGCAGACTTAAAAATCTTAAAGGCTCAGCCTTAACACAAGTAAGTTCGTTTGAGATTGGTATTTTAGAAGACTTGTTATTATAGGATTATGAAACTTCATGTAAATATCTTCTATTTACTTATATGATGGTTTTGATTTTGAGGAAGTGAGAGTGTTTGATCTTGAAAACTCTCGGTTATTAGCACGAGTGTCCAGAGTCAGACTTTTCTATCTGTCGATTAAGAACTTATTACTTGCATTCTGCTGCTGCAGGCTGTGGAAGAATCTCTGAAAAGTGTAAACCTTTTTCATGGAGGAGTTGCTGATAAAAAAGCTGGAAAGTACAGTGGAGGAATGAAGAGAAGGCTTAGTGTTGCAATTTCATTGATTGGAGATCCCAAAGTATGTATTGATCTCTCTTTAATCCAGTCTTATTATACTAAACCTACTATGATGGAGAAGTTTCCTCCTTAAGCCACTCATTCTGTAGTTGTTGGAAATTTTTCTTAGGTTGTTTATATGGATGAACCAAGTACTGGATTAGACCCTGCATCAAGAAACAATTTATGGAATGTTGTCAAGCGTGCAAAGCAGAATCGGGCAATCATACTGACCAGTATATTCCTTCTCCCTATGCTTCTTGGAACACAAATGATAGTGATTTCTTTCTCTTATACATTTATATTGCATGATTTCATTTCAGCACATTCCATGGAAGAAGCAGAGGTCTTATGTGACCGAATAGGTATATTCGTAGATGGAAGCTGGCAGTGCATAGGAAATCCGAAAGAGGTAAAACTATAAAAGCGTTGTGCTTTATCAATAACATAAACAAAAGACTTTCATTCTATGGATGCTGAAAAACTTGGATAGATGTCTCCATATAACATAGAAGCAAGTAGAATTACCTGTAACTGCAATGCATTCTGTTGATTCAGGTTTTTGGTTGGTATAATAAAGTAAATATAATGTAATCCTGATTACAACGGATTGCAACAAATTAGGTGATCTCGATTACATACTTTGACAATTAATCTGAATTCAAGTTTGTAGGAATTAACATATGGACATTCATACCCTTCATGAATCAACAGTTAGACATTAAAACCCTTCATTTTTTGTCTTAATAGAGTTAAAAAGATTGTTTCAAATTTATTTTTTGTTTCCTAGATGAAATATAAATTTTTTTTCATGATTACTTGATAACATACTAAAAATGCTTTGTAATCATCATTCCATTATATTTCATTACATTCCCACAGACTCCATGGACCAAATGGGTCATTAGTCTTTGTGCCTTTGAATATGATTTGTGAAACTAATCTGGCATTGCACTTCCACTGATCTTTCAATACTGCTATTTCAATGGGATGTGACAGCTAAAATCAAGATATGGAGGAAGCTATGTGTTCACAATGACAACATCTGTAGAGCATGAGAATGAAGTGGAGAACTTGGTGCTCAAGCTGTCTCCAAATGCTACCAAGGCATACCATATCTCTGGAACTCAGAAATTTGAGCTGCCAAAACAAGAAGTCAGAATAGCTGATGTCTTCCGAGCTATCGGCATCGCAAAGAGAAACTTCACTGTATTTGCTTGGGGTTTAACAGACACCACAATGGAAGATGTCTTCATAAAGGTTTCACGTGAGGCTGAGGCATTCAACTCTTTGTCGTAAATTCTAAGGTAGACTTGGTCTTATAAGAGACAGATAAGTCAAACTACTCATGAGTAGAGATATACGCATGTTATTCACTATTAAGTGGATTCACATGCACCTACATGCCTATATATGATTGATTTGATTTATTTATTTGTATTGATAGGTTGAGTCCACTAGAGGGACTTTTTATGTTGATAAATATGACTTCTTATAGGTCATGTACTATTATGTTTTTGTATTATAAGTCCTTATTTAATTGTTTGACATTGAAAGTTTGTGTTTATTACCCTTTTTTGGGTTGAGAGTTAAAGGGTCTTGGTATGTGTTGGGAAAGAGAATGCATATGAGTGGGTTGGACATTACTTCCTTTGGTACTAAATTTAAGATAAAATTGATTTTTTTGGAGAGATTAAAGACACTAATTAAATTAATTTAAAATATTTTTATTTTTATTTTTTTTCTTCAAACTAATTAGTTTGACTAATAAACCGGTATATAATTTAAGGATACACTATATTATATGATTAAATAACTTATTTAGCATCTTTAATCTCTTAAAAAAATCAACTATGGCTTATATTTAGAACTAGAGGAAGTACATCTTAACTCATAACTTAGATTATGAGTTTATGGGGTCCATTTTATTCAATGTGGAACTGCCCACATCAAATCAAGTTTGCTTGCTTGCTTTTTTTTTTTTTTTTTGTATAAAAAAAGTTTAGGTGGGGTAGACACCGGTATCTCACCGGGCTAGGCATCTTCGAGGTTCAAAGAACGCACTAGATCTTCTACAGATCACCCACCAATGAGGCCCTCACATCAACCATGGGTATCGAACCTCATCCTTTTTGGGGTGAAGACCGACACCTTAGCCAACTGTACCAATCTTCATTAACGGTTTGCTCGCTTTTGATATCCTCACAAATGTGAATCGCTTTTTTTTTTTTTTTTTTTTTTTTATTTATTTATTTATATACGTAAATTTTAGGAAAGGGTTAGGCTCACTTTGTGATCCAAGCGGGCGAAGTCTCCCTTCCTCCTAGGTGATACTTAATGTTGGACCAGAAAGCGGCCGTGCCTATTATCTTCGAGCGCATTTACCTAGGTACCGGGAGCTAGAATGCCTCCCCAACGCGTCTTGACCAACTCGGGATCGAACCCCTTCCTTTGGTGAGAGTGTTTGACCCCTTTACTAATTGAGCCTAAGAACGAGGGGTTATAATGTGGATATTTTTTTTTTATAAGATTATAATGTGAATCGTTGACCACACAAGTATACTCTCGATATTGAAGATGCTACATAACAGCCCAACCCAATTTCTAAGGCTATATATTTGTGGTAATTATACTATATTAAAAAGGGATATATATTTGTGGTAATTTTACTATATTAGTAAAGGATATTACCATTAATGATAAGTTAGCCACGTTTTGAATTTTTCATTCAATAATTTCTTCAACGATTTTTTTTTTCAGAAATTCTTTTCTTGTTGACTATTAGATAAAATTATGTAGTATGAGTAATATTTATATCTAATGAAAATAGTAATATTTTTAATTACAATATTTACCATAAAAGCTGTATAAACTATAAAGTGATGGCGGCCCCAGTAATTGTGATAGTCAAGGGATGTTATAATGGCGTGGTAGTGACAATGGTACATATTTGGTTATGTCTTAACAAATTGTTTCAAAAAATAAATGTTAGTTAAATAAGTTGCATGATTTCTTTTGAAGTCATAAACTTATAATGGCTTTTCTCTCTTCTCATGAGAGGATATATAGGATCTGTTTATAACCACGTAGTCAATGAGGAAGGAAATAAATGGAAAGGAAGGAAAAATTTGGAGGAAATTTAAAGGGATGTCTTATTTGGTAGATATGGAATCTGGTGATAACCACCTCAAATGAACCAAAAAAAAAAAATCAGACCAACATCCACTCCCACATATTACAGATAAGAGGCATTCAAATCCACATTTGACAAAAAATAAAGAAACCAAAATATAAATTTAAAAGAAACATGATTCAGGGGATGAGAACGAGAAGGAGAGTGACGAATGGGATGAGATAGAGATTTGAAAGAGAGCCCATGGTTGTGCAAGGGTGAGAACGATGGATGAGAGTGACAAAGGGGATGAGAGCAATGAGGGAGGAGGGGAGTGGTGCGTTGGTGAGCAGTGGCATGGTCACGATAGCCTATGGAGGGTGAGAATGGGGGAAGAAGATTAGGGATAGCATAGGAATTTTGCATGAAGGAAGATCAAATCCCACCTATATGCGAGGGATCGCATTTTGCTTTAGACAAGTTGTGATTTTCAGGTAGTTATAGGGGTGAGCAGAGAGATAGAGACGGTGATATTAATTCTTCCCAACTCAGACTTGCGACCATTCGGCATGTTTTTTTTTTTTTCCTTTTCACATAGTTACTTTGAAAGCTACGTCATTATCCCGTCAGTAAAAAAAAGTCAAATTAACGGTCAAACCGTATTTTTACTCCTAAGAAATAGCACTTGTGTTGGGCACTCTTTTGGTTAAATCATATTGTATTTTTACACCTTGAAAGTCACATTATTGTCTTAGTCGGCAAAAAAAGTCAAATTTAACGATCAAACCATATTTTTGCATATAATTTATAACTACGTAGTTACTTTTGCACATAAAAAAACTTGGCTTGGGTAATTTTCAGAATAAAACATATGTGCATTTTTGTACTTAACCCTTTGATTATTAATGTTCTTGAAATTTCGGTTATAATGAAGGAATATAATAACAGCAATATTAAATTGTTAATTGTTACTAAGCTTGTGGATGGCAGAGACATCGCGAAGGTATCAGATCGTACGCATCGAGAAAGACATTATCATTGGTTTATTTATGTGTGTTATCCTATTAAGATTCTGGCAAAAAAGTGTTATCCTATCTAGATTTAATAATTATTTATTCATAATCAAAGAAAAATTAGTTATTAATCAGTGTTAAATATTTAAGATATAATGATAATAATAAATCACTTGAATTATTAATAGTTTGCATTTGAAGTATAAATAGATATAAAAATGATAATAATAAATCGGTGTTGATATAGTTGAATTATTATTCGGCGACAAGAGTTTGCATTTGAAGTATAAATATTTTCTGTATAAAATTTATCCAATCAATATATTATATAAAAAGTAATAAAATGAGCTAACACCATAAGGATAAAGCCCTCCTAATTAGAATTGGATATCCATTAAAATTTTAAAAATAATTATAATCTGAAAAAATTGATTTTCTGATAGGCTATTCTGGATAACTTTTGATAAAATAATCACATATAGAGGATAAGGATTAATACAAAGATAGAAGAAGATAGAAATATATTGTTTATGTATTCTTAAATCGTAGCAAAAGGAAAAATATATATATATATATATAGAGAGAGACTTAGATGTACTGAATAACTTTTTAAATCAATTAAATATGACCAAAATTAATATTATTTTAGAAAAAAAAAAATATGAATGAAATGCAAGTTTAAAGTTAATACGAAGTACTACGTTTTTTTAATATTAAGGGTATACTACAACATAAATTAATAAATAAAAATATATCCTTATTTATTGGGGTTTTATGCCGATGATGTTGATTCATCTTTCCATCCAAATTGATGAATAATCGTGTTTGAGATTGAATAGTCACATGGAAAAATATTCTGAATATTATTGATTCTTAAAAATAAAAGAGGGTATAAGGAGATTTTTATATAGGTAAATTAATAGGCTAACTCTAACCCTAAAATCTATCATAATCTAATATCATCAAATCATAATATTATAAAGATATATTCCTAAAATATAATATTAATATCTAATCCTAATAAATACTAAACTATATCCTTAATAATAATATTAATTAATAAATTAATATTTCTAAACTTGATATTCTCAACACTCCTCTCAAGTAGCAACTAATGTTGATCTTCAATAAAATAATGAAGCTTGCATCTGCAACAATTGATCTTTAATAAAATAATGATCCATAGCCTAGAACTCCAACAACATCAAGCAGAACCATAGAAGCCAATCTATCATAATCTAATCTCATCAAATCATAATATCATAAAGAGATATTTCTAAAATATAATATTAATATTTAATCCTAATAAATACTAAACGATATCTCTAATAATAATTAATTAATATTTCTAAACTTGATATTCTAAACAAATCTTATAGTTATATTATATTGAAAATCTATTAACAATATCTTAAATCACGCCTCTTCTGTATATTTATATGACACAAGGTTTCGTTGTTTTTGTTGTAACAAAACCTAAGAGTCTTCTGAGAGTTTGCTTTTTTGCTTTTACAATGTCTAAGGTATCGACTATTTGCTGTTTTTTTCTGGGCGTTGTACTGCTCTTCTCTCTGTCTCATGCAGATGAACCAAAGATTGGAACTTATGTCCTCAAACGAGGAAATTTCGAAGTCAAGTTCACCAACTTTGGTGCAACTATACTATCTTTTATCGTACCCGATAAAAATGGTTTGTTTTCTCTGATCTTGTTCTTTGTGTTCATATTAACTCTCTTTCCTTCTTGTTCTAAAAACCGTTTTTGTTGTTCTTCTTTTTCTATAGGAAACTTAGCTGATATTGTCCTTGGTTATGATTCTATTAAGGATTACAAGGTAGATGTACTGATGAACTGTTTCTTTTGAATCTGTTTTTATTTAATTTGTCTGTTTACCGTTTATGTTTCCTCTTTTTGAAATATATGGTGGTTCTGTGACGTTATAAGATATGCATACATGCAATTGTACGTACGTAGTACATCAAAATTTTACAGAGAATTTTGTGATGTATATTGTTGCAGAACGATACAACATATTTTGGGGCAATTGTTGGACGTGTGGCCAATAGAATTGGAGGAGCTCAATTCACTTTGGATGGAAAAACCTACCATTTGCCTCCTAATGATGGAAATAACACACTCCACGGTATATTATTATTAATCATAATAATAAGCAGCATTCAACTTCTTCTTATTACACCAATAATATTATATTAAATATTAATTTCACCATCTGAAATTGCTTCAAAACTGACTTCTTCCATGAATGAAAAATATCAGGTGGACCCAAGGGTTACAGTCAGGTTGTATGGAATGTAGCTTCCCACAAAGAAGATAGTCATATCACTTTTACTCATATCAGTCCTGAAGGAGATGAAGGTACTTTTTATCTTAACCACTTAGCCCAGTTGACTTTTTTCTTTTTTTACAGATTAAATAAGGAAGCTAAATAAATTAGTTAATCACATAATATGTCATATATCATTTGATTTATATATATATATAAAAGTTTATGAGTAAGACAAATTAATTTGGTATAAAAAAGATAAATATTCTGATATTATTTTCTTAACTCTCGTTCTCTAGGCTTTCCGGGAAAGCTGAAGGTTTCTGTGACTTATGCTTTCTTCCAAACAAACAAGTTCATTGTGATTATGCAAGCCAAGCCCATTGACAAAGCCACACCAGTGAATCTTGCTCAACACACTTACTGGAATCTGAGGGGACACAACAGTGGAGACATTCTCTCACATACAATTCAACTATTTGGTTCAAAAATCACGCCAGTAAACGACCAACTCATCCCCTCGGGTCAGTTCGAGGAAGTTAAGGGAACCCCATATGACTTCCTTGAACCCAAAGAAATTGGAAGTCGGCTTCATGATCTTTCTCAGGGATATGACATAAACTATGTCTTGGACAAGAATGAGTCAAAGCACTCTAATAGAGTGGCTGTGGTGAAGGACTCAGTTTCTGGGAGAAAGATGGAGCTGTGGTCAAATCAGCCTGGTGTACAGTTCTATTCCAGCAACATGTTGAAGAATGAGAAAGGTAAAGATGGAGCCATATATCATAAGTATGCTGCTATTGCATTGGAGACACAGGGCTTCCCAGATTCAGTGAACATACCAAATTTCCCATCACAGATTGTGAAACCAGGAGAGATATATAAGCACTTCATGGTTTATAGATTCACTGCTGAGTAGATGATGATACTTTTTTTTTTTTTTTTTGAATAGCTTTCTTCTTTTTATTAGGTCTTCTAGTCTAGGATTTTCTCCCCTTTTATTTGCTCGTCATTATTAAGTTCTTTCATGTTCAACTATTTCACCGTTAAATTTTAATATTTTTTTTTTTACCTTTCCCTGTTTCACCGTTGTGTATCTGGTCTATTAATTTAATCAGTCCTCAAACCGAATTGAAATAACGAGAGATTAGGATCTGGAAAATACAATCATACCATCACCAAAAAAAAGAAGGAAAACGTTCTTTTTATTTCGCAGTACAGAGCAAAGATAATGTAGCTATTGCTGCAATGTAAACTATTCTTTGAATTCTTCTCTCAGCTAGGTTGATTAATTTTAACATTCTTGAGCTTTCAAAATTACAAGATGGTTCAACAAATTAAAAGCAATATAAGCCATGGGTATACATATTCTAGTTGAATGATATATACTGCTACTTTGGTCTTGCACACTCAGTTGATCGTTTCTAAGAGGCATTCAGAAAACTAATTAAGTTTTAATTTTATTATATGTTATATATGATTAAATTATTAAACTCCATTTGACTGGGTACTTAAATGTAGAGTACTTTAGTTCTGATCAAACTCCGTTGCCGGATCAATTTGATGTTGTGATTGATTAAATAAGTTACTTAAATGTAGAGTGCTTTGGTTCTTATTTTATAAGTCGTGCAAATAATGCTAATGAAAGCTTCAAGGATTTGTATGAGTACGACTAGAGAAATTTGGAAAATCGGTAAATTTGGCCAGGTTTAAAGCCTTAACCCTTCAAGGGCCGGGTTTATAAAATAGAGCCTATAAATGAAGTCAGGCCTAAAAGGGCTGGCCCTATTAAGCATGTTATTATTATTATTATTTTTAAATTGCCCAGTTGGCAATTGCCCTACTGGCCGAGTCTGATCGTGAAAGAAGCTACTTGCTTACCATGTTGCCTAATACTTACTCACTCAATCACTCTCACAGTATCACTCATTTCTATTATTCACTTCACACCTCTTGCCTTAGTCTCGCTATCTCAGCCTCACGCCCACACAGTCACGCATCAGTGCATCACCATCAGTGCTTCACTACTTCAACTCGAGAAGTCCGCAACTCCATCAAAGCGCTGACGGTTGACGGACTGTTCCTCCGGCCTTCCAATTTTTTTCGAAGGTTCCTCATAGTCGTTGATCTATCCTCAAACCCTTCCCTTCCGGCCTACCAAGCTTTTTCGACGGCCTAGAAGAAATGTCTTATAGATGTATTCATGATGCGAGACAAGAAATTCTTGATATTTTACTCATGAAGCGGAGCCTACTACTTATAGTAAAGCATAATCAAATGTCTTTGAAATTAATTATAATGGTGAAGAAGATGAAAATGATAGTTATCATGCTCATGTTGTTTAATGGTAAGTTTCTTATGCTTTATATGAGTTATTAGTAGATAATAATTTACTTTTGATTATAAATTAGAACTGTTTGGATAGGCTTTAAAAAAAAAGAACTTTTTTTTTTCCTTTGCTTTTTTTTAAAAAAGTGTTTTAATTAGAAGTTAAGCTATTTTACGTTTGGATGCACCATTTAAAAAACACTTTTAAATAAAAATGTTGTTTGGATGTTAAAATAGAGAAGCGCTTTTTTATTAGTAAAATTACTAAAATAGGCATAAAACGTAAGATAACTTAAAACTTCATTATCAGAATAATAATTTCCACCCAAAGTGGTAAACTACTATATTATAACGAATGCATTAATTAAAAATAAACCCTTAAATAAAAAAAATAGCAAGGTGCAATGAAAGGAATAAAAGCCAATTAAACTAAATAAATCCAGCCCCACTTATTGTAACTTTGTTTACATAATAGATCATTTAGGGAATGCTTGTAACAATATTAATTCTTCACTTGGTGAAAAGTTAGTCTCTCCACTTGTGATATGGAGGTTACACTTTTATATCCACCATTATTTTCTACTTATCATGCTTATCTATTGGTGGTTCTCTTTATTTATATTCTTAAGAGCGAATTTGAGTTCAAACAAAGTGTATTAATAAACAATTATGACTATATTGTCTAAACAAAATAACTTTGTTTCCATAATTTCCAAAAATATATATTTAATAAGTGCAATGAATGGATCATAACAACAATTCAGGTTCAAAGACTACGCCATGTAATCTCATGTTCAACATCAAATAGAAATTCATATTCAAGTTCAAACATAACACTATACTATAAACTATATATAGTGTTGTACACCTTCAACTTTAAACATGCTAAAAAATGAGAGAGTGTGATGAGGTTCATTTTCCATGTAATGAACAAATGCCTTTCTATTTTGTTTGTTGATAAAGATTCGAGAGGCCAACATGTATGGAGGGCTGCCATTCACTAAACCCGACACATCTTTTAACAAAAGAAGACATCTACTCATGCTAAAATGGTCATTTGCACTTGATGTTAGCCCTGTTGTTTATGACATTTGGTCCATATTTGCAAGGATTCGGTCAAGGGAGTGTTGCAATTTGTTAGCTATCCCTTGTCTTTTCTCTCCTTTCCTCCTTCTCTTCCTTTTTCTTGGATCATTGTTTCGTACACTTGGCCTCTGCCCTTTGATTGTGATCTGAGGATGTTCCTCAGTATCCCCTTCACCCACCCCTTCATCCTCCAAAGCATGATCATCATCATTAATTGGCTCATAATCTACGGCTTCCTAAAGTGACAAAATACGTTCGCGCGGCATAAAAACAACATAACCAGTAGCAACTACATCTTTGAAACATATTTCCATCAAACTCAGGAATTTTGGACCTTCTTCCTTCCAATTCAAATATTTTGGATTCTCCTGTAATGAAAATGAATAACCAATTAATAAGTAAATTACAAACTAATACAAGCATAAGACTTGCAATGCTGTAATTAATTGGCAATACATACTTTGCCCTTGGCTGCCCACCACTCTGGAGGTGCTATTATAGTGCTCTTCACTAAGTCCCATCCAAGACCGGTCTCCTTTTCAACCAACATTGCCCACATGTTGAATTCTGCTTTCAGTGCATCCCATCTATTTTTCAACTATTTCTTATCATAATTCTTCCCAGTAATATTATTAAACTTGTTAACTAGATTGGCCCACCCCCCTCTTTATTAAAATGTGTATGAGGCCTATTACCAGCTTCAACCTCCTCAACACAAACTTTCAAGAAAGTTTCAGTATTTGAATCATTTCATTTTGCCTTCACAGAACTTTCACTAACATTTTCAAACTGTATAGATGTTATACAAGCAAGTTTCGGAGCCATTCTAAACTCAAATGAAGGAATAGTTAAAACTAGCGTGAATATCATTGAAACATGTAATTAGAGTGAATAGACCCTCATTTTATCAACTATTATTGGTTTATACAATAGAACTAATTGAACATGTAATCTGATTTTCATAACATTTGGTTTACACTTTACATTCAATCTTAAACCCCCACCATATAAACCCTTACGATTTTTCGTAAATTCTTAACCAAGGAAAAACATAGATACAAAATAATTCAATTTGAAACAACTTGGACTAATTAATCGAAACCCAAAAAATAAAATCAGAACGAGAGATACAAAGACAAAATGATCTAGGAGAAAAAAATTCAAATCCAGTTACACAAAACCCCTTAAAATAAAATCGAAACAAAGATACAATCTCACAATGAAATCCCAGAAGAGATCGTTTACCTGTAAGAGAGGAAAAGGAGAAGGAAGTATTACCGAAATTGTTGAAGATGAAGATGGCGCGAGAGGCGCACACGAAGGAAGGAGACGCTCAAACAAATTAAGGGTATGGGGTGTCAAAACAAAAGACCGGTCATTTATTTCTTTTCTCTCTCTTCTATCGCAGTAGCTTTTTTTAGAAGCTGCAAATTGTAGCTTAAAAAAAAGCAGAATTTTGGGTTTTTTTTTTCGCTTTTTTTTTTTTAAAAGTTTGTCATCTAAAAACATACATTAATTAAAAAAGCACTTAATTTTTGAAAAAAATGACTTTTTTTAAAGAAAAAAGTCCATCCAAACGGGTTCTTAGTGATTGTGTTTGTTTTTTGCATGATGCATATTATTTAGACCTTAATGTTGACAACATTTATATAATAAATTAGAACTTTAATTGTTGTAATTTACTAATTATATTTCTTTGAAAAAACGTAGGAAAAATAATTAAAATTTAGAAAAATAGCTTCCAGCCCTGGCCCGCATGCTCTCGAGTCGGGCCTTGAAAAATATATATTTTTCTTACCTCGGGCCTAAAAGGTGGCCCTTCAAGGGCCGACCCTAATTTCCAACTCTAAGTATGACTCAGAATATCTAAATGCAATTAAATGTTCAAGGAGCGATTCCTCATTATAAATTGGTATTGAAAGTAGGTATACCAGTTATGTTAATAAGGAATATTGATCAAGCAACAAGGTTGTGTAATGGTACAAGGCTACAAATAATACAACTTGGCAAGAACGTCATTAAGGCAAAGGTGTTGATGGCATAAGCATTGGCGAAGAGATTTTGATACATAGAATGGATATAAATCCATCTGAATCTAAAATGCCTTTCAATATGACAAGGAGGCAATCTTCCATCATAATCTCATTTGCAATGACAATAAACAAAAGTCAAGGTCAATCAATGACCAATGTAGGTCTCTACCTTCCAAGCCCGGTATTTTCATATAGACAATTATATGTTACACTATCTAGAATCAAGAGTTTCAATGGGTTGAGATTACTTATATTGGATGAGTTTAATAAATGCAGTAGTACTATAATTAATGTTGCTTATAGAGAAGTCTTTCAAAACCTTTCTGTGAAATAATAGGATGTTGTTATGAATTGGTTTAGTAAATACAATGTTGCATATGTTGTTCATTTTACCCCATTTACAATTTTAACACATCCGTGCAACATATAGGTAGAAAGTCTTGTTATATCTCAATTTATAAGTTAGACAAATTAGTTTGGAGAAAAAATGATAAATATAAATACTTTAAACTAATTTAATCAACTTCCTTAATCTCTCCAAACAAAACCAACCGGAGGTAGTACGAGTATTATTTTAGTACTCTTCGTGTGAAGAAACAATTTTAAACTCAATATATATGCGCGCACGCAAAAGGATATACCTCAACCCAGCCTTATTATGGCGAGGTTTTGTTGCTTGATTAGTTATGAGAAGGAAACGATGAGAAGTTACAAGAACTTTAAACATTTTCATCCCCAATTTAACCCCTTTCTTGGGTGAGCTTTTTTATGCTCACAAGGCCCGGCCCCGTTGGTATACGAGCAATTGAATGGTAATAAACAAGATCAAAACCATTGAAGAAATCTTACAAGAGCACATGACCCGGGAATCAACAAACTAAGCTTTTTAGGTCACCTTATGTAGGAATCTCACCAGAAACGCGGAAGCGTATCGAACCGAGACGATGTAGAAAAAGATGAACCTTCATCGTTTTGATTACCTGGAAAGATGAGCGATCTAAAAGCTTCTTCTCGAACGGTCCAAGTCACGAACCGTCCAAGTCACGAACAGTCCGAGTCCGCTCTATGATCGATCTTCCAGACTATCTCTCGAGGGGGATGAGATGGTTGTGTGGGCAACCGTTCAGATGATGAACGTACGCCTCTCTAGGGTTTTATTTACGATGAGAGCCTCCTTGTGAATTAGGTTTCTCAATGGGTGAAAGTAGGTTTATATACTACTACACCAAGACCTAACCCTAAACCTAAAGGGGCATAGGGCTCTTGGGCCGTGGTCTCACTTAAGCCCAATTGGGCTTAAGTGACCAAAGAGCATATATTCCAACAATCTCCCACTTGCTCTTTGAGATACAAAACTTGAGCTCGTAAACCCAAGACCATGTAGCCTTTAAGCCATCATTATTTGATAATTTACCCCATCCCTTGTTTCGAGCTAGCCTGGGGATCTATCATTTGTCATTTATCGAGGCTCATGATAATCTGAAGATTATCTAGTTCGGTGCTACTCCACTAAAAGCCCGAATGTGAACTCCAAGATTAATGACAATTATAACACGAATATGCATTACCCTTTATAAAATGTTTATAATTTGATTGATTAGTTTTCGTAACTCAATCAATTATTTATTCCTTGACTATGATCGTTTCTCTAATGGATTACATGCAACGCCGGTGTCTTCAATATCCAAGTACCGAAACATATCAAGTGGACATTTCCTATAAATTCCATGTTGTTTATCTCATAAACACCGATAACCAAAAAGTCTCAATCCCAAAATACCAAGTTATTGGCCGTCATATAGATCAAACCTCACCGTTGGTAAATCAAAGAATGAAAACTATTTGACTACCTATTTAAAATAAACTCGGGATTAAGAGCAACTACATAACTATAGTTATCTGGAGATTTGATTCCTTATGACGAAAGAGCAACCTTAATCAAATCTCTCCTTGATCCATTCAATGTAAGTATTAACTCACACCAATATTTTATAATGATTCGGACAAAACCATTTCATAAAATATTGCGGCCTAAATAAAGTGCCCAACTTAATTTAATAGTCTGTGAAGCTATTCATCAATTGTGAGTACCTATGACCATGTCCTCTATGAACGTATCCATATGATCATATACTCCACAATTGATACGGACCTTTAAGTCTGTAAATAGTGTGCGAAATTTAAATGAAAAACACCTCATTTATACCATTCAGAAAAAATTGCAATGTCATAATGTCTTGCTCAAAGAGCACAAAATAAAAAAAATGAAATTTCAACTTCCTAAAGCTTATAGCAAATCTGGAATCCTCCAAAGACCCATAAATGTAACATGCCTCTTGAACACACGTTCAGGCAAACTCTTAGTAAAAGGGTCAGCAAGGTTCTCTTCTGATGCTATCTTTGCTACTTACTCAGCCTCTGTGGCAGAGTCAGCCACACATGATTGTTTTACACTTCTCCAACAAATGGCACCGCCATTATGGGTGTACACATATCCCGAGGTGGATTTACTTGAGTCAATATCTCCTTGGAAATCTGAGTCCGTATAACCAATGGTTTCAAGACTCCCACTAGAATATACCAACATATAATCTCTCGTTCTCCGTAGGTACTTGAGTATATGTTTAACCGCTACCGGTGTTCCTCTCCGAGGATTAGATTGGTACCGGCTTACTACTCCCACTGCATAACGATATCCAGTGGGTACAAAGCATAGCATACATGAGACTACCTCTGCGGAAGCATAAGGTATCCTAATCATGCGTCTCTCGCTCGGGAGTTTTAGGAGATTGCTCCTTAAAGAGATGAATCCCATGCCCTGAAGGGTATCATTCCCCTCTTGGAATTCTCCATGCTAAACCTGGCAAGTATTTTGTCGATGTATTTAGCCAGGATAATGCCAAAACCCTATTCTTCCGGTCTCGTAAGAGTTTAATACCAAGAATATAATTGGCTTCCCCCAGGTCCTTAATATCAAAATGCTTGCTCAGCCAGGTCTTTATGCCTAACAATACCTCTGTATCATTTCCGATAAGGAGTATATCATCCACATAGAGTACCAGAAAGGATACTGCATCATCTTGGATCCTTTTATACACACACGGCTCATCAGGACTTTTCTCAAAACCATAAGACTTAATGGCTTGATCAAATCTGATGTTCCATGATCTGGACGCTAGCTTAAGTCCATAAATGGACCTTTGCAACTTGCATACCATATGTTCTTGCCCTTTGGCTATAAACCCTTTTGGTTTCTTTGCATATAGATCTCCTCTTCCAAATTTCCATTTAGAAAAGCGTTTTGACATCCATTTGCCAAATCTCATAATCAAGATTTTTCTTTGCATGCCTAAGAGAATCCGGATGGATTTAAGCATGGCAACCGCGAAAAGGTTTCTTCATAATCCACATGTTCTATTTGGGAGTACCGTTTTGCCACCAATCTAGCTTTGAAGGTTTCAACCTTCCCGTCTGATCCTCTCTTTCTCTTGTAAATCCACTTGCACCCAATGGGTCTTACCCCTTCAAGTGCATCTACAAGAGACCAAACTGAGTTGGAATACATAGAATCCATTTCATGATTCATAGCCTCAAGCCATTCCTGAGCATCAACATCTCCTAGTGCCTCGTCATAGCTTATGGGATCATCATCTTCATCAATGATGACATCTTGATATGAATCACCCAACAAGAGAAATCTTGTAGGTTTACGAATCAATCACCCACTACGACTTTGTCGTACTTGATGTTGTGCATCTACATGGGGGTCCATATTTTGTGGGTTAACAATTTCTTGATGAGGACCCTCATTAGGTGGATTAACCAATTCGTGATTTTGTTCTTCCATACGTTCATCATTATGCTGAACTTCTGGTTCTATTTCGGTTCTGTGTTTGTTCGGGTATGTTTTCCATATTTTCCCTCTTTGAACAACCACAGGAATAAATCTTTGGAACCTTTGAGGAGGTGGCGGTGAAACTTGATCGAGACTAGCTCATCAAGAATAACCTTACTTCTTGGCTTATGATTTGCCATATAGTCCTCCTCTAAGAAAGTCGCGTGTGTGCTCACTATGACCTTCTTATCTTTTGGACTATAAAACAACCAACCTCGGTTCCTTTAGGATAGCCTATAAACATGCATACTTCGATGCGAGTCCATCTTATCGGTTTTCTGCTTTGCAAGACATGTCAGGAGCACCCCAAATCCGAATATATTTCATGGTGGGCTTACACCCTTTCCACAATTCTATTGGTGTCTTTGAAACCGACTTGGACGGTGCTAAGTTAAATAGATACATAGCAGTTTCTAAGGCATATCCCTAGAATGAATCAGAAAGAGATGAATAACTGAGCATAGATCTTGTCATTTCTAAAAGGGTTCTATTTCTCCTTTCAGTAACTCCATTCTGCTGGGGTGTCCTTAGAGAGGATATTTGTGAAACTATCCCCTCTTTGATCGAGTAAGACCTGAACTCTCCGGATAGGTATTCTCCCCTCGATCGGATCGAAGGGTCTTAATTTGAACACCAAGATGCTTTTTTCTCATTTCGGCCTTGAACTCTTGGAATTTTCCAAAAGCTTCGGACTTGTGACGGATCAAGTACACATGTCCAAATCTAGAGTAATCATCGTAAATGTGATGAAATACGATACCCTCATCCGGCTTGGACATTTATTG
Organism: Acacia melanoxylon; assembly: GCA_019022615.1. Classification (NCBI taxonomy): domain Eukaryota; kingdom Viridiplantae; phylum Streptophyta; class Magnoliopsida; order Fabales; family Fabaceae; genus Acacia; species Acacia melanoxylon. Next base: position 1,792,979 of record JAFJYJ010000025.1, read on the forward strand.
GTCCACATACATCGTATGTACCAATTCCATTTGAAGTGTGGCACGTTTTCCTTGGCCTTGAAGGATCTCTTTGTCATTTTACCTTCTAAACAAGATTCACATCTTTGGTATCGGTTCAAAGTTCGGGGATTTTAAAATCCCACTTTTGACCAAACCTTGTATCTGTTAGAGTTAATATGACATAATCTCAAATGCCAAAGATAAGTTTCATTGGAAACTTTTCTTTTCTTTGATGAATTATTATGCTCAACATCTCTTAATTCAACATGATTAACTTCACAGGGAACAAGATTAAGGAAATAAAGACTATTAATCATTACACGAGAACAAATAAAAGAAGATTTACTTCTTATTGGCGAGGAATTAAACTGAACTGTCAAACCATGTTTTTCCAAACAACTAACATAAATTAAATTCCTCTTAAATTCGGAATAAATAAACAGTCTTCTAAAACCAAAATTCTGCAATTATCAAAAGATAAAGTAACTTGTCTCACTGCTAGTGCGACCACAAGCTCCCATTTCCAAGCTTCAAAACTCTTTGTCCTTCACTTACAGTGCAAGCTATGTTTGAACCACTTTTAAGAGTAACAAACATGGTTAGTGGCTCCTGAATCAACGATCCATTTTTCATCGTAATTCTCCACTAAACAAGCCTCAATCACATGTAAATTACCCATACCTGGTTGATTCATCCGTGGGCAATTTTTCTTCCAATGCCCCTTTTGTCCGCACTTGAAGCACTTGCCTTTTGGCGCTTCATTGCAACTGTTTTTGCAACTGGAATGCCTAATTTTTGTTTTTCTTGTTCTTGTTCTTTCCCTTGGGTTTCCCCTTAGGTTTTCACAGAACTTTCACTAGCAAATAATGCACTGCCCTGCTTGACTAGAGACTATTCAACACTCTCAAGCTCGTGCATCAGTTGAGTGAGGTCAAGATGCATCTTATTCATATTATAATTCATCTTGAATTGATTGAAGTATTCGAGCGGTGATTGTAAGAGAAGGTCAACTTTTAAATCTTGTTCAAATTTGACACCATGGTCATCGCCCTCTTAAAGTTTGCTATCATTGTTAGACAATGATCCGCGACACTTTCTCCGGACATCACCTTGTCTTGGCGATTTGAATTAGCGCATTTTGCCTAGCGGAGTCGCTAGACGTAGCAAACATGCCATCAAGAGTCGGAACATTGTTGCTCTACTCTCAATCATGCTTACTTGCTTCGAAGGTGATGGCGAGGCGGCTAAAATATAGCAGCCGAACCGCTACATTCGCCTTCTCCCATTTTTCCTTCTCTTGCTTGAAATTTAGTGCGGATTGCCACAGGACGCATCTGCAGCAGAAAGTCATTTGGCATAGGGCGATTAGAACAAAGTTGAGCTTTTCATATTGAAGAACAATATCCAAATTTGTTTTCCATTGTTTGTAGTTTGTACAATCCATAGGTTTTTGGCTCAAGATTCTAGCTAAAGGATTGAATGAAGACATTTTTCTAAAAAATAAGGAAAAATCACACTAATTACAAACTATATTTAACAACAAACAGATATTGCGCTAGTAGATTCTAATAACTACTATTCGTTTATTGTTTAACAATCCATTAGTTATCTCTACAAGGCTTACGATGGGCAAGATACTTGTAAAACTAATATTGTTATTTTGGGCCTTCGGTTCCATTGCGAGCCTCGATGGGAGGGTTAACAATTTTACCAAGGTTGAATGTATTTAACCATTGTTTACTTTCAAAATTATCTTTAGTGTCTAAGTGTTGCCGACGATGGGCCGTACAAAACTACTAAAATTTTGAAAATATTAGGGTTTAATCTAGCGAAATCGATTATCCTTATCCGATGGGGCTTCGGCGATAACCATTTCACTAATAAACCCACAATTGGGGCCCGTAGGTTTTAAAATTAATTGCTTAATTTAAAACCTTCACCCATTCAATATTTTTAAATTTAGAATTTTTAATTTCCAAAAATTGTTCAATTTAGGGTATTTTTAAATCACTCTTAAATATACAATTCTCTTAGGAAATATTCTGGATTATTTGTCTAGATTTTAATTCCACAATTAATTAATCCAATTATTAATCTAGATTTTAATATAAAATCATAATAATTTATATTTAATTTAGTGGATAACCTAAATAATCTTGCAAAATAACTATCATACTAGTCGAATTAAGACATAATAGCTACTATGCAAAGTAATGACATGTGATTATGCATCAAATATGTCATCTTTCCTATTCTATATGACATGTTATTTCTAAAATCATGTTAATCGCACATTTAATTCACAATTCAATAAAAGCATTTAAAAAAATTAAACAAATAACTTTAATCCATGGCTTTCCTATTTTAAAAAATAAAATATAAAATTACAACTTTGGAATTTCTCTTTTGTCCAACCTCTTAGGATCTGTCTCAAGCCCTTTAGGGTATTCATGGGCCGTAAAAACCCAAAGACCCACTTTTGGCGAGAAACCCTAGGATGCAAAAAAGAGGAACCCTAGCCGTCAGATCTTGTCGCGCCGTCATCCGAACTCATCTCAAAGACGAAACTCCAGGGGAAGGACCGCCACAAAGAGTCGATCACATGGCCGCCAGAACCACCCCGAAAGGTGGCCCCACGCGCCCTCACGCGCCACTTCTTTGCCGGCGCGTGAAGCCCAGTCTCAGGGATTGTGGCGGCGCGTGGGGCGCGTCCCTGCTCCTTTGGGAATGGTTCAACTCCCACTTTGTTCGTCTTTCTGTCCTCTTTCCAACCATATATTGTTTGTCCAAATCCAAGGTCCAGAAGTCCACGAAACGTGTCGTACAGCGTCAAATGTTTATATTCTTGAAGTTTCTTGATCTCGAACTTTTACAGTAATTTGAAAATTTACATAGAAATTGCGAAAAAAAACATAAGAACAAGCAAGGAGGAAACCTAATCATATGGGATTAGCCTCATTGTTACAAATCAAGAAATACACGAGAAAATTTAACCATGGATTAAAGCGATTAAAATTAAAACTAATATCAAATCTGAATTATAAAGAATAAAACTCATGAAATCAATAACAAATATAGAAATAGATGCCATATTTTTCAAAAAATAATATTTTGAAAAATCGAGATTTGATCGCATAAACTAAATCGATGCCATATTTTTCAAAAAATAATATTTTGAAAAATCTCGAGATTTGATCGCATAAACTAAATCGATGCCATATTTTTCAAAAAATAATATTTTGAAAAATCGAGATTTGATTGCATAAACTAAATCGATGCCATATTTTTCAAAAAATAATATTTTGAAAAATCGAGATTTGATCGCATAAACTAAATCGATGCCATATTTTTCAAAAAATAATATTTTGAAAAATCGAGATTTGATTGCATAAACTAAATCGATGCCATATTTTTCAAAAAATAATATTTTGAAAAATCCGAGATTTGATCGCATAAACTAAATCAAAGCTGGTTCTTTTTCTCATCGCCAACCGGCTCGATGCCAATTGTAGGAATCTCACCGAAACGGAAGCGTATCGAACCGAGACGATGTAGAAAAAGATGAACCTTCATCGTTTTGATTACTGGAAAGATGAAGCGTCTAAAAGCTTCTTCTCGAACGGTCCAAGTCACGAACCGTCAAGTCACGAACAGTCCGAGTCCGCTCTATGATCGATCTTCCGGACTATCTCTCGAGGGGGATGAGATGGTTGTGTGGGCAACCGTTCATGATGAACGTCGCCTCTAGGGTTTTATTTACGATGAGAGCCTCCTTGTGAATTAGGTTTCTCAATGGGTGAAAGTAGGTTTATATACTACTACACCAAGACCTAACCCTAAACCCTAAAGGGGCATAGGGCTCTTGGGCTGTGGTCTCACTTAAGCCCAATTGGGCTTAAGTGACCAAAGAGCCTATATTCCAACACCTTAACCCTTCGTACCTAAAATCAATGCAGGAATGTGACTTGTTTACATGCAAATAAACCGGAGTTCTTGTCATAAGTTACTTATCAAGAAACTTTGTTGGAAGAATGCAGAAACTTGAAGCAAATGCACTTGATTGATTGAGAGATAGGACATGGTTATGTTTTTATTTTATTCCAATGATAGGCCTGGGACCCACAGTCGTGAATCTACATTTTACAAAGTTGTAGACCACAAGACCTAACATGATCAAAAAAGAGAAGGAATCTATGTATTGATGGTATCCACATGAAGAGGATTTCCAATCTGGTCACACTGTACTTTGGGATCAGATTTAACAGGGGATCTTACAGTGCTCTCACTTAACTGACTGGAGATGAAATCTTTCTCTGTTGAATGATGATTTTGTCTCAATGATGATGATGTGTCTGTATGACCTCGCTCTGGGCTTAAGGAGGGGCTACTACTCTCTGCTCTGGATCTTGATGATGAACTAGCTGAGGTTTTGGCATGTTGAAGCTGTTCAAGAGCAGCTAGAACTTCAGACATTTGGGGTCTGATTTTGGCCTCACTGATGCACTGCAGAGCAAGAATTGCTGCAGTATAAGCTGCCTTCTGTGGATACTGCCCTTCTAACTTTGTGTCCATTATCCTGAATAACTTCCTCCTATCACCCAAATATGGTCTTGCCCAATCTACCAGATTCTGTTCAACTCCCGATTTTGTTCGGTCAATGGCACGGCGTCCTGAGAGTAGTTCCAATAGCACAACCCCAAAGCTATAAACATCACACCTTGCAGTCAACCAACCTGCCATAACAATGATATTTAGCCATTCCATATGACAAGCAGGAGACAATTTAGGGAAGAACTCAGGGTACATTGATTAAACAAATAAAATTAGTTCAATTTGTTGCTTATTTGACCTGTCAATTCCAATCCGAGCCTTAAAGAATTCCATTCATCACCAAGTCAACAAGGTTCTTAGGGTGACATGCATGGAAAGCACTAGCTTGATTTCAAATATTTATAACAACAGTGAAAGGAATCCATAAGAAATGCAAGTGAGGAGGATGATAGAATCAATTGAGTTCATGGACCAAAAAAGTATATGAGTAAAGCTGACTGAGAAACCAAACCTGTGAGAATATATTCAGGAGCAGCATAGCCATGAGTACCAAGGACTTGAGTGGAAACATGAGTACGATCCCCGGTGGGCCCTGCTTTGGCAAAACCAAAGTCTGAGAGTTTTGCATTAAACTCCTGCATTTGTAGAAAACTGATATTGAAATGCAGGATAACTAGTACTGTTGAAGTTAAAATGAAATTTCAATCAACCATTTTGTGGTCCAACCTTATACATTTTTTCGAAATTTTTCTATTGATCATTATCTTTCCTAATGGGTAGATGAGGTTTACAACAGTCCACTAGTAAATGTACTAACATTTTTAGCGTGACAGCTTAAACAACATACCGAATCTAATAAGATGTTAGAAGCCTTGAAGTCACGGTAGATAACTTGTTGGTCGGAGTCATGGAGGAAGGTGAGGCCTCGAGCAGCACCAATAGCAACTTTGATCCTTGTTGCCCAAGGAATTGGTTGTGCACCCCCTGCAATTCACGGTTCCAGAGTTTGATTATAGCACACTTAATGTCGCATTGTTTGAACCAGATATATGGCAATGGTCAAATATTTTGGTGGTTTGGTTTACATATAGTAAATTAAATTACTTCCAGGTTGAGATTATTATTCTTTGAAAGCTATGCTGCTAAAGGGATCAACATACTGCGAAATAGATGAGTCTCCAAGCTGCCTTTGGGCATGTACTCGTAGACCAGAAGCCGGCTATCCCCATCGATGCAGAACCCAAGAAGTTTAACAAGATTTGGGTGATGAAGTTGACCAAGATAATTGAGTTCAGACTGTAAATAAAGAAAATACAATGAGCTCTGATATAATTAAAGCAAAAGCAGCAGTGTTAAGTGTTAAAAAGTAAAGGATCAACCAGCCACTCCTTGTGTCCTTGAAAACCATTACACTTAAGCTTCTTAACAGCTATAGCCATTCCAGATTCAGAACTTGCAGGTCCAAAAGACTGTTCATCAATCCACGCCTTGTAAACTTTACCAAATCCACCTTCTCCCAGTAGATTATCAGGACAAAAGTTTCTAGTAATATCGTTAAGTTCATTGAATGTGAAGGCTTTCAGATGCAGAGAGGATAGTAAGACACCTTCCAATCTTGGAGTAGGGAGTGTCTGAGGTTTGGCTCCTTTCACTGGACTCGAATTAGCATAGGAATGGGTGCTTTTGACAGAAACTTGTGCAGAACCTGCAAAACATTTTGATTTTCATAAAAAGAAAATTCATTAGAGAGAGCTACCATAAAGGAAAAGCTATCCTCTAGGGATAAAGCTAAAGTACTCTGCTTTAGATTAAGCATCTAAGAATAATTTGGGGGGAAAGAGCAGGACGTTTCCAACGACCAGTGCAATTGTCAACTTATCAAACAGTTTATCTTCATGAAGACAAAATACCATGAAGATAGTAAAATATACAGTGAGCATAATCTCCAATACGACAAATGCAAAATTGAACAGGGCACAGTTGTTTATATGTAGAAATTTAACGTATGGAAACTGCTACAATGAACATCACCAGAAAACAAACTGGAAACAGTTATATTCCAACATAATTCCGAATGGAACACAATAACCATTTGCGATGGAACACAAACGGAACATAATAATAAAGCAAATTCCGAATCTGATACGGATTCATATCCATTTGCGATGGATACTCCACAAGAAGAACCCTCATTGGCAAGGGGGAAATAAAATAAAAAATCACTCTCAAATTGGAATTACAAAATGTAACCGGTAATTCAAGAAGAGAGCAGAGAGAAGTAATGGCGTACCGGAAATAGGGTGAGAGGGGATTTTGGTATCGTCAGGCTTGGGACGGTGTGGAAAGCAATTTCCCATAAGAGGAAGAGGAAGGTAATTTCTAGAGAAAACGGTTCGGCCTCTGTGATGAGAATGTCCAGATTGATTATTTGTAATAATCTGATTATTCTCCCGCATCATTCATATCCTTCTCGTTTAAGGGAAGAACGTGAAGAAGACGGAGAGAATAGCATTTATAGTTTTGCGTTGTTGTTATTTGCAAACCAGACAAATTTTGAAATTTACAGATCAGCAGACTCAATGCAACCACCAAGAACTTTACAAACGTCCTCCACGTACAGAGAGGCGAGTATCAATTTTAATAGTGTTAATATTAATGTCACTTTAAAATATTCAAAAGTTATGTTAATTAGTAGTGCAGTGGATTTAATTTTCATTTGCTATTTAGTACGTAGTATATACTCCAATTTATGATTCCCTATGTTTGTTATATATGATTAGATTTGAATTTAGAGTTCAGTGGATTTAATTTTCATTTGCTATTTATACGTAGTATATACAATTTATGACCTATGTTTGTTATATATGATTAGATTTGAATTTAGAGTTCCACTCCCTCACTCATCCTTGTCAACTTTTTTTCTTAGGTCCAAGTGTTCTTTTAATGTAGTCTTTTTTGAGGCATTGTCGAACACTAAATATAGATATTTCTTCTATTAGAGATTCAAACTTTAATTCTCATTGTGATTTGTGAGGGATTAGCCTCTTTCTGTTAGACTCAATATTTTTAGTGATGATCCTTATTTACTTTTATTTTTGTTTGGTTGACAAAGAAACGACATCCTTATTCCATTCCACCATTGTTTTACAATCTTGCCAAGTTTTTTTCCCTTCATTTTATATTTATAATCATATGGCATTTTTTTTTGGGAAAAAAAAACAAATTCTATTGTCTCACCTCAAGCCAACTCTGTCTTACCACCAATAGGGTTGGGTCTAGCGGAAGGGACTAGTCCCTCACAACGTGACAAATCAATGTTCGAATTTTCATTAGAAAAGGTGCTCATATTTAATATCTAACTGTGCCTCAAACAAAATTGTCTTAAATTGGAGGATACACGTGCTTAGCAAAAAAAAGGAAAAAAGAAAACTCTCCCTTACCTTGTCCAAAAATTTATAATAATAGTAATTTCTAAATTAAAAAATAAATCATTTATCCAATCACGCATAAATCTATTTTTTTATTTTTTTTTAAAAACTAATAATCCTGTACATTTTTTTCATAACCTTATACATTTTTATTATAATATAAAACAAATTTAAGACCGGACATTGATCAAAACTGCTCTCCTTTAATTTACCCTGTCCCAAATGGATTTTAATGCATGTTTGAAATTTGGTTGAATTTGATCTACATAATGTAAGGATGACATTTTGGTCAAAATCACGTTTTGGTGGTTTTGATCTAAATAACCGTATCTAAACACAACATTTATCAGTTACGAATTAGTCCATTTCAGTCCCAAAAAACCAGTCCATTTTGTTTTCAAAGCATAGATGAATTATTAGTTAACTATAGGCTTAGTCCAAGTATATATATTTAAAATTTTCTAATTCAATCAACAAATGATGTTTGTAAGGGAGTTTTTGCCATTTTTTTTGCTAAACACGAGGTTTTGAATTCAAGTACGTGTGAATATAGAAAACATCTTTGGTGGAATTTTCCTTGAGTTAGATTTGACAATACTCAAATCTGACTAAAGAAACAATAGCTCTACTATATCTTTGAATTTGTAGCTGGTTTTCGAGTAAAAAAAAAGAATTTGTAGCTGGTATATGATATGAACACACACACACATGTATACTCATCTTATCCTTAATTATTAATATAATGCTAAGCCACTTAACTCATTTAATTAGATTAAAAAATGATAAATAAGTTATTTAATTATAACAAATATAACATGATATCCCTAAAATACGTACTCATAGATGAATTTATAAGTTAAGTCAATTAGTTTGGGAAAATGATAAATATTACCAATAAAATAGATAGGTCTTATATTTAAAATTAAAACTAACATCATGATAACTAGCTCTTATAATTAGAGCCCGAGGAGTATTATATGCAAATTTGTGCTCTAGATTATGATCAGTGCACGCTAAATACAAATACATATTATAAGTGGTGGTTATGTCAGAGAAGATTCCAAAGTAAATGTTGTTTATCTCTTTTCTCACCATACATTATGCTAGCATTGAGTTGGCACGTGGCCTTGTGAGTAATCTCACATTAAAATGATTAAGTGCACATTTAATTAAGAATATGTGTTAACTGAGGGGCCCCAATTTTATATAAAAAAAAAAAACGTTTATATAACTTCAATATAATCAAGTTTGAAAGACAACTCTGTAATTCACCCTAAAAAAATAATACAATTTTATAAGGGCCTACACATGGAGCATTAATTCAGTAATATTATACGTACGTTATTAATTAAGTATATATCTTAGAATTGAAATGAAGAAAGTGAAAAGTAAGCGCAGAGAAATATAAAGAGGATATTAATTGAATACACAAGAGAAAGTTCTTTTATTTAAGATCTAATAAAGAGACAGCTTTAGAAATTTAAAAAGAAGTTATGATTGATGATGGATACATATATATCTAGTAGTAGTACATGCCCTTGCTAGCTAGCTACTAGTTGCTTAGCACACAAAACTGAAGAAAAAACGAACTTAATTTAAGGAGAAGAAAACAGCTGGACTAGGTAGTACACGAACTCTCCTCATAATTAAGTGAAATCAAGAGGTACTAGTTAAATAAAATAACTAAGAAGAAGAGATATTAAGTCTATTGCAGAAGTAAGTTTCTAATAATGGCAGCTTGAGCAGTATCAGTTGTGGCCAAGAGCTCAGATAAACGTTCACTTAGATCGTCCACTTCCCTGTGTAAGCTTCTTATGTAGTTACATGTTTCCTGCAACACCTTCGCTGCTGAAATCTGCACTCTCACATTCAACACCTTACTCATTAAGCTAGATTATTCGTACATATAAAATCTAATTATTTCATTTCAACTATATGTATATACATGCTTAATGATTGCTTCTATTTTTATCAAAATAACCAAGTCTTGATCATCTCTCAAGATGCCAATCTCTTTATAACGCTGTCACTAAAATCACTTTATGAACAATGTTTACTTGAAGTGATTTTTGTTCTTTTTAATTTATATACATTACATCTTTACGGAAATTATGTATGTATGATTCAGCTCAGCACAATACCTAGCTAAATGAGATGATAATTTCAGTGGAATAAGATCTCTGAATTAATGATCGCAGAAGACGATAACGGTGGAGAAAGTCGGAATATAAAGAGAGAGATTTCTAATTAGATTAACTGATACAACATGTGAAGTTCAAACATTATTCCAAGAAAAAGATTCGTTTTTGGCTTTTTTAATTGAATCTTTCAGAGGCGTTGAAGTTGAGAGTGTGGGTACCGATTAAGAATTTGCCTGAGTTTGCACAAAAGAGCCAAGTTGTAAAAACAATTGTTTTCATAAAAATAAGAGGATAAAGGAACAAAAAAAGGGGGGTGCCACAAGTACCAATACCAATAATATTAAGTTGCCATGTTTTGTGGATCATCATCATTCAAATTCATGTTGTTTAAGCAGTAAAAGTTCAAACCCATAAAGAGAAGAAGTAGAAGTAGAAGAGAAATAATGAAGTCACGAACCTTATCAGAGTGAGTATTGCGAATCTCAGGAAGAAGCTGTTGCAACTTGGAAACAAGATCATGGATCTGATCGTCGGTGATGTTCCTGGAACCACTGGATTGTCTTGACCTTGATCTTCTGCTAGACATCTTACTTAACCACACAAACTCAAGATCACTCTAATATATATATATATATATATCTTTATCAGTTAGGTAGGGATATAGAATATGAGAAACCCGAGTTATTATATAGAGGAGTGAAGTTATGTGTTTGTGGTAATGAAGCAGAAAGAGAGAGAGTGCATGAGAGAAAGGAGAGAGGGTAGGGTTGTATTTAAAGAGAGAGATCAAGAATGAGCCATATACTATGTCGTCTCTTTCTGCTTGGGCTTTGGGATCACTCTCTTCCTTCCATGGCTTGCTTGATCTTTTTTTTTTTTTTTTTGAGAGAGATCCGCTTTGTTCTTTTGTTTTTGTGACTCCCTCTCTCTGATATTGTCAGTGTCCACACGCAATACCATGTTATCTATTGTCATTATGTTAACATCTGATCTTTTACCGCTACTATTCTTATTTTTATCTAGTTTAACTTAACGAATTGAATTTGCTATTGCTGGTATGTGTATACCTCCTCTGCGCTCTGTACTTGTTTCCCTATGCTTATTTGCATTAACTTTTTAAAGTTGATTTGTAACACACACACACACACAAACACACGTGGTATGAGTTTTGCCTCTCATAAAACAGAAAAATACTTAATCTAAGTGATCCCAAACATATACTTCATTCGATCCATTTTATAAGTAACAACCAACAAAATCACGCATCTCAAAATATTAGTTAAAAGCTATAAATGTGTAATTTATGTAATTTTCTTTCTAATTATATCATTGTTTAGAAAGAGTGTACATACATGAGAGATAATGAGTGAGAATTTATTTTAAAAATAATGAGTGACATATATTAAATAAGGGTAAATATGGAAAAACTAGTTTAAAATTTCAGATAAATAGGATGGATTTGTTCCTTATATTAAGGATCACTCTTATAAGAAAGAATATTATTTATAAAAAGGATTGGATGAAGTACAACTTTGTCTTTAACAATTAAGCTTCAATTTGATGCCCGTTAATTTGCTCACTAAAAAACCTATTATATACTCAATTTAATCATGCACATTGGAACCACCCATTAATAGAAACCTTTTTTAATGTAGGGTTAAAGGGCATTTTTACTTCAAAAGTTTTCATTAAGGAGCTTTGGCACTCGAAAGTATTTTTTAAATTAATATCGTCATAAAAATAACAAAATTATAGCAATATCGCCCAACTGTAACAGACCCAAGAGGTCAATGTTTATCCACCTCACTTCTCTTTTTCCATCTCATATTTTTAAGTTGAAAACAATAAAAATAAAAATAAAAACTAATTTTGACCGTTTGCCTGATCTGTTAGGTTGAGCAACATTGCTATAATTTTGTTACTTCTGGGGCAACATTGCTCCAAAAAATATTTTCAAGTGTTCAGTGCTCCTTTACGAAAACTTCCAGAGCAAAAATGTCATTTAACCCTTTAATATATCTTGGAACATTTTGGAAAAAAGAAATATAAATTCAAAAAACAAAGTGAATTGAATTTAAGACTAAAGTAAATCCCTGTCAAATTAGCAGAACTAACATTTAAGACCGTAGGGAGTAATTAACATGAATGTTACTAGCTGTTCCACATCTAAGTCATGTCCTTATGTAGCCAGGCACATTTTTAGAAAAAAATTGGGGGGGGGGGGGGGGGGGGGGAGCATGGCTAATTCACGTCTTCTTGAGGTATAAACCAAAGAGGTCGAAACATTGCCAACATACGTGGATTTGATATAGTGGCAATGACAATGAGTGTTTTGAACAAAAAAGTAACATACAATAGATAATTAATATTTGATTTTGATTTTGATATCAAAAATAAAAAACGAAGAGAAGATAAAGTGGCAGGAAAAGTGGGCTGGGGGGACAGAAAGATTTGGGTAACGTGATCGATAAAGTTGACGGGTCAAACCAAACACAGACCATGTTACGTTTTGTTATTGCTCCAACCAAGAACACACAGTGACCCGCGTGGCATCGATCTTCATTCTCACATAATTATTATTAATTACTCTTTAAATTCAAATACGGTAAAATCTGGACTCTATTTTTGCCCAAAAAAAGAAAAGAAAAGGAATATTACTATTACATAATGATCTGATCTGATCCAAGTTACAGAACTATTTAAACATAATAATATCAATCAATCTCTATATATTGATTAAAAAAACAGGGAAAAACATCTGGTTTTTTAAGAGACCTGATTATAAATTTTGGCATAGTAATGGCATAATTTGGGGGAGGAATCAATCTAAAAGGAGCAATCTGATTGGCATAAACCAGTGCCCACATGATTATACATTGTCCTATTTTACGTGCATGCCTGTTAATGTAATCATAGTACACAAAATAGTATCTATACTCTTATTTTTTATTGTCTTCTTTCCATTGCTCTACTGTTATAATGTACCAACCAACGTATATATATATTCTTTCATAATCTATATAGGAATCGATCATTTCCTATAGCTAAATCTGACAACTTGGCATGTAAACACTTTTAATTATGAGAGATCTAATTTTGACATTTTGTTTGATTATTTATGGGACACTGTGAACCGACCACACGTCTAAACATTAATTAAATACGTATTACGCCAATTTAACTTAGAATTTGCATATTTAAAAAAACACTCAATGTAGGTTTAGAAAGTATGATGCCTTTTAAACTCCTGGTGGATAGATAAACTTGTGAGAGTTGCATTAACTTTTCTATCAACTGTATATATGCAAACTACTTTCAGTTTCTTCATATAGTTGAAGTTGATAACATATCAAAGTATCATATATTCGTTTCTTTCAAGTGGCCGGGCATGAATATGAAAAAAAAAAAAAAACACAAAATTGTGAGACTTTCATGATCAACTTGTGAGAGTTGCATTAACTTTTCTATCAACTATATATATGCAAACTACTTAGCTTGCAGTTTCTTCATATAGTTGAAGTTGATAACATATCAAAGTATCATATATATAATCGTTTCTTTCAAGTGGGCATGAATATAAAAAAACACAAAAAGAGTTTAGTCACAAATTATTCTGGCTCAAGCAATTTTTTTTTTTTTTAATAACTTCTTCAGACACCGTCTTATTTAGTTGTTAATTACTCTTATGGTCCTTTTCAATTATAAGGCATAGAGAGAAGTTTTTTGTTGTTATTATATTTATAAATCACATCATTAAATTTTTCATATGAATATATAATTTTACCTTCTTTTATCATTGTATAGACTTTAAACTCTTGATGTAGAATGTATATTAAAAAGGGGTAAAATTGTAAAGTTATTAAATTTTAAGATAAAATTAAAAAAAAAATAATAAGTTTTTTTTTTTTTTTGCTTAATTCCGTTGAAACATGTGGAAATAACTTATAGACAAAACCAAAAAAATATATTATTAAATGGGATTATAGGCTAATAGCATAGTGACTTAGTGGCACCAATCTTCCCTCACTGATGAAAAATCGCGGGTTCCATCTAGCTTGGTTTTAACTGTTTAGCTTACTTCTTCAGTACTTAAAGAACTCAAATGGGGTTATATAAATGTAAGTTTAAACTATTTCAAGCAAGGTTATAGGCTTCTAGCATAACAAACACAAACAAGAGGGTACTAGGCTGTCAAATAAATACCATCGCAATCTTTCATCAGTTTCATGAATGTTGAACAAAAACAACTGTAAGGCTAATTATTATAATCCTAATCATATCTTAATTACCAGAAAGATGATCATATTAATAAAATCTGTCTCTGTATATTAAAAAATCCACACAGCTGCTGCTTATATAGTACGTGATCACATGACATTACAAAAAGTTTAATGCCTCAGTGTGTGTGTGAGATATATATATATATACAGGCAGAGGAGATATATATTGATTTGAAGGAGGTGAAAGAGAGAGGTAGCACTGACTAATAATGAAGATGAGATTGGTCAGCAAGCATCTCGCAGGGGCACATGACCTTTGGATCCAATTAACAGCGATGACTCTGTTCATGTGTCTCACGAGCCTTCCCTCATTTCTTTATATTAATTTTCCCTTCTCAATCTTCCTATTTTATAATTCCTCTCACCCATTTGCTCTCTGTACTTTTTCACCTATATTATATATATTACTCCTCCAGTCCTATTTATAGGAGAGAGAAGATTTTTTTCCCCTATTTATAAGACTAAGAGGAATTTTTATATCGATGTATAATTTTACCATTTATTTATTATTATATTGAGTATAGACTATGCTCTCACAGAGTATAATGTCTATTAAATAGGGTAGATCAAAGTTGGAAAGTTGTTGAATTTTAAGGTAAAGTTAATAAAGTTTAAGGTTTTTTTTTTTTTTTTTTTTTTTTTTTGTCTATTTGAAATATCCTAGAACTGACTTAAAAATATGACCATATGAGTATACCATTAATCTCACAACCTCTATTTAGATCTTTTCCCTTATACCTAACCATCAAACAATATATATATATATATATTCCTTTCGAACTGATCTTGCAGATATTATTAGTCTTCCTTAGGTCGGTGTTCGGTGTTGTTCACGATGAAGTGATGCGTGGATATTAAGTTGATGAGCTGATATATATAGCTTAAGTTATCTCATTTCACGCAGATATATGTTAGTTTCGTTTAATTATTTGAAAAATGCTTAATTAATTTAATTTACTGTTGTGTGCGTGTGATTTTGAAAAGAGCAAAATTTTACAACTTTTGATTGTGGGGGTGTCTGTATGTGATGAGTAGTCAAACGACAAGAACCACCTCTCAAGTATCGTAATTCATGATGTCAACTGTAGATAATTGCACACTCCAATATCAATATTCGAAGATCTATCTCCCATCTTGAGAATCCCCAGGACGTATATATATATATATAACAGAAAAATCATTTTAAAAATCAGCTCATTAATCTATAGAGGAAGTTCAGGGTCTAGTGCTAAACAAAAAACATCACGCGCGCCCTTTATACTACATCTTCGATTATAATAACAAAAGAAAGTTATCGTTGGAGTACTTTTCTTACGATAATTTTGTTAGGTTTAAATATAAACATAGCATTAAGCATAGGATTAGTCAACGATGAAGTGAAAGAGAAAGAGAGTAATTAAGTTTTAGATGAGTGAAATTAAGTTTTGGAGGGAGGGCATCTTTATCTTCACTCCATGCATTGGGAATAAAACAAACAATTAATTCTAATAATGTAAGGTGACAAACGGTTAGATTTAAAAGCCTTTTTTAGATTTCTAAAAAGGTTTGTTAAAGAAACGATATAATAAATCAAACTCATCATCTCGGTGATGGCCTATTTCCTGCAAATAAAGGCACAGAAGATAGAAACAAAAGTTAAGAAGTTGTTTGTATATATAGCATCTTTTTGTAGTCGACGAGTTTCTAGGCTTGACTAGAACCACTCACTTTGGGTGGTGCTTTAATTTCCATTTCTTTATGCACTTGCATGCAAATACCACTTAGGTTCTCGTAAAACTTATCCCAAACACAATGGGCGACTCAATAATATATATAAATTCAAAGCAGCAACTTTTGAATACTATAACAATATATAATACTAACAGGTTTAAACTCACTCCAAATCATTATACTTTTTAATGAGTTTTGATTTTGGTTGCTAGACTTATTTATCGTTGTTTGCTATCCCTCATCTTTATAGTGTCCAACCAAAACTTAATTTCGTCTTTATATTTTTATTAGGACTTGCATCAAAGTCTAATGGTGTTCTTTTTTATTATAGAAATTTTAAGAAAGGGGTTAGGCTCACTCACAGTTTAAAGGCAAGGCGTTATGACTTTGATCTACAGGGATAAAAGACTGAGAATACATATGTCTCCACCTCAGCCTGTATTAGCCCACTTTATTTTTCCTAGAATGCCTCCCCCAGCACCACGACGGAGTCAAGAATTGAACCCTCTCCATTTGTGAAAGTGTCTGAATCCTTAACCGTTTAACCCACGGACATGGGGTAGGTCTATTGGTGTTAACTTCACATATATGGTGTTGACACTGTCTTCTAGAAGTTGACTTCGTCCATAAAAGCAAAGTTAACACCGTTATGTTTAAATGCGAGTCTTTGTAAAAGTATAGCAAACCTACGTTGTGGACTGTAATAAAAAAAGGGATGAAACACAATGACAAATAACTATAGGGACTAAAATTAAAACTCTTTAAGAATATAATAACTAGAGTGAGTTTAATTAACCCATATTAATTTTTTTAAAAAAATTCCATCTTACATTGAACCTACTAGCTGGTGATTAATCTATACACCTAATTAAAACATGCATGATATGTATATGTAGATAGGAAGAAATGTTGGTGGCTATGAATAGTTTAGCAGAAAAGTTAATTGAAGGAAGCAAGTTGGAGTTGATAAAATGCAAGTTGTAGGATAATTACAAATATGTTATTAGCTATTCCAAATCTGGGTATCGTGTAGTTTCTAGAGTTTGCTTACATAATATTGGAATGACTCGCTCTTATGTGGAGACAATACAATCTTTTTCGTCAGAAAAGAGCATCAACACTATAGCCTTTAGGACTATATTAAATACATATTAATCTCTCAGAGATATGATTGCACCCCGCCAATATCAAATTTTCTTTACCATTTGTGTGCGTCTGTATTTAATTTCTAGTTTCAATGTTTGAATCTTGAAATATTTTTGAAGAGATCAAAAGTTCAAGTGAAAATTAAAGTTTATTAGGGTTTCACTTTGTAACCTAGCTGAGTACTTATTATCTCTATATCATTTGAGTATTTGATGAAATCTTTCTTGTTTAACTCTCTACTTTACCTTTAGTTTGGCTGGAATGAAAATTAAGAAGGAAAGAATATTAGGAGGGATGACTCCCAAAAAAGAGTAATTTTTTTTTACTATTTTTAGAAGTTTTTCATTCCAGCGTATTAGAAATCATCTAGTGACTTGTTTTTCAACTATAACTTTGCAGTATTCGATTATTAGCCTTAATATTTGACTACTCTTAGTTACAACGTAACTCACCCCCTTCTCTCATCTTAACTTTAAGCCATACTTTCATAATGTGAATGTACTTTCTATATACGCTCTTGCATGATGTTGAAGAAATAAAATATTATATGTTAGTTTATATATATTTTGGTATAAAATAACTTATTACAAAGTGGAATGCATGGGGTCTTATTTTATATATATACGTTTAAAGGTTCCCATTTTTTTATCTATTTTTTCTTATATTTCAAACCTCAACTTTTTTAGATTCAACGAAAAGTATAATATATTTCCTGGCCGAAAAAAGGGGAAACGAAAAGCATGGAATTTCTTAACAAAATTATCAGTTTTAAAGATAATAATAGGGTAAGGAAAAAATTCTTCAGTGGATTTTGATTTTTTTTTTCCTTTTTAATTTTTTTGTTAAAAAAAATACACAAAAGGCGATGTTTCAACATCTATTATTGTATTTGAAGCCATTCAGGTGGGAAGCCTTGAATATAAAAAAAATGGGGCATCGTGTGCAGAACGGGAGACGAGGCTAGATGTAAGAAAAGGTAGTCATTAAATAATGGCTGAGAAATGATTGATACTAGCTGCATGACAACAGCTAAATTAAGACAGATCGATCAAAGTTAAAACTTAAAAGTAAACTTTTTAGAATTATTACCATTTGCATTTTTTTCCAACAAAATGATCTAGTGGTGTAAGGTCCGCTAGATTCATTCAGATCTCGGATTTGATTTTTAAAGGATTCATTGGGATCTCGAATGATGATGAGATTATAT
The DNA here is from genome assembly GCA_019022615.1 of Acacia melanoxylon. NCBI lineage: Eukaryota > Viridiplantae > Streptophyta > Magnoliopsida > Fabales > Fabaceae > Acacia > Acacia melanoxylon. The sequence goes on from JAFJYJ010000025.1 coordinate 1,811,442, forward strand.
GCTCTATGACAGGATCTTCCCACATAAGGCTTCTCTTAATGGAAGGATATACCCTATAACAAATTCCTCACATATAAGGCTTCTCGTGGAAGGAAATTCCAATAGCTAGGAAAACAAATTAAACTCAGATATAAACTATGAATGTGATAAGCTAGTAAATGTTAGCTTCCCTAGTGGTATGCAAATTAAGGCTCTTTTATAGCTGGAAGATAATAGGTTTTGTAACACCCCAAATTCCGTAGCATAAATCGTGCTGTTGACACGTGGTTTTATAAAAATTCATCAGAGTTTTGAGGTGCTACAACTTTGCGTTTTGCGGAAAACGGAGAGCATGTGCGAAAATTTAAACAACATGTATAACAACGAGTTTAACAATGAGTAATCGATATGAAAATACTCAAACATATGATGATGCCTGACGTATACTGATATATTAGAAATTTCCCGAAGGAATGTTCATGTGATACAGTAATACAAAACTTATAATTATAGTTCTTCTGTGTAACTATACCCTGTTCATCCGAGCCTTGAGTAGACTTGGGGCATTGAACCTAACTTAGTTAAATCATTCCATTTGGCCAGGCTGGGTAGGTCTAGTGGAAGTCTCACCGTGCCAGGGTGACTGATTGACTGAATCACATAGACGACCCTTCTAGTTTAAGCACCAAATGATATGAAGTAACTTTATTAGATTCATGCCATAAGGTAGGTTCTGTTGACTTTCTTCCCGCATTTCCTTTGATCGGTGCCTTCTCATGGCTCCGTCTACTGGCGTATATCTATAGCTTTGTCCCCGGGTGCCTCCTCCGGTTCATTACCCGAATCCTGTCTAATCATGCAGACTGAGGTCCAATGCCCATCGAACCTCAGGTAACGGTTAACCTCATGCTTATGTAGACAATATATGTATGACAGGTATTCATGACATTTTCACAAAAACTACTACAATGACCTACAACGAGATACATAAATATGTATATACGGCAATAACAATACACAGCCCCTGCAGTATGTTTGTTATCCCAGTCTGCACATTCAAATCCAGTGCCACGATGGCCTATCGTGTCCTCAGCGCTAGGAAAACTCTCAACGGTGTTAACAATACCATAACCCGTGTACTCATGACTCCACCAATTTCAAATGAGACAGAGTCTCAGTACAGGAACACAGCAAGCATATATAAGCATATCATAATCATCAGAGTTAGTGTTACTGTACGTCGCGAACGTACCTTCGCTGACGGTTCTTTTGGTACTTTCGGCGGAAAACGAAAATTCCGACGAAAAACAGCGATACGTCTGACAGCGGGATGACGGCGGTACGACAACGGTCCGAATAACTCATATATCCTATAATGACAATGTTTATCAATTTTTAGAAGCATTCCGGGCATTTTAGGTACAAATTACCATTTTTCCCCTAGTTAGACTAATCGGCGGAATTTCGCTAGAGCTTCGCTGTTTCTGCTCTATTTCTCCGGAATTTCGACATACCTCTTTTCCCCACATATTTTCGAAATAAGTACCATATTTACCCCTAAATATGATATTCAAACTATCTGGGAAATTTAAAGCTAATTCTAGCATTTCTACTATATCTACCGAAAGAACTACCGAAACTTAAGACTAGGGACCGAAAAACTTACCCCGGCTTGGCTAGAACTTCTGAGATCTCCTCCTTCTCTCTAAGGCACGGTTTTGAGGGGTGAAGAATGAAGAGGAAGAGGCTTCTATTTATAGAAGAAAAGAGGGACAAGGTTGGAATTTCACAAAAGTTCTTCAGATCGGATTTCGACCGTCGGATCGCACTTGGACACGTGGCTTCATCCTTGCCATACACCTATGTGCCGACATCATCCTTCTAGAAGAAGATGATGTCATGCATGACGTCACATGTGCTGACTTACCGATAAAGTTCCTTGATCGGTGTCCGAATCGCGTAATCTTGTCGAAACTCAAAATTCCTACAACGTTGTTTTGAAGTTCTAATCTTTCTCATTAACAATACCTGGGTTGACTAAATTTTTAATCCATTGAGGGTATTTCATTGCTTTGGCTGAACATTTCGGGCCGACGCGGTCGATTTGCGGAAATAACTTCCGACAGCCGTGTTTTCTGGACAATAATTCACGGGTTCGAAATATGTCCTGTCGTAAGAAACCTTATTCCTAGTTTGTCACAACACTCAAGTTTACCACGGGTTCACTTTTTACTATCTTCCTATTCTCATAAATATCCGGTCTCTTATTTGCTCTATTGGTTTTAACCACCGGAGATAGCCCACTCCGAGGTAGAATTTCATTTGGTTTATAAAAAGTCAGGATGTCTTAGACTAAATCCCTATGTTTTGGTGTAAGATTTAATTTCTATCCATTCTCAAATGTCCCGTTGGCTCTTTACCATATATATTATTATTATATTCCAAATATCCAAATATTTTATTATTTTTTTATTATTTGTTTATTTCAAATTTCTCACTCTTTAATTAATTATTTACTAATTAATTTACTTATATCTTAATCTAAACAATTAGCCAATAATTACCTAATTAGTCATTTACTAATTGTTGATAATTTCCTTAATTAGGATAAATTATTTTCTTACAACTATTGAACTGACATTGGTATTTTATATCCTATATAAAATATTAAAAATAAAGAGTCATAAAGTGCTTTTTAATAATATTTTATTTATGCTCAATATTTCTCCAGGGAAATAATCCCAAAAATTTCTAAAATTCAAGATAACATACTTCCCAAGTTTTTATCAAGTATTTGTTATCATATGGTATTTACCATAATATTTTTAGGTCATTTATCGCTTTATAAAATACACTTCTCGTGGATCTTAACTCTTTCTCTTTTCAAATTTTCACAAGTAATTACCTTATAACATAAGATTCTTCAAACTTATTATGTGAGATCCCATATTCACCTATCTTCAATAGGTATTATTTACTAATCTGTGATACTTATTATAAGCGTGATTTTTAGGGTATTACAGGTTTGATCCTACTTATAACCTCATGTCATTAATGACTAATTGTTTGTCTTTTTAATTAAAAAAATTAATTACTTATATTGATTATTTTGATGCTTTTTAAATTAAAGGGGCAAATGTTACTGATATGGGATTACACATAGGATCGAAACTGGACCAAAAGATTAGTAATCTCCTTTTTTTAAAATTAAAAAAAAAAAAAACCTCCCTCCAGGCCTTAATATACATAAGACCAGTTAACTTTTTAGAGAGATTAAATGAGTTAAATAAGTTAGTTAATCATATAATATGTCGTGAATCATTTAATTATATATTAGTTTATAAGTTAGACAAATTAGTTTGGTATAAAAAAATGAATATGAATATTTTAAAGTAATTTATTTAGTTTCCTTAATATTTCGAAAAAAAGTTAACTGAGTTTTATATCAAGAACCAGATATTCCTCCTGATCCACAATATAAGTCACCTTAATTAATTCATCATAATCAAGAAATGATAGTTAACTCATTAAATTCATCTTAAATTGAAAGAAAATTTCAACTTTATCTATATTAAACAGGGTATTAAAGGACATAGAGAAATATAAGGAATCATATTTAAATATTAATTACAGAGATAAAATTAATAAATAAGAATTAATTATTTTTTAAGTCATTTATATTATAAATGTAGTGATTCTTCTAAAAACAATTACAATTTATATTATGGAATAGTACCTTCAGCGATACTGAAAAACAAAAAAGATGAATGTGCACATGAGATGTGTCATGCTGACGTCATGACACGTGCGTTTGCATGTGCTAGAGTCGTTTCTTTTATTAAAATTCAAAATAAAATATTTCGTCCATATAAAACTTTGATTTCTTTCGACTCTGTCCTGTTTCATTAAAAATTTAGGCAAGATGATGTTTTATGATTTAAATTCGTTTTTCTGATTAAAAAACTTTATCGTTTACCACACCAACGAATTACTACCACTAATTATAAATATATTACAAATTTTGTTTGTAGGATATTTACTTTAAGAATTAGATGTAGTATTAGCGTGGAATTTAGGGTTGGAAATAGATCAGACTAGACTAAGCTTTATCTAAATAGGTTTTAGCCTGCAATAAAGATTTAAAGCTAGGTTTGGGCTTGAGCCTATATGTAGGCTCTTTTAGGGGTTGGGTTTCTCTCATAATCTCTTTCTCATTATCCCTCATTATCTCTAAATTATATCCATCCAATCAATCACAATACCACTTTAACCTTTCTCTCATCTCCCCAATCAATGGCCCAAATGGGCTAATGAGGGAAAATGAGAAAAAGGATGAGGGGAGAATCCTCTTCCCTCTTTTTTAGGCTTGAGTCTAGACATTCAAAATGCCTAACAAAGCCTAAAACCTGTTTAAAGGCTTACTTAAAATGCAGGCTTTAAATAGTCTTTAAAGTCTGTGCCTCCAAATTTATATATAATCAATGGAGCCTATTTACAATTCTACATTGGGCCTATTTGGAGAGAGCTTTAAGTAGCTTAAAGCCAGAAAAAAGTAGCAATAGAAAAAAGAAAAAGAAAAAACAGAAGTGTTTGGATTGAGCTTTAAGTTCGATGGACTTTTTTTTTAAAAAAAAACTCATAAACGTCAGTTAAGGAAAAATCTTCATGGGATAGCTTTTTTCCAAAAAGCTCTAAGCTTTTTGACATGAGCCCCGCCACTTCTATCACCATCAATCCAAACACAAATCATATTTACAACTTGACTTTTTTCCTACCGCGCTTCTAAAAAAATCAGATAGAAAATAAGTCATCGCTCTCATCGCTAATCCAAACAAGTTCCATTATGTCTTGAAAGCTTAACATCTGTTCTCATCATAACATAAGGGCCTAGTGAGGGGGAAAAGAATGCCTAGTGACAATAATTATCTGAGCAAGCGTAAATAATAAAAACTATTTGTCGGTTGACTCGTGAAATAGTTTCTTAAATCGACCAAGTATAACAAACCACAAGTAAAATTGGGTTCTACCTTTTACTTTTCCCATGTAAACTAAGATTATAATATTTCAATAGGCATTAAAATAAACTCATAACAATTATTATGATTTAGTCAACGACCAAATCAAGGGAAAGGAGTAAGTTAACATTGTTATCTCGATCAATTAAAGATAAAAGAAATAGGGATGAATGATTGATGTGAATATAAGGTTTGAGTGTATGTGAACGACGATAGAATATGAAACTTAGGATTAAAGTTAAATTTATAAATAATTTATAAAATTATTAAGATGATATTATATGTATTCATATAATAGCATAAATTAAAAGATTAAATAGGTAAGAACTACAGTACAAAGCAGCTTATGAAAATAAGTCTGACTTTTTATTTAAATCTAAATAGCCTTAAGTATTCATTATTTACTAAATATGTTAGACTAGATTTTATTGGTTAGACCGTAGGTCTAGGCATGACCAATTTCTATCGCTAGTGGAATTGGAGCAAGACAGTTTCCTTTACATTTTACATTAGTTGCAGGGATTTGGATGACATATTAATATATTATAGTTGTAGGTCTCGTTTCGATTGATGGGAAAGGAGGCCAGACAAAGATTTTAATGTATGCTCGAAAGAGGAGAAGAAGGAAAATATTTTTTATGGACAATTTGTCAAACTTTATATTTAGTAAAGAATAATCATAAATGACATTTAATTAATTTATAAAATTATAATTATAAAAACTAAATATCTACAATTATAAGACAAAATTAATAACTAATATATATCCAATATATATATATATATATATATCTAAAACTATATTTTATAATTTTGCAAAATCTGAGGCATGAAATTAAATTCAAACCATTGGGAAGATAATTTCTAACAAAAGTAGGTTATAACAAACTTTAAATCAGTCTAATAGTATGTTTGCAAAAAAGAAATCAGTCCTTTTATTTGCCATAAAAAAAAAAAATCAGTCCAATAGTATAATTTTAATTCCTATAGTTTGAGTCTAACAAAACTTAGTGCTTGAATTTTGATTCACTCAAACACTAATCACTAAATTTAAAAAATTGAATTTACTCCTTGATAATTTTATTGTCTAAATTGTAGGGATAAACATTTAAATCATAAAATCTGTAAAGACTAAAGTTATATTTTGACATTCATGAATGAAAGTTTGAAAATAGTTCACTTTTTTTTGGAGAGATTAAGGAATCTAAATAAATTACTTAATCATATCATATATTGTATATAATTAAATTATATATATCATTTTATAAGTCAAACAAGTTAATTTGAATAATAACAATTCTTCTAAAAAAAGTCAATTGTATGTTATGTTTAAGATCGGAGGTAGTGGTTTATAGGGATTTGAGTTGCATGGGGTTAAAATTCATGGACTAAATATTAACTAGGTTAAATATCTAAGAACTAAGTGGTACAAAGTTAAACTTTAATTAAATTATAGCTGATTTAAAATTATAGGAACTAAATAAATAATTTTCCCTCAGAAAAAAACTGCGCTGCTCCTATAAATCCTCACAGCCCAACCCATCAAACTTTTCTTTATGAAAAATAAAAATTCCCTGGGCTGAGAAAAAAAAGCTACCAATACCCCATCTCAGCCTCGTCGACGAGAAGCTTACACCAAGGGCTTTTTTTTTCACCAAAGACTACTCTTAGTAGTGCCAGATAAGATTCATTTCTCCCCTTGGTCCCGGGTTGATCCCCCTTCCCTATCGCCTTGTATAAAAAAAAAAGGGTTTTTTTTCCAATTTACCCCTTATAAAATAACTATTTAACAAAATACTCGTGTTTTGCAAACTATTTAACGATTTTTGCTTGTTTGCCTTTTAATCGACTAAACACCTCATTTAGTCGACTAAAACGCGGGCCAATTTTTTGAACACATCCTAAACCATGATTTAGTCGACTAAAACGTGGGAACAATTTTTTGAATATCCCCGCTATTTAGTCGACTAAACCTTGTAGTTTAGTCGACTAAATCGCCACGGGCAAATTTTTTTAAAATTTTCCCGTGATTTAGTCGACTAAAATACAAGGTTTAGTCGACTAAATCGCGACAGAGGGTTTTTTAAAAACCTCAATCGCGGCATTTGGAACTTTAATCGACTAAGCACCCTCTCCAAACCTCTCCCCCTCTATTTTTTCACCAAATCGACGCAAATGACACTAGAATGAAACTTCATTCTACCACAACTAATTTACTAACCATTAATAACTCTTCTAAAATTCTATATAAAATTATAATTTATAATTTCGTAAAATTAAAAGTATACAATTTTTAATAATAAACTTGAAATGCTTGAAGTTTCGGTAAATTATGACGGATTTTTGAAAAATTAGGGAGACTATTAATTCTCTTTCTATTTATTGTTTATTAATAATACCCTTTTCTATTTGTTAGTAATTAATAATACCCCTTTTTTTTTTTTTTATTAATTACTAACTCCCTTTTTAATTTATTCCCTCTTTTTTTAATAATAATAATTATCTGTTTTATTATTATTTATTTATTCTATTTTATTATTATTTATTTTTTCCTAATAACAATAACAATTATTATTATCATTATTGTTATTATTTATTATTATTTTTCTACAAGTATTTAAATTCTCAGAGCTTATTTCAATACTTTAAATTAGGAGTTTAAATAAATATTAACAACATAAAAATATCTTTTATATCATATATCTATATTTTTAAATAATACTAAAAATGAAATAATATAAGAATGAGCTAGATTAGATCCTATTATATAGGAGGAAGTTGGGTCAGATTTTATCTTTTTGATTTCATGATATTAGATCAATAAAATAACCTCCTAAATATAAACAGATCCCTATTTCACGTGCAAGTGATATATATATATATATATATATATATATATATATATATATATATATATATATATTTTATTTTTATTTTCAACCATGAAGTTTTTTCCATTCACCTTTTACGCTTTTTTATCTCGGTCAACTATTTCAACAAGCTTCCTATATGTGTGCTTTTCATTTTGTGTATATATGTAAATATGTATCTACTTATATATATATATATATATATATATTATAATAAGCAACATTTAAGTATATAGATGTCATAATAAAGAACATTTAAACTTCATTCCACCAACGGATTCAAGCGGGATTTGGTGAAAAAAATAGAGGGGGAGAGGTTTGGGAGGGTACTTAGTCGATTAGGGGTCCAATCGCGATTGGATTTTTAAAAAACCCAAAAAATTTACCCTATGGCAATTTAGTCGACTAAACTAGGGTTTAATGATTAAATCATAAGCGATATTCAAAAAATTGGCGCGCGTTTTTTTAGTGTTAAATGAGGTGTTTAGTCATTAAAAAAGGGTAAATTGTTAAATAGTTTAAAAACAGACATTTTATTAAATAGTTATTTTATAAAGAGCAAATTGAAAAAAAAGCTTTACACCAAGTCTCGGCCCGAAAATGACAAAGTCCGGAAATTATTGGATCTGTTGCGGTTTTTTCCGGATCAACCCGAAATGCTCAGATTCAATTTCATCATTGGACAGCGCGGAGGCTCGGAAGTTGGAATCCGATAATCCCGTCCAGAAGAAAGCAAAGCAGCTTCGAGTCTTCAACCCTGCTCGCAAATCCTTCCAAAACCCTTAAATACTCTCTTCCTCCATTCGAGTTTTATGTTTCCTAACGTTCTGAGACTCCAATGGCATGAATGAAGAACACATGGACTCGGTTCAAATCCTTCCGCAACCATCTGACCTCTCGCCCTCTGCATCTGCTTTTCTTAATGCCAAATTTCACACCAAAGATAGTGTTGCCGAAGCTTCGAGTTTGGTTTTGGAGCTGACAACTCAGTGCTATGATCTAGATCAAGCTTTGGTCGTATTGAATCGGAGACTCGGAGCGGATCTTGTTGCTTATTCTTCCTTCTCCGGCCAAATCCGCGATCTCTTCAGCGATGTCGATGCCAAATTGACCGCTTTTACGTCCACTTGCTCCTCCAGTATTATATCAGGTATTGCTTCTCATCTGCATCCATTCGTCTTTGTATTCTTCGATCTTTTATTGCTAGAGAATGAGGTTTTTTATTTTTTTGACGTTGAATGAAGATGAACCCAGTGGAGAGAAGAATTTCAGAGAGGAACTTCCGGCCTTGGCGAAGGAAGTGGCACGCTTGGAGGCTGTTCGTGCCTATGCAGGTGAATTCTTCAACTAAGCTAATGGATGAATAGTGTGGCAAGTTGTATTTTGTTTTTCATTTGAAAATTAAACATGGGGGTGTGTTGAAATTACGCATCTTAATATGTGTGCGTGAGATAGATGGATGTGAATGAAATTAGCCGAAGAACAACTTAAGTGATACCTTAGTGCTAAGTCCACGAAGAATTGGTAGCCCGAAAACTTATGAGCTCACTTCATAGTTATTGATATTATATATTCTGATCAATATAGCTTCATTTAAATATTGAAATACCTATCAACATGCCTGATAATGTAAGAATAATCGGTATATTCATTTGAAATAATAGATATATTGCTACCATTCTGTGCTGGGCACTTTGTAAGTATAGTTTTTGCATTTTCGTAATCCATGTTAGCGTTTTATCTTTATTTTAGTTCATTTTCGCTCATCAATATTTTCAGCGCCAAACCTCCTATATGGGGAACCATGCCCGTATGCAGTTATGCATTATGATACCATTGATGGCGTGGTTTAAAGATTAATTACGACAATCATTGTGCTTTTTTTTTTTTTTCATGGTCATATAGACCTTTTGTGGCACAAAAAATTCTGAAAATGTATGAGTTCACATTGGAGTAAATTGGTGGAAATTGAAATTTAGTGATCCATCCGAGCATCATCAACCTTAATAGACAGTTTGAACTTTGAAGTATTCTGAGCTGAAGAACTGTGGCTCCAATAATTACATTCTTCTCCAAGGTCAAAGGTGTGGAGAACCAGGGTTCTATAATTACCCTTTCATTTTGTCAAAGAAGAAGAAGAATAAGTTTTATGAGATACTTGCTGGTATTGGGAGAATAAAATATTTTATCCAGCCTCTCCATGAAGGTTGAAATCCATCCCTCGATATTTTCCAAATAAAAGATACTCCCTCCGGTCCTAATTATAGAACAAAGTTGGTAGTGCAAATTGCATTACAAACTTTGTTCTATATTTATGACTAGAGTTAGTAATATATATGATACCTGTGTTGGTTTGGGAAAAATAAAATAATTAATTGAGGTCTTGATAAAGGGTGTAAGAATTGAATATAAGTTGAGTTCGTATAAACTCTGCGTCATCACTCAATTCTATAGTTAGTTTTTTCTAACCATTAGAAGACATTCACTTCTGCTGTAATGCTTTTCCAATAATGTGATTGCATATTGCATGATGAGCTCTCTGGGCTCCTTTTAAGTATCCTTTCTCCCTTTCTGGATTGGCTGTGTTCTAATAAATAATTGCCATGCCTTACCTTGATATGTGCTCACTGTTTATGTTTTTTTTTTTTTGGTATCCGATTTCATGAATGTTACTGTTTTCTTAAACTGCTTACTATGCCTTTCAGAGACGGCACTAAAACTAGACTCATTGGTTGGTGATATTGAAGATGCTGTATCATATACTATGAACAAAAACTTAAAGAAGCATTCTTCTTCCCAGAATTTAGAAGTGAGCTCTCCTTATTAATCTAGATATTATGATTCATACCGTCACTATATTCCTTAATATATGCTCAACTATTGCAGGAAATGCGCCGGCTTGCTATTAATACTCTTAAAACAACAGAAGAAGTTTTAACTACAATTACAAGGACACACCCTCAGTGGAAGCATCTGGTATCAGCAGTTGATCATAGAGTAGATCGAAGTCTAGCCATTTTAAGGCCCCAGGCAATAGCTGATTATCGGGCCCTGCTTGCTTCACTTGGATGGCCCCCACCTCTTTCTTCTTTGACATCAGATTCAAGGAGTGTAAATGAAGTTTCAAATCCTCTATTGAGTATGCAGGCAGATCTCAAACTCAAGTACTCGGAGAATTTTTTTGCCCTATGCAGCCTACAGGAGTTGCAAAGACAAAGAAAAGCCAGGCAACTTGAGGGCCATGACCTCAAAGTTGCTCAGCACCAACCGCTCTGGGCAATTGAAGAGCTTGCGAATCCCATTTCATTGGCATCCCAACAGCATTTCTCTAAATGGGTTAATAAGCCAGAGTTTATATTCACTCTTGCATATAAAATCTCAAGGGATTATGTTGGCTCTATGGATGAATTATTGCAGCCATTGGTTGACGAAGCAAAGCTTGTAGGGTATAGTTGTAGAGAAGAATGGATCTCTGCAATGGTAACCTCCTTATCAACGTACCTGGCAAAAGAAATATTCCCTGTTTACATTAGCCAACTAGAGGAGGAAACTGCTACAAGTTCTCCATCATCTGCTCGGATTTCATGGTTGCATCTTATTGACTTGATGATATCTTTTGATAAAAGGATTAAGGCTCTGGTTGAGCACTCTGGGATCTTACTGTCCTTTGAAGAGGATGGGATCTTGCGGAAAATTTCTTCTTTCTCTGTTTTTTGTGATCGACCAGACTGGCTTGATCTTTGGGCAGAAATAGAGCTCAATGATGCCATAGGTAAGTTAAAATCTGTCACAGATGAAGAGAAAAACTGGAGGAAGCAAATTGAAGGAGTTGTTTTGTCATCATGTATGGATGATTACAAGTCTCCTCTAGTTTCCAATGCCTTTCTTCGACATCTAGCATCTCTAATCGATCGATGTAGATCATTGCCTACTGGTACTCTGAGGTCAAGGTTTCTCAAATTAGCGGCTGTTCCTATTGTAAGAATATTTTTTGATTGCTTACTTAACCGCTGCCAGGAGGCTGAAGGACTGACTGCCTTAACTGATGATGATGCCTTAATCAAAGTTGCAATTTCCATCAATGCTGCTCACTACTTAGAGTCTGTTTTGAGGGAATGGTCTGAGGATGTCTTTTTCCTTGAAATGGGGATGGATCAGGATGATAAAGTTGAATTGTCAATTAACTCTGATAGAGATAAAGGAAGACTGTCAGAGAGTCCACAGATATCTATCTTTGACGAGGACATAAAGAAGTTGGAGGAGTTTAGAGAGGAGTGGGTTGAAAAGATATGTGTAGTTATTTTGAGAGGATTTGATGCTCGTTTGCGAGATTATGTGAGGAACAGAAGGCAATGGCAAGACAGTGAAGATGGCTGGACTATATCTAAGACTCTAATTGAGGCTCTGGATTATCTGCAAGGTAAAATGTCAGTAGTAGAAAAAGGTTTGAACGGTAGAGATTTTGTTGGGGTCTGGAGAAGTTTGGCAGCAGGAATAGATCGATTAATTTTTACTGGTATCCTTCTGAGCAATGTCAAATTTCACAGTGGTGGGGTAGAAAGGTTTGGCAATGATTTGGGTGTTTTATTTGGCGTGTTTGGGGCATGGTGTTTGAGGCCAGAACGCTTCTTTCCAAAAGCCAGTGAAGGCCTCAAGTTATTGAAGATGGAAGAAAACAAAATGCAAGAATGTTTGGCTGGTGGTAAAAATTGGTTGAGGGAGAATGGGATCAGGCACTTAAGTGTGACTGAGGCTGAAAAGATCGTGAAGAGCAGAGTGTTCACGAGTTGAAGCTTGTGGGAAAAAGCTCTTTGCATTTTATTTCATTTTCAGTGCATGCACAGCACGGCAGGGTTGGATAAGTACACTGATGATGCATGAAGATTTAGATGGAGCTGTGGACATGCTGAACTAACACAAATTAATGTTGCAAAAAAAAAGTATTTTTGGGAATTTGCAATAAACTTAATTTCCTAGAATATTTCTTAGCCATTACATTATTCATATGAGGTTAGATCGAAGTGTATTATTGTACAATGTTTGGATGTTAATAACACTGTAAATGTACAATGAGGAAATCCATTTTGTTTTCTCTTTTAGCCTGGAGGAACTTGTGGCCACAAGCATCATAATATCAAGGTAATATGTAAATTATGTGAACCAATGGCCTCTGTTTGCAGAGAACAACGATACTGAGCAACGGAGACCAAGTCCATGAATGGGCGGATACAAACAAGCTAACTTCCATTCTCTGAAAGTATAGATCCAAACTGAACCAAACCCAACTGAAATAATAGATCCAAATTGACTTCTATTAAGGTTCACAATTCAATAGCCCAATAATCTCACATGGACTTTGAGACCACACCGGATATAATCATTGATGAGTATGGCTGACAAATATATAAACATTGTAAATGGAGAATAAACATGTGAGTGGAAAAGAATACTTATTTAATAAGGAATAAGGAACCATGAAGGGGATTGGATAGTAGGTTTTTCTCACTCATTGGGATGTGGTAGCACATTCGAAGCAGAGGAATGAGCCATTTTGAAGGGACTCAGTTTGGATTGGGACTTGGGATTCAAGAAAGTGAACTGATGCAAAAGAGCTCATAGAAATGTTAAAGGAAGAGACTACAATTTTAAGAGGAAGTTTGGTTTTCTAGAAAATCAAAAGGCTTATGAGGATGGATTGGACCCTAACCTTTCACCACATTTCTAGAGAAAGGAACAAGGTGGAGGATGGTCTTGCGAAGAAAGGGATATCTTCTTCGGAATTTCTAGATATGTGTCCTCCGTTTTTAAGGGCTCCCCCTTTGTTATTTCATTTTAGCTTTCAGTTTGTTTTTCTGCAGTAACCAAAAAAAAGAAAGAAGAGAGAGCTTATTTTAACATGATTTTAGACTAGTTCACGCTGAATTAGACTAATTAGAGACCGAATGAAATGAAACCAATCTTGTAGCTAAACCGACAAGGTCTAGAACTTTTGGTGAACCCATAAATTGGGTGCAAATAGGTTTTACGCGGAAAATTAAATGAAGCCGTACCTTTAAACATCCCCAACAAGATTCTTTGTCTCTGCTTTTGTCTCCTCCCGGTGCTGACTAACTGACCTTATTAGGAGATGAAACAAAATGCAGGTTGCTATTAAATTTGAGAGACATTTCTGTCGGTTACATGTTTGTTGATTGAAACAACCACCATACCGTTTCTTTAGAAATTGATGTGGAATTGGACTTGGTTGATTGTTTGTAGGGTAAGGCACCAGAAAATTAAAAAGCCTATAGTACTCTCTGTGGCCACCGACTTCTCTGAAATAATGGGTACTGGTTCTAAAAATTTTATTGCAACCACTTATAATTCTCACCCCTAAGCCCTGAAAAGAGAAAAAGAAATACTAAAGTATTATTCACATTGTGGAAGAATTTGATTCCACACTCTTTTGGGGCAAATCATGTATAAATTCAAAGATGGGTATTTGACTGTGTGAATTCCATAAACGGTAAGATCTGTCAATTGTCATCCAACAATGATTAATTAAACAATATTCAGTTGAGGGAGTTTTCTTCTCCGGGTGGTGCTTTTGTGGTCACACCACTCTGTACTGTCACTGTATAAATGGAAGTTGCTTTGTGGTCTCAAATTGTTTAATGTTTACACTGAGATGTCGCGTCCTAAATCATGCATGTAAGTGAACAAGGAAACTGATGTAACGGATTGCTTTAAGGTCTTTACGAAACCTAGAAATAGAGACCCTAGAGATGGAGAAGTACTGGATGGTAAGTCTGGATTGGAGGAGTAATATAGACTGTCGTGTTGAATATATATTGTATATTGCATGATGTTGAGAGCCTACGGTATATAACTGCCGACCTAGGCAGGCTAGGCAGTGGAAATTTAGGATACCTAGCTTGGAGAAGAGTGAAAGAATCGGTGAGTAAAAAGATATATTCCCATGGCCTTAATCTGATAATATGAAAGTCATGTTGATTAATTTTGTCTATTACATGACTTTCATGTGAAATTTTATGAGGTTGAAAACAAAAATTTTGTTTAATCGTTGCGGAAACTTGTAAGTCTTTACAACAGTACTCATGAATTATTAACTTTGACTCATTACGCAATTAGTTATTAATCATTAATCCGTAACTCTTTATGGTAGTATTCGTAACAATTTATGATATTCATGAATTTTTGGATTATTCATTAACATAATTATCGGGGATTAGGATAACTTGATAAAACGACTATTGGAGATTATGATTACCTAAGATCACTCGAAGACTTCAATGTTATTGATGTCCTCTAACGTTGATTCACACGGCTATCTCCCGATTACAACGAGAACTCTTTCTCTTGAAACCTCTTATTCCTTAGATGCTTGCTAGGCGAAGGCAAGGTTGAGGTCTGGTTTCTTTGGGTTTTTCTCTTTTCAAGAAGATAATGGTTTCTTGGAATTAGGTTAAAGATAGAAGGAGCAAAATTGGAACTTACATTTTGAATTGGCGGCACACACCAATCAAATTGGCTTCTTGTTTTTCTCTCTTGAAAAACGTGCAAGAAAAGGGGCACCCAAAAATCAGCATTTTATAAGAGTTTAACCCTAATTTAACTGATTACAAGAAAGACTCAATCCAAACTTGAATTGAAAAATCTAAATCATAATGAATTAAATTCATATTTTGATTGATTGAATCAATTATTTAAGATGATGGATCACATTTATTTCTTGATTGATTGAGTCAACCATTTAAGATGATGGATCACATTTATATCTTAATTGATAAATTGAATAATAATTTAAGATGATGGATCACATTCATCTCTTAAACTAAAATTCAAAATATTTTTTAATTCAATATTCATTTATTATTTTTCCTATCTTTATCCAATCATTATTGAATCTTTATATTATATATGATAATTCAGAATTATCTTTCATAATCTAACCTTTTGAATTAAAATTTAAATTTAAATTTCAAACTTAAATTCTAAATTCAACTTGGCCTAAGACCCGCTGGGTCTTCAAACACATTTGGATCTTTTTGTGGAGAAACTGATTTTCTATTGGGGATCATATATGTGATGTCATTTTCCTCCTAATTGGGCTTGGAGTCCTACTCAACCCAATTACACATTTACTCTTGATAAAGCCAATAACAATTATTGGCCCAAATTTGATAATTTTAAGTAATCGGAAATAACCTTTGTGTTTGACCTGTTAGGCCCAATTAGTCATTGACATAAATAAACTTGGACTAATTAAAACTCCTTTAACAGACCCAATTTATTTAATGACCTCATAAGACACTAGCAATGCTCTGCGGCCCCATAACTAATTGAGTTGATCAAGTAATCAACCTTTCATATTTGGATACCGTGCTTGCATCATCCTTCACATTTAGTCAAGAGCAAAGATAGAGTATCATCTCTCTTGATTGACTAAATGTAGCTAATTCACAGAACTAAGAATCTTCTTATATTAACTCTATCACAGATCTTGACTCTTAATGATCACTTGCTATGCACAAACTCCCAAGTTAATTAGGAGCTATCCAAGCTCTACCGGTCTTGTGAATGACTAATCTCTTGTAGAGGATTGTGAGTCCTCTCAGCATGTCCATCCATAATCATATATTCGAATTACACCCAAGAGTACATTGTTCTCCCCATTTTCAGGCGAATAGAGTTGTACAGTCAAAGTATAACCCTAGGACATAGTGTTTGATGACATTCTTAAGTCCGGAACGATCTGCACTACCAAACCCTGATGAGAGACTTTACATATCCAATGATACTCTTTACAATGAACCTTTGTGGAGTCTCTCGGCGGGTCAGTTCGATGCTATCTGTTCTCCAACAAATCTACCCACGACATCAGCTAAGGCATCAACATGCCTGTATTCCATGAGGTCCATACCTTGTATCTTATACATGTAGATGATGTCGTACTATTCTTATTCTTGGTGATTCAAGACTAGGAACAAGTTTTAGGCAATAGATATCCAGTGTTCTCGAGTCCTCATGATCATTATCTCTATCATTGATCCTCAAGATTAACACGTTCTATTCCTAGGGATTTTATCTTCAAACACATATTTACCTTAAAATAAAGGCAAGACATAAATATGATAAAGATAAAATGTGCTTATTTATTAATAATGAAATACTACAACGTAGAAATGGTGTTGATCTGTCCTTACAGAGTGTCTCTAAGGCACCTAAATACTAACAAGTCATTCATGTGTTACATAGAGATTCACAGAGGAAAAGGATTCTCTACTCTCTCTTTTTTTCTCATTTTCCTTTATCAACCCATCTGGGCCGTTGATTGGGAAGATAAGAGAAAGGTCAAAGTAGTATTGTGATTGATTGGACGAATATGATTTAGAGATGATGAGGGATAATGAGAAAATGATTATGAGAGAAACCCATCCCGATTGGCAGGTGACTCTATCTTATACATGTAGAGAGAACCTTATGATGGTGGATCAAATAACTAAGTTGGCTTACATATTGGATAGTAATTGATGCATCCTTGATCAACCACTATCTTTCTTATAAGATGTGGAACTTGATGAAGGAACGCAATTGTTTTCTTGATGTACTGTTGTATAGTTGGTGAAGTAATTATATCTATTACTTTATCTTTTTAAAAGAAAAAGTTGTTCCTGGGAGAGACTATGAGTTGGATTTCACTTGTAACCTCAAGTAGTTAGTATGTGTCTCTTTAAATATAAAAAAGGAAAAAGTTATGGGATATCAACCGAGCATGATTACAATGTTGGGATAGAAATATTAGAGTTTCTCTTATTCAATGGAAGCCATATATAATAGTTTCAAGGTTTAATAATCATATATGTATATTTAGTACATATATAGCATAAGATATAAGAGAGCTTCTTGTTATGCGGATCTAGTTTCTATGGATATACAAATAATTTATCAAGATGTGTTCAGAAAATCAAACATTGTTCTGACTTGCTTCATCATATAGATACATATGTAGATGAGGATTCTAATGGATACGCCATTGGAACGTGTTTGACCTAATTTTGGTTAGTTAGGATCTTATGTACAATATCACCAACAACAAAAGGAGTTTATAGCAAAACATGATAAGGAGCAAGGGATATAATTTTATTAATGGCTTCTCAGATGTGTATACTGAGAAAATGTTGAAAAAAGAGTGAGAAAAATTCAATGAACAAGCGATATAATAAATGGAATGCTGAAGAAAATTAAGTCCCTTCCTCATGGTGATCCCTGCCTCTTTTATCTCTTATGTTTCATTTGTTCGTTCATATCCTTCTAGATCGTGGGGATGTGGCTGCTATCATATTCATGGGTGCCTAGAGCCTCTCTTACTTTGGTGGTTTGATCGGGCATCTCATGCGAGGCTATGGGCCTGGTTAGGACTCGTGGCTTCATTAGGCCCCATTTTCCTTATTGAGCTTGCTTCATATGTTAGCCCAAAGGTTGGTTTTTAGGGCATACACTAAGTCCCCTACTTCTCAAGCCCATTGTGCTATTGGCTTGGGAAGTAAGTTTGATCTCGTCCATCAAAATTTACCGCATGATCCAACAACCAAGAATGAATCTTTTTGATTCGTTCGTCCCTTCCTAAGGTGACTCTCCCTCTCTTCTGTCAGTTACTCAATTGCTATTATGCGGTTTCTCCCATATTCTTATGTCATTAAGTCTCTCTCGACGCCTTTTTTCCCTCATTTGCATTGGTTTGTGTAGAAGTTAGATGATGTGGGCTTGAGAGCTTCTTCATTTTGTCTTCTCTTCTAGGCTGATTCTCCAAGGTACTTCTTTTGCCTTTCTTGCTCTATTTTTCTTTGCCCTTTAAGGTTTTTAGTCGCGATCTGTTGTTCCTCAATTTCTTTTTGAGTAAATACCCTTTTGAGTCCTCGACAAAAAACATAGACCCCATTTTTGTCCCTAGGGACTAAAATATGGTTTTTTTATGGACTAAAAATGGCTTTTTAGAAATTTACGAGGGACTAAAATGTTCACAAATCGACCCTTATTCGTCATTTTCAGGGACTAAAAGGGCATTTCTTTATGTGAGGGACCAAAATGGGGTCCGTGTTTTTTTTTCCAGGGACCCAAAAAGGTATTTACTCTTTCTTTTTCTATTACGCTGGTAAAGTTATTATTATTATTTTTTAAGTTTTCTTCTTCCTCCATGTAAATTTTTGAGCTTGCCAAGTGTTTTTCTCTGTCATTTTCTAGTTTGCATCATTCCTTGTTTCTCACATTAGGTAGCTTTGTGGACTTCAAGTGTTTGCTTGCTTTGCTTCGTGTAGGTTATGTCTGAACAAGGTAGCTCTTCAGTTAGTATTCCTGGCCCTAGCGAGGGAGATTCCAAAGTTGAGGTTATGTCTAGTGGAGGGTCGAACATAGGTAGCGAGGGGCGTTAGAATATGACTGTGGTTTTCGAGATCACTGGTGTGTTAGAGGGGTCTGTGATATCTACGATGGATTGTAGGGCTCTACGCAATATCCGCCAGTCTGATGGTATTCCCAATGATATTCATATGAGAATTCCTATACCAAATGAAGGGGTCGGTTCTTACTCTGCGGGCCATTTACGTAGAATCTCTTAGGTAAGGATCCTACCTCCCCATTTTGCCTTTGGTTGTAGGTTTATGCAAGCACTTTGATCTCACTCCTACCCAGTTGATGCCACATGTGTGGTGTGTCGCCCTGTCTTTAGAGGTCCTAGTTAAGCAGCTAAACATAGATTTTTTTGTGCTAGACTTGCTTCAGTCCTACTATCTTTTTATGAGAAACCGAGGGACCTTTACCTTGTTTGGTAAGACTAGACACGCTGATCCTATAGGGGGTAGGTCAACGACCGTGGAGGAAAGGTATGTGTTTGTGGAATCCTCCCAATTAATTGAGGATGATCTAAGGATTCATAGCAGATGGAATACTGATGGTAAGTTTCTTCCTTTAACTCATCTTTAGTGAGATTATGTTCTTCTGGATGATCTGTTCATGCCTTTTGCAAACGTTAGTAAGAGTAGGAAGGCACTATAGGGTGGTGACAAAGTGAGAACAAACCATATCTTGGCTCTTCCCGTTGTTGAAAGGGACTTTTCGGTTTTGCTAATCTAAACAACACTTCTCTTGGTAAGTTTCATACATGATCGTACCTTTCATGGTCTTGTGCTAAACATCACATCTAATCATGCATTTCATATTGTAGTTCGGTCAGTCATAAAGGCAAAGGTTTTCAATCTCTTGACTCTTAGTGAGATGAAGTCAAGGCTTCGTTCTAGGTCCAATGCCCATCATGGATCGTCTCCTAAACCCGTATGGGGGCATCAATTTGCAGTTTCCAAGCACTGTTTCTTTGGTTTCTGACGCTCCTCAAGCGCGTCTAGTAGTATGACGTTTGTTATTTCCCAATGACCTATCCAATCTTAAGGCTCAAGGTTTGTCGAGCTCTAGTATCACTTAGGTTCTCCGGATAACGTTCTAAGTTTTCTCAGCTAGTTCATATCTTACGTTGCTTACTAACCTCCTTCTCTGGCACGTAGGGCTTCCAAGGTTTTTAAAGAGTGAAATTTCACAGCTACAGTCCCAATCTTTCAAGAAAGGCAAGGCCAACCAAGAACTCCAGCGCGAGGTGGCACGTTTACTTGACATACAATCCAAGTGAGAGGCGCAAGTGGAACACCTCTTTAAGGATCTTACCAAGGCCAAGCTAAAGTAGTTAGAGCTGGATGTAGAGATAAAGCTTTAAAGCTGCAATTGGAGGATATTAGAATGGAAGCTTACTTTAGGACCCACGTTGAGCTTAAGAAGGAATTCAAGGAAGGTAAGGTAGCTTCCTAGGAACCTGACGTCTCCATCACAGAGTATGAAACTATGTTTGACACCAAGCTTGAAGGCGATGGCCCCACAGGTGGTGAAAAGGGTGGCTCTTTGACATTCTACCTGAGATGGTCCTGGTCGGGATGGTCGCGAGGCTGGTACTAATGATGATGTCACGGCTGGTACGAGAAACAATGAGGAATGATGGGATCTCGCCAAACCCTCTCCTTTTTTGTCATTAAGAGCCTAGGTTGGATGTTGTCTTGGCCACATATGACATGTTCGGGTTCTTGTGCCTGAGACCTTTATTGCTTTTAGTGTTTATCTTGCATATTGGTAAGGCTTGCCATGTAGGATTGTAACGGCCCACCACCGTGGAGGACCCAGTCCACGACTGCTATCCCCAGGGCCTAACCCCCCGCACGAGTGGTGTCCGGCCCCCACTGGGGCAAGTATTGTCCCCTTCTCTAGGGTTTTTGTCCCTTGGGAAATTATTTCCCAAGAGCGCCTCCCCAAGGGTTCGAACCTAAGACCTAAGGCATAAGTCCAAAGCCTAAGAGCTCCTTGGTACCCATTGCACCACCAGTAGTACAATGGATACCAACGAGCTCCTTGGTATCCTTGGGGAGGCGCTCTTGGGAATTAGTTCCCAAGGGACAAAACCCCTAGAGGAGGGGACCCCAGTGGGGGCCGGATACCACGCGTGCATGGGGTTAGGCCCTGGGGACGACAGTCGTGGATTGGGTCCTCCACGGTGGTACGCCGTTACACCGCAACTCGCCCATTTATTTCTTAAATCCCATGCCCATCAAAGCCTATTCAAATGGGCTGGGCTAAATTCGTGTGGTTTTGAATGGGTATGGGCAGCACGATAATGCATTTTTTTTTTTTAAATAAAACCTCAAATGCTCCTTCATTTCTATTACATTGTTGCCACTAATTTCTTAGTATAAATTACAACAAAACACTAATAATAAAGCACCATAATTTTTTACCATTTCTCATTGGAACCACACATGAAAAGACTTGCACAAATTTATCAACATTAACCTCCTTCAATTTGGGAGGATTTATGCGTAGCCAATTTTGAGTACATATGAGTGCCTCAGCTATCTTAGAAAATAAGGAGAGCTTCTAAAAGTATTTAGTACTCAACACTCAGTACTAAAAGCGGATCATGAAGACACTGTAGAGATTGACGCGGTCAACAAATCACGTGCAATTAAATTTAGAACTTTATTCTTGGACGCATACATTTTCCACCATTGCAAAAGGTCATATTTTGATTCACAATATTCAATTAAATTGGGTTGAAGATATTCATCCACCTCTGAAAGTTACTCTCTTAGTCACAGTCTTTGCAACAGCTAAAAACTTCTTAAATGTGTGATCAATGGCAGACAAGGACATTTTAGTTTCAACCTCTGGAACTAAAACATTTCTAGCATAAATACTATTATCCACTTGCTCTAATGTTGTATTAGCTAGACTAAGATCTAGATGCTTCATTACAAGTAATGAAACTATCATATAAGTGATGCAAGATATCGATAATATGCTCAACTTGACTTCACGTTGTATCGCATTACGAAAAATCGCGTCTAAAACAACTTTGACTTCACCTTATATATAATATAATATGTTTATATTTAAATATATATTTTATCTCACATATGTGAGATGTGATTAAATTAATATGGGTTCCTTTGCCTAAATTTATACTTGTGTGTGTGTGTCTCTCTTAAATTTATACTTAAATAGATCTATTTATGTATGTCATTTTGGGTTGAGTGTGGGACCTGAGCGAAAATTAAGCACTGAATCACCGAAAGCAGAAGGGAGAGGGATGTGGGGGGTGTCTGAAAATCAAAGGACAGTGAGGTATGGTTGCTTGGATTATTTTGGTTGAGCATGTTCACATTGTTTTGTTTAATTTGGTTCTTCCAATCACCAAAGTACACGTAGGATCATACATATAACAATTGTGTGAATTTGTCTTTCCAAACAAAAATCTGGTTTTGCTGGTAGTGTGTAGTATATTGCAACCGCAAAGTTAGGGCAACATTTGATAATAGGGTATGGTAGATAACGCCAAACCCCTCCAATTATTGGCCTCGTCAATTTGTAAAAATAAACCGATTATGCTATGTTTCTACCAGCACAAATTGAAATTGACGGTTTTGTTATTTTTATCCTATTTAAAGTAATTTGTCTAGATACGTTTAGTATCTTAAGGTAATTTATGGTGCATCCAGTATCTTTAAATATATATTTCTAGACGCGTCCTTAAAGTAATTTATGATGCGTCTAACACCTAGTATTTTTTCAAGTATGTCCAGCACCCTTAAGTATTTTGTGATATGCATCCACCATTTTAAGGTATTTTCCAAGCACCGTCCAACACCTTAAAGGTTACCAATAAAAAAATCTTTAGGTATTGGATAAACCTTCACTTAACAGACTTTTTGGAGTTCATGCAAAGTTTAAATTGCTCCTTAAAAAAAATTTACTTCATGGGCAAAATTTCTTTTGAAAATAAATATATATTTAGAGTAAAATTACACAATAAAATACTTTAGGGTGCTAGACACCTAAAAAAGGATTTCATGATGCTGGACACACCATAAATAATTACTTTAGGATATTGGACAAACTTGGGAAAGTATTTCAAGCTCCTTAACCCAATTTTTTTACTATTAAAGTTACAATCCTAAATTGCATGTAAACAAAGTTTCATACTTACCCACCACAGTATAAAACTGTAACCAGATACTGCAATAATATTATACTCCTTCCGGTCCTAATTATAAGAGCTAGTTGACTTTTTTGGAGAGATTAAGGAAGCTAATTAAATTAGCTTAGAGTATTTTTATTTTTATTTATTTCTTCAAACTAAATGGTTTGACCAATAAACTAATATATAATCTAAGAAAATACAACATATGAAATGATTAAGTAACTTATTTAGTATCCTTAATCTCTCCAAAAAAAAGTCAACTAGCTCTTATAATTAGGACCGGAGGTAGTATAAACTTAATGGATGAGTCAATGACCTCACTATTTTTTTATACCAAATAATGACCTCACTATTTGAATTAAACACATTTTAATAAGTCTTCCTTTGCTTCTTCTTAATCATACAATCAATTGGTATATTATACAGACTTATGAATAAGCATTTTTGTCTACATTTACCTATCAATTGTCATACGTACGTACATGATATATAATCAAGGGAGCTCTTTTTCATTTAATTTTTTTTTTTATCTTATTTATTTATGCATACATCAGTCTTGTGAATTGATGACCTCAGGAACAACATGCATGGTAGGCTAAGTTATATACAATGAAAAATCTGAAAACATATACAAAAGGGGCACAAACAATATTATGTAGCATATGTGCTAAATGGTGCTTTTTGTTTGTCGGTTAATATGATTCGGCCAACATCATGGGCCAGAGTCTAGGTAGCAGATCGAACACAAAACTGATGCGTGAGACGATTGTGAAATTAATTGGATCAATCAACAAATAGTATAGGATATGATATAAATAGGGTTAATATAATCTTTATTTCCTCAAGTCTGTCCTCATTTTAGTTTTAGTCCATCGAGTTTCAAATCATATGTTTGATCCCTCAAATTTTGTTTTGCTTAAAATATTTGTCCCTAGAACCCAATAAAAATATAGATCATTATGCCCTTAGAATGACCAAAACTAATGGCTTGAAATTTGAGGGATCAAAACCAAAATGAGAGTAAATTTAAGGGATAAAAGAGATGGGTATTTATTAACCCATATAAATATATATTGTGTATGGAAGTGAAATCCATCAAAACAGTACAGAAACGTAAGAGATGACAGTAAAAAGTTGTTGAAGTGTTCAATTCAGTACAGTTTATTATAATGCCGTCTTTTAATTTGTTATGTTGGTGGTTGATCATATCTGTTCCTAGCTACATTTCATTACACATTTTTCTTTTCCTATTCTTACCAACCCTACAATTTAGATATTGTACGAAATTGAAAACGAACCGGCTAGTGATGACTATAAAATTTCAACAGGACAAAATCAGAGGATTCATATATATAGAAAGGCTCAAAAAATTTCTATATTTAACGCAGCATATAAACAACTGTCATAATTTCTTCAATCTCCGTTATGATAAAATTAAATGTGAAGGGGCATTTTGGATTAGTTGACAATCATAATGTAGATAACCTTAACTTTCTCGAGAGCCAAACAACATCGATCTGCAATTTTAAGTGTTTAGGGTTTATATAAAAAAATCCCTAACAATTTTAAAACTTGCCCTTGAGGGTGCATGCATCAGAAAATATGATAGGTTGATGATGGCGTCAGAAACTAGAAAATGCACTGTGAAGGTGGACCATATGTTCTGTAGAGTACGTGACAAAAGGGCCCTGATTAATTAGTACTATTCAAGTGCATTCAATTAACTTTGAATTTTTCTTTCCCTCATATCTGTCTCTATTTAAGCTCCTCTTTCCTCCTTGTATTGATCACTGCAACTTCACTTCATTCCCAAAGGAACAAGAAATCAAAGAGAGCCAAAGTCAAAATCTTTGATCATGTCTAGCAGAGGAACGTCATCAAAACTCTCAGAGAATGAGATTAATGAGATTGTTTCCAGGTTACAAGCAGTACTGCCAAGGCTGAACCAAAGAACCAACTCAAGGGTAAGACGACTTACAACTATATAAGTATATATTATTCTGGTTGTATTAATAAGTCCGTTTTAGGGGGAAAAAAAATTGGTCCTTAGTACATGTCTAGTTTCAGAGTAATAAATAAGAATATGACAATTTTGCCACTATTAAAGATAAAGAAAGAATGAGTTGAAAAATATTCATTCATAAATGAAAGCAAAATTAGAAAAAATTATTGAGTTAATTAACTTTCCTTCGTACTGATTATATTGATGAGATAGTTTAATATTTATTTTTTGCCATAACTTTACTCATAATAACAATGAAGAAGTACTAAATTATGAGAATAATAGTGTTCTTTTTTTTGTTTTGGTGCAGGCATCAGTATCGAAGATAGTGAAAGAAGCATGCAGTCACGTGAAGAAGCTTCAGAAAGAGGTGGATGAGCTTAGTGAGAAAGTAGCAGGCCTCATGGATTCTGTGGATATCACTCATATTGACGAACAAACTCTTCGAAGTCTTCTCCAACATTAAACTTCCTTCGTCCATACACCCCCACCTACCTGGCTTTAGCTTCTACTGGCCATGGATTGTCTTCCCATATTATCTGTTCTTAGAAGTTTCTCCATATATATATTTATGAACATAAAATATACCTACATCATACTTGGTGTTTACTTGGCGAGATATACACCTATTTCTTTAATGTTATTATCTTAAGGTTGATAGAATCAAGGCTATAGCACTTTGTGAACATATATACATACAGATACATGCAGTTGTAGATATGTGATTAAAGTTCAGGTGTGTTATTCTGAGTTAGGTGGGGCCTGTACATTATATAAATTTTAAAGAATGCATGGCTTGTTTTATTTGTAATTATTAAATAGTGTGTGATTTGCTATAAATTTTAGGTATTATAAAGAATGCATGGCTTGTTTTATTTGTAATTTTTAAATAGTTTGATATTTATAAAACTTTTTTCCCAACTCCTGAGGTGTTAGTCTCAAAAACTCTTACCATCCATTGATATCGAATATAACTTTAATGTAAATTGAGTCACATCGTAAAATTACAAGATTTTAATGTGAGATTTATGAGATCTTGGGCTATGTAACCTTTTATACCATTCTTTTTAAGAGGTTCTCTATTGTTACAAACAAATTTCATCAATGACTTTAACAGAAAGGTTAATTCCTCTCAACATGATGAACCAATATTCATATTTTCGTTGGGAGAAATTACCTATAAAGACGGGGACCAAATTTCGTTGATTCAATCTAATCATTTGGTGAATGCTATTTTTACAACACATCCGCTGTATGGATTGTACGTGTTGCTATATGGATTAAACTGATTCCTAGGAGGATTACTCATGTAATTAACCTTAGTTATTTCTCTAGTACTACTAGCTTCACAATCTCCATTAGCGTGTTCTCCTTTGCACATCATCGGTAATTTTTAATAAAAATATAATAAAATACGTAAGCAACATTTGTTGCAAATGTAGAGAATGGAAATATTGGCAAAAGTTAAAACAAAGTACCTTAAGTTTTCAAATTTTAGACGAAAGAAGACGTTTGAATTAAAAATTTCCAAAATTGTAATTACAATTATATCTTGCTCCCAAAACTCATATTATAATCTTCATTACACACACAACATCTTGGGCTTTGGGTTTAGAAGATTGAAATGGACCAGATGTTCACCTTCTTAACTAATCTTCATATCACAGGGCTTTTTAACCCAATGATGGGGCTTGACCCAGTAGGACTAGACCAGACTGCTTGACCGAAATATTCCTTGTTTTGAAGGTACGCTCACAAGGCTGATGAAATCACTTTGGGGAAAGCATAAATGATATATGATCTGGGATTTAATCACTTTTGTCAGCTTTATAAGAGGACATTGCAAATATGTTTTGATACATCATCTAATATCATGTACGACCATTTCAAATTTAAGTAATGTGCCCGAATGGGTGAACCTTACTAATTATGGGTGGAGGGACAATGCAATTTTTTTATAGATTAGTAAAGAAGGAATATAAGTAATTTATGTTTAACCAGTTTAGACCAAATTTGAATGCATTCAGATTTAGATACTTCTCTCACTAACATAGGCAACAAATTGTTGTTGGATTTTGATCTTTCAAACAAGCAACGCATGAAGAGTTAGCAGCTTACCATGTGGTCCAGTACTGTTACCAAATGGGGGTAAAAAGCTCTCGAGATTCCATATAATAACAAAGCTGGATATTAGGCATATTCCGGCCGAACTCAATCATTTTAAGAACCTGAATTTTTAAAACTGATCCGTGAGCCACGGCACTGGCTCAAGCATTGGCTAGAAGTACCAGAGTAGGGCCTAATAGGTTCATATTGAGCTGTATTTCAAGCCCGTTGCTGTTCTTCTTAATAGTTATTACACCCCAGAACCAATCATCAATTAATACATTCATACAACTACCTATATTCATTTCGAAATCAAAATATTTATTCACAAATCAGAAGTAAGATAAGATAAAAATCATATTGTAAATATGATTTATGTTTAGATTGACAGTGACAGAAATGACTTTTTCTCCAAACTGAAGAGTGTTATAATTATTATTTCTTTTTTGGTATAAGCCTAGTCGGAAAACAGCCAACCCAAACAAACACCTCCAACTGGACTTTTTTTTTCACTGAAATTTCTTCCTCCTTCCACTGAACTTTTTTCCACTCCCACCGCATGCCCAAACATAGTGATAGATAAGAGCTAAAAGAGGGAGACAATGATACACTCTGATTCTGATACCGCCTTGCAACTCTACTTATGGAAAAGTGAACACACTAAAGAAATCTAAAATCATGAATAATAGACTTCGAATGAAACTCAACATAACAAATAACCAAAAGATTAGACCAAGTTTAATTGGCCATCCCAACGTCGCCTACCCTACAATAAAGTGATAAACAGAAATCTCCATACATAGTACGGAAATCATCAATTAATCCCCAATGGCTTAGAGCTACCCTTCTAGAAGGTTGCAGCTGGCGATCCCTAAACAACATGGAGCATAAACCATATTAAGACATTCCACAAACAAGCAAGCTATCAGTTTAAATCAGAAGCTAATCAGTGACCTCAAGTCCAGGAATTTGGAGCAAAACTTGTCAATTTAGAATAGATAATGTTCCATAACTCGGGCAAAGTTTTCTTCAAACCAGAAACAAGGATTGTAAAGTATGGAACTGAATAATGCAGTAAAGTATAAATACTACCAACAAAAATCTGAGACAAGATTTAAGAGTACTACAAAAGGATAAATCCACAATTTACTCCTCATCCTCCTCATCTCCATCTCCGCCAGCAGCCTTCTTGGCAGCAGCCCTTTGATTCTTTCTCTTCACTCTGCCAGGACGCCCACCTCCAAACGGACTAGTAAGTGAGAAGTCAATGTGCTTCTGGGAATCAACTCGCACCATGAATGATGGGATGTTCACAACCTGTCTCCCAACCCTGGCCAGTCGAAAAGACCTATAAAATTAATTTCCCCAGGAAAAAACATACAACAACAGATTGCAGCGATAGATGTGAATTCATAAAGAGTATATATATTTAGATAAACTGATTTTTTTGAGTACAAGGGGAAATTTTATTCATACCAAAACTAATACAATCATCAATACAGAAGCAATGAAATTAGAAATTAGAAATTAGGAGCTAGTTCCTAGGGATCGTATAGCTCATTAGCTTTAATCTATTATAGGACAGTTTTTTACTGCAGTAGAAAAAACAGCAGTTCTCCAAATTTACAAGCAACAAATCCGGTTTGAACAAAGTCCACTTATCAAAACTCGGGGGCACAATAACTTATAAACATTGATTTTAAAGCTAAACTTTGACACTCTAACGTATCTTGAAGCTAAGAATCTCTGAACTGTTAGCATTATGAATGTAATTCAAAGCAGATATAAAGATCCATACTGTTCATATATTTGAATTAACAACGCTAACAAAGCTGCTTGGCACTCGTATTTTAACTAGATTAAAAGAGATAGGGCAGATAGAAAACCTGATATGCCTCTGCCTGATGAGGACCCTAGCATGATGAATTGACTTGGCCATCCCTGATTTGAACACAAGTGTTTGGAGACGACGCTCAAGGAAGTTCTCCACGGTCAAAGCCAACACGTAATCGAGCTTGTTCTGACTCTCATCTAAAAGCCCATGTCGAAACATCCTACGCAGAAGAGCTTCACCCTCGAAGATCCGACGTGGGTTCTTCTCATCAAGGGTCAAAAGCTCTCTTGCGTTATTACGGATACGACTCAGAGCGTACTGAACCCTCCACAGCTCTCTTTTGCAGCGAAGTCCATACTCTCCCACAAGCTTCAACTCAGCATCCAAACGCTCCTTCTCATACGGACGGCGAGGCTTCTTGAAGGTTTTCCCATCTATTTAAGAATGCAATACATTATCGTACAAATTGATCACCGAATATTTCCAGAATGTTTAAATAAGAATGATCAGATTCAAAAAATTAACTTCAATGGCCGATAAAATTAAAGACTGTATAATAAAACAGTCGCAAATTACCACGAGAACATCAGCAATCCTCGAATCAACCAGAAACAAGCGTTTTTCAGTGAATAAATCAATGAACATTGTTAAATTTCAATGCATCACGCGTAGAAAACTAGCGATTAATCCGAGAGAGACTTACAGTTGCGGTAAAATGAAACGTGAACCATGGCTTCGTCGGAGCCGTCAGGCGATCACGTTCTCTGGCTTCTGCTTATGGCGACCTAGCTATCCGGCTGTGGGAGTGAGAAATGCGCAGATGCAGCCTCTTAAGGCGCCTGAAGGTCTAAAACCCTAATTCCCAGTAACAGTCGTTTGGGCTTATGGCCCATTAATTGGAACCGAACTATATGTTGGCCCAGACAGCTTTCGAACATTTATACCCACCAACCTGAACTAATTTCTCTCTCGTTACCCCTGGTGCTTGAGTTTTAGCAAAGGGCTCCCACTAAAAAAATAACGTTGGATCGTAGAGTTGGTTAAGGTATAGGGGAGGCATCATAACTTCTAGGTGTCTAGGTAAACGCTTGAAAGTAATAGATGACTCGCTCTACCCAATATTACTATCACCTAAAAGAAAGGAAGATTTCGCCCTGTTATTGAATCATGGGTGAGTCCAATCTCTTTCATACAATTTTGTTATATATATATAAAAAAATTTCTCAAACCCAGCAAATTTGAATAATTATTTGGAGGTGTTATGTGATTATCCATTTTACAATTATAATAATAATTAAATTAATTGTTATCATATATTAATCATATTTAAATATTTAAATTAAACAACCTGAAAATTTCATTTGTGTTTTCTTATAAAATATAAAATATTATTATTTTATATTAGGAATTAGGATTATTATGTTATATACAAAAACACTTGCCAGTTTAGATGTACCTTTTCCAGTCAAATTATAACAAGTAAATTTGAAATTGTAAACCAAGTTAAAAGGGTTAGTTACAGGGTAAATAATGAGTAAGAAGTGTAGTATATTTCAATGAATAACATATATTCATTTGAAAAAAATTGCTAAAGAAACATTCATTGTAAAATTTATTACACAAAGATATTTGAAGGTTCTCAAGATTTTTGAGTGGGTGCAATGCATCTTCGGCCGGGTCCGGATCCTCTCATTAGCGTTTTTTCATTGTCCCTCATCGGCTTTAAATTTGGACCATACATTTGATATAAGTGTCCACATCAACAATCTTATTAAGTCAAATCAACGGCTTAGATTGGATGATAAGAGATGAGAAGAAAATTAGCCAATGAGAGAATCCTCTTCCTCTTCAGCCGGTGGAACATATATTCATTTATGTGTAAATGTCTTCCATCTTTAA
This sequence comes from Acacia melanoxylon, assembly GCA_019022615.1. Classification (NCBI taxonomy): domain Eukaryota; kingdom Viridiplantae; phylum Streptophyta; class Magnoliopsida; order Fabales; family Fabaceae; genus Acacia; species Acacia melanoxylon. The sequence continues at coordinate 1,842,718 of JAFJYJ010000025.1, forward strand.
CTGTGTGCAATGTTCAATGTAAATTGCAGTGAGCTCTTGAACAAATTTTAATTATACTGTTAAAGAATACATTCTACAAAGAGATTTTTCAACAATTTTTTAAGAGAAAAAATGTCTTGGAATTGTAAGGCATGACAGAAGTGATTTATCTCTAATCTGATTTTTGCAGAAATAAGATAAAGTAAATACCCTTTCTGGTCCCCGACAAAAGACACGGACCCCATTTTAGTCCCTAGGGACTAAAATAGGACCTTTTTATGGACTAAAAAGGGCTTTTTGAAAATTTGCAAGAGATCAGAATGTTCATCAATCGACCCTTATTCGTCCTTTTCATGGACTAAAAAGGGTATTTCTTTGTGTGAGGGACCAAAATGGGATCCGTGTTTTTTGTCGGACCGTAAAGGGTATTTATTCAATAAGATAAGATAAAATTCAAATTTTAAATGTGATTTGTGTTTAGAATGACGGTAAGAAAAATGATTTTTCTCCAAACGTGCTATTATTTGGATGATTATTTAAAAATTAAGTTGTGATGGAAAATGACCAAAAGTAACTTATATTTTATTGAATATCACACACACACATGCATATATATTAGTTATATATATATATTGTGATAATTGAAGATAAAAATTTAATTTTAAATTTGATAAAAAATAAATTATCATTAAAAAATTTAAAAACTCTAAAGTACTTAATTAAATATATTATAATGAATAAATTAGAATATATACAAATGTATCCTAACATTTTTCTCTATAAGCTAAAAAAAATGACTTCAATCAGAAGTCACTTTTTTTAAACAAGCCCATCTGAGATCACCAATATCCCAAATGATGCATTTTTTTTTTCTTCTAATGAGCTTAAATCACTATACGCCGGCCTTTTTCCCTCTCTTACTGTTATGCCAAACATACTGGAAGAAGAAGTGGAGGCACAATAGTAATAAGTTTGGGCCCTAGCCAATAAAATAAAGGTTAACTTTTTTTAAATAAATAAGTTACTTAATTATTTCATATATTGTGTTTTCTTGGATTATATATTAGTTTATTAGTCAAATTATTTAGTTTGAAGAAAATAAAATAAAAATAAAAATACTCTAACTAATTTAATTAGTTTCTTTAATCTCTCTAAAAAAATCACCTAAATTTTATAATTAGGACAGAGGAAGTAATTTTATTTTTCTATGAAGGTGGAAGTCATTTCCAATGAAGCAAAAGCCGTCACGCACACAAAAATTAGGCATGCATCTCCATAAATAAATAATTGTGGTTGGTTAACAACCAAAAAAGTATGATTTCTTACCAAAAATAGCAAAAGCATTGTCCCACATACTACTGAAAGCGCTCGTGTTAACAACAATGACAAATTAACGTAGCCATCTTTTTCAATATTTAGTTCAACAAAAACAGAACTCACATGGAAGGTCGGAGGACGAACTTTTGTGTGTAAAGAAAAGTGAGAGAGAGAGAAAAAGTGAGAAGTATCGCAATGGCGGACGACGGGAGGACGGAAGGCGATGGAAGGTCGGAGGGCAACGGTGGAGGGAGCAGGAAATGGCCGGAGAAGGATGAGAGTTTTAAAGTATTTGGGGCTAGCGCAACCAACGTTACGGAACCCGTTCGTAACAGGGATTCTGGATCTTCGTCGAAACAGGGGAACGTTGGCAAGCCCTTCATGGCATCTAGAGATCCCCGACAGTCGTATAAGGATAAGCTACTATGTCTTGGTGAGTCGGGCTTTCTGGAACTGAATATATCAGCTGCTAATGCTCTAAATGGCTGGAAGGAATATTTTGCTAGATCAAATGAGAAACAAAGTCTACAGGAGGAGGAGGAGGTTGATGGAGGTGAAGAGCGGGGAAGAGGATGCGGTTGAAATATGGCGTCGTACGGGCAGCCTACCGAAGTTAAAAGTTACTTCAGAGGAATATGAAGCTTGGTGTAAGCCTTACATGAACTCACTCTTTATTAAACTCCTCGGGAAATCTTTTAACGTTGGGTTTATGAGGCAAAGGATGGAACGAATGTGGGCTCCAAAGGAACCAATGAGAGTAACCCCGCTCAATAACGGCTACTTTCTTGTTTCTTTTTCCTCGGCGAGATCGAGAATACGCCTTACAAGAGGGACCATGGATGATAGCAGATCATTACTTACTGGTCCAACGTTGGAGACCAAATTTTAATCCTTGGAAAGCGGATAACCAGAAGCGTATAGCTGTTTGGGTTAGAGTTCCTGATCTCCCACATGAACTGTACAATGTTGAATCCATCAGGAGATTGGGGAATATGATCGGGAAGATACTCAAGATAGATCGTACTACGGCGTTCTCAGAGAAAGGTGGTTTTGCCCGTATGTGTGTTGAAATTGATTTACAACGACCGTTATTACCAGGTTTTGTTCACTTCGGCGAGGAAAGGCGGTTTGAGTATGAAGGTCTCCATCTGGTGTGTTTTCATTGTGGTAAATATGGGCACAGAATGGACCAGTGCACAACAAAGAATCCAGTTCAAGCGAAAGGTAGTGATTCCGGAGAAACCCAGTCGGAGCCCGTGACGGTGCCGGAGACAATGACGAAGGAAGAGGCAGCAGTGGATGACAAGACTAAGAATAGTACCCGCGTGAATTACGGTCCGCATATGTTAGTAAAGCGTGACTTTGGAAAGAAAAGTCCAAAGGATGTATTGAAGGGGGCCCCAAACAGATAAGGTGCCAAATAAAGTGACAAAGGTAAGAGCTGGTCTAAATGAGGCTCAAGACTTTAAGGGTCCGGTGATTAAGGAGCAGGAGTTGGGAAAAAGGAATTCATATGGGCTGGAAGAAGATACGCGCAGATTTGGTGTGGAGGTACAAAACAAGTTAAAAAATCAAGAGTGGGTTCAGGTGGGGTCTAAGAGGAAAAATGGTGCAAAAGTGCCTAGAGGAGGTAAGGAAAATAGGTTGAGTTCTAAGGCCCATGTACGGGGTAAAAGAAAGGATGTAACGGTGGAGCCCACAATATTGAATTCAAATCCCTTTTCTATTATAAGGGAAAGTGTTACGGAAGAGTTGGAAAAACCTTCCAACAAAGGAAAAGATGGTGGACCCCGTACGTTGGAAAATTTCAACAAAGAAGATAGTGTTGTGTCTAAAGTCAACAAGGGGGTGGAAAATATTGTTGGTAGGGAGACTAGTGGATCACTTCATAGAAACATCACGGTGACGGACTCGGAGGAGCAACTAAATTATTTACATCAAATACAAGAGAATATCCCTCCAACAATAACATGTCTTGATGAGAAGGAAGCCGTTCAACATACTAAACGGAGTGAGGAAGTGGATAGTGTGGATGAATTGATGGTCACCGAGGATAACAAAAGGGATGATCTCCCTATGCACCAAGCAAGTCCCCAATGAATTTCATCCTTTGGAATGTTAGAGGAGCTGGAGCTCGATCTTTCCCACTCCTTATGAGAGGCATGGTTCAGTCTTTTGGTGTTGACTTTGTTGCGATTTTTGAAACTAGATGTAGTGGTACAAAAGCTAAAAGAATTGCAGCGTCATTGGGATTTCCAAATTACAAAATTGTTGATGCGAGTGGTTTTAAAGGAGGTATTTGGTGTCTTTGGTCAGAAAAGTATCGACAGGTGGAGGTTTTAGATTTCTCAAACCAGTACATACACGTTCGGATTACTAATCATATTTCGCAGGTTTGGGAGATGACTTTTGTTTACGGCAGTCCTAACATATCTCAACGTCGTACGTTATGGCGGGAGTTGAAGGTTGAGTCTCTCGGTCCAGGGTCCATGGTGTTTAGGAGGGGATTTCAATGCGACTCTTGAAAGTAATGAACGCCATTCACAAGCGTCGAACAGAGGGCCGGATAAGGAGTTTTGCAAATTTGTGGAAGATGTTGCTTTAAATGATCTGGGCTTCATAGGACCTCCTTTTACTTGGCAACGTACAGGGGTGGAAACTAGACTTGACCGGGTGTTGGGAACTATAACTTGGCAAGAGGCTTTTCCAAATGCAGTTGTGAAGCATCTTAACTGGTACAAAAGTGATCATAGACCTCTTCTTTTGCAGGTAGAAGGATGTATTCCAAAACTCCGAGTGAATCGTCCTTTTAGATTCCTAGCGGCATGGGTCTTGGATGAGCGATTCTCACCTTTTGTGTCGAAAATTGGAAGAAGGATTTACCTTGGAGAGAATATTCTCCAATTTACAACAGCCTGTAGCAAGTGGAACGGGCAAGTCTTTGGCTATACCAATGCAAGGAAAAGGAAGCTCCTGAGTAGATTGAATGGGATTACAAGAACAGAGGCTCGATTCGGCTTATCATCAAAACTTGTAGAGCTTCAGAGATCGCTATGGAAAGAGTTAGATGAGGTTCTGTTACAGGAATCACTGATATGGGCTCAAAAATCTAGAAGCGAGTGGACGGTAGATGGAGACAGAAATACCCGGTATTTCCACTCGCGTGCTAATGGGAGAAGGAAGAGGAACTTCATTGGAGCCTTGAAAGGGAATGATGACGTCTGGATTTATGACGGCGATCAAATAAAAAACATGACTGTCTCCTTTTTCTCATCACTATTCATGGAAGAACAGACACGACGACCGCCTTTAAGTTGTCCTGTGACTTATCCGAGTATTGATCCGGAAGAATTGAGTAGCCCGGTCCGTAATATCACCGGGGCGTAAATAAAGCATGCGTTATTTAGTATGGGAGCTTTAAAGGCGCCGGGGCACGATGGCTTGAATGCTTTGTTTTACGAGAGCCAATGGCGGAGTAGTGGAGAAACCCGTATGTGAGTTCATTAAATCTCTATGGTTTTCCCCATCTCAAATTCAGTCTATCAATGATACTTTAGTAGTGCTTATCCCAAAAAAGGATTACCCGGGAGGTCGTACAAGATTTTAGGCCTATTAGCTTATGCAATGTGATATTCAAAATTATTACTAAAGTCATTGCAAACAGAATCAAAGTGGTGTTACCGAAAATCATTAGTCCTAATCAATGTAGTTTTGTCCCTGGAAGACATAGCTCAGAAAATATTATAGTTGCCCAAGAAGTTATTCATTCGATGCGGAACTTGCAAGGGAAACGAGGGTATATGGCTATTAAAATTGATTTGGAGAAAGCTTATGATCGTGTAAATTGGTTTTTCCTTCGCGATTGTCTTGGTGCCCTTAACCTCCCTAGCTCCTTCATCGATGTTATTCTTAGTCGTGTATCTACTCCAACTATGCGGCTTTTATGGAATGGGGAACGGGCGGGGTCCTTTACCCCAACTAGAGGTGTTCGACGGGAGATCCTCTCTCACCGTATCTATTTGTCCTCGCATGGAACGGTTGGCCCATTTAATTCAAGAAAGCATTGGAAAGGAGCTTGGAGGCCTATTAAGTTATGTATGAACGGCCCTCCTCTATCTCATTTGTTCTTTGCCGATGATATTGTACTATTTGTTGAAGCCTACGTATTTCAAGCCGAGGAGGTCAAGAATTGCATTGATACATTCCGTATGGCATCGGGCCTAAAAGTGAATGCATCCAAGACACGAGTCTTTTTCTCTAAGAATGTGAACCATTTACGTAGAACCGAACTTTGTAATATTTTGGGATTCCAAGTGACTCCTGACCTTGGGAAGTATCTTGGAGTACCTCTGCATCATGAGCGTGTTACTACACGCACCTATCAAGTCCTGTCCGATAAGGTACGTAAAAGGCTATCCAGTTGGAACACAACTTCATTGTCCTTAGCTGGGAGGTCTGTATTAGTATCTTCTGTCACTTCTGCCATTCCAGGGTACACTATGCAAACTGTTGCCTTACCTACAACAACGTGTGATGATATTGAAAAGCAGAATAGGAGTTTTCTATGGGGCTCAGCGCCTGAGAAAAGGAAGCCACATCTAGTATCCTGGGATACCGTTTGTGAACCTAAGAAACAGGGGGGCCTTGGATTGAAGCACCTTCATCGCGTAATCAAGCTTACATGATGAAGTTGGGGTGGAACCTTATTAAATGTCGTGATGATTTATGGGTGAGGGTAATTCGGAGTAAATATAGATGTGGAGATGATTTAATGCCCAAGATTGAACCCCGGAGAATTGGATCTAATGCTTGGTCGGGTATTAAGAAGACATGGGCACAAGTAAGCTGCAGTACCACTCTTGATCCTAACTCGGTCGTGCACGGTGGAAATATGACCGCATGGGGAGTTTTCTCGTCAGATCGCATATCAAGCACTATCTCGAGGTCCCTCTCGAAGAGGACCCGACATGGCACGTAACTGGAAACTACATACATTGCCACGTTGCAAAACTTTTATGTGGTGGCCTTTCATAATAAACTCCTTACGAATGAAGTACGTGTCCGTAGAGGTTTGGGAGTGGATGGTAGTTGCTCTTTATGTGGAGCCGCATCGAAAGTTTGATCCATGCTCTGCGAGATTGCACGGAGACTAGGAAGCTATGGATGGAAGTGGTTGATCCAATCTTTATGAGAAGTTTTTTCCATCTAGATCTTAAAACTTGGCTAAGAAAGAACGTTCGAACTATCCATGACAGGGGTAAGGTCGGTTGGAAAGACTTTTATTCTACAGTCTGTTGGCTTATTTGGCAACGACGAAATGCTAGAATTTTTGATAACGTCATTACTAGTAATGAGACTATCAAATTTAAAGCGGACTCCATTCTTAGCTCTTTGTCAAAAGCCAAAAGTTTACTGAAGGGAGTTAACTTGAACGGAAATATTGTTCAGCCTATTCTAGCTACATGGACTCCACCGCGTCATGGTTGGGTAAAGTTGAATGTGGATGGGGCTTGCACACGGAATCATGTAGTGGCATGTGGTGGTGTACTTCGAGATGCTCAAAGTGCCCTTCAGGAAGGTTTTATGTTTAAAGCCGATCAACCGCGATAGTCTTCTTTGAATTATGGGTCGTCTTGTTTGGTCTTAAGTTTGTGTTGGGACTCCGGAGAGCGAAAAGTGATTCTTGAAACCGATGCCGAGGAGGTTGTGTCTTTGATTCGAAACCCCGTTCGCCTAAGCCATCCTGTTCTTGTCATAACCGAAATAAAACATATGTTACTTAGGGAATGGGAGGTTGAGTTTCATCGGATTCCTAGGAGTGCGATTCGGCTGCTGATTATGTTGCAAAGCAAGCTCGAGTGCATGGCCAGGCCATCACTACTTTCGTGCCTCATTTGGTTGCTTGTCTGAATACCTAGATAAGGATAGTATGTTGCATGTAGGTTCAATTAGTGGCTTAGGTTGAGGGCCCTCCCTCCTCTTTTTGTATCAAAAAAAAAAAAAAAACAGAACTCACATCCCACAGAAAAACTCACAAACACAAACAAACAGAAAATAAATTAAATATGGAGACTTTTAAAGAATATCTTGCGAGCTGATGTTTCATCCAAAACGAAAACAAAAGAATCAACGGGATTCAATTCAACTCACCCGCTTTTTCCTACAACAGTATCGTTCTCTTATTTTCAAAAACCAAATCTTTTTCCGTTTCATTTGGCACCAAAATAGGGTGACGATATCATCAGAATTCAAATGAAAATCAACCAACACAAAATCCATTTGTTAACGGAAAAAAATTGATAATTTTTTTTTATTATTATTATTTAGAAAAACAGGGATTGGATTCTTAAAACTTGTATGCGTCAATGGTGAGTAGAGTGTGAATTCGCAGGACTGTGGAGTGTGAGGTTTCTTTTGGTTTCGTGCTCGTGTCATCTTTCATTCTCTTTCTTTCGGCTTTTTATCAATTAGTCACTCGCCGTTCAATTCCCATTCGTTTGCATTCCCCTTTTACCCTAAATTTGTTTTAACCATTCCTAAGATTTCGTCCTGACGCTTCCTTTTACACGAGTCACCTTAGTCATCGTCCTTTTCTTCTTCTACATTCTTCCATTTCCATCTTTCCCCCTCCTTCGTGGGCTCTTCTGAAGGAAAGGTTTTCTGGGATTTTGGCAGGAATGTCGTCGTCTATAGGTATTATGGACAGTGGCTATTTTGTCGGTAGAAATGAGATTTTGAATTGGATCAACAATAGACTTCAGCTGAATCTCTCGCGCATTGAGGAGGTAACTTTGGTTTTTTTTTCGCGCGTTATATTACACTTTCAGAGGCTTATCTGGTTACCCCCTACCCCTTCTCGCTTGCTGCGTTGAGTGAAATCTGTATCTCATTCCCCAAATGGCATTAAACAAAATTTTGTGGGGGGTGCTACACTTAGGTTGAAGGGTTGCTTCCATTCCTTTACGCACCCAGGAAGAATGTTGTCTCCCGGGGGCGTTTTCCTTTTAATAGATGACGTCCTGGAGAAAGACCCAAGTCGGAATTGCCAAGAATATAGTACCTCTAGTAAGGTGGATTAAAGACATAAAGGTTCTCGCTGGGACTCTACAAAGTTGATGTCTGACAGTCTTAATCGCAATTCATTTCAATATTGATTGGACGTGTGAAAAATTCGCATTGTGATATGCTTCAACGTGATAATTCGTTTGCTCTCTTTGTTTTAAATTCTGGAAACAGTTTTCCTACTCATGATAAATTCATCAGAGTTAGTTTTTTATGTTTTCAAGACACGATTCCTCTTAACAAATGCTCTGTTTCGGTAGGCATTAAAGTGTAAATGATTCTCGCATCATAATCATATACTGCCTATTTTCAAGTTGTTCTAAGGGTAGCAAGATTTGAAGAAAAAATGTTTTTTTTTTTAAAAAAAAATTCCACTGTTACAGGATTGGTACTTGTATCGGCCCACATATTATGTTCGACTTGCTGATTTTTAACTTCAAAGTGAGTATGGAAATTCAAAAGAAAGTTGACATTTGCATTGCCTAAAATGTTGATGCTGTTTTCAAATGTTGAAATCCATGCTGCTATCATCATTTTTTGCGTCAAACTTGAATGTATATTCTGTCTTCTCCTTTCTCCTTTTTCTTTCTTTTTTCGTTTTTGGTATGAGACAATGAATTTATGTCATCAAAGATGGCCGTGTTGTTAACCTGAAATTTGACTTTTAAGTGAATGCTTGAGTTACTTCATGTGTATCAATCTTAAACTTTATCCGACAGAATTCTACTTTTGATTCTGATCGTGTTTTATTCTCTTGGTTAGGCTGCATCTGGTGCTGTACAATGCCAGATGATGGACTTGACATATCCAGGGGTTGTTCAAATGCACAAGGTGGCAGCTTGGCTTCATTTTTCCTTTCTATTCTGATCTTATAATATATCTTATTTGAAAGATTCATAACTTATGCAATCTTGCATTTATTCTAGGTGAATTTTGATGCAAAAACAGAGTATGATATGATACAGAATTACAAAATTCTGCAGGAAACACTCAACAAGCTGAAAATTGACAAGGTAAATTCCATTTGTAATTTGTATGCTATAGAGCTATAGTTCTTCCTGGACGATATCTGTTGCTTCTAACCTCTATCTGTGTGTGTATGTGTGTGTTTTTTTTTTTTTTTTGGGGGGGGGGGGGGTTGGTCTCCATCTCCCATTCCATGGATATTCTCTATTCAGTTTGGACTTGATTGAGATATAATAAAATGTTGAGAGAAGTACTTTACTCACTGAATTAAGAAATATGGAAAGTGAGAAATGTTGCTGGGTCGCTGGTTTATTACAACTTTTGGTTGTGAACTTGTGATATCTGTTCAATGCCTTTCATGCTAGTTTGACATCATGGTAACCATAATTTCTTTATTGAGGTTTCAATGGGATGATTTACCATCAATAAAGTTTTATTATATTGTCTGTTAGTATCGTTATTAAGGCTTGAATATGCTTTTATCTGGGTATGCTGAATGGCATTATTCCATTTCACAGTCAGACCTCTCTCTCTCTTCTTATTCATCATTTTATCCTCATCCCCTGGGTACTACCTTGGTGTTTGAATTTTAATTTTGTCGTCTAACCCAACCCCAATATTGTTGGTTGCATAAGTTCTATGCCATCATGTGTGGCTTGTGCTTTGAATTTCAGTCCTCATGGTTTATGGCAATATCTTATAGACAAAAATTATATACATCAAGTATTGTGGCACAATAATAACTTGTGCTTGCTTTTATTGTTCTAACATTACTGCCTTCTCACAGCACATCGAAGTTAACAGGCTTGTCAAAGGACGACCTTTGGACAACTTGGAGTTCTTGCAATGGCTGAAACGCCACTGTGATTCTGTGAACGGTGGCATTGTGAATGAGTATGCTACTTGCTCTGAGTATCCTTTTCATCATTTAATACACCTTTGTATATTTAGACAAATGATACTATGACATGCATATAAATTGCTCTTATTTTACTGTATGCTTGTGTCAAATCTTGTCCTTTCTTCCAGGAACTATAATCCTGTGGAGCGAAGGAATAAAGGTGGAAAAGACCGTACTAAGAGCTCTGTGAGGAACACAAAATCACTGCAGACAAACACGAACAATCCTGCTTCAAGCAATGCATTCAATTCTAATGGAACTTCTGGTTGGCTTATTAGCTTCCTCCAAGTCTGAACTGCAATTTTCCTATTAGCTTTACCATGTTACTCGTTTTTTTTAGTCTCTGATTTTCTGGTCACTCTTATTTGGCTCGTTCCTTGAGTACAGGGTTCAAACAATTTCAGTCAAGTGAAGCAACTTCTTCAGCAGAGATTCAGGCTTTGTCAAAGGAGGTACAAACATTAGGCCCTCTATATTTGTCATTCTATCCAAGGCATTGCTGCTTATATTGTTGATTCTCCTTTTGTGTATTGCTGCTTGTTTCTACAGCTACACTCAACTAAACTTTATATTTTCTATATTGGCATTCCTTTTGGGAGCTTGTTGCTCAAAATTTAGTTGGAAAAACCTGTTTACCCTCTTAGTTTGCTCGTTGTTTAGTTCTTTATTCTTCTGTTTCACAGGTTACTGATCTCAAACTTTCTGTGGATCTCCTGGAAAAAGAAAGGGACTTCTACTTTGCAAAATTGAGGGACATAGAAATTCTTTGCCAGACTCCAGAATTAGAAATCCTCCCTGTAAGAGTTCTCATGAAGGCTTGTATTACTTTTATTTTTTCCCCTTACTTTTTCAGTGATAATATTTTACTCTCATGCTCTTTAGCCCCGGTCACAAGCCATTCCCATGTACTAGCTAATGCTTTTCTATCATCTGAATTCCTCAACATCTTTATGGTTGAGATACATCTGTATTTTTAATTTAAATAGTTTTTTCCCTCTTGGTTATAATGCAGCATATTGGATGAATTGTGGTCAGCTAAGTTCCTTAACTATTTAATTCTTTGTCTAAGATACGTTGTAGAGTCTGAAGCTCTGAAATAACTTTTCTTTTCTGCTTGTTGCACATTGGTTTTTCTGCCTCTATCAAAAGATCAAAATGTATGTCTGCCATGGTATTATATTTTATGAATTTGGACCAGGTTGCATGTATAAATGTTGCAAACTTTTAATTCCCTAACGCATCTTGTTGATCCAAACAATCTCAAGCTTATTATCAAAATTAAGTGCTTTTTACCTGTGTTGTCTGTTTAATCTTAGACGAGTTATAAGTGTAAGCTATTGTTCATAACTTCATACGTTCCATGTGCAGATATCTGTTGCAATAAAGAAGATTTTATATGCTGCTGATGAAAAGGAATCAGCATTAGAAGAAGCGCAGGATTATCTTAACCAAAAATTGAATATTGATGATGCTGAAGCCGACCCTGGAACTTGATCATCTTATAAAAGTAGCTTGTCTTGATGCTGTTTAACATACCTACTGCTGTTTTTTAGTGACATGATGTCACTGGTCCTCGTGGCAGCTATGGAGTGGTGCTTTTGTTACCCTTGAACGAGCTGGATGGACAATGAGAAAGCAATAAATAACTGGTCTTTCCAGCTAAGTTGTTATCACCATCCTTTTCTTCTACTGAATAAGATCATAAGAACTTCTAACAGCTTCAGTTTGGGAAATGGAAGTAGCTATGGGCTTGTAGCCATGGTTGGGACTTGGGGCTTGGGGATATCATTTTGTAGCTCCTCTGTTATTTATGATATTAGCTGCTGAGTTTTCTGAGTGCTTATTTATGTCTCGAATAACGTGATTACTGTATTTAACTTTGTCCCAATTATTTTAATTTGTGAGATCAACCTTATTAGTAGATCTGATAAGGCTGGTAAAGTCCTCAAATGATCTATGCGTTTTACGGTTGATTTCTGTTGATTTTTATTGGGGATGGTGTTCCACTGTTTTCCACAATAGAATCACTTGAGATTTACTCGTAATAGCAGAGCCAACAAGTTCAGTTTCATGCCCTCATTTACCATTAGAGTTTTAAAACAAGACATAAACATGAGGGGTAAGGACTCTTTTTCTTTTTCTTTTTGTGTGGTAAAAACTGGCACCCGTTATTCCACAATCATCCGTGGGTAAACAACTCTCACAGTGTCACTGTACAAAAAAATTAATCACCCCTTTTGGAGGATTCAAAAATTGTAAAGTCCTCACTACAATTAAAGCTAAAAGTAGCTAACTAATCTGTGACCAAATTGCCTTATCTTAAAGTATGGGCAAAGAGAATTTGCAATTCTTTATTGCTTTCTCTCAATCATGTGTCAAGTGTCTGGTTCTTAGTTTTTCTTTAGATCCAGGCATTCTGAACCATATGTTGAGCCAAAGTTGAGTCCGAGGGGTAAGGACTTTTATTCTCTAAGCAAATGGTTGATATAAATTGTGAGAGTCTCATTCTTTGAGTAAATAGTTAAATCGAACAAACAAGTTTGCTTTTTATTCACTTTACCCCCAAACAAAAAGTTAACATCCACTATTAATAATAGTACTCATGTATGAGAGGAAAGATCCCCAAAAAATAAATAAATCAATAAATCAATTGTTAATTCATAAATAAAAAATTTCAGTTTATTTAATAAAAAATAAATTGATAGTAATAAAAAAGGTATAATAAAATTATATAGAAAAATAAAAAGAAAATACCACAATTTGAATTCATCAAATAGCCTTGCAACATCCCTCGACCACTCGATCAATACAAAACACTCCTATAAAATACTTTTTTATATGTTAAGTGATTAACTGATTGCTTCCCCACTAATAAATTATGCTTTTACACAAGAAAAATACAAAAACAAAAACGAAGCTGGTTTAATAATCCTTCGTTGAATGTAATTAGTCCTCACATTTGACCTTTTTTTTATAATAAGGGATGGGAACATGATTGCAGCAAGCTAAGAACCACGAGTACAAAACACAGCTGTTCTTCCTCAGATGATGGCAAAGCATGGTGGAAGCACGAAAACTCAAGAATCCAAAAAAAAAAAAAATCATTATCTTGATCTGTAAAGTCCATACATGAAATCATTGTTGCCAAGGACGTTGACTTCACAGTTTACAAGCCCCCTTTCACTCTTCACATTGCGAGATCGGATCCCTCAAACGAGTACCCCAAGAGAAGAAAGAACACTATAAAAATCAACTTGGCTTCTTCACCTTGCGGTCCTGAACTGTACTTTTTGTTGAATCAATATGCTTGAATTGCTAAAATGGAGCAAGTGGGGGAGGGGAACGTGAGCCAACTAAGAATAATATCAACACGGCTGCTTTTGCATCTCCATTATCTATATACCTTAGGTGTCACCACCATGGGATTTTAAATGTATGACCAATCCTGAGATAATTACATACTATCAAATACCATACAAGACATATGAAGACAAGGGGGTTCCATCAACTATCGCCAACAACAAGAAGAAAGCAAATTAAAAGAACCAATCTAACATGTCCATGAAAACCCATCCTCTCATCCAAGACTTGCTCTACATTATTTCATTTCACATGATTGAAGAAACAATAATACTCAGTATCCATAACTGTGATCAGCATATGCTGTATAGCTATCACTCCTCCTCCTTGATTTATCAGCCTACACAACAGGGGCAATAATGGCACAACAGAATTAATAATAAAGAGTGTGTTTGTGTGTGTGTCTATATATATGCAATATTAAAGCATCACAAGTTGAAAATACCTTGTTGACTATATTTTCAAATGCTTCTGTTCCATGCTCTTGAATGTACCTCTCAGCAGCAGTTAGAATGTCATCTGGCTTACTGAAGAAATCCTTTTTCCTTGGTACGTACCAGATATTTACTCTAGTCTGAGGATTGATGAACAAGGGTCTCACATAATGCTCGTAAACATAGGCAGCACCATTAAAGTAGGGGAGGACCAGCCAGCATGTTAGGATCAGCTTTGCATATGACCAGATTGGGATCCTACAATAAAAGGTTGGGAAATTCTTTTGTAGTCTACTAGTATCATTTCCTCTAAATAACTTAAGCCCTCTAAGCATTTTTGCATTGATGCAAACCCACTAAGCCTTCCATGATGGTAATACCTCCAACTTTGCAATCTTTTATTCTTAAATATTCATGTTTGTATATGTATGATACCATTCTTGAAAACTATAAACACAATGGAAAAAATAGGATGTCGTGTCTGAAAGCCAATGCTTAAACAACTAAAATAAAATTAAACCTGTCTTGAGTTTCATTAGTTTCCTTAAAATTCATCAATACGATGTACACATTCAAATGGATATAATATATACAAGTTTTTAGGTGCTGATCCAAAAAGATTTCACACAAAACAACATGTTACCAAATACCAATGCACTTCACCCATAATGGGAAAAATATTTATAAAAGACAATGGAAAATGGTTCAAAGATTAACTATACTGCTGGCAACCCTTATTCTGGGGTTAAAATCTAGAGTGTCTCCCGTTTATTAAGCAGATCATATAAAAAAGACCATAAAGATGATTCAGATCAATAGGCAAGAAACTTGATTACCACTCAAGAACTTTGTAAAAAGTAAGCTCAAATAGGGTGATCATGGAATAGAGAATCCAGTAAGTGAGCCATTGCTGGTCATCCACAGTAGACTTGCTCTCAATCGCCTTAATTGAGGCATATCTGTTGTTGAACCAAAGAATCCCGCAAGACAAAATATTAAATTAAGTTTCCAAGTGACTCCAAGCCAGTTAAAGTAACTTCTTTTTTTTCCCAAAAAAACAAAAAAAGATTAAACATTGAACTTACAGAGGATAAACGAGACTGATCAATGGGCTGGACGAGAAATCCGAAAGATATATTATTAGTCAGTGAGAAACAACAATGACATTGATATTATATTAAAAAAAAAAATCCAAAGGGCGACAGGCAAAATCAGCTTAACTTGTAGAAAGAAAAAAAAGAGTTTACCCAGCAAGAACATCAAAGTTGCTGAGAAGCACCTTGAGGAAATTTCTAGCTCCAGACCCCATTTCTGCACTGTGACTTCTCAAGTGAGATCTGTAGCTTCAGGGTTTCGATCAGACCGAAGAGAACAGAGAGAGAGATAGTGAGCGAGGGTGTGCTGTGCGTAACACCTGGGAGAAAACGAGTGTAGCCTAAGGGAGTGAGAGATACACTGTCTGTACATCCGAGTGTAGGCTCCGATTTCCAATCATACCGTTGTTTGTTACAGATTGGTTACAGATTATATACTTCAAAGTTTTGAGCGTTGATTCCTTGATCATAGTGCAGGACCACTTTGGGCTTCAAGCACTGTATCTTTTTCACTAAAGCAGACTTCTTTTTTCAACCTAGTCCCCCGTTCCGAATTTGCCACCTGCGTATGTTGGGTCTCTTCTACAGTTCTACAGTTTTGTACTCTAGTTTCGCTTATTTTAAATAATTTTGTATGAATCATAAAAGTGTTTCACTTATTTCATTTTTTTTTTCACATTAAAAAAGTGTTTATTATGTGAAGGCAAACAAGCACTAAAGTCTTTGACCAAAAAAAAAACAAGCACTAAAGCCACATAATTTTATAGATTTTATTATAACTTGTTTTTCCAAAAGATTAAAATTTATTTCAACATATTTAGAAATAAAGCACTACTTCTATTTTTTAATAATCGTCACTTATATTTATTAGATTATAATATCATTTTTTTTGAAGTTATATGAACACCCAACACAAGCAATGTGTTGTTATTGCTGACCTCACGCCCAACTGCCCATAATGTTATCAATAATTTCGGGGAAAAGAAGAGATTACGGGTAGAATATGGAAGTAAAGCACCCAAACAGTAGAGAAATCACTTAGGGCATGTTTGGTTTGAGGGAGAAGAAGAGAGTGGGAGGGGAGAGAGAAATTTCTTACTCCTCTCTTTATTAAATTGCTCATGGAAACTTTTCAATATTCTAAAAATATACTCTCAACAAAAATGAATATTCTTCTCATTAATGGCGATTTGGCCAATTCCCTACTTTCCACTCCCTTCCTTCCCACTCCCTCCCCTCAAACCAAACACACCTTAAGGAACTAAAGATAAAGATTGGACGTGGCCTTTACTTAGGGTCCAGCAGATTAACAAAATTATGATTTCACCCCACTCTCTCCTTCCATAGTGATTAAAGCATTTCCCATCTAGAAACAAACATCCTCCAATATAGACTGATATCCTTTATAATAATCTATCATTATAAAAGTGACCCAATATGATTACATATAAACCACCTTTTACCATCATCATTTTTTAATCAAATGTAATTAGATTTATAACTTTAGAATATTCGAATTGCCTGTAATAAGGTTCTTCAATTAAGCTTTCTTCTTCAAGAAATCATTTCGCCTCAAGCATATCGACTAGGAACAGAACCAAAAGCTCGAGTCTAAAAATTAATTCTATCATTAAATATAGGGTTGGTGGGCAATTTTGACTCGAAAATTTTCACCAAGGGACAATTTTACCCCGAAAGTTTTTCGGGAAACAATTTTGATCCGAAAGTGTTGAAAAGGGGGAAATTTTTCCTTAACTATTATCCAAGTTAATTTTAACTGTTAGTTAACCAAATATTTTGAATTAACAATCCATAAGTCATCCACATAATTTTTGTTAAATTGCAAATTTGTACTAAAGTTCATGTATCATCATCTACTTCATTTTTTTCAAAATTAGATTTAAAACTTCTAATACAAATTTGCACCATAACAAAAATGACATAGATGACGCGTGAACTTTCAGTTCAACATATTTGGTCAACTAAATGTTGGAATAACGCTGCAGGCAAAATTCCTCCATTTTAGAAACTTTCGGGGCAACATTGTCACACGAAAAACTTCTAGTGAAAACTTCTGGGTTAGTAATGTCCCTTAGTCCTTAAATAAATGAGTGAGTGCCATATAGAACTAAAGACATCTAATATATAATCTATGTACGAAGGCTCCATAGTGTTCTTGCTAGTTTGGAAATGAACTAACTCTACAAGGTGCAGCCAACAACTAGTGAAAATAGAACTCTGCAAATTCAACTTCTCTTAGCTTGATGTTGGCTGCTCTCCGAGCAGCTGCGACGGCCATGAATCTGCAGGGGTGGGATACCTGGCATGAGGTTTACTCACAATGGAGTTTGAGGTGGGAAAAGAAGGTTGAACATGAGGGCGAAAGGGGACAACTAATAATGCAGGTCCTTGTTGCAATGTAGGATCAACAGAAGGCAATTGGAGACACTCTCTAGGGAAAATTGCTGTTTGCTCAGGTGGCCCAAGCTCCATTGGAGGAGGTGCATTTAGGTCAGGTTTAGATTGTGCTACTCGCACTTCTATCTCGCCTTGTAGTTTCTCGATTTGTGTTTCAAGAGCAGAATTTTCGTCCTTCAGCTCACTCTTCTCCATGGTAACCTGATCAATAAAATGCCAATACATGAAAACTTGTCATTAAAATGCGCATTTCATAGGATACTGCGAAGTTGACAAGCAGAAAGATTGGATTCTTCAATTGCGTGAATTCAAAGGAAAGGAGTTAAGAGCTTACATAATGTGATTCAGACAGCAGAGACACATTCTCCTTCTTAAGGGTCTCAATCTGATCAAGCATGTCTCTTAGCAGCTTGGAGGCTTCAGACAATATGGAAGCCTTTCCATTGTTTTGCTGACCTAGTTCTGTTCAACCGAACCCAAAAATAGCAGTTAGAAGGGGCAAATGGAAAAATTAGTATCATACTCCCTCTGGTCTTTATTATAAGGCATCTAACAATTCTCATAGACCAATAAAAACAGTTAAAGTTAATAAAGTTGTCTTAAAATTTAAATAACTTCCAATATTACCCCTACTAATTGCATTAAACTCTAATATTATATTAGTTATTATTCTCACCCACTACCCTTATTAATTATGGGCATACATAAAAAAATAATTAATGCGCTCTGGAAAAGAACAAGTGCCTTATACAATTGTTAGTTGGTGTCTTATAATAAGAACCAAAGGGAGTATCTGGTAACATGATGAAGGTGACTTAATCTATAAAGTAAAAAAACAAAAGTAATTCTATAGGAGAGCTATGTAATTTGGACATCTCTCGAGAGAAGGGTCAGGCAGTGTCATGTAAGTAAAGCTCAAAAATGAGATTGTGGCTTAAGAACTTACCAAGAGCGTTGGCAAGATCAAGAAAGAGATCATTCAAATGCTCACGCTTCATTTTCTCCCTTTCAGCCTTGTGAATTCTTTTGGGGACTTTCCCTTGGTTCTTTTTACCGGGACAAGAACTGCAGCACACACAAGGATTTCAGAAGATACGTTCAACTTAAGTTGATGGTGTTGAGCCACAGCGACATGTAGTGCTACAACCACATGTACTTTGAACCACAATCAACCACTCAAAACTAATTAAACTTATTCTTGTATTGGTCTGTAACATGATTAAGCCAATACATCAAAAGCTTTTAAATCAATTGAAGGAATTTCTAGCTTGAAAAACATATTTTGAGCACCCTAATTAGTATAATGGGTAAACAAACATGCTTTAGTAACAAATGGATCGAATTATGTACTAGAAAGAAAGTAATGAACAAAATCTCAAAGTCTACACAATAATTTTCAAACTATAGAATATTTTAGTATACTATGGACATGGAAGGCATATCAGCTGACAGTAAGAAAACCAAATGTTAAGGCATTAGTATGACAGACCTGGTTTTTGATGTTCCTTCTAACATATTGACTTCCTCAGCTGCCAGAGCAGGAGCGTCTGATCCCATAAAAGAAGTATCGAAAACAAAGGATTCCTTTACACAATTCTTCCAGCACGACACAAATTCCTAAAAGTTGACCCAAAAATACAAATCCACATAAAGTTGGTATGAGAATGTCAACCGCATTGAACATATAATAGGCAAACCCACAGTAGTTCAGAAGGCAATACAACAAGCAAACCAAACTATCAGTTATTAAATCTGGAGGCAGAGCAATCTATCTGCCTCCACTTTGACTTCTCCTCAGGGTCCCCCTCACCATCATACAGATCAAATGATCGACTATAATTCGTAAACTAACAAATCCAATTAATGTATAACAAATTTGTAACTAGTCTGGCAGTATTGTTAACTGTAACACTCAATTTGCTAAGGTGCTAACGCTGTGAGATGCCCAAGAAGAAAATAGTTCAGGAAAGTGAATCATGTAGAAGAACAAATAAAAAAACACCCACTGTATCTTCAAATTTCAACTATCAAGATGCCAGCAACAGCAAATCGAATTCATCATTTCTCTTCCAATTAATTCATATAGGGGGGAAGGGAGAATTAAACCTATTCCCCAAATTTCATTTCCAAAGACCACTTAATTCATAGAAGTCTACCGGCAAGCCACCAAAGAGGGCATATACCGAAATTCATTGGATCAAACTCAAAAGACAATCAACCAATTTAAAAGCAATCACAAGTACATGTAAGAACAGAAGAGCTCTTACCTCCTCCAAAACCGAATTGAGAAAGGAAGGTCAAAAACAAGAACACGGAAAAGCAAGGCAAGGGATAGAACAGTATGGTGTTGGTTGGGAAATAGGGGGAGCGAGAGAGAGGGATAATTTGTGGAGGGTGGAAGAGGAAGGAGGCGGCGAGAAGGAGAGAGAGCGTGGCGGGAGAGGACGGGTCACAGGAAGGCGCGTGGCGAGCCCATGCCGTTTTGGTTGGAAGAAGCACTCACAATGAGTTTCCCACGTGATGTACGCCTCTTGTGCTTTTTCCTCCTCTGGCGCCCACTATATCCTTACTGCCACCTCATCTTCCCCCAAAGCTCCTTTTCAATCCCCCCCCTTTAATTCACAGAAATAAATTTATGTTGTAAAACTTCAGCATGTCTTATTATAAGTTTTAAATAATTATTAAAAAAATAGTTAAAATTAATAAATATATATAATAATGGATTGATAGGGAAGGGGCCTCTCCAATTCCCTTATCATCCACTCCCCTCCACTTCTTTATTTACATCGTTGTATTAACTCTTACTATTGATATATGATATCTTATAAAAATGTTATTATAATAGTAAATAATAATAAAAATGTAAATAGATAAATTAATTCATTAAAATGTGATTTAAATAGTTCATATCTTTATGTTTTTATTAAAGTATTCGATGTATTCCTTCCTTCCGATTCTAAATATAAAATAAAGTTAACTTTTTTTATAAATCCGGAAAGTTTAATTAAATTGTTCTAGAGTTATTTTTTTTTGTTTTTTTTCTCAAAATTAATTAGTTTGACTAATAAATTAATATATAATTTAAGGATACACAACATATGATATGATTAAATAATTTATTTAGCTTCATTAATCTCTCCAAAAAAAACCAACTATATTTTATAATTAAAACCGGAGGGAGTATTATTATTTTTGTACTTTTTATATGATATTAAATTTTAAACGTTAGAGTTAATCTAATAGTGTACATAAAGAAGTGGATGGTAAATAAAATGGAGATGTCTCTTTTTCCGATTGGTACAAAGGATATGTGAGAGAAAATAAATACAATAAATATAGTTAAAAAAACAATAAATGTTAAATGTTTGGATAATTATAAAATGAAACAGACACTTATTTATCAATCTAAAGCTTATAATAAAAAACGGAATGAAGGAATATTTTAAAAAGGTATTAGAATATTCTCTAATAATTACAAAAAAAAAAAAATCTTCATGACTCACGTACTTTACCTTGGTTTTCAAAGTGTTAGGGAACCGCGTCACTGGTGCACTCATCAATAAAAATAGGCGACATTGCAATTCCATGTTCCTCTCTGCCTACGTCGGTTTTCAGAGAGAAGCGTGTGGCATCCACAGAAAACTGGGGGGCCCACAGTCCATTTGCTTTCTGGTCTTTATAATTCGGAAGCGCGTGCCTTCCACAAATCGAACTTCCTTCTTCTTCGTCATTTGCCACCTCACGCTCTCTGAATCGGTCCGCATTATGTGCGGGAAATTTACCCAAATAAGAAGAGAGAAAAAAAAAAAATTATCAAATTACAACACTTTGAAAAATATTTTCTAAAATAAGCGCATAAACCTATCAAATAATCGACGCTCTCGCCAATGCAAATGGCGTCGCTACACTAAACTAGTGGCGTCTTTCCACAGACGCCACTCCAATTGGATGCCAGGTGGCGTCATTTTTTTTAAAAAAATTATAATTATATTTAAATAATAATAATTATAAATAATAAAAAGAGTAAATAATAATTTTAATTAATAATTAAGGGAATTAAAATATTTAATATTTATTATAAACTTTAGGATACAAGACTATAGAATATGATATTATTACTATATTTTTGTTACTACCATTTTTCCACCGTTAGATCAATCTTAATAGGAGAGAGAAATTATAAAGGTAGATGAGATTCGATCTAACGATGGAAAAATGGTAGTAACATTAGCAAGAATAAAAAATAGTAGTAACAATATCATATTCCATAGTCTTTTATCCTAAGGTTTATAATAAATGTTAAATATTTTAATTCCCTTAATTATTAATTAAAATTATTATTTATAATTAATTATTATTATTATTATTTAAATATAATTATATTTAAAAAAAAAGAAAAGGACGCCATTCGGCCTCCAATTCAATATATATTGAATTGGAGTGGCGTCTCGTGGGAAGACACCACTAGTCTAGTGGCGTTAGTTGACTGACGTCACTGGGCAATGGTGTTAGTTGACTGACGCCACTAGAGGCGTGATACCATCGGATGGTTTTTCACTTTATTTTAAAATATTTTTAAAAATGCTATAATCCAGTACTTTTTTTTCCCTCTTCTTATTTTGATAAATTTCCCCATTATGTGCCCCTTGCTTAGTACTTAATTTTTTATCATTATGATCACATTCATCCATTTGAATTTAATTTGAATAGTCTACCTTTAAGATTTTTTAATTTGTAATTTTTTAAATGATAAATTCATTTTTATAAAAAATAATAATTATACGGTTATCTTTATTTGGATTAAGGTGCAGATTTACCCTAAATTTTTTTGCTAAGGAACAATTTTGCCTTAAAAGCTTTTTATAATTCAATATCAACCCGGAAATTTCAAAACATAGTAATGTTATTCATATCGTTGAAAAAATAACGTTAACCATTAATTTTTTAATGGTAATGGGCAACATTGCTTCATTTCAACGTTTCCGGGACAAATTGAACCAAAAAACACTTTTAGAGTAATATTACTCCTCAACGAAAACTTCCAAGATAAATTTTTATATTAACCCTTTTTATTTTTAGCTTTACATATATTAAAATAAAAATTAAGTAAAATTTGAACTGTTCAAGATCAATCTAAAAGTATAGATAGGTGATCAGCATATAATGTATCCATGTGATCCCATTTATAGGCTTCCCACTAAAATTATGCCCTTTTTTTTTTGGGTAAAAACGGGGCCTTCAGCCCATTCACATACTTTTTAATATCAACTTAGGGTCATTCATTGTAAAAAATAAATATATAACAGGAGATTTTATCTTGTATAGCCAAACAAGCACTTAATCCTAGTCTTCTAGTCATAAAGTGCACCGAGGTTAAATTTCCTTTTCTTCATGTCCTCCACAACTGCTTAGATATACATCAAAACAAAATATAACAATAACAACATATTATCATTATTCCAGGCATCTCTGCGTTAATTCAATTTTTCTTTATTTTGATATGATAGTTAGCATCTCACAAGGTTAAGTGTGTTCAAACAGAGGCATCGAAGTAAGCTTGTACAGGTTCAGATCTCACTTCCAAAACAGGTGTTATGAAAAACCTTCTTTAACAAGGTTGTCTTAATCTTAAACTAAGATTTGTTCCTAGATTGAAACGTACATAGGGCTTTACAGCCTTCAATTTCATCCCAAACAATTAATTGATCATAAAATTTATAGATAAAAAATTATGGAGAGATAACTAGAAGAAAGTCTTGTTAGAAGGACCCAGGCTAGTGGTGGTACAACATTGTAAGAAAGTTCAATCGTCCTTTATGGAGTTGAGTTTGAAGTAATTTTATCATTCATTCTTGCCACAAAGGATGACTTAGAATGAGTCGAAGATGCCAAGGATGATAATATAAAAACTGAAAAGATAAGAGACTAAATTATAAGTAAGTTAAGAGAATAAATTTCCCGAAAAATTACAAATTTAGACCAATTACCTGTGAAATGTGATAAAAAACTTTACTCAATAATATAAACCCAACAAGGAAAAGCGGGTTTTCTTTGACCTTCAAAAAAGTGGGTAGGCTCGTTCTTTCCTTTTGTGGGAAAATAAATCAATGGTCATTACACATATACCAGAACCTTCATTACATCAAGTAATATGAGTTTTATTCACAAGCATCTATATGTCTATGTTCAGCTTCGTGTTCTTGAGCAGCCAAGTTTGAAACTGCGAACATGTCTATGTTCAGCTTCGTGGTCTTGAGCAGCCAAGTTTGAAACTGCGAACGCTCATTCTTCCATTCAGTGCAAGGGCAAGCAAATCATGCTCCTCCACGTACCAGAGTTCAGACACCGTTGCCTGCTCATATATAATTGAAGGGAATCCATCAGTATGTCAAATAAAGGTCAGGTAAGCTTGTAGGGGATAAAAAAAAAAAAAAACTAAATTCGCAATTTATTAGTCAGTGAAAATTATCACCGGTCAGAGTTTTGCATGCCAAACCCATTTGGTACTCAGAATTGGGAATATAACAAAAAAATTGAAAAAAGATAATGAAGATATAAAATGATTTGCATGTTCATACTTAGAATATGAAAATTATCAATTAATAATTAAACAAATATAATAAATATTGAAGAACAACGAGTGAAACGAAATCTCTCTCCTTCCTTGACATCAATTAAGCTCAGTTGAATCCTTAGTTTTCTTTATTTTGGAGTGAACGTGGTCCTTTTGCGAAATAAAAGAAATTGAGGACTTAATTACAGTATATTTTCTTTTCAGGAAAAAAATTCATATCAGTAACAATTTCCAAAGGACTTAAAATGTAAAATGAGTCTACAGAAAAGAATAACAGAAAAACGGTACTAAAATGCATTTAGTTAGTAATGACAGATAAAAGGCTGCCTTGCACTTGATCTAATTAGTAGGAAAGCTTCACTCCACCAATCAGATGCTTTGATGCCAACATTTTTAAGTTACAATTCAAAAACGTACTGCTCTAGAAATGATATGACCACAAACCTTGAATCCATGGAGGTCTGTGTTGAGTCGTTTAACTAGCTCATGGAAGAACTGGAGTTCATCTGAGGTTGTATGCAGCTCCTGTATGAAACAAAAATTGAGAGGCGATTAAATAGTCCCAGGCAAGAAAGCAGGGATATGTTTTGGAATTTAAACAACATGGGGAAAATAAAATGCAAAACTATCATTGACTCCAACAATTCATAGCTGGAACTCCATAAAAGGTGATTCACAACAATATCAAATTTCAAGGTCGATATTCAATGGAATACTTAAACTACCCTTCATTTTCTTTCTTCTTTTGTTTTAATCCTCATTTAAACACCAGTTGACACTTTACCATTCCTCAAATATATTACCAATTAAAGTATGCCCATGTATACAACACAAAACAATAAAACACTACACTGTTATACAGTGCACTTCAATTACCCTTCCACGTCCACTTAAACGAAGTGACATCAGTAAGACTTTGCGTTTTGTTCACCTATAATAAGAATTCTAAAGATATAATCTTTCTCTTTGCCACAAAAGACAGACAAATGTAAATTTCCAGGATAGAGGCAAATGCAAGTGGAGATTATGAAAATTAGTAAAATATATAGTAACGATTTTAAAGGAATACTGAAGATGCACACTACCATAGGCAATGCTTTAGGTGGACCCAAAAGCCTTGCAAAAGACGTGTGAAGAATAGCAGCATCATACTGCATAAAGG
This sequence comes from Acacia melanoxylon, assembly GCA_019022615.1. Lineage (NCBI taxonomy): Eukaryota > Viridiplantae > Streptophyta > Magnoliopsida > Fabales > Fabaceae > Acacia > Acacia melanoxylon. The sequence goes on from JAFJYJ010000025.1 coordinate 1,867,985, forward strand.
ATAATACAAGATCAGCCAGATCCATAAAGCTAAGTCAGTGGCTCACGTAGTAGTGTATTGTTAGATGAAGTTTGCAAATTAAATTGAGAAGATACCACCCAATATAAACCAATCAAATATCATACAATTTGCTTCTTTTGAAAACAGGACGCAGTAAATGGGAAAGGCTTTAACTGGAAAGTGAGAAAAGAAATGGAGACCAAATATAAGAAAGTGAAGTGCAAGACACAAAACAGTTTCACGAACATGTGAGAATTACAGGATTTGTAATGGATAGATCGAATGAACTCTAAAGAGAAAGTCTCAGGTTAATAGAGCAGAGGGAGAACATTTCAGGTTCATGCCAAACAAGGCCATGCCCCAACTTCATTCCCCACAAGATTCTAAATTTGTGGGTATGGCGATAGAAAATATCCTAATTAAAATTTTGAAACGTTATAAGGTGCTGATGCTTCAGGTGAATGAATACGAATAAATATTGGCTAAAAAATATATTTATTTGGTTCTCACAAGTTGCTTCTCTGGTGCGCGTGGAAGCACATTTCTCAACTTAGCACGAATAGCTATGGGATCTGTCCCAGAGGTGACCTGTATGATAAGCACACATAATTAGTCCAGTGTTGTGAAATGCTGTCTGAAATCCTAAAAGATACATAGATATGGTTTCAGATTTTTTATAAAATAGATTAAAGAAAGTAAGTTTCTGCAATATTTTGACATCCATTGTCGTTATGGAAAAAGAATTTATCACTAAATCAACAAGAAGGTTTGGATCATAAGAGTGGTTAACAGACAAGTGTTTGATTTTTCCTTCTCATGGTGAAAAAACAATGCCAAAAATGTTGGCCTTTAAACCTTGAAATCAGAATGAATCAAACAATAAGAGATCATAAATTGTAAACACATTGACTGACTGGGTGGTAGTGGCAGTTTGAACTTCAGGAAATCGCCATTGTTTAATTTCTAGAGACACTAATTTGGGGAGAGTTTTACTGTTGTGCTCTCAACCCAAAACAGATTAATATTCCATCCAATTTTGGATGGGCAGACACTCTTGGTATTCACTGGGGAAAATTACAGAAACTTCAACGTTTAATCACTTGGGATAAAATGCTTCCTAGTTTTCTCTAGGTCAAACATCAGAATTATTATTTTTGACTTGACAGCACTCTTTACATCACAAGGAGAGAAAATATGAGAAGAAAGCATCAAGGAATCAAGTATATGATTTGTGTGAACCCTCCCTTTGGTGGATGTGCTGAGTAAAGAGAAAAAATAAGAGAGCATTCAGATTATAGAAAGTAACCTGCCAACAACCCAAAAGCACTCCTGTTGAAGTCAGAACCACCCTATCTAATACAATATTCAAAGGGCAGAATGTCTGAGCAACAGCTTGCACAGAGGCTGCTTCAGCATCGATCTGAAAACAACTTGTGCTCGTGTTAGGTCAATGCATTGCCAAAAAGACGGAAAAATGCCCATTGATAAGTTTACCTCTTCTTTGGTGGCAGGTACTGGTGCAATGTGATGTGAGGCATGGAACATGCTGAAGTGGTACATACTAGAATTCTGAAACCAGATTGCTAATTGACACATGTGAAAGAATGCCAATGAATTGAAACAAAATAGGGGGGAAGTTGAAGCAATTCGAGTGATTTAAAAGTAAATGCTGATGAATGAATTAAAATCTGCTATTTAATCCAAATATAGCTTACCTTTATCAAAGTATGGATGGAAAATATTCTTTACAGCCTCCCTGTGCATTGTAAGCCAGAAGTGAAATGTTGAAAATAGAAGACAAAACAATAATGAAGGATTTGCTTTAATGAGGATACTGTGATAATCGTAATTTACATAAGCAGTATGCTATGCCTCTTTTTTCCGGGAAATATCATACAGAACAATCACTAATAACAGAAAATGAGTTTTTGTATAAAACTTAGAGTTCATAAAGATAAAAGAAAGGTTAACTTTTGCAGATTTAAGTTGGGGTAAAAGTCAATTAGTGTAAGGTTATGTTTGGATAGTCTTTTATAGAAAAGTAAATTTGATAGAAATTTGTTTGGATGATATATTGAAAAGTCAGTTTCAGAAGATTTAAATCAAAATAAAAGCCAAAAATCAGAAAAAGTTGCTTTGACTTTAATGTGACTTTTGGGTAAAAAGTCATTTTGACTAAACGCTGATCCAAACAACATTTTGGAACTCAATGAGCTTTTCAACTTCCACATGTGGCATTTCACCCTCCAGAAGTTACGCCAAACATGTTGATAGTCTCCACCAGCCTACCTTTTCTCATAATCTTAGAAAGAAAGATGGCAAATACCTTAAACTACTACAGGGGAGACCTTTTGACCAAAAGGCAAATGTATTTACTTCTTCTGTATTGTGGTTCAATAAGCATGAAGCTCTAAAGCATATACCTTATCTTAGATATTAGTTATACACCTAGAGTCGAAAAGAAAAAGGGAAAAAAGCAAGAGAGAGAGAGAGAGTTCCAGTGCTTACGCTATGGGAGTTGAGAATTCAGTGCCCAGATACAACACATTAGCTCTTACAGGAGGATTTGCTGGCTGCGCACAGGAGATAACCATTAACTGATAGTCAATACAAATGAATCAACATGTTAAGCTACTTCACATTACCTTTAGTACAGGTGTTACTGATCCATCCTTTAGCGTAAAGAGATCAGAAAGAGACAATGACTGAGAGGTTTTACCATGCTTTAGGAAAGCAGCTCCATGCTCATCTAGATCTCTTTCCATCTTTTCATATAATTTGGATCTTCTTTCCGAGCTTGACATTGTTAAATCTGATCCAGGCCCTTCCAAACTTATTATTAATTCAAACTCCATACCCCTCTTGGGACTGAGAAGCACATACATGCATATTTGCATAGACACAAATTCTCCACCAAAATCAAAATTAGATTTTAAAAACCTTTGTTAATCTCGAGGGATTGGCCTAATGATTAGAAGTGTTATCCCTACCTTGACTATCCGGGTCTAAACCTTAGGGCTAACACTCAAGGGAATTATAATTAAAAGACACTGCAAAGGAAACTTTTGTTGATAATTTGTACGGGATTAGCAAGATAAGGAAAGCCACAATTTTGAAAATTCTAAACTATCGTAAGAATTAATTAGCAAGTTGAGGAATCTGCACCCTTATGCACTCAAAGCTTCTTTATGATACTCTAGTTAGTAACTAAAACTACTTCAGTCACATACAAGACGGGCGATTTATTAATAAGATATGGATTTAAAATACTAAGCTTTCTCGTTGAACAATGGAAAAGAACGAAAGAATTTCTTCAGTGGGGTGGGGTTGAGCTTAAGGAAATAGATTCACCACATTAATTGATACTTTATGACAGAGAAATTCAGAGAAATCCTGCTGAAACAGAACCAATTACTTCAGGATCTCATAATGTATATGTTCAGTGCTAGCTAAGGGTAAGGGGCTAGGGCTATGATCCGCCTCGATAGGAATCACGCCTCGCGAAAAAATACACCCGATCAATTTCAAATCGGCTAAATTGTGAAATCGAAGAAAGAAAATTGATTCTCCATCTGAATTATTGCATTTCCACTAAAGTTATATGGATTTGTGAGCAAGGATGTATTGTTTTTCACCCTTCAAGCTCCAATCAAGTGGGGGGAGGGGGCAAAACTAAACAAGTGGAGAAGGTAGTTACCTGAAGAAGACGGCAGTACGGCGTGTGAAGAATTGAGTATAGCCATTCGAAACAAGCAGAAGAATAAGAATGCAGAGAAAAGCCAGATCAAAGCTACGATTTTGGAATGAGTCCACGAGCTCACAGTCCTTCCCGTCATTTCGTTTTGTAATTGTCCAGTGCAAAAGGACTGAACAGTGTGCATAGATTACTAAGTACTAACCATAAGGTAGTAGCTTCACCATTACCCATTCACAGATTCGCCCTCATTGTGATGTTCGTTGTTCAATTTTCTTTTCTTTTCCGCTTTTTTTTTTTTTTTTTTTAAAAAAAATTACATTGAAATTCATACTAATTAATTAGAGAAAAATTATAAAAATGATATAATTAATAATCCTTTTGGTCCTAATTATAAGATCAAGTTGACTTTTTTGTGGAGAGATTAAGGAAGCTAATTAAATTACTTTAGAGTATTTTTTTTTTATTTTTTTTTCTCTAAACCAATTAGTTTGACTAATAAACTAATATATAATATAAAGATACAAAACATATGATATAATTAAGTAACTTATTTAACTACCTTAATCTCTACAAAAAAAAAATCAACTCGGTCTTATAATTAGAACCATAGTAGAATAATAGTCATATAAACTAATATAATGGTTAGCAGAATTAAGACTTATATCAACCATGACTAATTGATGGATTTGAATAATTATTTTGACATATTTGAAATTAAGTTGAAATTTTGAATAAAATAAAACAATATTGCTAACTCATCTACATATGTACGTAGCTTTTGGAAATAGACAATGAAAATGTGTAAGAAGGGTGTGTTATCATTATAGATGTGATGATTTCTTAGATCCACCTATGTAATTTAATTTATTTATCATGTGTTATGTCATTGGAGAGGGAAAAATATGATATTAGTAATTAAATAAATTTTATTTATATTGAATAAAATTTGTGATTTTAGCTAATATTTTATTTACCCCGTATTAAATGTCAATCAAATGTGAACAAATTAATTATTTCAATGTATTACTCATTTAAAATGAATTTCCTTAATATTTTCTTATATCTCAACAAAAATTTATAGGAAAATTGTAATTAGGTCTTAATTAGCAAACTTAATGTCAACTAGGTCTCTTGAAATAATCAAATTACAGTAAAGCCCTCGAGACTTGAATGTTGTTAATTCCAAACATGAAAGTACAATTTTGCCCCTTTGTTAGTAATGACAAATTTAAAGTAATCAATGACAAGTTAAGAGCATCCAATGACAACTTACACGACAACAAATGACTACAAAAAAATATGAGTCCAAAAGACAAATGCAACTTACATATATTGTTTTTCTCTTGCATCATCTCTTGTTGGTTGCATATTGTTATTTAGATTCTCTTTTACATACACATGACCATTTTTTCTATTGAAATTAATAAAATGTTATACTCCTTCATAATCTACACGGTTCACAAAAGTTGTTGCATTAAAGGTTAGTGTGAATTTCATGAAAATTATATTATTTTCTTTTGTAACAATTGATGCTACAATTGTTCTCAACTCCTCAAACATAATGTCTTCCTTTATAGTTTTTGTTCAAAGGCTACCCCTAATATATATTGCAAATCATATTCTCCTAAATTTAAAAATTGTCCCCATATATGCAAGAAAACATAATATATGATTTATAGATGTACTTGACATTTTTTCTATCATCCTTTAGAACAAAGTTATTATTAACAACATCATGAGCAACATTAACAACTTTAAAACAATATATTGATGACATATTTTGAAACCACATAACAGAGTTTATATATATATAAAGTCATCGTCCTTTCCATTTATCCTTGTATAAGACCAAAAAAAAAAAAAAAACAAACAAACAAACATAGCACAATCTCTATAGTAGGAATTCATACCCTTCCATATATTCAATGAAACACCAACATAAATCATAATCATAAGGACATCATACAATTAACAATCATTAGATTCTCTAAACTTGTCATTGATTATTCTAAATTTGTTATTGGCGGCTCTAAACTTGTCATTACTTACAAAGAGGCAAAACTATTGAAACTTCACTGCAATTTAATGATTTTAAGAAACCTGGTTGTCATCAAGTCTGTTTGGTTTGCAAATTTTTATTTTTAGGCTTTATAATCTACTTATAAGTATAATTTAGCCAAACAAGATTTTATATAAGCTCTTATAATTATAAGAGCTTATTTTATAATGAAGAAAAAGAGCTTAAAAATAAGCTCATATGAGGAGCTTATTTTTAAGCTCTTTTTTTTAAAAAAAAAAAAGGAAAAAGAAAAAGGAAAGAGAACTCGTAATCTCTTAATCAAACACTATCGCCACGCGCGCCATCACCGCCACCCCCCCCGCCACGTGGGCCCGCCACCACCACCACCATCGCGCCACCACCGCTCCGCCGCCACCACCCTATTATAATATATCTTTTATGATAATTTTTATTTAAAAAAATGCTTATGACAAAAATTTTGTCAAACAACTTATTTTTAATTTCAGTTTTTAAGTAACTTTTAAGCTAAAAAATTTATATAATTACCAAATAGCTTTTAACTTTTTTTAAAAGCTTTTTTTTTTTTTTTTTTACTTAAAAGTATTTTTAAGCCTAAAAATAAGATGATCCAAACGGCTCTTGAGTCTATTAATTGGAACCTGGTTGCAATTTTCCCTAATTTATATGATGTTATTAATAATAAGATTTATCTTAACAGTTCGATAACCTTTAAAAACAAAAAATTAAATACAAGAAAAAAAATGAATTTAACAATACTGAATAGGATACCTATAACAACAAATTTAGACATGATGGTACAAAATAGTTGAAAATAATATTGCATCACTAGACAATTTTTTAGAGGATTTCGTCCTCCTACGACAATAGTTCAAGAGCAAAAATCCCCGTCAGCCCAGCAAGCAAACCAGGGATAGAAGCTTTCATGTCGCGCGTATTTCATTTTAAAGGCATTCTAAACAAAGCCCAATAATATGGTCTCATTATTAATTCCTACCACCTCCTCCTCCAATACTTGATATAAAATATAGTTAATTAATTAAGAAAAATTAATGAAGTTAAAAAAATTAGTTAATTATAGCATATGTTATGTGATATCTCTAAAACACTTGTATATACCATTGAATTATATGTCAGATTATAAGTCAGAAAAAAAAAATAGATAATTTAAAGGAATTTATCTAACTTTTTTTATATCCTCAAATTAGTCAATTTGGTCTTATTTTAAGGACCAGAGATAGCACATCTCTCTCCATCTTAGTCATTGCAGTGGTTCTATAGTTGAATTTCCATTTATTAAGCTTTTATGTTAGGGTTCATCGTTTCTAAACAGGCTTTGCTTCACACGTGTGTGTGTGTGTAGAGTAGAGAGGAGACACAAGAATGATATAATGAGTAGATCAGATGGTGGTGGGTCTGTATGTAGATCTTATTATTACAAATAACGTGGTGAAACTAGTAACCACCAACTTGTAGGCTAAACGCCAGTAAGCAGCCACATGCTGCTGCCATATATATCTACTCCCTCATTCCAATCTTTAATATAAAATCAAGTTTGAAATTCAATTTCTTCGTTAAAATAGATCTTATACAACACCACCACACAAAAAAAGAAGTTTTAGTGGTGACATTTGACGACGACATAAGATATCATTACTGAAAGTATAGCTTTCGACGATGACATTGGTGTTGCCGCTGAAAGTAATACTTTCGAGGTGACATTTTGTAGTTGCCGCTGAAAGTAGAACCTTCGGCGGCAACAAAATATTGTCATCGCTGAAAGCATAATCTTATGCCGCAACAACTATTTGTTGAAGATTATATTTTCAGCGGCGACAATGCTTTGTTGCTGCCAAAAGGTTGGGCGGACTGAAGGTAGTACTTAAATGGCATTTCATCACAGACTGATATGTGTAAGTGTGCGTTATTAATACTAAATGGAATCACTATTCAAGTATTTAAATTGAATTGTGATGGATGGGGACACTCAGATCATCAGGAAAGTGAAACGTACCCAAAAAAATTACATGGAATATAGAATCTGGCCGGAGAGAATCTAAAATCATTTTCAGAAATTTGGGGGTCTAGCTAGCTAGTCTCAGGGTATTCAATTTTTGAAACACTTTAGATCGATCTTAGATATATTTTTTTCTATTGGGGGACCATTTTAATTTCCTGTACGACATGGGATTAAATTGCATGTGACCCAAGGCTGCAATATTTGAATGGCTTTGAAGCTAATAAATGGCAAATATAATCATGTGGTTATCAGGGAATTGAATTTTATTACGTACTGAGAGCAAAATTAAAGTTTTTGTTTCTTTTCGTTTTGCATTTAAACTACGTACTCGCTGGCGATATTAATGTTCTGACATATTTGTTGATCCCATGCAGATCATAAGTCTCGATCAGTTTCATCACTTAATCCGATCTATAGCTACCTGCTAGGTACGTGCCTTCACCATTTCAATATTTCTTCTGCAGAAAATGAAATCTGATTTCAATTTGCTGTTGCAGAAACTGCTGCTCAGTTGTCAATTTTCATTATGTAAACGTAACATACATATATATATGTTGAACCAAATCATGGAAGGGATTTTTTTTAAAACATTTTAAAACCATACGAATTAATTGGCCATTATCACTTTTTTTTTTAATAATGAAAAGTAAACCAACTCAAAGTTCTGTCCACATCTATATGCCACCAAGAATTCATTGCCTGCTGGTCTTGTTGCTTTAAAATGGACAGTACATATTTAATATTGTGTGTCTTCAATTGAATGGCTATATATATATATTCGCAACGAAAAGAGGAAATTAGGTTCTGTATCAGAATATACAATAGTTTTACATTCATACCTCATTTTCAAAACAAGTTTATCAAAGAGGGTTCTCAACAAGTAGTTATTTCATATTGACTTTAATTATATTTACACAATTAGGTAATTATCATTTTATGATCTTAAACGTTACGTTGGTCTGCATTTTGCAGTTATTACTATCTACCATATACATACATATATATCTATACACACGCACACGCACACGTCTGTTCTTGTGGAGGAGGTTTGGCCAGCGCCAAAGTTATTTTGAATTGTGGACGTACGATAATCTCATTATAAATATGGCCAATTAACTGATGACGCTACAAAAATTAAATATATATTGATATGTATTTATTAATTCAAATATGCTTTTCGGGTCTAGCTGTGGAAGATATACTATATATATGTATACCTTTTTTTTTTTTCAGACACACATACTCGATTGACTATATTCCGATTAATTATTAATTAAGTGTTTAAGATATTAAACTAATGATACACATGGGGATTGATTATGATTCAGGAACCATATTTTTGGGGGTTGCTTTTATGGTCGTGAACATATAAATAAAGGTAGCTTTGGATTTGAGCAGAATAATATTATATTTAATCATAGGTAGGAATATACTTATAATAAGCTAGCTTTGTCTTTTTTTTTTTTTTTTTAAGTGTTCCTTATATTTTAGTCAGGACGCTGAGGGGATATAATTTATAATTAAAATAAATAAATAAATAAAATACAGAGAAAGGCATCGCCAACCGGGGAGTAGCAGTAAACAAGGGAAGGCCACGATATAGCAGAGAACCAATGATTAAATGCGACCATTGAAAGGATGGCCCACTAAATGAACGGTGGTGATTGATTGATGGGGTGGTTGGTGGGCCCATTAACGAGTAGGGTCATTATATCACTAGCTACTAAGATTTTTTTCCTTTAATTAATACTACCTCTGATCCTAATTATAAGAATATTTTTATAGTGCAATTTGTACTATAAAAAATGTTCATATAATTAGGATCGGAAGAGGGAGTATTAAAGATTTAAGACTCACCGTGGAGATCTTTCTCTGCCGTTCCAGCATCTTCCCTACTGGTACTGTTCCTCTAAAGATTTAAGACTCACCGATGGAGATCCAATGATCCATTATTTTTTTAAAAAATAATTTAAAAAAAAAAAAAAAATATTTTTTTAAAATTTTTATTTTTTTCCTGGATCACCATCCCGTTCTGAGAGATGGGCAGAGAGAGGGACGCTGAGAGGATCCTCTTCCCTACTCTTGTTGTTCCATGAGGGAGGGAAATTTTGTGTGTGTGTGTGTGTTTTTAAAAAATAAATAAAAAGATGGAGGAATGATCCACCTGTTTGTCAGTGAAATTGTACATTGGTTCAGGCAATGAGCAGAGATGGGGTCCACCACCTGAAGCAACACCTGGAACCGATAAGGTCGTGACCCCACAGTACTATTACCCCTCTCTCTCTCTGAAAAATCTTAATCATTGAAGCAGTAAAAACTAAAAACCTCGAAAATCATGGCGCCCAGTTTAGAATCTGAAGCATACAAATTTAAAAAAAGTGCAGTAAATTAAATATTAAATACTGAATATATTATTTGCCTCGCGGTAACACTGTTTTATCCCTTTTCTGTCACACGCACGAACTTGTGGCCCATAAAGGTTGTGACAGATTTTCTTTAATTTTAGAAAAAAATGTCAGAAAAATATTTTAAACTTATCAAAATCCTAAATCAGATATTTTATTAAGATATGAGAAGGGGATGATCGAATTTGATAAGTAATTCTAACTCATTTTTGAAAAATATCTAATTTATACTCTTAGAATTTTAAAATTATTTTTCTATCATTTTCTCTTATTTTTAGGAATTAAAAAAAAAAACATGAAAACCCTAAATGCCAGTTAGGTAGAAAGTAGGAAACTTACCAAAGCCCTGGGAAGTGAGTCGTTGTCCATCTTCTGTTGAACATACAAAGTAAAAGGCTTGCATATAAAAAGAAAAAGAAAAATAATTGCACAAACAATGATGGTATGATATCGTGTTGTGAAATAATTCAAATAAAAAAAAAAGAGACATTTAAAAAAAAAAAAGAATTATAGAGCCACCCGATAAAAATCCCATTGTTAAATAGTGTCATCTCCCTCAAACCCTAAAAAGCCCTCTTCTGGCCTCTCCTTCTCATGTTCCTCGTCCTCTCTTCCAAAATATTAATCACACCCAAAAAATTTAATTGGGAAAGAAATAAATTAAACTGAATTTTTAAGAACAATCAAACCTCACGTGTGTCAATACATCATCAAACAACTACACATGTAAGGGAAGCACATCATCATCATGATGGTGATGATCCTCTATGAGTGGTGGCTGGTGGAGTCGTGCCGATCGTCGCCTCCGCCACCGTGATGTGATTGGGACCCGCTCGCCTGAGACTCTGACAGCCCGATCACAGGCCGGTACGGGCTCAACCCTGCCAGCATACTCAAATGTCCTTCGTTAATGTTGTTGCCGCCCGAAGTAGCGCCGCCGCCGCCTCCACCGCCACCGCTTAGCCCCGACAAACCTAATTGTTGACTCGGCAATAAGGCCATAGGTGTGGGGAAATTCATGAAATGTAACGCACTTGACATGCTTCCCCTATACAATCCACTGTTGTTTACCGATGGGAATGTCCATACAGGATCACCGCTCATAACCTGGTTACTTGAATTCGCCACCATCCAAATGTTGGCCGGAGTCTGAGCATGGCTCGCTGGGATCGCCCCCGCGCTTGACTGCAACAAATAACTCCCCATTTGATGCTGCGTTGACGACAAGTCCTGCTCTGTGGGCCGCCGTTTTCGACCCATCCCTTCTTCTGGGCTCTCCTGCGACAAATCCAACGTCGTCGCAGCCAAAGGCGAGCCCGCCCCGTCGCGAAGCTCTTGCTTGGCTTGCAACAGGTTCGTGGTTAGGTTACTGGATTGAAAATTAAGAAGCGTAGAGGCGGCGGCGGTATTATCGGAAGACAAACCAATTCCGGGGAATAGACTCCGGCGCTGTTGGACGGAGAAGTTGGGATTAAAGTAGGAGGATCTTAGCTGAGACGGTACCGACATAGTGGATCCTGAGCTTCTCAAGGATATGTTAAGCGAAGTGAAGTTAGCCGGGATGGTTCCAGTGCCGGTGGCGGCGATGACGGATGGTTCGGCCTGCTGAAGCAGCCATTCGATGGTTTCGCCGTCAGACTTGTGGCCGAGCTCGCGGGTGAGCTGGAAGACTCGGGCTGCACAAAGGGCAGGCATTCGAATGCGACGGCCACGCCCGTCGACCTTGGTGTGGCGGTCCTTGGTGGAGGTTCTCTTAGGCGGAAGCTTCTTATTGGAGGCCGGATCAGCGGAGGCGATGATTTGGTTTGATCGGCTTGGATTATTGGAGGAGGCCGGGTCAGCAGAGATGGCTAAGGAAGGGTAAGGTGAAGAGGAGGTGGAGCAAGAAGCAGCTTCTTGATCTTCTTTCTTCTCGAGGAGCTGAAACGGAAAAGTGGGACGGCGGTGGTGGTGGATGTGGTGGTGGAGATCATCACCTCCTTCCATTAAAGTGTTGTGTATGTATGGGAGGGAGAGAGAGAGAGAGGAAGTGTGTGTGATAAGTGAGGCTATATAGTTAAATATGTATCAGTGGTGGGTCTTGCTCATCAGTGGGTGGATATATTTAGAGAAGAAATGAGTATGAGTGTGTTTGTATGTGATTTGCTTTCTCTCTTGGTAGAAGGATAATAAGCAAGCAGGCAATGGGTGATGACTGATGAGGGGACTTTAATAAAATTAAAAAGCATGATCTTTATGGGAGAAAAAGAGAAAGTTTGCTTTTTTTTGCTGAATTAGTAATATTATTTGGAGAAATATGGATGTGATTTTAATTTTATTTTTTTAAAATTTTTTAATTTGTCATGGGGGTTGGGGGCATTTTATTGTGGTTGGACAGAGTCTTTGGTTCAGAGTCCACGTGAGGTGCTCTTTTTTATGATTCAATCCATAAAGACAATGGAGGTCGAGGTGGGACCCGATCCCAAGTCAAAAATATTTAGAGGAGACCTGGAAAGTAAAGATTATGGGGGTGGGTCCCGCTCTCATTCATCTCATCATTTCGTTTTGCTGGGGAAGCCTTGGGATTCCTCGCTTTGGGCCTTCTAACCAACAACACCATCATTATCATTTCCATTCTGCGCCTGTTGCATTATATAATATTAATACTACTTCCTTTTACATAACTAATTTAATTCATGCATACTTTAAAAAAAAAAAAAAAACCCAAGGAATAGAGATTAATGCTCATTAAGAACAAATAAGTGTCTTATAAATTCATTGGTTGTTCGGATACTTGTTAATAAGATTCAGCCCAGACAATCTTTAATCATACGCATTATATGCAATCAGTAGGAACATGTTGATGAAACAATTATAAATTTGAGAGAGAAAGCATATCAAGATTTTGTATTTAAGACCCAAGTATATATATAAACTATGGGAAAAACACTTTTCATGTTGTAGGAGAAGTGTTTTCTCATGTCTCACACACATAAAATGGTGGGACCCACATATATATAATTAGCAATATATATGTGGGTCCCACCAAAGGCGGATCTAGGTATAGCATTAGGGGTGCAAGTGCCCACGCTTAAATTGGGGATTTTTTTTTATAAAAAAATAGGGTTAAGGTGCAATTTTACCAATGAACTATTGGTCCAGGAGCGTCAACACAATTAACTATTAAGTGGACCAAAAATACCAAAAAAATTTTACTCAAGAGCGTCAAAGACAACGCCGATTAGACAAAAGTTAACGTCCGTTATCTAAGGTGCAGATTGGCCAACGAACTTTTACCCAGAACGCCGACACAAAAAAAGTTTTACTCGTGAAGCAAAGACAAAATTTTAAATCTTACTAAATTAAATAATTTTTTTCCTCAATTGTCATTATTGAAAACTACTTGTATAGATATATATGGACAAAAATTATTCATTCTTCAATTTTGTCAAAATTATAATTTGTTAAAATAAACAAAATTTTTAATTAAAATGATTTAAATAAAACTCAAAGTGTTTTATAGTTTAATTTATATGTTAAAATATATATATATATGATTTATTTTTAATTGATATCAATATTCATACTTAATAATATAAATTTGGCAACTTGATGATATATTTGTTGATTAAATGATCTATTGATTATTTGTGACTTGTTGACAAAAAAAAAAAAAAAAACTTAAGAGGCTTGATGAAAAACAATTTAATAATAAGTTAAAGAGCAATTTTAATGGGTTAAGGAAAGAACTTGGCTTTTACTTAAAATTTTATTAACATTAAATGAATTTTTTAAATCACATAAATTTCTTCTAAAATAAAAATAAATCATTTTTTTTGTTTAACATATATAATAAACTATAAAACACTTTGAGTTTTATTTAAATCATATAATTATTTTTTTTATTTTAGAAAATTATAATTTTGAAAAAATTGAAGAATAAGTAATTTTTGTCCATAGATAATACAAGTAGTTTTGAATAATGACAATTGAGAAAAAAATTATTTAATTTAGTAAAATTTAGAATTTTGTGCCGGACGCTCTTGGAGTAAAAGTTCGTTGGCCAATCTGCACCTTAGATATGACGTTAACTTTTGTCTAATCGGCGTTGTCTTTGGACGCTCCGAGTAAAACTTTTTTGGTATTTTGGTCTACTTAATAGTTAATTGTGTTGGAAAGCTCCTGCACAACAAGTTCATTGGTAAAATTGCACCTTAACCCAAAAAACTAATACATATTTAAATGATTGTTCACCCTTAAATTAAGTGTTCACTCTTAATACATCAAGACTGCACTTCGTAATCAGATCTGAGATGAATAGTTGAATGATTGTTTCGTGCCTTATATTGAAAAAGATGTATTTGATAGCATTGATAATAAGGCAATTATGATAGAATTCCAAAAAATAAAGCCTAGAAAGATGTCATTTTTTTTTATTGTAATATATTTTTGTTATGAAAATATATGTACTTGAACTTATTGAGTATCCACCCTTCATTGTAATTTATGTAGCTTCATTTTTAACAGCACTTAGCCTTCTTTTCTAAATGACGGGTTTGTAAAATAACTACTTCTCTTATTACATCATCAGTATTCAGATTTCATGAATATTTTTTTGATATTATTTTCTTTTCTGTTTATATTCTTTTTTTAATGCATTTAAAACTTTCCTTAAAAAAAATTTGGGGGCAGCCGAATTCTCCCCGCCACTGATGCCCACCTTTCATAAATTTTCCGGATCCGCCCCATCTCACTATTTCATGTGTGTGTAGGAATCTTCTTCTTCTCATACAATAGGGTTAAAGTGCAATTTTACCAATGAACTATTGCCCAGGAGCGTCAACACAATTAACTATTAAGTAGACCAAAAATACCAAAAAAAGTTTTACTCGGAGAGCGTCCAAAGACAACTTGTAGGTAGACAAAAGTTAACGTCCGTTATCTAAGGTGCCAGATTGGCCAACGAACTTTTATTCCAGGAGCGCCCTAAGACAAAATTCTAAATTTTACTAAATTAAATAATTTTTTTCTCAATTGTCATTATTCAAAACTACTTGTATTATCTATAGACAAAAATTACTTATTCTTCAATTTTTTCAAAATTATAATTTTCTAAATTAAAAAAAAAATTAAAAAAAAAAATATATGATTTAAATAAAACTCAAAGTGTTTTATAGTTTATTATATATGTTAAACAAAAAAAATGATTTATTTTTATTTTAGAAGAAATTTATGTGATTTAAAAAATTCATTTAATGTTAATAAAATTTTTAGCCAAGTTGCTCCTTAACCCATTAAAATTGCTCTTTAACTTATTATTAAATTGTCTTTCATCAAGCCTCTTAATTTTTATTTTTATTTTGTCAACAAGTCACAAATAATCAATAGATCATTTAATCAACAAATATATCATCAAGTTGCCAAATTTATATTATTAAGTATGAATATTGATATCAATTTAAAATAAATCATATATATATATTTATATATATATATTTATATATATATATATTTTGTTTAACATATAAATTAAACTATAAAACACTTTGAGTTTTATTTAAATCATATAATTAAATTTTTTAATTAAAAATTTTGTTTATTTTAACAAATTATAATTTTGACAAAATTGAAGAATGAATAATTTTTGTCCATATATATCTATACAAATAGTTTTCAATAATGACAATTGAGGAAAAAAATTAAATAATTTAGTAAGATTTAGAATTTTGTCTTTGGGCGTTCGAAGTAAAACTTTTTTGTCGGGGGCGCTCCTTGGGTAAAAGTTCGTTACTAATCTGCACCTTAGATAACTGGGACGTTAACTTTTGTCTAATCTGCGTTGTCTTTGGGACGCTCATGAGTAAAACTTTTTTTGGTATTTTGGTCACTTAATAGTTAATTGTGTTATGACGCCCAACCAATAGTTCATTGGTAAAATTGCAGCTTAACCCCATACAATATGAGAAGTTTAAACCCCATAAACTATATGTCTAATTCTTATATTTAATTATGGATGAGTATTTGAAGTTAGAACGTAACCTAACCCACCGGGTTTCTTCCAAACACATTGGTCCCTAACCGATGCAACTATCAGTTTCAAAGTCTCTCATTATCCATAATTAGCTTTTCTCGTACCTTGTACCCACACCCCACTCTTATGTTTTTCACTTTAAAAACCCTACCCCTCTTTTTACTACAATAGGCATGTTACTGTTACTCCCCATGCAAATATCTATCCATGTTTTCCACTGCTAGCTACCCACTCATTAAACTCTAACGATTACCATTACTATTAACCATATATCCATAATTAACCTCACTTCCCAATTGTGCTCCAAACTCTCAAGTACCTGCCGCAAAACGCCAAATTAAAACACATACACACACATATATATATATATATTGTGAAAGTGATGTTGTTCAGCGAGAGGACCACCAGTAGTAAATGGGATTTCATAGTGTGTGTGTGTAATGTGTATAGACTATAGTTGTAAGTCAAGAGTCCGAAAGAGAAAGAGAGAGCAAGTGAGTGTGAGAAGGTTTTGTTTTTGTTGAGGAAAAGCTGAGGGGAATTAATTTTGATGAGGTATCATGTGACGAATCCATAGAGATGCAATGTTGCAACTTCGTTTTCCTTGCATTATAAATGGACTAAGCTAGGTTGTATATATTTAGCTATATATATATATAGATCACTACTTGACCTCCTCCATTATTAAAATGACACTTTGTCACATTATTATGCCAACACATGATACTGCAAACCTAACCAATTAAAATCTCCCCCTCTTTTTATTGGTTTATATTTCTTTTTGTAAAAATCCAATCAGTTCCTTACACGTAATGCAGTAAAAAATTGAATTGAAGTTCTACCTCTTGATATATCTCTCAATATTCTTTTCATTTATTGTATGCACTTTTAATAGTTACTATGGTATATTTTTATTATATTTAATATCATAATTATTAAACCCTAACCATTGAAACCTGATTTAAGGGTGGATATTTTAAATAGAGAGGAAATGGAGAGAAACATCAATAGAGACATTCATCTCCTGTAAGTTTATACTATCACCTAGAATTTAGTTCTAACTATAAGATTACAATCTCCCATGTCTCCCAAATTCACAATTTTTTCTCTCCAATATATCCCTACTGATTGATCTATTCAAGGGTACTGGGATCAGTGGCGGAGCCAGGATTCTATATTTGTGGGTGCACAATTAATGGGGGATTCAAGGGTTCGGGGGCAGCGCCCCCGATTTTTTTTTAAAGGAATTTTTAAATACATTAAAAAACAAAAGAATATAGACTAGAAAAAGAAAAAAAACTTCAATTTAATATAAAATAATAATAATCAAGAGTCAACTAAGTAATATCAAATGTAAAAATGAACTATACTCAAGAAGATACGGGCATATCTCACTAAAGGAAAATTAGGAAACATTTATGTGTATGTGAAATTGGTTGTAGTTTGCCATAAACCCGTTTTTCGTTCTCAAAAACCAATTTCCTAGAAGTAACACTCTTACCTTTGCAAACCAAATTTTAGGTTAATATTCCATTTTTCAAAAGTCATTTTTTAGTTACTCAAATAAACATTACCAAAACCGAGTTTTGCAAAAAAGTTAACCTTCAAAACTAGTAGCCACACATATACTTATGATATTTTACTAATTTATTTCTATTAGGTTTTCTTTGGTTTTTTCCTATTTTATTAAAAATTCTAAACATGCATATTTATGATTTGTGTGAATGTATGTTTTTATTCAAGAGACCCGATTTTTTTTCTCCAATTAAGGGTATCTTTTATGGGTGCACTTGCACCCATAGGAAACAATGTGGCTCTGCCACTGACTGGGATAGTCATAATGAAATACGGTATTTAGAAAAACCAACCTATATTTGCTACAAACAGATAAGATAATTATTTTTTTAATCTTCCAAATTAGCCAACTAACTTTTATTTAAAGCACTCATCTTATAACTATACGAATGAATGACGACAAAGAAAATCATCACACAGCAGAAAATATAAGCAGTTCAATTCTGAAATGAATTCCGTGGAAATCAACAATTACGTATATATATATACTGTGACATGGAGAAAGTAAGAAATTATATATATGTGGTGGATGAATAAAACGGGACTTTTGTTTTTTAAGATGCCAGAGTACTCTTGAGAGTAAAAATCAATTTTTTCCGCTCAGAATAATTAACAACGGTAAAACTGTAAAAGGTAGATTTTTCTTAATATTTTTTTCGATACATAAAAGTTGAGAATGAAACTTTCAGTAAGAAAGACATGCAAGAGTCTTACCGCCACTGTATGCCAACCTAAGCTGGTATTAATTACAAGACAAACATGAATCAGCTAATATTAAAAAAGTCCTTCTATTCATTTATCTTTAATTTACTTTAATTTGTGTGTTGCAGGTAATATTTATAATATTTTAAATTAAATCATGAAAAATATATTTGGCTGTCTAGATTACATATATTCTTTTATTTTATTATAAAACTTGCTGTCTTGTTTGTGGTTTAATTATGAACTTACTTATAGATCTCCATTCTATTTTTAAAGTCTATATAATCATTTTGAAGAAGAAACACGTAGAGAAAGTATATTTTTGTGTGTGTGTGTGTTAATTGAAATGGAAACTCAAAAAAGAAAAGAGAAAATGGGGAGAACATAATGAAAAGTTGGCCACATGATTCCCCAGCTTTTTCACACCATATCTTGTCGCCAAATTATATGTCAAGCAATGCAAAGACTAAACGTACCGACAAGTTGACAGAAAATTGGACGCTCTCTTTCATTTTTTGACAACGACTCTTTTTTTTTTTTGCTTAGTGCTTCTCAATAACTCATCTCCATCAACCTTATATTTTAACGTATTACTAGTATTATTATGTGATGTTCTTGTAAATTTACTCCGGGATATGTTTGTTACAGGGCGATCCAATATGGTATATAATTTTTGCAATTTGGTAGGGGGGAAATTATAGTTTAGGACTTCGTAGGTGTTTACAGGCCGTATCAAGTAATAAAGAGTTAATAAAATATCGTTCGCATGGGGACTTGGTACCTAAATCTAGTTAAGCATTGATTTTACATTTTTGTTTAATTTAAGCAAACCAAATTGAACTCAAATAAGTGAAAAATAAAATAAAAGCAAACTAACTACCACAATTATTAAAAACGCAATCTCGAATCACTAATCCCTTATTAACTTCATAAACTTTGATTTCACTAATTTAATTATCTTTAATGTCAATTTTATTAATCTCAAGTATAAATAGCTATAAGTGTATGTCGGTCAACTTACAACCTTCTCTTAAGTATAAATTGTTATGTTTAACATAATTACTAAAAGACAAGATAACTCGAACACACTATTCAACAATTATATAGGACCATCAGGTATATGTATATCCTAATCGTAAATTAAATCGTAATATAATATCATATTACTTAATCTCAGAACCTAATTAAAATTCTCTTTGTCAAGGTAAATCCTAATATTCAAATTCATATTTAATGATAGCCAGTTACTAAATAGAAATTAAGTTAAACAAGATTAAGTAACTAAAATTAATATTAATTATAACTAAACAAAGAAAATAAAGTCTAATCTACCCATCAGTTTTCTCTAAGTTACATATACAACAAACTAAACATAACTAAAGAAAAACAAGAAGTTTATAATCCAAAATTTCAAGAAAAAGAAAAAGAAAAATGACGCATTAATTCAAAGCCTCATCTTTAAGTTCCAATTGCCCCTCTGTCTAAGTGGCTAGCTACTTTGGTTTCTTCTCTTCTTCATAGTCTTCTCGTCCTCCCTCGTAGAAAAATAATAATAATAAAATTCGAACTCGTTTCTTTATCTTTTCTTATGATTTAAGACGGTGATGATTGATATGCGGCTGCCTCTTCCTCCTTTTATTTCAATTGTGACTTGTGGCTTAGGTTTCACCCCTTTCCTTTTATTCCAAAAGCAACGTTCTATCAATCAATAGAAAATGGGAACAATTTTATTACGACAATACTACTACTACTACTTATAATAATGATAAACTAAAACTCTTTTTTAAGAAACTTTCAATTATTATTTTCTTATTATTGTTTCTTTCCTAAACTTGAAAACTTATATTCTAAATTGAAATCTCATAAATAATGCACCCAATTAATTGATATCTCTTAAAATTTTAAGGAAATCTCTTTAATTTAGCATTGATATAACTTCCCAAATATATCAAAATAGATATCAAATTTATTAAAAATAGGAATTCATCACAATTTAGTTATACTAATAATATTTAATTTTAATTAATTTCGAAACACACGGGTATAAATATTTATAGTAATGTAATAAAGTCAAAGTG
This sequence comes from Acacia melanoxylon, assembly GCA_019022615.1. NCBI lineage: Eukaryota > Viridiplantae > Streptophyta > Magnoliopsida > Fabales > Fabaceae > Acacia > Acacia melanoxylon. The sequence continues at coordinate 1,888,510 of JAFJYJ010000025.1, forward strand.
ATGACAAGTAATTGATGTTAATCAGTATTGTTATAATATACTTCTCTCTCTTACTCACACGCGAGTACACAACCCTCAAAAACTTCTAATTTCTTAAAGCTATAATTGGAATTAAGATATCAATATAGAGTTGATCTAGTGGTGTAAGACCCTCCTAGATCCTTCTGGGTTTCGAGTTCGAGTCTAAAGGAGTCACTTATATTGAGAGTGTGACATTTATAAACCCCGAATCGGATATTGGATGATAATATCAACAAAAAAAAAAAAAAGAATTGAACTTAAGATGAGCTCAGCAAAAAAAAAAAAACTAACGTGAGATTTAAAAGTTAATTTCACTAGCAGAGCCTTGGTATGAATATAATGCAAAGTTGTGAACTACAATAAATCAAGTGAAAAATGAAATTAATCATTAATTTTATAATTTAGACTATATTACATGAATATTTTCTAAATTTTAATATCATTATACTAATAATACTCTTTCTCAAGTTCAAACTAATTATTTGACCTTCAAAATGTGTGTTAACAAGTTACAGCGGTTCACAATTTGTATTTGTGAGTGGAATATGATTTCCTATAGATGGATTTATATATTAGGTGTTTATATGGATGGATAGAGATTGATTAAAGTCCCTTTAATCTATTAACATATATTTTTTAAGAAAATACATGGCAAACAAATATATTTACCATATTCTAAATATTTATATGAGGAAATCAGAACAAAAAGATCGAGCTCCAACGCGTCCCCATGCTCAATTATTCTCAATATTTATATATGATATAAAAGTGTTACTCCCTAGTTCTTAATATAAGACCAAGTTAATTTTTTTAGAGTGATTAAGAAAGCTAAATAAATGATTTAATTTTTATATAAAAAAGTCAACTGGATTTTATATTAAACACCGAAGGAAGTATTTTAATACGTTTAAAAAAAGTTGGAAGCTAACTTTTTCCCAGAAAAAAAAAATCATATATAAGATGGAAATTGCTTTAAAGTATTGATGATTGGTTGCTTTAAAATAAAATATAATGTTATTGACTCATATAATGGGCCTGATAGATATATGGCTCAATAAGGGCATTTTATGACAGGATCCCTCCTTAATCAAGTAAAACACTAATCACCCAATGATCATGCCTATAATCCTGGATAGTATATGTAGTGGAGTAGGCAATTGCAAATCGTGGAGGCGCATGTTGCCTGAGGAACAGACACATAGTCACTAAAACCCTAGGTGGTATCTATAAATAGAAGGATACCCACCAGGTGCATTCTCTCCATTCGCTATTCAATTACTTTACATTCAGTCCCACTGTGCATACACCCTACCCCTCTGGCTAAACGTCACACCTGTGTAGCACAGTGATCATCGAATACTCTTTGTTATCTTCTCATAGATAGCACTTAGTAATCCTCTTTTCTTTGGTGTTTAATCGATAGATATCACAGAGGAGTCATTTGATCCAATACAAACCATTCACTAGTCCATTGAGACTAGACACTTGTGTTCTATACCAGAACATATAGTAAGGATGAAAAAGAACAATAACGCATATATATAGGAGATGGATTATGATTAAGAGTTGTTATTTTTTTATACTACCATCTAATATCCGGTTTAGAGTTTATGACTGCCCTTCTCAACACTTGTATCTCCTATAAAATTTGAATTTGAGACTCAGAGCAATCTATCAGCCTTACATTGTTAGACCAACTCTCCGTTAACATGATTAAGAGTTGTTTCATGACACAAGCTACCTAAGAATAAAAAGTGGTAGTTTTTAGAATTGCGTTCCTTCATGTAGAAAATAATTAAAGGTATATAACAAACAAAAATTCAGAATTTAGAAGGAGAGAGAGAGGAGAAGAGCTCAGGAAATAGAGCTTGATGCCCCTTAATCATGTCTAGAATGCAAACAAGACCGTTGGGCCACATACGATGATTAAAGACAGTTTTAATGACAATTTCAAAAATTGTTTCTAAACAACTGATTAATGTTTAGATAATGCGATTAAAATATTATAAGGCTACTAAGAAGTGGTTGAGATGGTAAGTGATCTCAAGGAACGTACAAGGGGAGGATACAAGTTTAAATCAATCACTCTTATATATTGAGAGATCTTTAACCTTAATACTTTCAGCTGACAGAGATTAGACTTAAATTCAAAGCGACTTGAGATAATATGTGTTCACACGACATAAATATTATAAGGCCACTAAACCTAATCTTCAATACTCTTGCATCACCTTAATCTCTATAAACAAAGTCAACTGAATTTTATATTAAGCACTAGAGGAAGTATTTTATTAAAAATTTAAAAAAGTTGGAAACTAACTTTTTCCCAGAAAAAAAATCATATATAAGATGGAAATTGCTTTAAAGTATTGATGATTGTTTGCTTTAAAATAAAATATAGTAAGGATGAAAAAGTACAGAGATGGATTATGTTTAAGAGTTGTTATTTTTTTATATTATCATCTAATATCCGGTTTGGGGTTCGTGATTGCCCTTCTCAACACTTGTGTCTCCTATAGAATTTGAACTTGAGACTTAGAGTAATCTATCGAGGCCTTACATTACTAGACTAACTTTACGTTAACATAATTAAAAGTTGTTTTGTGACGCAAGGTACCTAAGAATAAAATATGGTAGTTTTTAGAATTAATCGATTCCTTCATGTAGAAAACAATTAAAGGTATAGAACAAACAAAAATTCAGAATTTAGAAGGAGAGAGGAGAAGAGCTCAGGAAATAGAGCTTGGTGCCCCTTAATCATGCACCACACATTGCCTTTTACAGGTCTCGAATGCAAACAAGACCGTTGGGCCACATAACGATAATTAAATACAGTTTTAATGACAGTTTCAAAAATTGTTTCTAAGCGATTGATTAATGTTGAGATAATGGAATTAAAATATATAAGGCTACTAAGAAGCAGTTGGTTGAGATGATAAGCGGTCCCAGAGAATGTGCAAGGAGGAGAACACCAGTTTAAATCAAGCATGCTTATTGGGAGATCTTTAACCTTATTGCTTCCGGTCTGATAAAAATTAGACTCCAGTTCAAAGTGACTTGAAGATAATTCTGATTCACACAACAAAAATATTATAAGGCTACCAAGAAACAGTTGGTTAAGATGGTAGGCGGTCTCAGGGAGCATGCAAGGAGGAGAATATAAATTTGAATTAAACACGTTTATTGGGAGATCTTTAACCTTATTACTTCCGGTCTCTGATAGAGATTAAACTCCAGTTCAAAGTGACTTAGAGATAATCTGGATTCACACAACAAAAACATTATAAGGCCACCAAACGTAGTTAATGAAGGAATAAAACCGACTAATTAAAACACATAAATACTTCAATGGTCATCTTTAATGACTAGTTCCAAAGACTCTTCTTCTCATCCCCAAGACCCCAAACTCACATATATTAGTGTACACTAGTTAAAACTTCATCAATCTTAGGCTACATGAGACTTTTTTCACACTCTCGTTCACTAAAACTCTAACAATAATAAACCATCATAGTGATTATAATCCTAATTAGGCAAGTGGAAGATTTTTGGATTTTCATTGTTCACACAATTAAAAAGAAGAGCATGCATGTTTGTGTATACGTACATTATGAACCAATATATGGGCCAAAGGGGGCGAGTGCCCCCCTTAAGTGGGAGTTTTTTTTTAAAACCCCTTTATTTTTTTGGTAAAATTTATAAAAAAACTAGTAAATGGCCCCCACTACTCCATCGCGCCCGATATGCGGGACCGTACGAATGGATTAGTGGATGGTTGAATGAGAGAACGTGGGACGTGCATAATATTGAAAAAGGATGAGAGCATTTGATAATAAACCCAATTATGATGGAATTAAAATCCCTATAAATAGGAGATTACCCAATTATTTTTATTGTAATCGGACTCTTGTTATTTCCATTACTTATCATTCGAACTTATTAGTGCACACACACCACCCTCTCGGGCTAAACGCCCGACCAAGCGTTTTGCGTCGTGATAGGTTTGTAAAATAATCTCTCTTATTATCTCAATCATTAATACTATCGAGTTGGATTTCATGATATTTTTTTTAATATTTTTTTCTTTTTTTTGTTTATATTCTTTTATGGAAGATTTAAACCTTTCTTAAAAGAAAAATAAACCATTCATTGTGACCCTGGATCGGATATCGTGTTCTACAACAGAACACGTACATATACATACATCATAAAATACGATTCTTGAGAGAACACAAATACCCTACACATATATACCCCAGCTAACTCTTAGGTATCTTTTACATGTAAAAACGAAGGTGGGAGTAAAATATAAGGATAATAATAATAAAATATAACGTGAGGGGGAGGGCAAATAATAATATTATATGAAATGGTGGACCATGCATGGAGATATTAAGCAATTGTTGCATTTTGTGAGACCACAAGCGTTGGTACGTAGCTTCCGTATACATAATGGATCTTCCAACAAGACAGCTTACCATCCACTAATCTCCACACATTTATCTCTCTTGTCCTCCATCTTCAATGCTCTTGCTAGCTAGCTAGCCAGCCTCTTCCAAATCTCCAAATTACTCTTGCATCACCCAATTAATTTAATACTTGCATTTTGGTCCCCACCTCCTACTCATCATCACCTCAATGCTAGTTGTCATATATCAAAATGATTTCTACCTACGTTCTCATTTATTAATTGCTTTCTTCTTTTATAGCTTTTTTTTTAAAAAAAAAAATTAGATGCATTAGGCCTGCAATAAATTATATGGTCAAAGTGTAATTTTACCAATAAAGTTTTTCACGAGGAGCGTCTGACACAAATAAGTTTTGAAATGGGCAAAAATACCGATAAACAATTTAAAATAGTACAAATTCACCAATACCGTTAAATTTCATCAAATGTCCGTTAGGTTCTCATTTATTAATTATCGTCTTCTTTTACAGCCTTTTTTTTTCTTAATTTAGATGTATATGGCCTGCAAAAAAATTATAGGAAGCACATAGCATGCATCATCTTCTTTCATTGTGTCATCGAAGTATCGAACCATGCAATAATGGTGTCAAATTTTTTTTGATAAAGAAAAGCTTATGTGAGTTGGGTCCCGGGATTCATAAGAGCCAATGCATGTCTCCGAACTCAAAGGATACTTGGTGGGATTTAAACCACAACCTTTTGGTTATTATAAATCAATCATTTTACCAACTGAATCTATCTTTGTTGGTCGTTGCATATGGTGTCATTTAACATAGATAAACTTTAAATTCTTATGTCATAAAAAGTTATAGCAATTTTTTAAAAATAAAGTTACATAAATAGGAGTTTTTGCATTAAATAAAAAAAGGGGAAATGATTGGAGGTGAAGAAGAAGAGTTTAATGTAATTTGGGCATTCGTGTGATGTGGGGTAGTGAGGTAGTGGACATGTGAGGAAGGGCCACAATGCTGCTGCGTCTCACTTATTAAGGGTCGACAGTTGGAATCTTTGTGAGCATATTGACCCAAAAGCAACGAAACCCCACTAGCTACCTTCAACCATATTACTATTTCATTTAATTCACTAACCATTATATAGTGAATTTTAATTCAACCATATTAATAATTTTTTCCTTAAAAGCAAGATAAAATTTTATTTTATTTTCACATGAATTATCAATCAACTAGGATTAAAATGATCTGAGTTGTTATATTTTTATTGAACATAGTTCAAATGACATGGTACTCCTAAAAAAATATAAATATTAAAAAAAAAAATCTGATGAGCTGCTGATATGTACTCTTGTAAACAAATCAAAATCACAAAGTAAGAATGATTGAGAGAACGCTCGTTTAGAAGAAAAAAAAAGGGGGAAAATTACATAAAATAATTTTCAAATAAAAAATTAATCACTAATAAGTCTTACAAACTTGAGTTATTTTTAACATCTTTCTTAAAAATTGTGTGCGAAACACACATACATAAGATAATTTATAAACACCAACATAGAGGTCGTCTAACTGTGTAAAGCCTTATTAGATTCTTTTAGGTTATGAGTTCATCTCCCAGTTGAGATACTTGTATTGGAAGTGGCAACCAAAACCCCGAATCTGATACCGGATGATAATAGATATAAAAAAAACGTTTATAAACTTTTTATTATGATTCTCTCATTTAATAGCAGACTGAATTTTACATTTTATAGTCCCGCGTTTTTATTGACACCAATCCACGTATGCACATCTTATCTTATCCAAAGAGAAGGTCTAATCATCCAAGCCTAGCCAATGTCGCTTTCCTACTAGCGGATTAAGCTTTTGTATATGCTTTTTAACCAGACTTTTAATTAAGTTACATATATTTTTCACGTCAGTATATAATTTTCTTTGTGACATACTAGATTTCATAGTGTTAAGTACGCATTACCGAACTAAAATTAACACCGTTTGGACTTTTGAGTATTTTCAAAAATTAAAAAAACTAATGTTTCAGACGTAGCAAATAAAAGAGATGCGAAACCACAAAAAACATGATAACGATATTTTTCCTCGTGAATTTCAATCGAATTTAATTGAATAATGTGAGGCGGAGCAAATCAATGTATTACACGTGTGCAAATCTGAAGTTATCCAAAAGACAAGTGGAATGATCCCTAACGTCCGAATGCTTTGTCATATACACATACAACAAGTATGACTTGGAATCATATAAGCTCCTGATCATGCCTTTGCGGAACATCGAAGCTATTCTTTTATTTCTGCCATGCCAGGTTAAGTAATATAGTAGTGGAGAGTCAGCTCAAATTACAGAAATATATGAGTAAGAGATTAAAGAGATAATAGAATTCTTTCATATATTTAAAATCAAATTAAAATGATCATCCAATCAAATGGACTATCCCTTTACCTTTGGAAAACTCTTCCGAGTTACCGTCACTCATTTAAGATTCTTCTACATCTTCTATTTCACTTTGGGTATTTTTAGGGCTTGGTGATGTTGGTAGGTCAATAATAGGTTCACACTATATTGTGGTTGCACTTTTTGCAACATTCACATTAGAAACCATTAATGGATCATTTAAACGCTCCAAACATCTAGCAATAACATCTGAACTTATTGAACTAGAAGTTGTAATTAATTAATAGAACAGCTTCTCGGTTATTATCATCACATGTAAGCATGCATCTTATAACTATACCAATGAATGACGACTAAGAAAGTCATCACACAGCAGAAAATATAAGCAGTTCAATTCTGAAATTAATTCCTTGGAAATCAGCAATTACGTGTGTGTATATATATATACACTGTAGTAAGCAATTATACATATGTGGTGGATGAATAAAACGGGACTTTTTTTTTTAAGATGACAGAGTACTCTTGAGAGTAAAAATTAATTTTTTTTTTCCGCTGTAAAACTGTAAAAGGTAGATTTTTCTTTTTTCAGTACATAAAAGTTGAGAATGAAACTTTCAGTAAGAAAGACAAGAGCCTTACAGCCACGGTATGCCAACCTAAGCTGGTATTAACTACAAGACAAACATGAATCAGCCAATAATAAAAAAGTCCTTCAATTAATTTATCTTTAATTTACTTTGTGTGTTGCAGGTAATATTTATCATATTTTAAATTAAATCATGAAAAATATATTTGGATGTCGATCTAGATTACATATATTCTTTTATTTTATTATAAAACTTGCTGTCTTGTTTGTGGTTTAATTATGAACTTACTTGTAGATCTCCATTCTATTTTTAAAGTCTATATAATCATTTTGAAGAAGAGAAACACCTAGAGAAAGACCTTATATTTTTCTCTAAACACGCAATGACGGATATAGGGGGAGCTAGGGGTGGCCCCCGCCCCCTAAAATTTTATTAAAAAAAAAAACATAAGTGGTTGCTTTCGGAAATTGCCATTAGCTAGTCACAATATCTTTGTAATATATATATATATATATATATATATATATATATATATATATATATATTTATATAACATAAGCTAGTGGAGGAGGTTGGTTTGTTGAAGTTGCAGAATAATTTGGAAGTGACCATCTCTGTGAGAGATCAGATCAGCTGAAGAAGAAGAAGAAAGCTTGATCTGTACAATAATGAGAATTGAGATCAACCACCATTGTTAACCTTGTAACTGCACATCCCCTCTTCATCTTCTGATCATTATTCATATTTCAAATACTCTCACAGGCCTTCAAATATATATATATATATATATATATCCTCAACCTTACTTGTTTTACACTTTTTGGAATCTGCTAGTTCGGCATTTTTTTCAATAGCTTACGGCAAATTTTGAGAATCAATAAGATATTTAAAATCACTTCTTTTTATTAAATTTCCTTCATTAAATTTATTATACATGATTTTATCTTTCTAATGATACTATTTTAATTATACTGATTAGAGAATATTTTATGGTTAGTATTTTATATATTAGATCTTTATCATATTTTAAGTACTTTTATTTACGATGTAGCATTCTTTATTTTCGCCCCCGTATGTAAAATTCTGGGTCCGTCCCAGTAAACATGTACACATATAACTGAAAATAACAATGAGATTCTGTAGGCAGTGACCATTTTGAGGCATTATATGATTATATTAATTTAGAATGAAGTAAGTGCATGCATAATATATAAATAAAATATGGTGAGGTCAAGAGGAAGAAAATGGAGTGAAAATGAAACGTGCTTTTTTTTTTTTTAATTGAAACGGAAACTCAAAAAAGAAAAGAGAAAATGGGAGAACATAATGAAAAGTTGGCCACATGATTCCCCAGCTTTTTCACACCATATCTTGTCGCCAAATTACATGTCAAGCAATGCAATAAGACTAAGGCCATGTTTGTTATAAAGAATTGGGCCGGAAGAAAGGGAACTTGGTATAGTTTCGCCCAAAAAAACACGTTTGACGCGCTACAGTTCTGGCAGATACACTTCCCATGCTTGGCTGAGTTCCCATAAACGTGGGAAAGTGAGTTCCCTTTCCAATTGGCGGGATCTCAAAAATGTTTCCGGGAGAGACAATTAATGAGACGAAAAAGCCCCTATAAACATATGAAATTATAAACACCTACAACGCGAGAAGGAGGAGCTGCGACAAGGACGAGCTGAAGGCTGCTTTAACGACAGTCGAAGGACAAGTTTAAGGAGACGATTCTTGAATCCAGGTAAGTCGAAATGAGTGTTGATTTTCTATGAAATTTTTCTCGATACCACAGAAGAGATTAAAGAGATAATAGAATTCTTTCATATATTTAGAATCAAATTAAAATGATCATCCAATCAAATGGACTATCCCTTTCCCTCTCATCTCTTTATCAATCTTTAATATGGAAAACTCTTCAGAGTTACCATCACCCATGCAAAGCTCTTCTACATCTTCTATTTCACTTTGGGTATTTTTAGGGCTTGGTGATGTTGGTAGGTCAGTAATAGGTTCACACTATATTGTGGTTGCACTTTTTGCAACATTCACTTTAGAAACACTTAACGATCACTTAAACCCTCCAAGCATTTAGCAGTAACGTCTGATCTTGTTGAACTATTATTTGGCCTTCCATCAGCATTGTTTTGAGGCAGGACAAGTACTGTTGGACTGCAAATATACTACAAAATTATAGGTGTCACTTCTTTTATCTTAATCTTTCTCCAAATGCACCGTATACATTTACTTTTGATCAAATACAATATATACCTTGCAACTGCACTTTCAAAATGTTTACATTCTCCTCTCATTGGACAAGCTTGGCAATTTGTTTCTTAGTACAAAATGCCTAAAAACATGTATATGTTATGAGTTAAATTTTCGTTCTCACAAGAAAAATGAACAATTAATGACCGATCAAAGTTACAAGGAATAACAAATACTTTTTTTAAAAAAAAATAGATGTATTAGGCCTGCAATAAATTATATGGTCAAAGTGTAATTTTACCAATAAAGTAGTTTTTCACGAGGAGCGTCTGACATAAATAAGTTTTGAAATGGGCAAAATACCGATAAACAATTTAAAATAGTACAAATTCACCAATACCGTTAAATTTCATCAAACGTCCGTTAGGTTCTCATTTATTAATTATCGTCTTCTTTTACAATCTTTTTTTCTTAATTTAGATGCATATGGCCTGCAAAAAAATTATAGGAAGCATATATCATGCATCATCTTCTTTCATTGCGTCATCGAACCATGCAATGGTGTCAAATTTTTTTAATAAAGAAAAGCTTATGTAAGTTGGGTCCTGAGATTCATAAGAGCCAATGCATACCTCCGAACTCAAAGAACACTTAATGGGATTTGAACCACAACCTTATGGTTATAAATCAATCATTTTACCAACTGAATCTGTCTATGTTGGTTGTTGTATATGGTGTCATTTAACATAGATCAATTTTAAATTCTTATGTCATAAAAATTTATAGCAATTTTTTAAAAATAAAGTTACATAAATAGGAGTTTTTGCATTAAATAAAAAAAAAAGGGGAAATGATTGGAAATGTAATTTGGGCATTCGTGTGATGTGGGGTAGTGAGGTAGTGGACATGTGAGGAAGGGCCACAATGCTGCTGCGTCTCACTTATTAGGGTTCGACAGTTGGAATCTTTGTGAGCATATTGACCCAAAAGCAACGTAACCCCACTAGCTACCTTCAACCATATTACTTTTTCATTTAATTCACTAACCATTACTACTAATTACATTGTTGAGTGTGTTTGGCATCGCTTTTGCCGGGCAAAAACTGATTTTTTCCCCCAATAGAAAAAGCTAATTTAGTGACAATTCAAATTTTATCTTATTTTAAGAAAAATACTGGTTGATCATTTTGTTTTCGTTTTTTAAAATTAATATTTTTTTCCTTAAAAGCAAGATAAAATTTTAATTTTTTTCCATATGAATGATCAATCAACTAGGATTAGAATGATCTGAGTTGTTATATTTTTATTGAACATAGTTCAAATGACGTGTGTTCCGGTGTAGAACACAAATGTCCAGCCCGGTATCTGGTGCTTTGATCTTGGATCGAAAGGCCCTGCCGGAATATATACGAGACAGATATCCGGGAGAGCTTGGGATCACTGTACACAAGCAAGGCTTTCGCCGATGGGGGTGGTGTGTGTGCACAGTGAGACTGAATGTAAATAGGTCTAAGTTAGAACGTGTGCACCTTAGGGTTTGACCCTTGTATATATAGGGTATACCTCGGTATCGTAACTGTCGGATCTATTTTATCCCTTGCTTATAGATATGATAGGATCCTCCATGATTGTAGGTAAATCTAGATATATGATATATTTTGTATTGGGCCGTCCCAGTGTTGGGCCTCAGGTAGGTCCGTAACAGTTGTCCCCAGCCCGGTAGTTCAAGCTTTTGAGCTACCGGGATGTACCTTACTCCCAGGGCCGGGTTGTTCCTTGCCCCTAGGTCAGGGTGTATAGCCGGGAACCCTACTTGGCTTCTGGACCCGAGGTCATATCTCAAAGGTCCGAGCCCACGCCTGGGCATTCGAGGATTCGAGGTGATACCAGGTGGATTGCTTGATTTCGAGGTTAGGATCCTTCGCATTCGCCATCATGGCCTCTTGACACCTGGCCTTCCTGGATTGGTGAAGGCTTGCAACCGTCGCTCCTAGCCGCCTTCGAATTTCGTGCGCATTTAATGCGCCCCTTACTCATCGTACGTCACTCTTCCTCTAAGGGCGAATTGTCTCTTTTGCTCTTATTTCTCCAGCGTCCCTTCACATTTCCCTCCATTTCTTACATTTTAACTACCCCTCTCTTTTTCGCCTTCATTCTGAAAAGCTCTGATTTTCTCTGGTCTCCTTGCATTCGACGATCTCTTAACGTCTCTCAGTTTCTTCTGCTTCCTACTTCACCGTCTCTTCATCCTATCAGGTATGTCGTTTGATTCCTCACCACTCTTTTCTTTTCCTTTGTCGCATCCGCTGTTTGTCTACTTTGCCTTTGTTCTTCATTACTGCTTCCTAATCCCCCGATACGTTTTCTCTTGGGTTTCTTGGCTGGGTTTTGGTTGGGGTTTCTGGGTAGATTCTACATTTTGGTTTCTTGTCCATAGCCATGTCTTTGCTTTTGGGGAGATTTCCGCCATGTTCCTTATTGGTCATTTTATGCTTCTTTAGGTTGCACCCTTCAGTGTCTATGGGTAAAGTTAATCACCCTTCCTCATCGAGTCAAGATTTAACCTCAGAAGAGGAGGAAGCACTACGTGCACGTTATCATCGAACTAGTCATTGGCTCCTCGGCACTCCCCTCTCTGAGGAGCAAAGACTAGCCTCCTTTCTCCGTGGTGGATCTGGTAGAAAGACTGTTGGAGCGTCTCACCCCTCCATTGCTAGGTCTCGTAGCACTGGTTCCAATACTAGGCCTTACCCTGGGAGTCGGGATGGGACTGAGGCCGTACCGGTACAACCTATCAATTTTTATGAGGCTCCCTGTCGTCCTAGGTCGGAACCTGTTCCGGAAGGGTACCTCGGCCCTTGCTGGGACTGTATCGCCTCAAGTTCATACTATATCGTGAATGGTGAAGATTCCCGGGCCAACATCATTCTGGGATCTTGTCGTTGTAGGTCGTTCTCTAACCCAAACCTGAACTTTGAGGGTTTGCGTCATCCGAGTCCGCCCATTCTTCCCTCTCCACGTGATAACATGCATGTGTCAGGTATTCCCACACTTGCCGATCTTAGTCTTTTTGTTTTATGTTATAGGTAAATGGAGTCATCATCTTAACCCATTAGTGCCCGATCTGACGCCGGGGAGTCGGATTCCTCCAGTCCCCCAAGGATCTGTTTGAGCGATACCCCTGGGTGACGCGTGACGTACTAATGACTCGCTCCCTTATGACTACTGCCGACATACGCCAAATGAAGCTTGGGGAATTGGAAGGCTGCTGCCTGAGTCCCCCTAATGACGATGAGCCTATTTGCTCTTTGAGGGAGGAAGGGCTTACCAACTTCTTCTTTTTCTACAAGGCTTATGTGTCCCGGATTGGTATTCGCTTCCCGTTTACCGAGTTCCAGATTGCTTGCTTAAACCACCTCCATCTGGCCCCCTCACAGCTTCATCTGAACGGGTGGGCCTATCTAGTGGCCTTCGAACGTGTGTCCCTCCTTTTCGACCCCTGTTCCCCATACTGCCACCTTGTTTTTATTTTTCTTTTGTCCTTTTACCCCCCGTTCTGGTAAAGAACCGGAGAAATTAAAGGGGCTGACTTCCCTCCGGGGTGATCCAGACAAAAAACTTTTAACAGCTTTTTCAGATTCCTTCAAACATTTCAAAAATAGTTATTTCAAAGTAGTGACCAAACCCGGTAAGCATCCCTGGTTTTTACAAGGGGCCGAAGCCAAAGATGTGGAGTGGAGATTCCCCCTATATTAGACGTATGACCATCATAAGCTGACCTCTACCTCGTACCAAGTCGAACATGATGATCTTCCAGCAGAGGAGGTTTTGTCGATAGACCGCCTGGTGTCTTATGTTAACGCATATGGCACCAGAAGCGCGGCTTTCTTTATTACCGGTGCTGGTTCCAAGCCGGGATACGTGATTAGTATGATCCTTTTGGTCGTTTCTTTTGAGTGTGTTTATGTTTCTGCTATAGTCGATTATTGACTTTTATTATCTTCCTCTTGCAGCTCAAGCTATGGCGGAATTGCCGAGGTACCTGTCCGTCGTGGCCCCCGACACCGGTACTCCTAGTAAGAAGGGTACCCGGAAATGACCTTCTTCGGAGGCCAGGAAAGGGCAATCCTATGGAGCCTCCCAGTGCTGCGGCCAAGAAGGCGAAGACCTCGGCCCAACATATATTGTCTAATTAATCATCCAATTCCTACTAGCGGATTAAGCTTTTGTTATGCTTTTTAACCAGACTTTTAATTAAGTAACATATATTTTTTTCTTCAAACTAAATCGTTTGACTAATAAACTAATATATAATCTAAGAAAACACAAGATATAAAATGATTACGTAACTTATTTAGCTTTTTTAATCTCTCCAAAAAAAATCAACTAGGTTTTATAATTAGAACCGGAGGTAGTAACATATATTTTTCACGTCTGTATATCATTTTCTTAGTGACATAGTAGATTTCATAGTGTTTAAGTACGCATCACCAAATTAAAATTAATTAACACCCTTTAGACTTTTGAGTATTTTCAAAAAAAAAAAAAAACTAATGTTTCATAGGTAGCAAATAAAAGAAATGCGAAACCACAGAAAAACATGATTAAAGTATGTGTACTGGGAAATGATATTTTTCCTCATGAATTTCAATAGAATTTAACTGAATAATGTGAGGTGGAGCAAATCAATGTATTCCACGTGTGCAAATCTAAAGTTTTCCAAAAGACAAGTGGAATGATCCCTAACGTCCCTTTGTCATATACACATACACCTAGTATGATTTGGAATGATATATAAGCTCCTGATCATGCCTTTGCGGAACATCGAAGCTACTCTTTTATTTTTGCCATGCCAGGTTAAGTAATATAGTAGTGGAGAGGCAGATCAAATTATTGAAATAGATGAGTAAGAGATTAAAGAGATAATATAATTCTTTCATATATTTAAAATCAAATTAAAATGATCATCCAATCAAATAGACTATCCAACGCCCTTTCATTTCTTTATCAAGCTTTAATGTGGAAAACTCTTCAGAGTTACTATCACCCATGCGAGACTCTTGTACATCTTCTATTTCACTTTGGGTATTTTTAGGGCTTGGTGATGTTGGTAGGTCAATAATAGGTTCACACTGTATTGTGGTTACACTTTTTGCAACATTCACAATAGAAACAATTAACGGATCACTTAAACCCTCCAAGCATTTAGCAGTAACGTCTAATCTTGTTGAACTATTATTTGGCCTTCCATCAATATTGTTTTGAGGCAGAACAAATGTTGAACTGCAAATATACAACAAAATTATAGGTGTCTCCAAATGCACCATATACATTTACTTTTGATCCAACATAATATATTCCTTGCAATTACACTTTCAAAATGTTTACATTCTCCTCTTATTGGACAAGCTTGGCAATTGGGTTATTTCTTAGTGTAGAAAATACCTAAAAACATGTATATGTTATGAGTTAAATTTTCTTTCTCACCAGAAAAATGAACAATTAATCACCGATCAAAGTAAAAAGGGGAGAAAGGAAAGATTTAGTACAACAAGTTGATCACTATTCATAATTGTAACTGTAGATAAAAATAATTGGGAAAAAAGATACTTCTGGACCTTTATTGGAAAAAATATTTCATGATCATAAAAAATTATTTTAGAATCTTAAAAAAATACTTCCTGGGATCTTGTGATTTACATTAAAAAGATCTTCGTGATACTAACTGCAGATCTGAAAAAATATTTCATAACCTTAAAAAATTATTTCACTATTCATAATTGTAACTGTAGATAAAAATAATTGGGAAAAAAGATATTTACGGACCTTTATTGAAAAAATATTTCATGATCATAAAAAATTATTTTAGAATCTTAAAAAAATACTTAGGATCTTTAAAGAATTGTGATCTTAATCCATCATGCTGAAAAAATATTTTATGATCTTAAAAATAAAATATTTTTTTAAGACCAATCAAGATATCCGAAGTATATTTTTAGTACCAGTCGTTTCACTGTTTTACCCCGGCACAATTTGGTGGAAAAGGAGGGTAATAGACTGTAAGAGTAGAGGAGAGAAACGGGTTGGAAGTATGATGCTCTTATCTGTCTTAATCATTATCTAATGTTTTGAAGTTCATGCTCCTGTTCATGTTTTTATTCCCAGTTGTGTTGGGTATGCACCTCTGGCTTTCCTGGACTAAATCAAGGAGCATTGAAAATTGTTGACATCCAACGTCAAATATAAAATATTTAATTCAAAGGCTACTTATCTTTGGTAGGATTAAATAAGTTCTCATTTTTTATCAGTTTGATGGAAATTTGTAATAGTTGTTACTTGTTATTACCTTGATACTCCCTCCAGTCATCCAGTCATCCAGTCATAAATATCACTATGTTCCTATTTATATAAGTACTTTTTGACCAAAAAAATTAATCTTTATTTATAAGTCCAGTTTCACGGTAATAAATGAGATTATAACAATTTTACCCATATTAATTGTACTAATAAAAGTAGAGAGAGAAAAAAGAGTTAAAAAATACTCATTCATAAATTTTGCTTTAAAGAGAAAACATGCCTTAACCTAGTAAAGAGGTTGGAAAAAAGTATAAGAAAAATGAAGAAAAGGCAAGGAAAATCAAGCCACTATACACAAATTATAGTTAGCTCCAAATAGAGGAGGGAAAAAAACTTGTGAAATATTAAAAACCGGAGAAGTGCATCTGGGATCATGAAACCAGATAATAGAATAAATATTAACCTCAGTCACAACAACTGACTAACCGTGGACATTAGCTAATAACTGAATAGGGTCGCTTGGTCAAGGCCACTTCACAGACTCCTATAACCACAATAAACTTAAAAAGGCCACCCAACCATATGATATATTCTCTCACTTGCCGTCATCGTCGTCACCCTCATCATCATCTTCCACTTGGTCTTCGTCATCATCATCTTCAGAGTCATCTTCATCCTTTCCCTGCCAATAAGGAAAATTAATAAAGCATTCTCATATAATCATGGATCCTTACATCCATGGTACCATTTTTTTTTATCATCGACTATTGATAAAGCATTCTAAAATTTGCATCTACTATTTCCAAAGTTCAACAATCATCCAGTTAAACTGCAAAGGATGTCAGGCTGAGAGATCGCAGAATTAAAATTTTGCAGTTTATCAAGAATACCATTCTGTAGATTCTAATCCACTCAATTTCCTTATTTATCAAACATCTATCTGTACACTATAGCTTGAATCCATGATATTGTATCCTAACAACCATAAGCTTCATCCTTCTTTACAATCACGGCCAGTCCAAAACGTTGATTCAAACTTATGCATTATATTGTATCCCCACAATCATAAGCTTCATCTTCCTTTAAAATCAACTTTTATATATATTAAGACAGAAAGAAAATTAGTTTAAAACACATCAGACAATTCAAGTACGGATACCATTACTACAAGGCTCTCCTAAACATTTGATGAAGACTCATGCTACCACTGAATTTTTCGGTTTTTCCTCTTTTAATAAAGTTTTAACTATACTATCCAGCATCCACTGACAGCACAAGACGCATAACCAACAATAAACCCAGTGATTACGTTGCTCCAATAAATTATACTAATAGACTTAACACTACAAGAATATTTTTATGGATTATCTAAGCAATTGTGACGAAAATAACACTTCAATTACCTCATCATCACCATCTTCCTCATCAACATCCTCTTCATCAGGCTCCTCCTGCGCCCCATTAAAGAATCAAATACAATCAACAACTTGAGAAAACAAAGAATCAGAGGAAGAGAACAAAAACAGAGAATTCTTAAGCATCGCCTACACGTACAATAGACATTAACAGGAGGAAAATATACAAGATTCAAAAAGTAAACTCACATTATTAAAATAAGTTAGCGGATTTGGCCACAAATCGTCCTTAATTAATTCTGCAATCTGCAATTTAAAATAAAACATCACACCAGGAACAATGAGTGGTAGAAATAAAAACAACCGAAGGAAATATCTGCAACAGAGAAACCGGATATCCATTGCAAGCATGTTCAACTCTGGGAGGAATTTTAGAAAACCACAAAAATGTTACCTCATCGTGCATGTCATCCATATCATCTTTCTGCTCAACGTCACTGAACCAGCTAAAGAAACTGCACTCAAAAACTTGTAGACAAAGTGAGGTGCATCCAAGAAATGCAAACCATACGTTGCATAAATTAAAGAGTGAAAAAACCCTTCAGCTGTCTCAGATTCACATATCAAGCATGCACAAAATTCTATAACTTCCCTTATTTATATTCAGCAACAACCAAAAAGTGCCACACACAAAAAAGCCTGAGAACAAGTAAACTAGCAATTGAAGATCAAGTGTTGGTAAGTAATATGGAACCATATCAAGCATTGGTAAGTAATATAAAGGAACTATTAACTTAAATACTTTATTTTTTGTTCTTTTAACTAGATCAGGGTACATAAGGAAACAACATTCAGAAAGAAAATAAATATGTCACAAACCTGTCATCAGTTGGAGGTCGCTTATTCCCTTTCTTCTCATGGACTCCGTTAGGTATGCCCTTCAATTGTTTACCCAAATATGTACCATGTTAAAACAAACACCACAAAAAGGCTCAGAAGCAACAGGAAGAAAAACAAGAGAAGCTCAACGCCTCACCTTGCCCTCTTTCCATTTGATAGGCGTAGCAGTGATCTTTGTAGTTCCTTCTTCAAGGAAGGTATAAGTCTTTGTAAGTTTTGTATCCTCAAAATATGGATTGGAATTGAAATTCTGAAAAGGAAATAATTAAACACGGTTTACCATTCAATGAATTATACAATTTAGGAGCGTTCAAGGTTATGATCAGTTTCCACAGTCAACAAGTGATTTGTCATTAGTTAATAGCAATAGAACATCAACGAAATGAAAGAAGAAAGCAAGAGAGGAAATGCAACTTACAAAGGTAATTGAGTAGCCTGATTTGACGTCCTTAAAATCTTCAACCTCCAACGAACTCAAATACTTAAATATCTACTAAATAAAATATCAATAAGTCACTAGGAAGGGCTCCATAATCAAACAAACAGAAATAACCCCTCACATTCACATAAACACCAGAGACATTAACGGAAGTGAACGAAGTGAACGCACGTACAAGTTAAGGAAAATAGTGGATTGCAAAATTCAAATTTTAGTGTTCAAACCTTTTGATCTTCTTCATTCAAAAGCTCACCAAGAGCAGGATGACTAAGAAACTGCAAAGAGGAGAACGGTTTAACAAAACATTCCAAAATTCACAGAAACTTCATTGCCGCAGCCAATAAATGGACAAAGAATTAATACTGACAGCTGTTGTCCAGAAGTCAGGAATAGTTTTGATAATCTCATTCCGCTTCTCATAGACAGGCTTCCTTATCTCATTGTACTTCTGCTCTATTTCGAGAACTTTATCACTTGCCTCCTCATTGATCTACAATGTTCGAAAAAAAGGAAAAATAATGAATTTTGATTACGGAATAGATGAGTTCGATATAGGTCCCAAAGTTAAAGAACAAACCACAGCTGGACCTTTATGCCAGCGCATTCTGAAACATATTACTTTTATGTCGTTTAAACTCCGAACGGAGCATATAGCCAAGCACAAAGGTATATTACAATTCAGAAATAGCTATAGGATTTGGCAAGAAAGTTCAAAACTTCAATTTCGCAGCGAAACTCAATTATGAGACATGAGCATGCGCTAGATGCTATGATACCTTTTCTAGCTCGTCTTGGGTCTCTTGCAGCTTCTCAATAGAGAGGACAAGTTCTCCGTCAATTTCCTCCTCGCCTTTCTCCGCAACTTTCAACTTCTTCGTCTTGTCAGCCACCATCTTCACCCTCCTCCTCCTCTTTTGCTCCCTGCTTTCTCGTAAAGACGAGTTATTTGCCAACTTTCTCACTACTCTAAAACCCTAGCATTTATATGGTGAAGAGAGAGCGGGCAAGTACACGAAGGCGCTAGGGTTTTGGGTTTATATGTCGGGTAGGTTACGAAGTGCGGCTTCAGATCGTAATTATAGGATGGGAAGAAAATCACAAAAGGCAGAGTAAATTTTAAAGCAAAAGTATCTTTTATCAATTAAGTTTTATATAAGGGAAGTAAAGATAATTAAAACAATTAATGGCTTAAAACGTTGATAACTCAGTGATGGTAATAACATTTAATTACACAAATTTTATATATTCTTTAATTTACCCATAATTTAAACTGATTGCTTTTGATTACAAAATCATCACTTAAATTTACATCGTTAACACTTGAGTTTACATTTTGTTAGCAAAATTAACGGTGTTAGAATTTTAGGACCAAAAGATATCTTTATGAAGTTTAAACTTAAAATTAAATTTTAAAAATATTAAAGAAACATTATTTTTTTGTTGGAATCATTTTTTAAATTAATTTTTTAAGAAATTTTGAATATTACTTTTTAGTATTTAACATTTTCTTTTCAGTATACGCCTTTAATGGGCCCGTTTGGGATAGCTTTTGTTTCTGATGAACTTTTTTTTTGAACTTATTTTCGGATGGACTTTTTTTGATGTGATTTGTATTTGGGATAGCAGCGGCAGAAGTAACTTTTGTTTGTGATGGGAACTTGTTTGGCATAACTTTTAAAAAGATAGATGAGATAGAAAATGACTGAAAAGGGCATGAATCAAATTCACACACACACATGTGTTGTATAAAATGTGATAATTTAGGATAAAATTCAAATATTATTAAGTTTTATGACATGGTTAATGAAATATGAGTATAATTTTTTTTTAATAAATCATATTGCAAGTATTTTATAAATACGATTACTATGATTCTATAATAACTTCAATATATATATGCCTGTTGTGTACATTTTTGAAGTGTAAAAGGTGTAATTGAAATGAATGAATAAATCTAACTTACGGGATTCATGTGAAAAATTTTGGTTTGGATGATTTAGAGGGGAGGGGAGGGGAAAATTTTTATAAGTTGCATTTAAAAATTAAAAAAATGGGGTTATAACCTTGTAATAAAAGAAGATGTAAGATATATAAAATTTTAAGATTGCCCCAAAAAAGATAAAAAAGTAAGAAAAAATAATTAAAAAATTAAATTGATTTTCTTAAATAAAAAAAAAAGTCCCTATAAATTTTAATTGGTACAATATTAATATTTAATTTCAAATATATGTAAATAAAAAGTACTTAAAATAAAACCTCATGAGATTATCTAGAACCTGGAAACGGTTTTGACTGGGGGGGCAACGGTGTCACTTTGCAAAGGGCCCCACATGCGCAATTGATGGGATGAGAAGTAATGAGATTAGAAGTTAGGGAAGTGGCTTCAAAGAAAAAACCCCATCGCCTTTAAAAGTCATTAAAAATGAAGGTAAAGTCAAACATCCAATAATTATATTTTTTTATCTTAATGGACTTATTATCCCATTAGTCCATTAGATAGGATAGTCAAAGGGCCTGTTTGGGATAGCTTTGGTAGAAGTGGCTTTTATTTCCGATGAACTTTTCTTAATGGACTTATTTTCTGATGGACTTTTTCTAATGTGATTTGTGTTTGGGATAGTGGTGCGAAGTGACTTTTGTTTTAATGGATACTTGTTTGGCATAGTTTTAAAAAGATAGATGAGATGGAAGATGACGAAAAAGGACATGAAACAAATTCATATATATGTTGTACAAAATGTGATAATTTAGGATAAAAACTAAAAATAAATATAAATTTACCAAATAAAATAGTAATATTACCATTAAAAAATTTACAGCTAGGAGACAATCTCATTCTTCCCAAGAGAAATTCCTGGGTTTTACGGTTGGATTACCTATAATTAATAAAAAAAAAATTTACGTGGAACCTATAATTAATAATTGATGCTATGACAACCCCATTAAAAAAAAAATTAGGTGTAGTTTTCATCGCGTTACTCATTTTTAAAAAAAATTAAATAATCTTTATTTATTAATGAGAAAATGTGATGCGCTATAAAATTTTAAAAATTATATTAATAAAATTAATTCATTGGTCAAACTCAAAAACAAGTCGTTATACGAGAGAAACTAAAATTAATTCATTTTACAAATTGAAAGATGAGATGAGAAGAGAAGCAGACGAAAAAAAAATGGAAGACGAGAGAGGAGAGAGAAAAGCATGACTTGGGGAGAGGACGGTCATTTTACATATTTTACAAATGGGGCCCACATATGCAATTAATGGGATGAGAAGCTAAGAGCGTGGCTTAAAAAAAAAAAACCTCATTTAGGCTTTGAAGTCATTAAATAAAAAGTCATTCCAAACACCCAATATTCAAACTTTCTCTCTTAATGGACTTATTATAAGTCCATTAGGTGGTATTGTCAAACAGGCCCAATATCTTTTGGTTGAAAATTGAAACTTTAGCAATAAATAAATCAAATAAATAAATATCATAGAAATAAAAAGATAAAAAAAACCTATGACCCATCATCATCTTCAAGCTTAACTAAGGGATGTTCTGTAACTTAGGAGATAAATTCATAGTTAGTTTTGGCATATAAGAAGGTGTTTGATTTTAGGATCATACTTGATTTTGGCAAGTAGTCCCTCTACTCCATAATATAGGGTACTTCTAGAAGGAATATTCTATAACTTAGGAGATACGTTCATAGTTAGTTTTGCTGTATAAGAAAGTGTTTGATTTTAGGTTTATATTTTATTTTGGCATGTACTCCTTCTAGTCCACAATATAGAGTACTTCTAGAATGAATGTTTTGTAACTTAGAAGATACGATCATAGTTAGTTTTTTTTTTTTTTTTGCTAAAATATCATAGTTAGTTTTGGCGTATAAGAAAGTGCTTGATTTTACGTTCGTACTTGATTTTGGCATGTACTCCCTCTAGTCTACAATATAGAGTACTTCAGGGAATGCATGGTTTAAAATATTAGTCACTTCCAGTTTAATTAATACTTTTTTTTCCTTTTTTGACCATGTGATTAATATTCACTTATACTCCCTCTGGTCCTTATTATAAGGCACCAACTAACAAGTTTATTTGGTCCTTTTTATAAGGACTTGCTTTTTCCAATGAGCAATGATTATTTTTTTCCATGTATGCGCCCCTAATTAATAAAGGTAGTGGATGAGAGTAATAATTAATATAATATTAGAGTTTAGTACAATTAGTAGGGGTAATATTGGAAAAAGAAAACTTTATTGACTTTAACTACTTTTATTGGTTTGTGAGAAAAGTTAGTTGGTGCGCTTTATAATGATGAGGAGGAGTATTAAATGACTTAATTGTCATTTCTTGTTTTCCGGGATATAGTTGAAGTGCCTTATAATGTGGATAAAAGATGTTATATGGATTTTTTTAAAAGAAGATCATGATTTTTGTTCTCAGAAGTGATTTGTGAGAGCCATCCTAAAAATCCTTAAGATGATGGTTGATTAGGTGTAAAAATAAATTTTTATAAGTATAATAATCTAGCTAGCCTATTTGACTCATTGTTCCTTTCTCTATATACAAAGTTAATTTCTCCCAAACCAGTTTATATTTAAAGCATGCCGGAGACCAAACTTGATCGTTTGTTGCATCAGGTCCCAAGGATGGAACATTTCCTTCAACGGATTTAAAGTTTCAAGTATCGTATATCATGTCACCAAATATGCCAACACATAAGCGAACAGAACAAACCATGGAACTTTTTTTTCCATTGAAGTTAGTGCCAGCTTCGTTCTTTCTTTAAGTTCCAACTGATCCAACCTTTACCTCGTAAGTTCCGAAACTCAGGCTTCAACATAGTTTGGAAAAATTACAATCAGGTCCCAAGGACTATAAAAAATAACAAAAAAATCTCAATAGAAATTCACATATTTTGATATTATTTGTATGGAAATAAAATCCAGGTTTTAACATTTTGTTGTAAATATGACATTTTCTGTTGTAAATATGACTTTTTTGTTGTAAATGACCAGATTTTAAATTTTGTTGTAAATATAGCACTTCATGTGGTAAAGCTAGCCTTTTTTTTGTTGTAAATTACCTCTGTACATTTAGGGACTTAAGTTTGAAACAAAATCCAAGTGTTTAAATGTTGTTGTAAATACGACACTTTCTGTTGTAAATATAAATTTTTCTGTTATAAATGGTCAAGTTTTTAAATTTTGTTGTAAATATAGCATTTTTTGTTGTAAATATGACATTTCTTGTTGTTAATACAAATAATATCAAAAAGTCCCTAGGAACTTCTGTGTAATTTGGTGATTTTAAGGGACCTCATTGTATTTATTTCTGGTCCTTGGGACCTGAACGTAATTTTCTTTAATAGTTTCCCAACTGTCTATCACTGTAGCCTAAAAGGACACAGACCTGTGTACGTTATCAAAGCCTAATAATGTTACATCTGAAATTTCGTTTCTGGAACTTAGTGTAAACTATGATTGGGGAATGATTTAAAGTGAAATAATGGATCAAATTAAGGAAAGAAAGTGGAGAAAACACGGTTGACTTCCCAAGGCGTCAGATCATCAAAGTGAGTTTTTCTTCTCTCAACAAATTCATTTCTATACACATGTCCTGATTCAAACCCAATGCCAGACTTGAATACAATTTGAGATAGAGAATATGAATGGTGCTCCGGCACCGGACGGGGAAAACAAATCCTCAAACAATGGCACCTAATATTCCTTTTGTCTTTAATATAAGATATATTTATGGAATTAATCTTAGTCTTAAATATAAGATATAATTTCCATATTTGTCTAATTTACTCCTATTGATACTCTCTTAATAATAATCAGTGAAGAGAAGTAATTGAGGAATTAAAGAAGATGACTATGATGTTTTAAAAAACACATGTCATATTAATTAACTTAACCAACTTTCTTAATCTAATAAAATTAGGTAAATACTATACATAAAAGACAGAAATCAGTTTTTTATCTTCCACGTTCAGTGATTCCGTTGATTTCACATTCACAACAAACTTGCCATAAACAAATAGATAACAGGATAAAGAGAGAATGCCTCAATATTTTGATTAACTATATTAGTCCCCATTTAAGCCTCATGGAATCAGGGCGAAGAAACGCTGTTGGGAGATTATCAGATTACAGAGAAACATATTCTGACATTTAAAATCCCATTAAACTTATCAAAACAGAAGAATTGCTATTTCTTCTCTTTTATATCTTCTCAAATGTATTATATTCATCTACTTTCATAAAAGAAAGGTAATTGAGGCAGCTTTATTCAGAGACAAATCAAAGCACAAGGTGAAAAACAGTAGTGACTGCATTAAACTAGCTTTTGATGCTAGAATATTGCATACAAAGAAAAACCAAACAGCTATACACTAATTTAATATGATATTAATTATAGTTGACTCCAAATAGAGAAGGACAAGAAAAAAGCTAATGTAATATTAAAAACTGGTGAACCCGCAAGGAAGAAATAACCTCAAAAGATAACAAAATAAACATATGGTCACAACAACCGACTGGCCTCAGTACATCTGCTGCCCAAAAGGGTAAAAGCTTGGTCAACATCCCCTATAGCCTACTTTACAAACTTCTTTAACCACAGAAAAATAGAAAGGCAGCCCCACCGTGATATATTCTTTCACTTGCCATCATCTTCGTCACCCTCATCATCATCTTCCTCTTGGTCTTCGTCATCATCTTCAGAGTCATCTTCGTCCTTTCCCTGCCAACGAGGAAAATTGATCATGCATTCTTATTTTTACATGTACTATTGTTCTTCCATCATTCAGTTCAAATGCAAAACATGACAGACTTGGAGATTGATCTATTGATAAAAATATATAACATAATGGCGGATGTTTAGTGTACTAATGATTTCTCGCCAAAATAAATTACTTATTGTTTTCGTTTACAGAGTATGTCAATGGTTGCATGCTTCCATTGAAAAAGTTTGCAAGGTCAGTATTTTTCCTAATCTAAGCATTAGGGTCATAGAGGATTCCAGAGTTACTTGCAGACGTTGAAATAATTGGAAGAATTATATTTATACCACGATGGACCTAGATAATGCACACATCAACTCAGTTTGTCACACAGGACAGTTGCAAAAACTTGGATTCATCTCAATGGCGCAAAATAGTATCTCTATTCAACCTATCAAAACATCCTCAACAGGTAAATTAGAGTGGGTCCATAAGGACTGAAAGGGAGGGGAAAAAATTAAATAGCGGAAACAGGGAAACACTGTACAAGACCATATTTTCCAAGCTCCACGTGAAGCTTCTAGCCAAAGGAGGAAAAAGAACTTGTGGATAACTATAGCTAATAAAAATAGAGGCTAATTTCAGTTTAAGATCGCTTAAAATAACAAATAACTTGCCCAGCCAATATATTTCAGACAAACAATATCTAATGTAAATAACATAACTTTCCCATAAGACTTGTCCCATTGGAGGGAAACCACAAAGAAAATTGCCATTCAATGATTGAACCAAAATAACATCAAGGCAAGAATAGCAATTATTTCTGTAGATTACCAACAACCCTAATTTTCTTTATTTATCAAACATCTATCTGTATATAAACACTATAGCTTGAGTCCATGAATATGATTCTGAATCTATGCATTACATTGTATCCTCAGAATCTTAAGCTCCATATCTCTTTCGTATAAACTATTGTATATTTTAAGACTGAAAAAAAAAAAAAAATTACTGTACAAGTTTTGTAACACATTAAACTATTCAAGTGCGGATACCATTGTTACAAGGCACAAGGCTCTCCTAAGATGATGAGGACTCATGCTACCTAAGACAATTTCAGTTGTTACCCCTCTACCAAAGTTTGAACCACACTATCCACTAAAAGCATTACTATAAAACCCATAGCCAACAATGAACCCAATCATTACATTGCTCCAATAAATTATAAACTATAAAATCAACACTACAAGAATATTAGTGAATCACCAAAGCAATTGTAACAAAAAGAACACTTCAGTTACCTCATCATCACCATCTTCCTCATTAACATCCTCTTCATCAGGCTCCTCCTGCCCCATTAAAGCATTAAATCCAATAAAAAAAATGAGAAAACAGAGAATGTCAGAGAGGAGGGAGGGAGAATTCTTAAGCTTCACCTAGATGGACAATCGACATTAACAGGAGGAAAATATACAAAATTTAAAAGTAAACTCACATTATTAAAATAAGTTAGAGGATTCGGCCACAAATCATCCTTAATTAACTCTGCTATCTGCAATTTTGGAATAGAACATCTTAACAGAAGCAATGAGAGGCAGGAAAAAACAATAGCAGGGATGTTCAACTTTACAAGGAATTATAGAAGAAGAAAATTTTACCTCATCGTGTATGTCATCCATGTCCTCATCATCTTTCTGCTCAATGTCACTGAACCAACTAAAGAAACTGCACTAAGAAATTTGCAGACAGTGAGGTGCATCCAAGAAATGCCAACTATATGTTCCATAAATTGAAGGGGGGGAAAACCCTTTAGCTGGCTCAGATTTACATATAAAGTAAGTGAAAAAATCTATATCTTCCCTCAGGGATATTCAGAAACAGTAAGTGTTAAGAAAAGAGCCTAACAACAAGTAAGCAAGCAATAAAAGATCAACTATTGGTAAGTGATATGAAGGAACCATTAACTTGCGTATTTTACTTTTTTGCTCTTTTAACCAGATCAGAGTACATAAGGAAACAGCATTCAGAAAGAAAATAAATATAACACAAACCTGTCATCAGCTAGAGGCCGCTTGTTGCCTTTCTTCTCATGGACTCCATTGGGTATACCCTTCAATTGTTTCCCCAAAAATGTACTATGTTAAAAACAAACACCACAACAAGGCTCAGAAAATACAGGAAGAAAGAAGAAGAAGCTCAAAGCCTCACCTTGCCCTCTTTCCATTTTATAGGCGTAGCAGTGATCCTTGTAGATCCTTCTTCAAGGAAGGTATAAGTCTTTGTAAGTTTGGTATCTTCAAAATATGGATTGGGATTGAAATTCTGAAAAACAAATATTTAAACACCGTTTACCACTCAATTAAATATATAATTAGTAGCGTTCAAGTGTATGAACAGTTTCTAGTCAACAAGTGATTTTCCATTACTTAATAGCTATAGAACATCAACAAAATGAAAGGAGAAAGAAAGAGAGGAAATGCAACTTACAAAGGTAATCGAGTAGCCTGATTTGACGTCCTTAAAATCTTCAACCTCCAAAGAACTCAAATACTTAAATATCTACTAAATAAGATTTCAATAAGTTACAAGGCAGGGCTCCGTAATCAAACAGAAATAACCCCTCACATTCACATAAACACCAAAGAGAATGGATGTAATAAGAGGGAAAATAGTGGATTGCCAAATTCAAATTTTAGTGATGTTCCAACCTTCTGATCTTCTTCATTCAGAAGCTCACCAAGAGCAGGATGACTCAGAAACTGCAAAAAGGAGAACGGTTTAACAAAACATTCCTAAATTCACAGCATCAAGAAACTTCATTGCCACAGACAATTAATGGACAAAGAATTAATACTGACCGCTGTTATCCAGAAGTCAGGAATAGTTTTGATAATCTCATTCCGCCTCTCATATAAAGGCTTCCTTTTCTCATTGTACTTCTGCTCTATTTCGAGAACTTTATCACTTGCCTCCTCATTGATCTACAATGTCCGTAAAAGGGAAAAAGAATGAATTTTCATTACATAGCTCCCGAGCTGTAGCATTAAAGAACAAAAACAGCTGGAACTGGATGCCAGCGCATTCTGAAACACGAATATCTTTTACGTTTGTTAAACCCCTAGACCCTAAAACCGAAAAAAAATAACCCAGTACAAAGTTATATCGACATCGTTATTTCATCTCAAACCTGAAGTTAAAATTCAGAAATAGCTATAGGATTTGGCACCAAAGTTCAGAACTTCAATTTCGCAGTGAAACATAGAAACCAATTAAGACACACGAGCATCTACTAGTGGCTATGATACCTTTTCGAGTTCGTCTTGGGCCTCCTGCAGCTTCTCAATAGAGAGGACAAGCTCTCCGTCAATTTCCTCCAAGTTCTCACCCTTCTCTGCAACTTTCAACTTTTTGGTCTTGTCGGCAACCATCTTCGCCCTCGTAAAGACAGTGCACTCACTAACTTAGAAGAGCGGGGTAAGAAAGAGCGGGACGGGGAGTGAGGGACAGTGTAAGAAGGCGTTAGGGTTTTGGGTTTATATTTCGTCTATAACGAGAAAGTGCTGCGTCAGACTGGGGATCAACCACTTAGCGACACCTGTCATTATAGGGAACATTCGTCATTGCACCAATGATGAATATTGAAAAATATCAAATAACGCCGTAATTTTAAAACATGCGTACATATAAGTATATAACTTTTGGAGAGTATAACAACAAGTTTAGCTTTTTCATCATCCCTCATAATTTTTAAATCACATTCATCCAATCAATACAATATTATTTTAATTTTTCTCTCATTTTCCCAATAAATGGCCCAGATGAGGCCAATGAGAAAAAAATAAGAAACAAGATAAGGAGAATATCTCCTTCTGAGTCTCAACCCTCAACCAACTAAGAGAAATAGTCATAGCATATTGGATGCTCTTTTTTACTTATCGATATTAGTTCTTCACTGTAAATTTTTCTAGTATTATTTTTTTTGGTTATGACCTAAATGACATTCTCCCTAATTTTTTTATACAAGTCTCTCTAAAATACTTTAAACATAACATTAGACTTTATATAAATTTATAAGTTAGGCAAATTTATTTGCTAAAAAATGATAAGTATAACCGAAAAATATTGTTGGTTGATATTTCTTTTTGTTAATGAAAAGAATATTCATTTTGTTGAAAGTGTATTTTTGAAATATTGAAAAAATATTATGGGCAATTTGGTCAATATGAGATAAAAAAACTTCCCTCCCCTCAAATCAAACACACAAAAAAAAGTACACAAGTTTCAATCGTGAGAAAAATACTTGATGATTGAGATGAAAACTCTTTACAACCAAAATTTTGAAAGGAGAAACCCTAAACAATTAAAACATGATAAATATAAGAAATTTAAAAAAAAGTACTACATTAATTCAGGACCAAAAAATAAAATAAAAAAAGTATTACATTAATTCAGGACCAAAATTTACTGCAAAAGGTTTTACATTTAGGTTGGAGGAGTACCTGTTTATTTATCAAAGGCATAAATTTTTTTATTATATTATTACAGAGTATTATTAATTTTAATCAAGGTTTTGACTGTTTAAAGCATAAAAAAATTTATTATATTTTGGTAAATTTTAATCAATGACTAAAGTGTTTGGATAGAATTACTTTGTATAGATTGATTTTTCCATTGTTTTATTTTTCCTAAAAAGCGTACTTTTTATTTTCTAACCATACACAAAATTGTTTCTCCGGAAAACTTTATACAAAGCTTTTAACAAAGATGCACCTATAAAGAAATCTGTTGACTAAGATTGTGATCTATGAACCTGAAAGAATGGGTGCCCTCAATTCTACTACCTCCGATCCTTATTTAAGAAATTGCTTGTAATGTACTAGTAAACACTGCATTTGATTCTCCACAGCAAACAGAAGCATTTGATCAGTTCACTGCGTGACAAATCTTCCATTTTCCTTCACCTCAAGGTATCACTATGAGCTTGGGCCGTTGTCACCTGCAACCTCACCTGCAACCCAGTACTTCTTGACAGCAAACAACACTTTCTCTGAAACAAGAGGACCATCCTCATGATCCTCCATTTTAGTATCCCATCTCATTCCTTTTGCAACTCTATTCACCTGCATAAGCACCGCTACTTGATCTCGGATTATTACTGCTCCTTCAGGCCGTAAAATACGGTCCATCTCCAATAGTATGTCTTCTGCACTGCACCTGCATTGATCATCTGAGTCAGGCAAAAGCTAACATAATTTCCCACCCCAGTCTCCAAGCTTGTTTTGTCTCTCTATTACATGGTCTATATATGTTTGTCGATTTATACCATCTTTCTGTTCAAAAAATTCCTATCAGTCTTTCTGTGGGGAAACAAATCCTCTGAAAATGGTAAAGATTCCAAAAGTGACAGGATAAAGAAAACAACATACTTATCCTTGTACAAGCTGAAAACACCATTTGCATGGATAAGATCATATGTCCTCGGATATGTGGAGAAGGCTTCACACCTGACACAAACACAAAAAGTTGTTAGATAGAATGAACGTTCTTTCCTGCCTCTCCTTTGCTAAATATGAGAAGGTAATTGTATTTGATTAACCAAACACAACTCAACAATGTCAAACAGTTTGCAAGTTATGGTCAAATAGAAAAGACAAGGCAACTCAGTCCTTGATATAACTTTTTATTTGACTTCACAATAATAAAACAAGTTGCATTTGCAGAGAAGGGACTTGTGAGAAAAACATGTCACAGAAATTACCAGTCATGATAAATGCCGATCAATCCACGCTGGAATATAACACCTAGGGTATCTTTCTCAGCGATTGTAGGCATAACATTCATGATCCATAATTTGGGAGATTCCAAGGCGGCGGCAAAGCTTCCTAGACCAGCATTCATGTCCATGATGTTGTGATACCTGCCTGAGTCGATAATTTTGTTAATTCGTTTATATGCACTCACGTGCTTCTTCCATGACCGATTGTCATCCTCATATATCTCCACAGATATGCCTGGAATAGATCCACTGGATACTCCGAAAGGGACTCCGTTGAGCCTCTTTGGGTATGGCTTCCACGAGTCACTGGCTCCATGAGAAGGAGTTACACAATTTTCCATCTTCTTGTACCTAGTCAGCAGTAAAACTTTCATGGAATTGTTCAAAAAATTGAATTCCAAAAGATGGGGATTATACTAGAAATTTATTACTCCTCCAGTCCTTAATATAAGACATATTTGGAAAGTTGATTTTAGTCCTAAATATAAGACATAGTTTTCATATTTAGCAATTTTTTCTTGACTTACTCCTATTTATGCTCCCTCAACAAAAACTAAGAAAAAGAGGGAACGAAGGAATTAAGAAAGACGTATAGGGTGTTTTAAAAAATACATGATCTATTAACTAACTTAATTAACCTTCTTAATCTAATCAAATTAAGTAAATATATCTTATATTAAGGACCGTAGGCAGTACATCATAAAGGAACAAAAACCCCTGATCACCAGGAAAACTTCCAAGATCAATACTAGCCAGCTCAAAAGATACCATCTTTTCAGCCACAATGCTAATTTTAATGTGGCATATAAAATGAACTCCCAATTTCAAAATACTTTCTAGAACTGGTGAGAGACAACAACTAACGGAAGGAAAGTATTAAATTTTTATGAGGTTCTGTGCTTCATAGTTAATAAGCAAGAAATGTAGAGAAATTCATGCAGACATTAAAAATTTGAAAGAGCAATATTTCCTAGTTGCATAACATCAAATTTAGTGAGAGTGACAGGTAATTAGTGGATCATGAGTTGAAAGAAATGGTCAAGGGACAAAAAAAGAGAAGTATCAGATTTTACCAGACATCATTTGCATTTGTAAAGTCGCATCTTGTAGGTTGAGAACCTTGTTCAGGACATTCATCATTGTTTAGCCTTTTTCTCCATATGGCAATTTCACCTTTTTCATGTTTCTTTTCCCAGCACAGAAGTTTAGTGACATCTTCAATCTTCCTTTGCTCCTCCTCGAGTTCCTCTTTGGGACGTTGCCAAGCCTGATAGTTATTCCTCCAGTTAATTGGAGGACCAGAAAGTATCCAGTAACCACCAGGTCTAAGAACTCGGTCCACTTCCATCAAATACATTCCACCTGTGGAAAGGTATCCAAAAATTGAAAAATTGAAAATCATGTAATTGATGAAAAACAACGTAATTTTTTGTCAAGGCACCAATGAACAGTCAATTAAGACGAACAAAAATGATGCATCTTTTTAGAAAATCAGTATGTTCAGATAAGAGTGTGCTTTGATAATCATTACAAATCGGCAGACCATAGATTTCCTTTAACAAATATCAATATATAAATATATATATATTGTTTTAAGAAAAATAAGTGTCGGAAGATACACTGTTCGCAACTAGTTATGCATGGGGTCTGCTTTAGTTCAAATTATGGGGACTTTTCATGACGACTTTGAACAGAGTGGAGACAGGAAAACGAGAATGAATGCAAGCCCAATTGGAGCAGGCAAGTCTTTATTATAAGCATATTGTCAAATTCTGTTCACTTTTCATTCATAAAAACCCCAGCGGCTCATGGAATTAATTCTATTGAGGAAAATGAAAGATTGTATGGTGAAATGCCAGAAACATCTTAATTATTCTTTCGGGCCTAAGAAGTATTGGGGCCGTGTCTACAGCAGAAGAGGAAGGGCAGGATGGGAACTCAGGTAGTGGGATGGCTGCACAGCAACAGTCTAACAGTGTCAGTGGTGTGAGTGCGTTATAGTGAAGGAGAGACCAGAGGATAGGTAAGCAATTGGAGAGTTAGCAAAAGGGAGAGGTGCCTGGTCTCTCAAAAACTAGGCAGTAAGGGTTTGTTTACTGTTTCATTGTTGTTTCTTGATTCCATAAAGTTTCCTGCTAGAAGGAGACATTAGAGTTTGTATTCTCTCATTTTCCACTAGTAAAGAGGATACAACGGTATTTTTCATCGGCTTATTGTAATTTCATTGTCAGCTCTATCAAATTCTCACCATTTGAAGCCCATGGAATTAAACAGCGAGAACAGTGAGCCATATCAAAAGATCCAGCAGGGAAAGGCAGCTTTATGGTTCCAAGAACACCAATAATAGCTGGAACACCTCTTTCCAAAGCAAACTGGACTTGTGCTTCATGAGAATCCCTTGGTGCAATTGACATTGTAATAATTTTCTTCTTGAACAGGTATGCACCCCAACTAGCAACCTAAGAACCATGAACAAAGATAAGAAACAGCATAGATAAATCAAAGCTAGAACCACAAAAATTGGATAAAAAATAAGATAATGATGTTTGCGTATGATTTGACTCACCCCACAGCCAGTATCTAATGCAGTTCTAACCATCCCATTGTCCAATGGGATAACAGATGCAAGTTCATCAATATAAGCATCAGCTCCTTGGGGAAATTGTGTTCCTCCACCGGGGAACCTGAAAACATTCCCTTCATACTGAATCCAATTCTGCACAGCCTTCTCTACAGTCAGGCTCTTATAAGGCACATTAGCATATGGTACATAATCCCGACTCAGGGGCCACGGAAATGGTGTTAAATAACCTCTAGGTGCAGGTATGAGGCAATGTAGCTTTTTTTCTTCAGAAGGACAGTGTCTTTCTCTATAAACCATATTCTCTCGGGAGAATGTCATTGCTGTCATTTGATCATGGCAGGGGGTGTAATCTATGTACCGATCTTTGCATGGCTTGAACTTCTTTACTTTTAATGCAGAACTATCATGGTGGGTTTCATAATTCAAGTTGGAGAGAATACTGCAGTCTGTCTGTTTAGTGATCTCCAAGGCTATGCTATCTCCCTTCCCAAAACCACTCCGTTGCCATGCACCCAATATGTAGAAGAAGCCACACAAGCCAACTATGATGAAAACTGATCTTGATACCCTCTTTCCATTGTCTCCTGGGTTTCCTTTTTTAGCCATGAAGGAACTTTATTTTCCACCAAACTATACAGAAATGCTGCACATTTGAAGCAGAATATATTAGTGCATAAACATCTAGTCTCTACCGCATTCCAAAGTTGTTATGTTGATGCTGGATGAACACAATTATGTTACTTCAAAACAGGCAAAAAAGGAAACAAACCTGGTCAGAGGATCGCTCTTGACAAAGCAATCTGCATAAATCCTACTTCTGAAACATCAAACACAAGCAGAAAAAAAAAAAAAAAAAAACCAAGCGTTGCTGGGTTAGTACACGTTTCTAATGAAAAGTTGATTGAAGGAAAAAGACACTTAATCCCTAAACAATTCGTTATGGCGTGTTTGTCTAACTAAACCGACTACACGTAACTAGGAACAAGAAACAATTGCATCACCAAACTTGATCACAAGGTTTTCTGATTTCCCATGTTGCATCTCGTTAACTTTATAAACAAACAACAAAAAAGATCCAATAAACCCATAAGAGGGCGAGTAAAAGATTTAAGGTTTGATCAGATAAACAATTTCGGTGACAAAATCCACCATCCCTCTGAAAATTAAAGAAGAAAGCAAGACTGGGTAAAGAAGAACGAACAACTTGCAGCAGTCCCAATCGTTGGAATGGTCAAAATATATGAATGCGAATGGAAGAATTCTTACTGATCACAGACCAATCAGAGAGCGTGTCAGGTCAAAATCAAAGACACATACGTCTTCAGAGATTATCAATCGAAGAATTAAGAAGGAGCTGCAGCATATGTGGTATGTGACTCTCTCTGTGGCCGGTGGCTTTATACCCAAATCCATGGGTGGGAGGAGCCGCCCGTTATGAAGAAGAAGAGACGGCGTCCACTGTCCAAAACAGACAGACCGAATTTTCAAATTTAAATACTGATAAGTGGCCTAATAGCAAGTTACAATTTTAATTTAATATTTTTATAGAAATTTAAATTTAAATTGCTAAAATGTATTACTACCTCCGGTCACAATTATAAGGCACGCAGTTTTTTTTTGGAGAGATTAAGAAAATTTAAATAAATTCTTAATTATTTCATATATTGTGTATTTTTATATTATATATTAATTTATTAGTCAAATTAATTAGTTTGAAGAAATTTTTTTAAATTAAAATACTCTAAAGTAATTTAATTAGCTTCCTTAATTTCTCTAAAAAAATCAACTGCGCCTTATAATTGTGACCTATGGAGTATTTAGCAAGGTTAAAAAAGGATTATTTAGAGGTTGTTGTCAGTTTAAAGCTGCAATAAAACATATTTATTATATATTTAACCAAATTTAAAACTTAAAAATTGAATTATTTCGCCTTTTCTTCAATTTTTTGAAATACCAGTAATTAATATTGAAAATTATAGTTTATTAACTCATTGACAAGTGATATATCGTTAAGCTTTTTTGGCCAACGATATATCATTAAATTCCTTCTATTGGATGAAAATTGAAAAAGTAGTAGTAGTGAGTAATAAATAAAAATAAAAGACTATACAATAATATTCAATGTAATATTTTTGCTATAATTAACGATGTACATGTAATACTAGATTAAAAAAAGTTGAAGATATACAATTACGGAATACTTCAACTAAAACACGATTATGAATCTAATTTATAATATTAGAAGAGGCTGCAAATAAATCACCAATATCAATATTTTTCCTTTTTAATAGTAATAATCACATCAATATATTATTAATTTCAACGTAAAATATATCACCTACTAACAACTTAGTATTTTTTTGTTCTTTCGTACTTTGTTTATACATTTTAAGGGACACCTGTATAATTTTATTTTTACTCATTCGATATTTATTCACATATTTAAATATAGATCACGCAATATTTGAAAATCATTTTAGTCATCATCTCTCATGAGTGTATGAGAAAAAAATATTTAGTTTATACTTCATACTAATCTCTGCAATTCAGCATGCGCCCCTCGGGGAAAAAGAAAGAGGTTGAAAATCCCAATTTCATTTGCTACTTTGGAAAAACAGGAGTATTAACACTATATTCAAGGTTTAGACGCAAAAGTAGCACCAGAGAATATATGCCTTAAAAAAAAATAGATCCCTAAAAGCTGGATACTATACTATACTTCACTTATGATCCAGGAAACACTCATCATCATCTCCAACGCACAATCCACCATTCAACGGAGGAACTTCCCAAAGAGTGTTGTTGTAACGCCTCAAACCAAATACTTAACTAAAGTATATTAAATATCGTCAATAAGGATGGAGAACATCCAGATTATCTAAATACAAAATTAATTCAACTAAAACTCACATCATAGTATTAAATTAAATCCGTAGAATTTTTCAGAAAACAAAATGAAATGCGGAAGTCTTAAAGTCATGACAAATTAAATACCATCACATATACACTTTCCTTTATTTAGATTTAGAATTTTTTTGGCTACTTGTTTCTTACCTAGTGTCCTTGTAATGTTCTTCATAGGAAGGGAGGATGGTGAGGACTCAAAAAACTAATTCAAGCCCCGCTCCTCGTCAAAATGGTCCTCCTCCTCAGGATAACAATGCCATCTTATTGGAAATATGGCATGGATGTGAGAGAGAAAGTGAACAGGCATGAAAACGAACTGCCAGCAAGAAGAGGCCAAGGAATTGATCATGATAAGGAGAAGAGTCGTATTAATGAAGATACCCCCACTGATCATCATTCTAGAGGTGGCAGCCGTATATGCACCGAATCAAGAGGCGGTAGCAATTCCTATTCTCAGTACACACCCCATCCATTACTGAAGTTTGAGAAAAATTCAGGAAGTTTGCTCTTCTGATGTTTGAGAGGAAGCTAGACCCAGTTGAAGCACTAGAGTGGTTGAAGCGTCTGGAAAAGATTTTTAAGGTTATTGAGATCAGCACTCAACAAAAGGTGCTAGTTGCTAAGCTATTTATGCAGAAAACAGCCAAAGAATGGTGGGAAAGCATCAAAATTGATGATAGTGCTAAGATGACTTAGGAAGAGTTTAGGGAAAAGTTCGAGAACCATTATTTCCCCACTTCCATTAGAGTAGCAAAAGAGATTGAATTCCTTACATTCAAGTAAGAGGATTTACACGAAGAAGAATTTATGTCTCTCTCATTGGAGTTGTCTAAGTTTTGTAAGTATTCACAAAACAACTCTAAATGGATGTGTGATCGATTAGTGGAGAAAGTTATGCCGGATTTAAAAACAGCTTTATCTCAATTCCTTGATGAGATAAAGGATTTTGAAAAGATGTGTGACAAGCTACGCACCATTAAAATGATTCCTTGAGGGCTGACTAAACCGCTTCTTTGCACCATTGAAGCTATGACTACGCTTGTCAGTGATTCTCCCCATAGATCTCAATGGTGCGTAGGTTGTCACACATCTTTTCAAAATCCTTTATCTCATCAAGGAATGGTGACAAAATAGTTTTCAAATCCGGCCTAACTTTCTCCACTAATCGATCACACATCCATTTAGAGTTGTTTTGCGAATACTTATAAAACTTAGACAACTCCAATAAGAGAGAAAAAAATTCTTCTTTGTGTAAATCCTCTTGCTTGAATGTAAGGAATTCAATCTCTTTTGCTACTCTGATGGAAGTGGGGAAATAATAGTTCTCAAACTTTTCCCTAAACTCTTCCTAAGTCATCTTAGCACCATCATCAATTTTGATGCTTTCCCACCATTCTTTGGCTGTTTTCTGCATCAACTGCTCAGCAACTAGCACCTTTTGTTGAGAGTTGATCTCAATAACCTTGAAAATCTTTTCTAGACGCTTCAACCACTCTAGTGCTTCAACTGGGTCTAGGCATAAACCCTTGCTGTGATCTCCAGGCATAAACCCTTGCTCAGCCCTTTCTTTGGTTGTTTCTTTCCCAGACTTGTTACTTAAGCCCGGGTCCATGAATAATGGTTGTCTCTTAAGATTTGGGTTTGACTTGATCCGGTTCACTTCCCTTTCATCTGGCTCACGCATTATTCTACTTCCAGACTGTAATTCTGAAGCTTCATCTTCATTCAGACGCACCTGCAAGATTGATGACAGAATCCAAATGAAAAAATGGACAGATATAAGACTGGGTTTGCTTCTAAACAAGCATGCAAAAGCAGATATAAATAAACAATGTCAAAGGAAGAGGTAAGGAATCAAGTGAATCTGATACTTCCTCGAATAAAAGTTGGCAAACAACTAATCACAGGAAGCGTTTAAACTAAGAAGCCTTCTGCGTTTCACAATAAAGTATTCCACCATTAATGAAAAACAAAAAAATGTAAACTAATAAAAAAAAGTGAGCAAGATAACTTCAGGTATATCTATAGATTCATGGAATGAAAGATGCATTTGTTTCGAATCCTACTAGTAAGATATTCAAGCAGTAACTTCAATAATATTACTAAGAAATAAACCTTGCGGGCAACTAGATCAAAAGTCACAACAACTTTACTCCGTTTGGTTGGCTCTGCATTTTCCATCTCCTCTTGTTTCTTCTTTAAAAGTTCTTTTTCCTGAGGAAAAATGGAAAAATTTCAGCCACTGACTAAGTGATATACTGATGGAAGACAATTGCAAGTTGTGAGCAAAATAAAATACCTCCTTCGATAACCAATTGTTTCCATCAATCTCATGATAGTCACTTTGGTCATCAAAAACTGTTGTTCAAGCTGCAGAGTTTCGGTCATAACCAACAAGCTTCTTTGCATAAGCTTCAGCAGCAGCTTCTGCTTCTGACAAGGGAGTCAAGCCTTCTTCCAGACCAGCATATGTGCTCCCCTCTTTCAACACAAGAGAACCACAGAAATTGCAAGGCCCCTCTCCTTCCTGTTCACAAACTATCTTGCCGCAAGATAAGCTATCGCTGATTAGTCTGTGTCGTCGTGCTTGACACTAGCATGGTCTTCCCTGCTGAAATACAATTGACCCTTTTGCAGCCTCAGCAAGTGAAACAGCTTTCCTGGCTTTCTTCTTTTTAGAATTTACTTGATTTCCTTTATTTGATGTTTATGATTCATTTCCTAGACTTGGAATCTGATTTTCCTGATTTTTGGCAACCAAATTTTGTTTAGGTTCCACCTCATGGCTGGGGACTGTCACTGTTTTTGGCGTTCTCAATGACTTTTTAGTTCCACTACCAGATGCGTCAAGTGAAGGTGGTTTGACATAGGTATGTAACTTAGAGGCAGGGGCATCTCACTTGTTGCTAAATTCTGACTGAGCTCTCCATAGCAAGTACTCTTCAATCACAGTTTTGCCCGCTTCTTGGCCGATAATATTCTGCAAAGGTAAAAAAGATTAAGCCATTTAGGCCTGCATTTTCTTGTCTAGATCCAACTAATAGCTGCATTTATCTGATCAAGGGAGAATGCCAGCCCCTCTATAAAATTTATCTAAACAAAACGTTTTAATATGAATGTAATAGTTAAACATCAAAATTTAACGTCTGCACAAAATCCATTCCAATGTTAAATTGCAGACTATAGTTATATAGTCTCAAGTTGAACTTGAGGGTGTTAGTAATCTAGCAAGCATCAGCCATGGGGGCCTTAAAACCAATAACAGGAAAGAATGAAAAAGAAAGAGAAGAGTGGGAGGAAAAAGAATCGTCAACACAGAAATCTCATTCCCCTGCTAACTTCCTTGATTTAACAACCTTAAATTTTAAGGTATATCATTGTTCTAACAAGGATAGAGGTGCTGCCTTGCATCAGTACTA
This sequence comes from Acacia melanoxylon, assembly GCA_019022615.1. Taxonomy (NCBI): domain Eukaryota; kingdom Viridiplantae; phylum Streptophyta; class Magnoliopsida; order Fabales; family Fabaceae; genus Acacia; species Acacia melanoxylon. Next base: position 1,928,545 of record JAFJYJ010000025.1, read on the forward strand.
TTAGGGTTCTCCAACCAGACAACATGTAAATGAAAAGGTGAAACCTTATATTTGCCTACGAAGACTAAAATCGTACTCGAAATGATAGAACACCCAGTCGTCTGTAAATTATGAAGAATAGGTCCCAAGGGAAAAATCCCACCATTATTAACCGATTCCATGACTTGCACCCCAGAATTCCTTGCCCAATTACAGGATAAAAAATCATAAATAGATATTCCGAAACTCTTTTTTTCTCTTAAAGTCTAGTTCCTTCCCCCATTCAGTTGGATTTCAATTGTCCTGGGCGAAGTTATAAATTTGGAGTTTATTCATCGTGGACCTAAATACTGTAAGATAGTCACAGAAATACTTAATGAACTCAATTCCATAGAATCGCATTCGCAAGGATTTCAGCAATGACTCATACCTTGTTTAACAACCATAGAATAACTAGTAGGCAAAAACAAAGAATTAATATAATCGAATTGCGCTGAACCAGAAATTAAAAAGGAAACATAACGATCAATCTGTCGAATATGGGAAAGGAAGAGAGAGAGGGAGGAAGGGATTACATCTAGGTACTCTTTGGCATCACGAGGATCAGCAAGGTCGCAGTAAGAAATAAGTCCTGAAATTATTTCTTTATCGAGTCCTTAGCCCAAACCAGTTTCAATCTTTTGACAGAGATCAAACAAGGCATTCTGCAACCACTCTGCCGGCGATTCCATCTCTCTAACCTTTTTTTTTGGCTCGGACATGTCTCTAACCTTCCAAAGCGGCTCAGGCTACTGAGATCTGGAGAACTTAAGTCCCCATATCCCCTGATTCTAGTTTCTCTAGTTTAGGAAAGGTTATGATTTTGTTTCTGATTGATTGTAATCTCCTCATTATGGCTCACCGATGATTGCTCTGTTCTGGCTCTATATATTGTGATCGCCTCGCTGAGAATAATGGAATATAGATAGAGAGAGTAGTCTGATTGGGCACGAAGGCTCTTTGGCCTGAGTCAGACCTAACCCGAACCGAAGGCACGAAGGCTCTTTAAGAGACCTCCGAGGAAAGTAGAAGTAGCGAAGGAGATCAAAGGCAGCAGATCCAGAGAATGTATACGGAAGAACAGCTAAGAGAGCAGACCAAGGCAACGGAGTGCGTATTCGGACTTGTCGGAAACGGCTTCGCGATTGTGGCGGCGGATGCATCGACGGGGTACAGATTCATTGGCCCCGGTGCCATGGTGGACAAGATCATGGTCTTCGATTCTCACAAGCTCGTCGGCGCTATTGGTAATTGCGGAGACAGGTACGATACCCTCTGGTTTGATATTAGGGTTTCTTCATTTTTAGAGTGATTTTTGTTTGTGATTTTCATTCGTATTGATGCAGGCAGATGTTCACCAAACACATAGAGGCAAGCCCGGCCGTTTAAGGGGACCCGTTTGCCCACTGCCGACACCGCCACTTTCATCCGTCACGAGCTCGCCTCTACTGTACAGAGTTTCAAGGTGTGGATCCCTTTTCCCATCTCCAATCCCTGCTTATTATTTTTCACGTGACTGTTTTGATTAACTTTAGGTTTTCGGGGTTTGGTTTCGGCCTTTAGCTTTGAAATTTCTGGCTTTCAATTTCTAGTGTTATGACCAGCTGCCCGTCTAAATTCTGTCTTAATTTTTGACAAGTGAGTTCTGTTTAGGTTTTTTTTTTGGTACTCCATATATCCCATATGCATATATGTGTACCACATCATATGCCTCCCGTAGAGGACACTGTCTGGCACCCACACTAGGTGGAAGAAAATCTTGAAATTTTAGAATTCCTTGTGATGTTATCTTGCTTCGGTGGTGACGTGGTAGTCTTTGTCTTGGTTAGTGTTAATAAAGCAGCCTTTCATGTATGAGATCTCTTTACTTGCTCTGTCAAAGTGCTGTTTTCTTATATGAATGTCTGGAAATATTTTTCCGAGTAGTTGCTGCAAGGAAGTCCGTTTGATGCTAATCCTAATCATGATATTTTATGCATAATTGGTCCCTAGACAGTTCCTATTCTGATTACAGTCCTTATCAGCCAGTATCTGTCTTGCCTGCCATATTGAATCAGAGTACTCTGTCTATCTATATTCCATTACTCATCAGTGAGGCGATTACAATATATAGAGCCGGAACAGAGCAATCATCGGTGAGCCATAATGAGGTTTTTACAATCAATCACAAACATAATCATAATCTTTCCTAAACTAGAGAAACTAGAATCAGGGGATATGATAGAGCTAAAATCATGGGATTACAATATTGGGCTGATTTCCAACACCCCCCATTGTATAAGGGGATTTTATTGTCCTCAAATCATTACCTGCCTTTCTTGAATGTAGGTGCAGCCTGCTGTCATTAATTGGGAGTGATGTAGCCCCCCCCCCCCCCCCAGTAGTGAGGTATTGATTATCTGAAGTGGTGATATAGTGAGGTATTGCTGGGTGGCCATACTTCTAAGGTGATTTGACGGCAAGCAATGTGTGTTGTGTGTGTACAATTTCCCTTTCCAGTGCTATAAAACTTGGTCTGTTTTGAAATCGTAGCTAGAAGCACAGACATCTCATGTTTTGATGTTATGTGGAAGTTCATCTTTGAGTTCTGAAGAATTTATTGATTTGTTTATCCCAATAGGAAAATTTGTCCGTAGAAGTTTAAAGCTTTGACTGAAAAGAGATTTACATTTATCTTTTTATTCATTTTGTTGCTTTAATAAGATCATTGCTCATCTTGCATGGCAAGTAGATATTCTCTAAATCTCCAAAGGCATCCAACATCAAACAGTCCTGTGTGGATATGAACAGTGCTTCCTCAGTTGCAACTTTATAAACAATACCCAAAAATTTGAAATTTAGTTTCAGCTTGTAAGCAATTACATCTCAGTCATTTCAAGTTCAGCTTACTTTTAATTGAATAATTGCGTATGTGCCAGAAGTAAACACAATTCCTTTATAAATTAACAATTATGGCTGTGGTTCTGGGCTTTTAGTGTTCTGTTCTGCCCCTGGGAAAGGGCTTCCCTGATTGTTTGGCCTGTGTACAATAGGGGGTGATTTCGCTCATTTGGCAGATAGTTGAATGAATAGCGAATATCCGAACAGGTCCTCCTTCAGGGGCCTGCATTAGTGCTCCATCACTTGTTCCTGTACAAGTGAGTCCCTTTCTATTTTTCATTCTGTTTGCCGGTAGGCCGGAATCAGCATTCAGCAATTTCTGCAGTAGAAGTGTTTTTTATTTATTCCAATAGCATGAGGAGCAACGACACTATTTGTTCGATTGCCAATCCTAAATTTGCTGTAGAAAAGTGAGATAAAGATTTTATTCTTGAAGCCCCTCTAGCTAGAGTTGTTTTTATGTATGATTTAGGAGTGCTACGTCACGATTGGTTGATCACTACGGCGGATCGGCTAAGTTTTGAGGCTTGTTTAAATCTGTTCTCTTTAACATATTGCCGAAGTCCTAATGGATGATGAGTTAATTTTCTGTGTGAATTTGGTTTGATTCAGAGAGTGAACATGCTACTTGCTGGCTATGACGAAGAGACGGGCCCTTCGCTTTACCATATTGACTGCACTGCTTCACTTAACAGGGTTGAGAAGGGAGCTTTTGGTGGTGATGGCTCCTCTTATTCACTCTCAGCGATGGACAGCTTCCATAGTGGAATGTCTCTGGACGAAGCAATTGAATTGGTTGATGCGTGCATAGAGGAAATAAGATCCAGCCTAGATGTGGGGTCAGCAAACCATATTATCAAAATCGTTGATGAGCAAGGAGCAAGACATTATGCGTGGCGCAAACCTCACCCGGCTTAAGTTGCAATCACTTCTCTCGATTCCTTCTTTTTTCTACACTTCATTTTGTTTTTACCCTTTTATCGTCTTTCACTTTAATGGTTATGTATATTCTCAGAATTAGAGAACATGAATATTGTTTGTTCCTTTGTTTTTTTTAGTCCGGTACTAATGACTAATTTGAATGCAGGCCAGGTCGGATATCGACTTGGGAGAGATTTTCATGGTTCATTATTGATTTATTAATCAAGTATAAATATTTGGTACAAAAATAATCTACTAAATGTGTGATTTTATGTCTGATACTTTCATCGAAATATCTTTTTTCTTTATGAATTATACTTCACTTCAAGGCTGTAGTCAAAATGTATTAAAATATTGATTATCAATTTTAAAATTGGTAAAAAAATCAAGTTATCGGTAACAATGATAATTTTTGACCCCCAAATGTTTATCTGAAGGTCCACCACTGCAGTAAAGACATTGGTTTATCACGAAGTATTAGACTTTCATCTCGTAACATAAATGTTATGTGTGTTGATTACTGGTCCCTTACAAGAATGTTGAAATGACATGTGCCAAACTTTAAAGGCTTAAAACAAACTTTTAGTTCCATCGATTTTACAACAACTCGCCTTTCGTTTGTCCTCTTGGTTTTGATTGCAGTTGCATTGCTCAAAGGGTAGATGGATCAGAGAAAGTGTTACTTGATTAAGTGTACAATGCAAATGTTACAATGAACACTATGTCAGCCCTTGCCATGATAAAAGTCAAGTTCTACAATCATCTGCAGTTATCAAATGTGCATCAGAAAGAGTGCAGGATGTTCAACATAAAGATGAATGAATTCTTAGTGCACATCCAATTAATTTGTCACTTTGTGTGTGTTTAAATTAGCTTTTGGAGAATAATTTTAAAGATTAAGTATACTAATGCTAGTATATAATTAAATTAAATTAAAATATTTATATTTATTATTTTTTCTAAATTAATTCCCTTAATTTATAAACTAATATATAATCTAATCATACATAACATATGATATGATTAAAATCAATAGAGTGGAGAACTATTAATTGATTTGATTAAACTTATGGGCCATAAAATCAAATGAAACATAAAACGATAAGACAAAATAAAGGTAAATGAAAAAAAAAATACAAAATAAATATTTCAAATAAAACTATATTCATAAACCAAACACACAAAATGACTTCAAAGAGAATACCCCTTTGGGCATTAGATGTCAAGTGTTTTGAATCTAGTATAGTTTCAAATATATCAAGGACTCTTTTCTCATGTGTGTGTTCCTCAATTTTAATATTAAATTTCTAATTTTTTTAGTTACATTTCCACTCTTGACATTATATCATGGTAGTTAAAAACTTGATTTATCACTGCGATTTTACGTTTTTACGATTTTTTTTCATTAAAACGATTTTACTAAATTTTAAATGCTTTTAAGTTTTTCGATTTTTTTTCGATTTTACTACGTTACTATTTTTTATTCTTTTTCCGTTTTCAGGTAAAATCTACGTTTTCAGTACCATGCGTTATATATACCATACTCTACATCATTCCTAATGCCATCTTCTGATAAAGAATTGAAGGATCTCTTACCAAGTAAGGAAACAGTTTTCCATTTCATGGATAAATATCTGTTCCACCACACAAAAAAGATATGGGGACTTACTATCAAGTTTATGTAGCTAAAGCTTGTTAAAGAGGAGGGATCCAAATTAGGGTCGACACTAGGACGGGCATAGGCGCGGACCAGTACATGATTGAGGGTAATGCCCACCTTTGAATTGGGGAATTTATTTTAAAAAAAATTAATACATGTTTGAATAATTGTCCACCTTAAATTAAGTGTTCACTCTTAATATATCAAGACTGCACTTCGTAATCGGATGGGGGATAAATGATTGAATGATTGTTTAGTGCTTTATATTGAAAAATATGTATTTGATAGCATTGATAATAAGGCAATTATGATGGAATCCCAAAAATAAGGCTAGAAGGATGACACCGTAATTATTTTTATTGTAATATACTTTTGTTATTAAAATATATGTATTTGAACTTATTAGTACCCACCCTTCATTGTAATTTATGTAGCTACATTTCTAACAACACTTAACTTTACTTTTCTAAATAACATGTTTGTAAAATAACTATCTCTCTTATTACATCATCAGTATTCACTTGATTTCATGAATATTTTTTTGATATTCTTTTCTTTTCTTGTTTATATTCTTTTGTTTTTTAATGCATTTAAAACTTTCCTTAAAAAAAATTCGAGGGCTGCCCCTGAACCCTCAAATCCCCCCGCCACTAGTGCCCACCATTCATAAATTTTGGATCCGCCCCCGGGGACAGGTCCATTACAACATGGATTGGTTCAAATTTCAGCTTGTAGAATCTGGTCCCTAACATTCGCAGGAAGAAAAGTAATGCAAGTTCATCTGGAAATCTCAGGAATAAAAAATAGTAGGGATTACTTGTAGAAACTGTTTCTGTCAACGAACCAACATGACACTTGAATATTAACCAGCAATTGCTTCTTTAAGCTGGTATTTTCAGAAAGTAAGAAACATGAGATGCTGAGCATCTATCAGCCAAGCCATGAAAGAAGATAAATTTTGAAAAAAAAAAAGATATATCGTACGTAACTTTTTGCCTATTTAAATATGTTAAATCTTTAGGATCTACTCAGAATGAAGGTTTAAAGTTTGAGCTTATATATAGGTTTTCTTTTGGACTCAGCCTGAGCATTTGAAAGGTCTGACAAAGCCTGAAACATTTTTAAAAGACCTACTTAAAATGTAGGCCTTTAAATATATATATGTATGTATGTTCCTTTCATCCACACTCTCTTTCCTTTCTTCGTTTCTTTTTATTTAGGGCAAAGGTGCAAAAATGCACATGGATTTTTACTCAAGGTGCACCCAACACCATATGTTTTTTGGATGTGTAAAAATGCACATGAACTTTCAAAATGAGAGCGAAAATACACATGGGTTAAAATTGCTTAACAGACGTTACTTGAAGGTGGGTCCCACGCCATTTTTTTTAAAAAAAAAAACTAACTTTTTGCAATTTCCACACTTGCTCTTGTCTCTTTCTTAGCGTTGAAACGTCTCTGCCACCTTAATGCTTCTCTCTTTCTCCCTCTCACACACATTCTGCAACACTCTCTGCGACCCTCTGCGACCTAACCATGGCCGGAGGAGTTATCCTAAAAAAGATTTGATTCATACTATTTGTACATAATTTATTCGACCGACAAGAGTTATCCTTGTTTCTTTTTTTTTTCTTTTTGTAAAAAAGAGCTATCCAAAATTCTTACACACTGGTACTGGTTAAATAGAAGAACACAATGTCAGAACCGGACAAGAAGGAGACACACGCCGCCGAGTTCAATTCATTTTTCTTTGTTTTTTTTTTCTTCCTCAAAACGCTGCCCGTTCAATTCATATCATTCAAAAAAAAAAAAACCTAACTTTTTCCAATTTCCACACTTCCCCTCTCTTTTACGGGGCTATATGCACAGGATTATTGCACAACCCGATAAGTCAGAATCATGTTTCCGAAGGAAGGAGATGGAAACCATGGTCGCGCAAGTCAAGAGGGCTCTGGATGAGAAGGGAGAAGGTAGACGGACCTTTATGATTTCAGCTTGCTTAAAGTAATTAATTTTGTTTCTCGGGATAGATTAAGCTTTTACGAAGACAAACTAAATCGATTTGAAGATTTGAGTAAAGGTACAATTATTGTTTCTTTTTCTTTGTTTTGAAGAATGCACTTATTTGTCATGTGTGTTGAGATTTCACTTCAAAAAAAAAAAACGAAACATGGTGGAATTTTGTGATACAAAGCAAGTTATGCGTTAGACCTTTATACTTTATTGGAAGAGTTCGAGTTTACATTAGCCCTGTTCTCTACCCTGCTTTTATCTTGTGGAATTTAGATGAATAATTTTATTGTTGATTGTGAAGCTCCACTGCAACCTTCTACTACCTTGAATCGTCAGGCAGCTACCCGTTTTATTGAGCACTCTCTGCTTGATCTTACTCAGTGTGCTATCAAGTCTTTTTTTAAAAGGTCATTTGTGTCTCATCTAATTTGATCGATATTTACGGGAATCTCTTTATTTCTTGCAGAAGCAGAGGCAAAATATGAGGAGTTTAAGGAGAAGGGAGAGGCTAATGATGAATAATCAGGAGAGGATTGGTCAAAAGAGGAAGTGTCTGTTCAAGTTTCTGAGAAGAGAGAAGGTATACGGACGGAAGAAAGAGGGAAGGGGAAGGGCAAGTGTGGAAATTGAAAAAAGTTAGGTTTTTTTTTTTCAAAAAAATGGCGTGGGACCCACCTTAAAGTAACGTCTGTTAAGAAATTTTAACGGCATGTGTATTTTTGCATCCATTTTAAAAGTTCATGTGCATTCTTGCACCTCCAAAAAGCATATGATGTTGGGTGCACCTTAGGTAAAAGTTCATATATATTTTTGCACCTTTACCCTTTTATTTATTTTCTTTCTCCCACGTCCTCCTCATTGTCTTTTTTAAATTCTTCTCTTGCCTAGACGCTGCCATAAAAATCCTTCCTATTCTTCTACCTAGATCGTGATTGCTATTAATGTAATTCCTAGTTAAAAAAATGTGTGAAAACAATTAAATATAAATTGAAGAACCGAGTTATTAGCATAGGCTTCCTACACACGTACATTGGTAAGTGAAAAGAAATGAAGGCAAACTGCAACTCTCTAAAGCCATTGAAAGAAATTAACGCTGAACTTGAATTTGTCCATTTTTTGAGAGTTAGGGAGCTAAAGGAGTGCAAAATAGCTTCCTCACTCGTAGAAACTGGGGTAAAATGCATGGGACTTTCAAGAAGACAAAAAAAGTTGAGACTGTACATTGTATATCAGGAAACTCCTAAAATCGGGTCAAGTTCTATATGTTCAAATGGATTCTGTAGTAATAAGATCGGCTAACCCTTATCTGGCAACTCCAGGAGCAACTGATCATGGCCATCATGGAGAAATGCTTTATGAAGGAAATATATTACTTACATTTTTATATGAAAAATCGAGATCTGGTGATATAACAAGGGTTTTCTTTCATTTAAGCAATCATGCCAATTCAATTGAAAAGGCAAATACCCTCTTAGGAAGCAATAAAGTTCTGCTATGTTGTTGTTCGTGTATCTATATTTTTTTACACTCTTTTTTATGTTAGATCCTACATAATCTTCTTTAACATCTTTTTCTCTCTTTGAAAGGGATGCTTCAAGATGAAGTTTATTTCAATTGTATAAGAAAATATTCTCCCGATTCTAAATATAAGATAAAGTTTATAGTATAAATTACAGTACAATTTTTTTCTTATAACTAGGGCGGAAGGTAATAGCTCTTATGAGTGGTATTTTCATCACTATAATTAGGATTATAGGTTTCATATATTAGCATAGTCATCAAATTAATTTAAAAACTAGAAATTAAGGGAAGAAATTCACAATTTGTGGGAGGAGCAGAAAGAAAAGGATATAGAGACATAGAGATAGATTCTTAGCCTTGAGGATGATGTTGATGAGAGAGAGAGTGAGGAGAGAAGAAATGAGCTATTAAATATTAACGTGGTATTTGAATTAAATTTATTAATTCAATACTCCCTCCGGTCCTAATTATAGGAACACATTTTGGAGTTTGTTTTGGTCCTAATTATAAGAGCAAGTTTTAACTTTTGTCAATTTTTTCCTATAATACCCATATTTATGCATTCTCAATAATAATTAAAGACTATAATAATTTAATAATAGACATATATATTCTATAAAATAAATAATGTTTGCAACTCATTAATGTCATATACACCTCAATTATACTTTTTTATATAAAATAATTTTGAACAATTTTTATCATATTTTTCCTATATCACCTCTATTAATACTTCTTCCATAATAATTAATTTAACAACACACTTATAATATCTACGAAGCAATTTTTCCAGAAAATAATAATAAAAGAAAATTTTCCGGAAAACTAAAGCGGTTAAGTTAAGATCAAAAGATTAAAAATATACTCTGCATTAAAAAACTTCACAATAAGGTCATTTTAATATTTTTATTTAATTTTAATTTTTAAAAAGTTAATATTACCTACAGGACCCTGTGAACTGTGATTATGAGCTATTCTTAGTAGTTGGTACTTTTTCTTCTGTTGCCTCCGAAGGAATCGAATCCCAAATCAATTTTGAAACTCCTCCGACTCATAGTGTGTTAATTTTGCCTTGATGTAATTTTTAATTTTAAGTATGGGTATTTTTGGAAAATAATTATAATTAACTAATTTAACTTCTCTTCTTAATCTCTCCAAATTTTGGTAAATAGTTCTTATAATTAGGACCGGAGGGAGTAATTCCTTAGGCCTCTTGGCCTAACTAAAAATTTATTAAAAGCATAGGCATGAATTTGAATTAGAATATTTTAACTTAATTTAATTGGGATTCTCCCAATAAAATATGCTACGTGAATTTTTTTCAAGTGGAAATAAAAAATAATACCGACGAATATAATTGTAATAAAGGGTAGTGCATATACCTTATGTGGGTTTATTTTGAGCCTTAGATCTAAATGTAATCAAGGGTGAGGATTAGGGAAAAGGATCATAAGAGGATAGGAAGAAAGAGGAAGGTTCCGCGTGGGCTACGAGGGTGAGTGAATAATATGATGTACTCCATTATTGAGGTGGGTTAAATAAAAGAAAGGGCCAAAATGCAAACAACCCCCTCAACTTTAGCTCTGTTGCATATGACCCCTTTAATTTTTAATAGTCTAGGAATCACACCCTGAACTTTTATAGTTTGACATTGAACACCTTACCATTAAAAAGGCTGCTAAGTCCAACAGAATGAATGTCACATCATACTACTCAGAATTATGGAAAAATCCATATGAAGGGCCTAATAACAAAGAAAAATCCAAAAAAAACTGAAAGAATCTTAAAATTCTAGGGTCTTTTCTGGTATAAATTCATTAAAATGTGAGTTGTTAATGAGGTTGATATAGTTGTTAATGGGTAGGCCATTAACAACTAAATCAGTACCATTAACAACAATATCTAACAACTAAATCAGCACCGTTAACAACTAAATCAGTACCCGTTAACAACTATATCAACCCCGTTAACTATTAACGTTTTAATGAAATTATACCAAAAAAAGCCTTGAGGCCTTTTCTGGGATTTGCAGAATCTTTAGGCATTTTTTAGGTTTTTTTTTTTTTTTTGTTATTTGGGCCCATATGAATTTTCCCTAGAATTATTTGGTAGAGGACATGTAATTTTTATTATTTAATTAATTTATCTTGATTTAAAAATCATAATTACACCCGAGGACAACTTTTTGTGATTTTACCTGATTTATTATGGCTTCCTGTCTCAAAGTGAAGAAAACACCACCGCTAGTAATATAGTTGAAGTTAAATCCATTAATATTTATAATTTATTATATTCAATAATTTTTTTGTGAAATTTATATATAAAGTCATTGAACATGATCAACATGAGTTGAAAAGCAATTTGATATAATTTTATAAGGTAAAAACAATAAATTTCGATGTGTAAACTCATTGAGTTTAAGCGAGTTTAAGTGAAAATTGACTCAATCTTATAAGCTATAAACATAAAATAGTCAAATTTAGAGAGTTAACTCTCAAGTTTGACAATAATACTCACATCTGCCCACTTTTTGCAACTTAAAAGGGATTAGGTACTAAGGCAATCCATATTTTTTTTTTAAAAAAACACTGCAAATGAAATATGGAAAAAAATAAATATTATCAATCAAAATACATATTCATAATTTTAAACTTTACAATTTTTCTTTAAAAACTATTGTAATTTAAAATTTAATGGCAAACCTTAAAATTATAGATTAATTTTCTTTTAAAAAAATGATCCATAAGATTCTGCTAAAACATGTTAGTTTACAATTTTTCTTTAAAAAATTATTTAAAAGGAACCTTTTTAAAATAATCCATATATTTAAAACCAAAACGTGAAGCCAGACCAACGAGTTCACCTCTCTATCTTTATCACATATCACTTTGATCTTATTTATAAGTCTTTTTTTACTAATTTTTTTTGTCCTATTTATAAGTCTATTTTGACCAAATAAATGAGAATGTGACAATTTTACCCATATTAATTGTATCAGATGAAAATAGAGAGAGAAGAAAGAGTTGAAAGATGCTCCAATCATAAATGAGGGTAAAGTTAAAAATTCACCTCATAATCATTGAGCTAACTATCTCTCCTTGGTATATGTGTGATTTGGTCAAAAGGAACTTATAAATAGGACTAGAGTGGTACACTGTCTCCTTTTTACCCATCTCTCACATGTGCCCACTCTTTCCTATTTAAAAGGGATCAGTTAATAAGGTAATTAATATATTTTTTAAAAATGGCAACTCATTAAATTCAAAAGAAATAAATAGGGAAAATATTAGTGAGGTCCCAAGGTAGATAAAAAATATCAAAAAAAATCCTAATCCTAAATCCCCTCTAAAAAAAGTCCCTAGGGACTTTTTCGATATTAATTATGAAATTCCTCTCGCAAAAAGTAAAAGTTGTCAAAATGACTTTATTCGTTGTTAAAATGTCCCTATAAAATCTCGTTGTCACAAAAGCGGCTTTTTATGTTGTAAAAAATTCTCTGAGTTTTTCCTCTGGAGTGTAGAATTTTAAAAATCTGGAAATTTTTTGGTGACATGAAAAGCCATTTTGACATTTTGAGGTTGAGATTTTTTTAATATTTTTTCTCTACCTTGAGACCTGATATTTTCTCAAATAAATATCATCCATCAAAATATCTCTTCATACTTTTAAATTTAATATCGAACTTTAAAAATTATAAATTAATTGTTTTAAAAACTATCTACAAAATTTAGCTAAAGTTTGTTGCTTAACAATTTTTCTTTTAGAAATTATTTTATTTTATTTTTGAAAAAAAAAAATCAAAGAAAAAATCAATCTTATAAAGGTTTGCTAAATCTTAGAGATCTTTTTTTTAAAAAAAAAAATTTAATTTTTTTTTTAAAGGTTTGCTATTAAATATAAAATTATACTCCCCTTCCTGGTCCTAATTATAGGAAAGAAATTTTGGAGTTGGTTTTGGTCCTAATTATAAGAAGCAAGTTTTAACTTTTGTCAATTTTTTCCTATAATACCCCTATTTATACTTTCTCAATAATAATGAAAGACAACAATAATTTAATAATATACCTATATATTTTATAAAGTAAATAATGTTTGCAACTCATTAATGTCATATACACCTAAATTATACTTTTTTTATAAAATAATTTTGAACAATTTTTTGTCATATTTTTTCCATATTACCCTGCTAATACCTCTAATCAAATTGATGAGCTTATAACTATATATATTGTACATATATAGTACCGCTGTGACTCAACTCAACCACCATTAAATAATGTTTCAAATCCCATCAGCTTAATATCTCAACCGAGCTTAGCTGATAACTCAATTAATCTAATAAATTGATGAGCTCGGAGAAGTGGTGGAGAGAATGGACATACGCGAATGTCATTTTAAATTTTAGGTATGTGTATTTTAGGAAAATAAAAATAATTAACTAATTTAACTTCCCTCCTTAATCCCTCCAAATTCTGGTAAATAGTTCTTATAATTAGGACCGGAGGGAGTAATAATTTTTAAATGAAACTTTGTAAAGTTTAAAATTATGATATTTTGGTTGATACTACCTACGGTCACAATTATAAAATTTAATTAATTGAAACTTTTCTTTTTTTTTTGGAGAGATTAAGAAAGCTAAATAAGTTACTTAATCATTTCATATGTTGTGTTTTCTTAGATTATATATTGGTTTATTAGTCAAACTATTTAGTTTGAAGAAAAAAATAAAAATAAAAATACTCTAAATTAATTTAATTAGCTTCCTTAATCTATCCAAAAAAGTCAACTAGGTTTTATAATTAGAACCGGAGGAATAATATTTAATTTTTTGAGATTTAACGTGTTTCTATATTATTTTATTTATGATTGAGTTAATCTAATTAAATCAAGATTAGAACATGGACCCTTTTGACCTGAAAACATTGTCCCTTTTTTTGACCTGAAGAACATTGACCCTTAAACCATCGGGTCCGGTTTTAAATGCTTGAAGAGATAAAATTCTTCTAGTAAATCAGTCCGCATGAAAAGAAAATGAAGGCTATTCTCGTCTCAACGGGTGGTCAGCAAATACTTGAACGCTCATCATCAGTGCCCTGAGTCAGACGGACCTAGCCGAGCCAAACTTGTTGGTGCCCCCAACTTGTTGGGCACGAAGGCTCTTTGGCGTCGCCCCTTAGAACAAGAGACCTCCTAGGAAAGGAAAAGGGGTATGAAAGGGCTGTCTGGGATGACTGCAAAGTGAAAAAAAAAAGCCAATAACAGTAAAAACATGCTTTTTGTGTGTTTGAAATGACTTTTTGTGTGTTTAAATGTCTTAGCAGATACGCTGGTAAAGGAAGGTCTATCAAACGAAATTGTCTTACTTGGGACTCCATCCCCTTTCTTCTTATTTTATAAATTAAGGTCTGTTTGGTTCGACGGAGGGCGAGAGGGAGAGGGGATTTTATTGGAGGGGATAAGAGAGATTTTAATATTCTTGTTTGGATTGGTCAGAAGGCGCGAAGTGGAGTTTTAACTGATATTCGTTAATTGTTTAGTTTAAGAGGAGAGGGGAGAAAGATTTTTTTTTACATTGATAACTTTACCCTTATATTATAATTCGCATCTCCGTACACTGTGTATTGCCCACTGGCCCCAAAAAAACCCTCATCATGTTTGAGGGAACCAACACAATAAAGGTTTATATGAAAAAATAAAATAAATAGATAAAATAAACGCACTTTATTCAAATAAATACCAAGAGCGTGGTCCAACCCCAAGTAAAGGGCACAAACCCAGAATATGAAACACACTTGAAAGGAAAAAAAACAAACAAACTGCAGCAATGAAGAAAAGCTAAAGCAACATACTTAAATATAGTATATGTTGCCCAGTTACTCAAACCATCACCCCGAACTTATTCAGAATCAACCAAATATAAAACACACTCAAACATAATTATTAAAATCCACAAACTATATCTCGTCCCCTTCTTCCTTCTCATCCTCACTACTCCAGCAGCTTTTCAGAATGGACCTTAGAGATGCACAACCATCAGCATGAACAAAGTCATAGAACAAAATAGCACCACCACCTGCTCCAAGTACCTCTTTATTCTTGTCTCCACAGTCGTATCCTTTAATAGCGAGGGGGAATTTTCTGATGAGCGCTTCGTCATGCCCGTCAAAGTGCAAGGCGAGAGAAAACTCGGCCGGCTTTGCAGAGAGTAGGGCAGATTTTTGTTGCTGTAAAAACACTCCCAGTAGGTATCTATCATTACCGTTTCATTTTTGATGGCTTTTTCACTTATGCTCCAGAATTGCCTTGGGCTTGTGATGATTCTGGATATACCTACAATATTTTGGATTTGCTGGTAAATTCCATGGTTCATGATTCTGGATATGCCTACAATATATCAGAGTGATGAAGAGGAATGAATAGGATTCCCAGCTACATCAACTTAAAAAGGGACTAGGGTATTTTAAGAATAATAGAAAAAATTTAGGGGCTTCTTAATCCATGACACACTTATTCTAATAATCATTCTAAATCCGTCCGATTTGGAGAGTAACGTTTTTTAGGGGAGAGGGAGGAAAATTTTAAAAAATTTCCCCTCCCCTCCTAAAAAAATATTATCAGCTAAATGAGGGGAGGGGTTAAAATCCCTCCATCCTCCCCCTTCCTTCAAACCAAAGGTGTATGCCTCTTTTATAATTTTTTTTCATTTTTAAAAAAGTGATTTCTTATGGTTGGAGGCTTGGAGCTTCTAATGGTTTCACAGTCGCCAAAAAAAAGGACCGTTGCCCCCTCCCGCACACGCAATCTCTTGGAGCTTTAATTTTTTTTTTTTTTTTTTTTTTTTTTTTTTGAAATCTCTCCTCTCATCTCGTCCCAATTAATTTCCTCTGCTCCTCTCATCTGCTTTTCAACTCCTCTTCAATTATTCCAGGTCCGTCTTCCATCTTAAAGCCCCCAACCTACCTCCTCTGCAATTCCAGGTCCGTCTTAAATCGCCAGCTAACCTCGTCAGTGTTCAATCAATTCATCCGCGAGCTACCTCCTCTCCTCTGCATATATATGTTCTTCTTTTCCGTTCAGATCTCGCCGGATCTCATTGTCTGATCTGTTCTTCTTTTCCTTTGCTTCGCCGTTGATCTAGCCGGATCTCCTTGTCTGACCGTGATAATCGTCGGATCTCCTCGTCTGACCGTAAATCGGCGAACAGCTAAGAGAGCAGACCAAGGCAACGGAGTGCGTATACGGACTTGTCGAAAATGGCTTCGCGATTGTGGCGGCGGATGCATCGATGGGTACTAATTCGCTGGCCCCGCTACCACCATGGACAAGATCATGGTCTTCGATTCTCACAAGCTCATCGGCGCTATTGGTCATTGCGGAGACAGGTACGATACCCTCTCGTTTGATATTAGGGGTTTTTCATTTTTAGAGTGATTTTTATTTGTGATTTTCATTTGTATTGATGCAGGCAGACGTTCACCAAACACATAAAGAAGCAAGTCCGGCCGTTTAACGGGACCCTTTTGACCACTGCCAACACCGCCGCTTTCATCCGTCACGAGCTCGCCGCTACTATGCACAGGTTCAAGGTGTGGATCCCCTTTTCCCATCTCTGCCTTTTATTTTTCATGTGACTGTTTTGATTAAGGTTTTCGGGCTTGGTTTCGGCTTTTAGCTTTGAAATTTCTGGCTTTCAATTTTTGGTGTTGTGACCAGCTGCCCGTTTAAATTATGTCTTAATTTTTGACAAGTGAAATCTGTTTAGGTTTTTTTATTTTACTCTTACCGGGAGTTTTGGTATTGCATATATGTGTACACTGTACACAGTATATGCCTCCCGTAGGGGGTACACTGTCTGGCACCTACTCTGGGTGGAAGAAGATCTTGAAATTTTAGAATTCCTTGTGATGTTATCTTACTTCGGTGGTGACGTGGTAGTCTTTGTCTTGGTTAGTGTTAATAAAGCAGCCTTTCATGTATGAGATCTCTTTACTTGCTCTGTCAAAGTGCTGTTTTCCTCTGTGAATGTCTGGATTCTGGAAATATTTTTCCGAGTAGTTGCAAGGAAGTCCGTTTGATGCTAATCTTCTAATCATGATATTTTAGGCATAATTGGTCCCTAGACAGTTTCTATTCTGATTACAGTCCTTGTTACCCAGTATCTGTCTTGCCTACCATATTGAATCAGAGAAATCAGAATACTCTCTCTATCTATATTCCATTATTCATCAGTGAGGCGATTACAATATATAGAGCCAGAACAGAGCAATCATCGGTGAGCCATAATGAGGAGATTACAACCAATAACAAACAAAATCATAATCTTTCCTAAACTAGAGAAACTAGAATCAGGGGATATGATAGAGCTAAAATCATGGGGTTACAATATTGGGCTGATTTCCAACACCTACCATTGTATAATGGGATTGTATGTGTCCTCAAACATTACATGCCTTTCTTGTGTTGGTCTGGATGCATGTGTAATTCTGTGACTGTCAGCTTGACTTGCTTGATGTGATTCCGTGGAATGTTTATTTTTCTAGATACAAATTTTTTTCACTTAAGTTTTTATGCTTTATTTCAATTAATCCTCTTGGTTGGGGACTCTTATCTCATATTTTGTTAGCATGTGCCTGCTGGAATTTGCTGCTCAGGCCTTCCTTTGTTACCTAGCAAGACCTTTCAAGTGATGGTTGAGGATCTTTTTTCAATGCAAAATTGCATCTGCTGTCAGTCCTGCTTGATTTCGAAGTCTCTATAATTTTGGTCATATTTAAAGAATGTTGGGTGATCCTTCTTTTACTTTAACAAAATTATCCTGATACTTCCTACTGGATTATCAATCCACTAGTTATTTGTTAACATGAGTAGAATAAAATTAATAATTAGGTGTTGGGATAAAAGAGGTGCTTGCAGCGAGAGAGCAAAAGTTCACATGGAGTGCAATTATTGGTGGTTGAAGTGTTTCTTGAATGTAGGTGCAGCCTGCTGTCATTACTTGGGAGTGATGTAGGCTTTTTTCGGTAGTAGTGAGCTATTGGTTATCTGCAGTGGTGATATAGTGAGGTATTGCTGGGTGGCCATACTTCTAAAGTGATTTGACTGCAAGCAATGTGTGTTGTGTGTGTACAATTTCCCTTTCCAGGGCTATAAAACTTGGTTTGTTTAGAAATTGTAGCTAGAAGCACACACATCTCATGTTTTGATGTTATGTGGAAGATCATCTTTGAGTTCTGAAGTTTCTCCTTTTACTGATTTATTGATTTGTTTATGTCAATAGGGAAATTTGTCCAGAGAAGTTATATGGGATGTTCAAAGCTTTGACTGAAATAGATTTACGTTTAGCTTTTATTGATTTTGTTGCTTTAATACGATCATTGCTCATCTTGCATGGCAATTTGATATTCTCTAAATCCCCCAAGACATCAAACATCAAACATCAAACAGTCATGCGTGGATATGAACAGTGGTTCCTCAGTTGCAACTTTATTAAACAATACCAAAAAGTTTTAAATTTAGTTTCAGCTTGTAAGCAATTACATCTCAGTTATGTCAACCTCAGCTTGCTTTTAACTGAATAATTGCATATGTGCCAGATGAAGTAAACACAATTCCTTTATAAAATTAACAATTATGGCTGTGGTTGTGTGCTTTTGTTGTTCTGTTCTGCCCCTGGGAAAGGGCTTCCAGATTGTTTGGCCTGT
Organism: Acacia melanoxylon; assembly: GCA_019022615.1. Lineage (NCBI taxonomy): Eukaryota > Viridiplantae > Streptophyta > Magnoliopsida > Fabales > Fabaceae > Acacia > Acacia melanoxylon. The sequence goes on from JAFJYJ010000025.1 coordinate 1,947,259, forward strand.
GTACCATTAGGGGTTGCTTTCGCTCATTTGGCAGATAGCCGAATGAATAGTGATATCCGAATAGGTCCTCCTTCAGGGGCCTGCATTAGTGCTTCGTTGCTTCTTAGTTATTTAATCTGGGGTTGTTCCTGTACAAGTGTGTCCCTTTCTATTTTTCATTTTGTTTGCCGGTAGGCTGGAATTCAGCATTTTCTGCAGTAGAAGTATTTTTTATTTATTCCAATGGCATGAGGAGCAACGACACTATTTGTTCCATTGCCAATCCCTAAATTTTCTGTAGAAGAGTGAGATAAAGATTTTATTCTTGAAGCCCCCATGTAGCGAGAGTTGTTTTTATGTATATGATTTAGAAGTGGTACGGCACGATTGGTTGATCACTATGGCGGATCAGCCAAGTTTTGAGGCTTGTTTAAATCTGTTCTCTTTAACATATTGCCTAAGTCCTAATGAATGATGAGTTAATTTTCTGTGTGAATTTGGTTTGATTCAGAGAGTGAACATGCTACTTGCTGGCTATGACGAAGAGACGGGCCCTTCACTTTACCATGTTGACTGCACTGCTTCACTTAACGAGGTTGAGAAGGGAGCTTTTGGTGGTGATGGCTCCTCTTATTCACTCTCAGCGATGGACAGTAGCTTCCATAGTGGAATGTCTCTAGACGAAGCAATTGAATTGGTCGATGCGTGCATAGAGGAAATAAGATCCAGCCTGGATGTGGGGACACCAACCCATGTTATCAAGATCGTTGATGAGCTGGCGCAAACCTTGCCCAGCTTAAGTTGCAATTACTTAGGAAATTTATAGAGGTAAGTTTAACTTACCCCTCTCCAATATAAGTGTAGTATATATTGTCCTATTTCTGGTTGCATTAAAGTCATTTACACACGTTTTCTTTTTTGAGCAGTCCACATAATACAAACTGGTGGTCTAAAAAATCATGCAAAATTTACTCTATCAGCAAATCAAATTTGAAAATTCTTTTACCTTCTCTAGGAAACAACAAACCCAGATATTAAATGCCATTGTAGCAATAAGATATGGCTCCTGTTCCCACAGTTTCCATGCTTTATCATAACTTACACATTGATTAGAAACCATAAAAAAATATACTGAGTAACTGATTTCCAAATAATTTGAAAATTCTTTTACCTTCTCTAAGATGTCACCTTGCCATAGATGGCTTGTTTCATCTTTTCCAACATGCAAAACTATAATGTGCATGTTTGGTACGCCGATTGCATCAACTTATCAGACTTATGATTGGACTTATGGGATTTTTTTTTTTTTTTTTTTTTTAAATGTTTGGTTGAGAAGTTCCAATTGGACTTATGGACAAGAGTTACTTATTTGAAAAGTTACTTTGGGGAGCTTTTGAAAAGTTACTTATACTTATGAGGTATTTTTTTTTAGTACCGTTCAATATCTTGAAGTATATTTTTGGGACTATTCAGTACCCTAAAAAATATTTTAGGGTGCTGACTTGTACTAAAAATAATTTTTTAAGATCATGTGGTATTTTTTTAGTACTGTTTAGTATCCTGAAGTATATCAAAATATGTTAGGGTACTTACTGGTACTAAAAATAACTTTTTCAAGATCATGAGGTATTCTTTGTAATATTGTTTAGTATTCGTAAGTATATTTTAAGTATCACTCCGTACCCTAAAATATTTTTTTAAGGTATTGACCAAATAATTTTTTCAAGTACCCCAAATAATTTTTCAAGATCATGAGGTATTTTTTTTAGTACCGTTTAATATTCTGAAGTATATATTTAATACCGGTCAATCTCTCAAAAATATTTCAGATTGACTATAAGTTTAATTCACAAAAGCTACTTATGCTACCGCAAATCTAAATATAAATCACATTTCACAATTTGACTTTACCCAATCTGACTTTTCCATAAGTCAGATTGACTATAAGTCATTTTTCCTACCCGTATCCCAAACAAGCCCAATAACATGTATAATAGTAAGTAATGAACTTTTGAAGGTGTCAGGGCAAAAAAAAAAAACTTTGATTTTAGGGTGAACCAGAGTAAACAAAAAGTATATCATTAACTATTCCACCAGTATAATAGTTATTAGTAGCTGCCCTGTACATAGCTTTTTGTGTCAGTTTTAGAACCTCACTAATTGTGAGGTGGTTATTGTACCTAAAAATATGTATATAAAGTTGATGGAAATTTATAGAAATAAGATTAACTTACCCCTACTCCAATATAGATGTAGCATATATTGTCCAACTTCTAGTTGCATTAAAGTCATTTACATACATTTTCTCTCTTGAGCTGTCCACATAATACAAATTGGTGGTCTGAAAAATCATTCCCTTGCATATATTAAATTTAACAGAAAAAATTAATCAATTAATTAAACGAGATTTACCCCATTTATATTGCGTCCGGCTAATAAAAGTTGAGCAGTTCACACTTCAAGTAGTATGCTTTCGCTTTTGGAATGCCCGATTGACCTCTCAATCGGCGTTCCAAACGTAGTCTATATACTTAGAGTGTCAACGACTCAAATTTTATAAGTCGTATGCAATATAAATGGGATAAATTCCGTTAAATTAATTGATTAAATTTTTTTCTTGTTAAATTTAACATTTGACCATGGAATGCTTTTTCAGACTATAGTTTGTAGTATGTGGACAACCTAGGAGAGAAATGAATGTAAATAACTTTAATGCAATCGGGAGTGAGACAATATATGCTATACTTATATTGGAACATGGATAAGGTAATTTTATCTTTATAAGTTTCCATTAGCTTTAGCTCTATGCTACAATTTATATACATATTTCCTGTGTTACTAGATACACTAACCATCTCACAATTAGTGAGGCTCTAGAGCTGGCACAAAAAGCTATGCACGAGGCAGCTACTAATCACTATTATACCACCGGAATAGTTACTGGTATACTTTTGGTTTCACCTTCAAAGATTTATTACTTATTGTTATGCATGTTATTATAGTTTTGCATGTTAGAAAAGATGAAATAAACCATCTTTGACATCTTGGGGGCATTATAGCCATGGTTGAGAGAGTGCAAGTGAGGCATTAGAACAATTTGTATTATGCACACGCAAACATGTTTGTGTGTGTATATATATATATATATATATATATATATTATTTTAACTAATTTTTTTAATCCAATAAAGTTAGTTAAATAGGCTTACATTAAAGACTAGGTAAAATATACACACATGTAAGAATATATTAATTTAGAACAATTTGTATTATGCACAAGCAAACATGTTTGTGTGTATATATATATATATTATTTTAACTAATTTTTTTAATCCAATAAAGTTAGTTAAATAGGCTTACATTAAAGACTAGGTAAATATAAACACATGTAAGAATATATTAATCAATATAAAATATGCAAAATTTAGAACAATTTGTATTTTACACTAGTAAACAAATATGCTCGTATATGAATTATATATATATATATATTAGTTTAATTATATTATTTTAATTATAATTGAGTTGATTATATCTCGGGTCAGATCATCCGAGGTGTAGAGAAGAGCTACCTCTCAGCTCCACATCATTTAGAGCTTGCAGCAAGGTCATGAGGAAGCAGTGGCAGTACTCACATTACTGTTGAAGTAAAGATGATCCCAAAACACACCTAAAGAACCACTACGCTTGGTTTAATTATTGTCGATGCCATCATCATCGCTATTGATTCAATAGGAGATCTAGTGAATGGAAAAATATTTCAAGGCGTAAATTTTAAAAGCCACAATCTATTTTGAAATCAGTTGCTCAATATTTTTTGTTTTAATGGTTTATAATCATTGTGTAGGTGATGATAAAGCATGAAACTGTGAGAATTTGAGTCATATCTTATTGCTACAATGGCTCCAATTCCCACAGTTTTCATGCTTTATCATGACCTACACATTGATTAGAAACCATTAAAAACAAATATTGAGCTACTGATTTCAAAATAGATTGTGGCTCTTAATATTTACGCCTTGAAATATTTCTCCAGTCATTAGATCTCCCACTAGCCCTTGAATCAATAGTGATGGTGATGCCATCGAGAACAATTAAACCAAGCGTAGTGGTTCCCAAGGTGTGTTTTAGAATCATCTTTACTTCAACAGTGATTATTGTCGCTGCTTCTCCATGTCCTTGTTGTAAGCTCTAAATGATGTGGATCTAAGAGATAACTCTTCTTTGCAATTTGGATGATCTGACCCTCCCTGGATATAATTAGCTCAATCATAATTAAAATAATATAATTCAACTAAAATATATATAAAAAATTCATATATGAGCATGTTTGTTTGCTTGTGCAAAATACAAATTGTTCCAAATTTTGCATGTTTTATAATGATTAATATATCTTATATGTGTATATATTTATATAATCTTTAATGTAAGCCTATTTAACTAATTTTATTAGATTAAAAAAATTAGTTAATATATCATGTTTTTTTTCTAAAATAGCTTGATAGACTTTCCTAACTCCATTTGCAACAAGTTACTGTAAAAAAAAAATTACCATGGTTTTTAAAACTTATAGCTTGTTGCGTCATGATTAGTTGAATTATACGTTTTGCTTATGATTCAATTTTGTTTGTCACTTGAAATTCTGTTTTAACTTTTTTCTTTTTTAACTGAAAAAGACTTTGCTTTACTTATTCAGTGAAAGAAAACAATTAATTAGTTGCTGAGAGGCATGGGAAAGGGTTCAAAGTCTAAGGAGTCCGGGAAGGGAAAGGGGAAACAGGCAGCAAGTGAAGTCATGAGAATGCTTCTAAGGGTCCGTTTGGTACAAAGAATTGGTGGGGAGGGAAAGGAACTTAGAGGAGGGAAAGGAAGATTTGAAAGATGAGGGAAGATGGCTTGAGTTGTTTGGTAGGAAGAAAATGAAGGGGTAGTAGTTGGTAAAGAATTAAGAAATGTCTATTTTACCCTCAAAAGAAATTAATTCAAAATAAAAAAGAAAAATATTTTTTTAAAAAATGTCCCTGTTAAGTTCGAACTTTGTGACCCAATTTTTTTTCCGCCAAATTCAAAATTTCCCGCCAAATTCGAACTTCGGGGTAAATTTGTCCAAAAATGTGAATAATAACCACAGAACTTGAGATCTCACCAATTTTGGTGGGATCTCAAGTTCCCACATATGAGGGAAGAGTGGTGGGCCCGGTGTGGGCCTGGGAACTTGGGTTCCTAGGCACTTGTCGCACCAAACACATTTTCAGCAAGAAACTTTGTTAAGTTCCCATTCTCCCAAGTTCCTTGAATCAAACGGGCCCTAAGGTAAGGGAGAAGGTGGGAAGGGTGCAGATGGGCTCGGTACCTGCACCTATGTAAAAGGTAGCAACTTCTTTTTATTTGCTGCAGCAAGGCATGTAATATGTGAGAAGCAAGGGAAAATCAATGAGGCATACAAGAAACTGCAGGATGGTTGGCTTAGCAATGGAGATAAGGTGCCACCAGCAGAGTTTGGAAAGGTGAATTTCTGTAGGATGGGCTACATTGACTTTTTCCCGTTATATATTTGTCCCATGTTTTTCTGGACTCGTGCAGCTGAATTTGTTGTCAACTATAGCAAAGATCATTGTTGTTCTAAAAATTATGTATCATAATTATTTTGTTTTTTCCCCAAAAAAGGAAACTACCACCTTTTATCATTTTTGTTGGAGAAAAGATGAAATAAGATTGGTTTTAGTACCACCTTGGACAATGACTATTATATGAACTATTGCTGATCATGATAAGTTCTGTCACATGAAAGAAAGAGGAAGAACAATATTTGTTTTCTATGACAAACCGTCAGCAATATAGTCTTTTTGTTCTTACAGGTAGCATAAGAATAGTCAAAATTAATTAAATCATTCCCTCCTGCGGTTACTCCGTGTCAAAATTAAAGCATCAATCCCACCCCTAATCTCAGTATACTTTTTGGGGGGTTTTTTTTTTTTTGACTTGACCCTTCAAATGTTCATTACTTACTGTTACCCGGTGACATCCTGAGGCATTATAGTGCTAAAAAAGAAGATGAAGATGGTGTGGTTAAATTCCTATGGAGATTGGTGACGACAAAGATGAAGGGTCAGTTCCTATGGAGATTGGTGACGATAAAGGAGAAAGTCACATGTTGAAATATGTCTATACAAACTTTTTTTTTGCCAGCAATGTCTACACTAACATTTGACTGTTGAAATATGTCTACACAAATATTTGAAACTGCAAGTTTTAATGCCTTTATTTTATGGGATATGATATTGTCATTACCAATTTTATATCACTATTAAGTCACTTATCACTTTTTTACTGTTAGATCAGAATCTTATTTACCTTTATTATTTCTCTCTCCTATTGCGATTCTGATCTAACGGTAAAAAAATGGTAGTGACTTGGTAGTGACATAAAATTGATAGTGACGATATCTTATCCCTTATTTTATTCCTCCCTACTTTTCTCCCCATGCAAGCCGAACACTAGAGGTTAATAAATCTCCAACATATGATAACAAAAATAGACAACAAAGAAAGAAGAATAAAAGTGATAAAACGTTAACAATAGTTAGATTTCATCCCTTGCATATCAGTTTCTTTTTCATTCAACAATATAGAATTGGGGTGGAGATAACGGTAGGGATTTAGTTAGAGGAAGGAGGCTGGAATTAAAGAAATTTGGATTGAAAAAAAAAAATCAGAAAGAATTTGGCCGGGCTGATATGGCCTGAAGGGGTCATCCATTTCAGTAGCGAAATTGAGAAGACCAAGGCCTATGGGTGCCAACGGAGTAGGGAAAAGGCAGAGATCCCAGATTTACAGAAGAAGTGGTGCAACGGCTGACAAGTGGAGCCTTTAACTGTCATCTATGGCGACAGATCCATGGTCTTTTGCGGATCCATCGTGAAGAGGAACTGAATTTTGTGATGGAAGACAAGTTCCTAGGTCGGCCAGGGTTCGAGATGGGAACTGAAGTCGAAAGTAATTTTTTTTGTAGATCCCGAACAAGTTGGAGAAATTCTTGCGTGTGCTGGGGAACACCATATCATTTTGTTAAATGAAGGAACCTAAGCTTGCATATCGTTATGAACTTGATCCATCAGTCCAAAACTCTTCATCAAACTTGCTAAAACAATTGGTACGTTCACAGTTCACTAATCTAACCTGCCTTTCCGACCATGCAAAAATTACATTAGGAGACATAGAAGCCGAGCCATCTAGGGCTTACGTCTTGGAGGCGTTAGAACAGACAATACGTTAAACAAGAGAGAACAAATATTTTCCATTCATTCTATTCAATCCATCGAATCTAATCTAAATATATCCCAAGAGCTCCTACACATACATGCATAAAACACTCAAGCATCCACACTCAAGCATCACAATAAAATAAGTTATCAACTGCTTTTATGTTCTTGTTAATCTTATTACTGTTGTTGTCAACAGGATTTTAAAGTTCAAGTGATTTTTTTTTTCCTGTCATTTTCCTAAAGATTTAAGTGTAGCCGACAAAAATGAATGCTAATTAATTGTAGGGAAAATTACTAAAAAATATTGAATTACAAATTAACGGGTTTAACCTTTTTTTTAAAAAAAAAAAAAAAAAAAAAAAAAAAAAAAAACTGTGTGCAACACATCTTTAGCCATGTGCAAATATGTTTTTTTTTTCTTGCACATTGTTCAACTATGAAGAAAATTTATACCTGTTAAAGATAAACTGCATGTGGATCCTTATAAATTGTGTATTGATACCACCCCTAGGTGTAATGATATCACCAATTTGTGTATTGATACCATCCCTAGTATACTGATATCACCACCTTGTATATTGAAACCACTACTTTGTACATCTTTGTTCACACACATATATATGTAAATATATACAAAATCAGTAGTCATATAAGATTAATTCAAAATCTAAGTAAAAGGGAAAGATTATACAAAATGTCACAAAATTTGGGACATGTTACATTAATGAATGCAAAGATTAAAGTCATAAGTGCCATTAGGTTATTTTCATTAGTTCTTAAAATGGCCTCATATTGTTAATTGTCCCCTGCAGATGGTTTTTTTTTTTTTTTTTTTCTTGTATCATATTTTCTGAAATTTACATATATGTTACATTAATCAATGCGAAGATTAAGATTGTAAGGTGCCTTTAGGTTATTTTCTTTAGTTCTTGAAATGGCTTCAATTGTTAATTGTTGACTGTGGATAATTTTTTTTCTTGCATCATATTTTCTAAAGTTTTTATGTAGGTTACATTAATCAATGCAAAGATTAAGTTCATAAGGTGCCATTAGGATATTTTCTTTAGTTCTTGAAATAGCTACGCATGGTTAGTTCTTGAAATGGCTAAAGTTTTTATATAGTTTACAATAACAAATGTGAAGATTAAACTCGTAAGGTGCCATTAAGTTATTTTCTTTAGTTCTTAAAATGACTTCGCATTGTTAATTGTTGCCTATGGATAATTTTTTTCCTTACGCCATATTTTTGAATTTTTCATATAGGCTATGTTAATCAATTCGAAGATTAAGCTTGTAAGGTGCCATTAGGTTATTTTTTTTAGTTCTTGAAATGCTTTGTATTGTTAACTTTGGCCTGCGTCATATTTTTTGAAGTTTTCATATAGATTACATTAATCAATGCAAATATTAAGTTTGTAAGCTACCATTAGGTTATGTTTTTTAGTTATTGCAAGCTTCGCATTGTTAATTGTTGCCTGTGGAGATTTTTTTTTCTTGCATCATATTTTCAGAAGTTTTCATATAGTTATTAGTAGTTGCCTCATACATAACTTTTTGTGCTAACTCTAGAACCTTAGCAATTGTCATATGTTATTATAATCTCCTGAGGCATTTTAATGCTAAAAAAGAAGATGAAGACGGTGATCCAATTCCTCTAGAGATTGATGATGACAAGGATGAAGTGTCAGTTCCCATGGAGTTCAAAGGGAGAAAGTCATGTGACAGTTGAAATATGTCTACAAATTTTTTTTTTTTGCTAACATGTCTACACAAACATTTGAAACTGCAAATTTTAGTGCTGTTTATTTGGAATTTTTCACTTTATTTTAGTCATCCCTACTTTTCTCCCTATACAAGCGGAACACTAGAGGTTAATAAATCTCCAACATCCGATAACAAAAGTAGGCAACAAAGTAACAAGAATAAAAGCAATAAAACAACAAAATTACGAACCATTAGTTACTAAAGCCAATAATAATTCAAGGAAAAAAAACTAGAGTAAATATCCTTTTGGGTCCCCGATAAAAAACACGGACCCCATTTTCGTCCTTAGGGACTAAAATGAGACTTTTTTATGGACTATAAAGGGCTTTTTGGAAATTTGCAAAGGACCAAAATCTTCATAAATCAACCCTTATTCGTCCTTTTCAGGGACTAAAAGGCATTTCTTTGTATGAAGGATCAAAATGGGGTCTGTGTTTTTTTCCAGGGACCCAAAAGGGTATTTACTCAAAAAACTATTAATAGTTAGATTTCATCCCTTTCATCAGTTTCTTTTTTATTCAACAATTACTTTTTATATTTTGGTTAATTAAGCATAATGAAAATACTGGCAGAATAGTTACTAGTACACTTTTTGTTTACTTTGATTCTTCTCCAAAGGTTTTTTTTTAACCTGACATCTACAAAGGTTCACTACTTATTGTTATGCATGTTATTATAGTTTTGCATATTGGAAAAGATGAAACAAGCCGTCTGTGGCAAGGTTACATCCTGAATAGTCACCTTAATTAAACATAATGATAATATTGATATCAATATTATGTTTACTGATACCACCACCTTGTGTAATGATACCATCCATAGGTGTATTGATACCACCACCTTGTGTTTTGATACCACACTAGTGTACTGATGCCACCACCTTGCATATTGATACCATTATTATGTACACCTTCATTCATATATGTACATCTTCGTTTATATATGTACATATATAAAAAAATCAGTAGTCATCTAAGCATTAATCAATGCAAAATATTAAGTTTGTAAGTTGCCATTAGGTTTTTTTTTTTTTTTTAGTTCTAGAAATGGCTTCGCATTATTGATGGTTTCCTGTGGAAAATCTTTTTTTTCTTGGGTTATGTTTTTTGAAATTTTCATATAGTCATTAGTAGATGTCTTATATATAGCTTTTTGTGCATGCTCTAAAGCCTCACTAATTGTCATATGTTATTATAATCTCCGAGGCTTTATAATGGTAAAAAAGAAGATGAAGACGGTGGTCCAATTCCCATGAAGATTGATGACGACAAGGATGAAGGGTCAGTTCCCATGGAGTTCAATGTGAGAAAATTTTATCACCATTTGAAATTGCAAATTTTAGTGCTGTTTATTTGGGTTTTTCATTTTATTTTAGTTGTCCCTACTTTACTCCCAATGCAAGCGAAAAACTAGAGGTTAATAAATCTCTAACATCCGATAAAAAAAGTAGTCAACAAAGGAATAAGAATAAAAGTGATAAAACAAAAAAATCACCAACCGCTGTCATAAGTATTTAGATAAAATAATTCCAGAAGTAGTGGCTTGCCATTAAGATACAAGATATCAAAGCAAACATGCACACAACAACTTTAATAGTATCACTCATAGACACATTTTTGCGAGCACAAATACTGAGAAGCTGTCATAAGTCATGTAACACTATATATTTAATAGATGTACAAGAACTACTCTGTATACAACATATCAAAAACCGCTCAACTACTTTCCCAACATTGATTAGGGTCAAATAAAAATATGAAACAATTTGCTAAGCTCATGATTGGTTTATTACTCCTAATTAAACATAAACAACTCTTTATAATCGCATGAACTATTTCCTTCATGTCTTACCTGTAAAGGAAGAATTTTTCTTTTTTCTCCCATACATAATGCAACAAGTTCACAATCAAGAACAAATGATGATACAGACGATTTCTTGACCTGCAGAAAATATTAGAATGTCCTTCAATTTATGCTATGCAGCTTGGCCCAATGCAGCTAATTAAGAGACTTTGCTCGGCATGCCCAATCCAAAAACTTTGACTGCAATTAATAATATCAGGATAACATTTCCTTTTAACAATGATCACGAGACTATTTCCCCTATTTTTATCTTCTAAATATTTTGATTATTTTGTTGGTGGAAAGTTTGGTTATTTTAGGTTAAGTGTCACCTATGATTGGAATGATACATGGACTCAACTTGAGCTGGTCTAAAGGTTTTAAGAAAAACAGAACTTTTTTCTGATTGTATATATGCAAGCCATTAACTTGTTTATAAATTTTATGATTACCATTTGTTTTGCTTGTACATATGGGCATGTTTCTATGAGCTTAATTTTGCTGCAGACAGCCCCTTGCTGATATGATGAGCATTTTTTCCATGTCTTGCACGTAAATTCTGAAAGTGAAATGGATGAGCAAGATTCTTTGTCAGCAGCCTTTAACAAAGGGGTCTCTGTTACTCCCCATCTGATATGAGATTCTTTGTAATGAGATTTTAACTCTTTAATATTTAGGGTCTTGCCCTTTGAGTATTTTGATGATGTTTGTTATCAAATGGTAGGTTATGGATGGATATTTAATGCATGAATCCTGATGTTGAATTGTTGATGTTAGTTTGGATTGATGGATTGACACATTCATCTATAGGTAGATGCAATGATCTGCATTGTGCGTGCAAGTTATCTATCGGCAAGTTTTTCTGGATGAATATTTTGTTAAATTAAAACATTCATCTATAGGCAGATGCAATAATGTGCAATGTGAATTGAAACAACATTCATGAATGATTTTTATTTTAGGTTTTGAAAAAAAAATTGGTTTTTCAAAAGAATGATGTGCAAATGAATGGTTTTTATTTTATGATGTTCATGTTAGGTTTGGAATTGAGGCATGTGATGTGATCTAAATTGATGAATTATTTTAGATTCTGAAAAAAAATGGTTTTTCAAAAAAGAAGACAACATGGACTGGGCCAGATGGACCACTAACCCGGTCTAGTCTGGCCCAGTTTGCCCAACCCGGGAAAGACCGGGTTTCTTTCCGAGTAGGACCGGGCTTCTGGTTGGCATGTCCAGCCCGATCCCCCTTCCAAACTAGACCACGGGTTAATGACCAGCTCGGTCTGGTCTGGTTCATGTACAACCCTACCTAGGTGTAATGATACCACCACCTTGTGTACTGATACCACCCCTAGTTGTAATGATACCACCACCTTGTGTACTGATACCACCCCTAGTTGTAATGATACCACCACCTTGTGGTCTGATACCAGCACTAGTATACATGATGTCACTACCTTGTGTACTGATACCATTAATATGTATATCTTCATTCATATATGTACATATATACAAAATCAGTAGTTATCTAAGAATTAATCAATGTAAATATTAAGTTTGTAAGATGCCATTAGATTTTTTTTTTTAGTTCTTGAAATGACTTCGAATTATTAATTATTGTGTGGAGATTTTTTTTTTCCGTGCGTCATACTTTTTGAAGTTTTCATATAGTCATTAGTGGTTGCTTCATAAATAGCTTTTTGTGCAAGCTCTACAGCCTCACTAATTGTCATATGTTATTATAATCTCCTAAGGCATTATAATGCTAAAAAGAAGATGAAGACAGTGGTCCAATTCCATGGAGATTGATGACGACAAGGATGAAGGGCCAGTTCTCATGGAGTTCAAAGGAAAAAAGTTTTATGACAGTTGAAATATGTCTACACAAATATTTCATGGTTGAAATATGTCTACACAAACATTTTGAAACTACAAATTTTAGTGCCGTTTATTTGGATTGTTCTTTTTATTTTAGTCGTTCCTACTTTTCTCCTAATGCAGGCGGAACACTAGAGGTTAATAAATCTCCAACATCCAATAACAAAAGTAGGCAACAAAGGAACAAGAATAAAAGTGATAAAACAACAAAATCACCAACCATTAGTTACTAAATTCAATAATAGTTGAAGGTAAAAAAAACTAATAATAGTTAGATTTTATCCTTTTCATCAGTTTCTTTTTTATTCAACAATTACTTTTATTATTTTGGCTAGTTGATAATATTGATATCAATATTATGTGTACTGATACCACCACCTTGTATACTAATACCACCCCTAGGTGTACTGATATCATCAACTTATGTAATGATACCACCCCTAAGTGTAATGATACCACCACCTTGTGGTCTGATACCAACCCTAGGTGTATTGATACCACTACTAGGTGTAACGATACCACCACCTTGTCTTTTGATACAACCCCTAGTGTACTTATACCACTAATATGTAGATCTTCATTCATATATGTACATACACACAAAATCAGTAGTCATATGAGTATTAATCAATGCAAATATTAAGTTTGTAAGACGCCATTAGGTTATTTTTTTAGTTTTTGAAATGGCTTCGTATTGTTAATTGTCTGGTGGAGAATTTTTTTTTCTTACGTCATACTTTCTCAAATTTTCATATAGTCATTAGTAACTTGCCTCAGACATAGTTTTTTATGCCAGCTCTAGAACCTCACTAATTGTCATATGTTATTATAATCTCCTGAGGCATTATAATGCTAAAAAAGAAGATGAAGACAATGATCCAATTCCGCTGGAGATTGATGACGACAAGGATGAAGTGTCAGTTCCCATGGAGTTCAAAGGGAGAAGGTCATATGACAATTGAAATATGTTTACACAAGCATTTTTTTTTTTGCCAACATGTCTACACAAACATTTGAAACTGCAAAATTTTAGTACCATTTATTTGGATTTTTCATTTTATTTTATTCGTCTCTACTTTTCTCCCAATGCAAACGGAACACTAGAGGTTAATAAATCTCCAACATTCGATAATAAAAGTAGGCAATAAATGAACAAGAATAAAAGTGATAAAACAACAAAATCATCAAGCATTAGTTACTAAAGATAATAATAGTTTAGGTGAAAAAAAGTTAATAATAGTTAGATTTCATCCCTTTCATGAGTTTCTTTTTTATCCAACAAGTACTTTTTATATTCTGGTTAATTAAGCATAATGATAATACTGGTAGAATAGTCACTAGTACACTTTTTTTTGTTTACTTTGGTTCATGTCCAAAGGTTTTTATTTTAACCTTGACATTTTCAAAGGTTCATTACTTACTATTATGTATGCATGTTATTATAGTTTTGCATGTTGGAAAGATGAAACAAGTCGTCTGTGGTAAGGTTACATCTTGAATAGTCACCATAATTAAAAATAATGATAATACCGATAACCAATATTATGTGTGTTGATACCACCACCTTGCATACTGATATCACCCTAGATATGTTGATACCACCACTTTGTGTACTGATACCACACCTAAGTATAATGATACCACCACCTTGTGGTTTGATATCACCACTATTCTACTGATACCACTATCTTGTATATTGATATCATTACTATGTACATCTTTATTCATATATGTACCTATATACAAAATCAGTAGTCATCTAAGCATTAATCAATGCAAATATTAATCGAATTGCAAATTATGGAAGAACAGTTCACAAGGGAAAAAATCCCCACCATTATTGACGGATTCAATAGCTTTCAGCCCAAAATTCCTTACCCAATGACAGATAAGAAAACCATGAATAGATATTCAGAAACTCTTTTCCTTTTCCTTCCCAAAAGTTAAATTCTTCCTTCCCAATTCAGTTAAATTTCAATTGTCCTGTTAAAGTAATAAATTTGGAGTTTATTCATCGTAGACCTACTCAATGAACTCAATTCCATAGAATCGCATTCAAAAGGATTTCAGCAATGGCTCATAAATTGTTTAACCATAGAATACCAGTAAAGCAGAAACAAGGAATTAAGATAATCGAATAGCGCTAAGCCAAAAATTAAAAAGGAAACAAAACCATCAATCTGACGAAATGGGAAAGGAAGAAAGAAGGATGACATCAAGGTACTCTTTGTCTTTGGGATCACAAGGATCAGCAAGGTCGCGGTAAAAAACAAGGCCTGAAATTATTTCTTTATCGAGTCCTAAGCCCAAACCAATTTCAATCTTTTGACAGGGATAAAAAATGGCATTCTCCAACCACTCTCCCGGCGATTCCATCTCTCTAACCTTCTTTTTTCTGTTTTTTTTTTTTTTGCTCAGACATCTCTCTAACCTTCAGCAGCTTAGGCTTATTGAGATCGAAAACTCCGAGTTCCTAATTCGCCGCCAGATCCGCCCAAGGTGGGTCCCGTGGTCTTACTACTCATAAGTCATCGGCGGGTTACATGTCATTTTTTGTTCATACATTTTATTGCACTCCTGTATAATTTAATTTTTACTCATTGGATATTTATTCACTTATTTAAATACAGACAACACAAAATTTGAAAATCGTTTTAGTCATTATCTCCCATGCAACTCTCAGTATTTGAGGGAAAAAATATTTAGTTTATACTAATCTCTGCAATTTGGCATGTGTGACCATGGGGAAAAAAGAAAGAGGTTGAAAATTACCGATTTCATTTAGTACTATGGAAAAACAAGAGTATTTATCACTATTTGCAATGTTTAGACGCAAAAGTAGCACCAGAGAATATATCCCTGAAAAAGGAATAGATCCCTAAAAGCTGGATACTATACTATACTTGTAATCCACTAAACACTAAACACTCACCATCATCTCCAGCGCGCAGTCCACCATTTAACGAAGGAACTGGCCAAGAGTGTTGCCATTTGACTCCATTGCCAATTAGCTTTCCATCGTCAAATACTTCAAGTCATTGCTATCACGCTGTACCCTTCCTGTGATCTCCAGGCATAAACCCTTGCTCAGCCCATTCTTTGGTTGTCTGTCTTTCCCAGACTTGTTACTTAAGCCTGGATCCATGAATATTGGTTGAATCTTAAGATTTGGGTTTGGCTTGATCCGGTTCACTTCCCTTTCATCGGGCGCACGCATTATTCTACTTCCAGACTGTAATTCTGAAGCTTCATCTTCATTCAGAAGCACCTGCAAGATGACACAGTCCAAATGAAAAAATGGACAGATATAAGACAGGGTTTGCTTCTAATCAAGCATGCAAAAGCAGATATATATAAACAACGTCAAAGGAAGAGGTAAGGAATCAAATGAATCTGATGCTTCCTCAAATAAAAGTTCACAAACAACTAATCACAGGAAGCGTCTAAACTAATAAGCCTTCTGCGTTTCACCATCAAGTATTCCACCATTGATGAAAAACATAAAAGTGTAAACTAATAAAACAAATAAGCAAGATAACTTCAGGTATATCTATAGATTCATGGAATAAAAGATGCATTTCTTTTAAATCTTACTCATAAGATAATTCAAGCAGCATAAAATTCAAGTAGTAACTTCAATAATATTACTAAGATATATACCTTGCGGCCAACTAGATCAAAAGTCACAACAACTTTACTCCGTTTGGCTCGCTCTGCTTCTTCCATGTCCTCTTGTTTCTTCTTCAAAAGTTCTTTTTCCTGAGGAAATTCGGAAAAAGTTTCAGCCACTAAGTGATATACCAATGAAAGGCAATTTAAAGTTGTGAACAAAATAATATACCTCCTTCGATAACCAATTGTTTCCATCAATCTCATAGTAGTCACTTTGGTCATCAAAAACTGTTGTTCGAGCTGCAGAGTTTCGGTCATAATCAACCAGCCTCTTTGCATATGCTTCAGCAGCAGCTTCTGATTCTGACAAGGGAGTCAAACCTTCTTCAAGACCAGCATATGTGCTCCCCTCTTTCAACACAAGAGAACCACAGAAATTGCAAGGTCCCTCTCCTTCCTGTTCACAAACTATTTTGCCACAAGATAAGCAATTGCTGATTAGTCCATGTTGTCGTGCCTGACACGAGCATGGTCTTCCCTGCTGAAATACAATTGACCCTTTAGCAGCCTCAGCAAGTGAAACAGCTTTCCCAGCTTTCTTCTTTTTAGAATTCACTTGATTTCCTTTATTTGATGCTTTTGATTCACTTCCTACACTTGGAATCTGATTTTCCTGATTTTTGGCAACCAAATTTTGTTTGGGTTCCACCTCATGACTGGGGACAGTCACTGTTTTTGGTGTTCTCAATGACTTTTTAGTTCCACTACCAGATGCTTCAACTGAAGGTGGTTTGACATAGGTATGTAACTTAGAGGTAGGGGCAACTGACTTGTTGCTAAATTCTGACTGAGCTCTCCGTCGCAAGTATTCTTCAATCACAGTTTTTCCTGCTTCTTGGCCGATGATATTCTGCAAAGATGAAAAAGATTAAGCCATTTAGGCCAGCATTTTCTAGTCTTGATCCAACTAATAGCTGCATTTATCTGATCAGGGAGACTACCAGCCCCACTAATAAAATTCATCTAAAGATAGCGTATTAGTATGAATGTAATAGTTAAATATGAAAATTTAACGTTTGCACAAATCACTCAAATGTTAAGATGCAAGAGCAAATTTATAGGTAGTACAGTTATACTCTCAAGTTGAACTTGAAGGGGTTAGTAAAATGGTAGCATCAGCCATGGTGGCCTTAAAACCAATAACAGGAAAGCATGAGAAAGAAAGATAAAATCGTCGAGACAGAAATCACATTCCCCTGATAACTTCCTTAATTTGTTATCTTAAATTTTAAGGTATATCATTGTTATAACAAGGATAGAGGTGCCTTGCATCAGTATGATAAGGGTTCTCCAACCAGACAGCATGTAAATGAAAAGGTGAAAGCTAATATTCGCCATCAAAGACATAAATCCTACTCGAAATGATAGAACATCAAGTCGCCTGTAAATTATGGAAGAACAGTTCCTAAGGGAAAAAAATCCCTACCATTATTAACGGATTCAAATTCAATAACTTCCAGCCAGAACTCCTTGCCCAATTACAGATATGAAAATCATGAGTAGATATTCAGAAAATCTTGTTTCTTCTTAATGTCTACTTCCTTCCCCATTCAGTTGGATTTCAATTGCCCTGGGTAAATTATAAATTTGGAGTTTATTCATTGTGGACCTAAATACTGTAAGATGTTCACAGAAATATTGAATGAACTCAATTCCATAGAATCGCATTCAAAAGGATTTCAACACTCATAAATTGTTTAACCATATTATACCGGTAAGCAGAAACAATGAATTAGTATAATCGAATTGCGCTGAAACAAAAACTATAAAGGAAACAAAACCATCAATCTGTGGAATATGGGAAAGGAATAGAGAGAGAAGGATTACATCAAGGTATTCTTTGGCATCACGAGGATCAGCAAGGTCGCAGTAAGAAACAAGGCCTGAAATTATTTCTTTATCGAGGCCTAAGCCCAAACCAGTTTCAACCTTTTGACAGAGATCAAACAAGGCATTCTCCAACCACCCTCCCGGCGATTCCATCTCTCTAACCTTCTAAAGCGGCTCAGGCTGCTCCTGAGATCGAAAACTCTGAGGAGTTCCTAATTCACCGCCAGATCCTCTCATGTGGGTCCCGTGGTCTCGCGAGAGGGTCAGTAATCATTTTAATTTCATATTCTTTTTAAAATTCATGTGTAAATCAATGACTCCGTGATGTTTAATATAGATATATTTATTTAAGTTGATTAGATTGATTCGTGATGTTTAATATAGATAATTTATTTAAGTTGATTAGATTAATAGATAATTTATTTTAAGAAGTTAGTTAAGCTTATAATTAATATAATATGTATTTTATAAAACATCATAGTCTTTCTTAATTCTTGGGAGCATAAATAAATTAAGAAAAAATTCATAAATATAATATATATATATATATATATATATATGTTATATTTAGGATTGCAAGATCAACTTTCAAATACTTCTTCTCATTTTTATTATAGGGCACCAACTATCATTTTTCTTAGATAAAGGAAGGAAAGTTAAGTCATTAAATTAGTATTCAGTTGATAAATATTTTCACATTTACTCCTATTGTAATGATATGGAGTTAAAAATATAAAAAATGTTATTTTTTCAGATTTACCATGTGTTAGCATATTCTCTTACTGTTCCTTTCTCTCCCCCATATGTACAAAAATTATCCCCTCTTTTCCCAATGTCTGATGCAACATCTAGTGGATGACAAGATTTACCCAACCTCGACAGAGTCATAATTTTTCGAAGCCATGACTCGTCTCTGTCTGAAATGTTATACACAGTGGTGCCATTTTGTGTGTATAATAATGGGGGGGAAAAAAAAAAGTGGCGGGTGAAGTAATTTTTTCAACAAACCCCCCAAAACGGAATTAAACATGCTCATAAAAGTTTTTTTTTTTAAAAAAGTAATTTTTAATTTAAATTGGCGGATTTAAACATGCTGTTTTGGTGAGGAAGTAATAGAGAACTTGAAACCTCACTTACTTAGAAGGTGTGTGTGATGATGATATTGATGATTGCGACAATGTTTCCCTGGCTAACTTGAACGAAATATAAATGACTAGCGATCATGGGAGTGAGAGATGCTCACATTTCAACCATTGAAATAGTTGATCTTCTGAATGAGAGAGGCTCACATTTCAACCATTAAAATAGATATAGAGAGATGATTGAGAAATGAAAAAACGAAGGGAAAGATACAGAGTTGAAACCTATCAAGAAATGAAAACTTATTATTTTTTTCTGGAGGAGGGGAGAAACATGCTAATGGATTGGAAACACATAATCAATAAAAATAATAAGAAATGTTCAGAGTATAGCACATGAGAATTCACGATGTTCGAGGAGTTATTAAAAAACAAAGCTCTATTAAAATTGAGGTCATATTGGAAAAAACCTAATAAATGAGCCAGTTAGAGGCAATTAGTGCCTTATAATAATGATAAAAAAATTGGTGGTATTTGGTACTCCTTCCAGTCTTATTATAAGCGACCAACTGAAAAGAGTTTATTTGGTTTCTTTTATAAAGAGCATTGTTTTGTTAAAGCATTAATTATTTGGTTCCATATATACCCCCAATTAATGAGGTTAGTGGGTGAGAGTAATAATTATATAATATTAGGGTTTAGTGTAATTAGTAGGGGTAATATTTGAAGTTACTTAAATTGTAGGACAACTTTATTGATTTTAACTGTTTTTATTGGTTTGTGAGAATTGTTATTTGATACCTTATAATAAGGATCAGAGGGAGTACCTTATAATAAGGAACAAAGAGAGTATGTCTTACATTAGAATTAGAGGGAGTATTAGTTATGTTATATAAACATGGGAAAATCCTGTTTAAATCCAACTGAAATACCAAAACTTAAATTGAGGCCTACACTTTTAACAAATTTCTAATAAGACGTAAAGGCCTAACTTATAATTTCAGAATTTAGTGATTTTACCCGTATGCCCTTTTGTGTTTATGCAAACTTGTTTGGATCATGTTTGGAATCCCTAAAAGTTCTTATTCACCTAAATTCAAATATAACTTATCTCACATTCTTACCTCATATTTTGTAGATAACGATTGAAAAGCTGTTTTTAAAAACTCTAATCGTTGTTCCAAACAAACACCAGACTTCTATGAGATATATGTTTTGATTGCTTCTCCAGATCCTCCTTCTAGTGCTGGCAAACAAAATAGTAGCAAGAAAGTCTAAAGGGTTCACTTTTGTGCTTTATGTGCAGCAACTTCAGTTCAAGTCTAAAGGGTTCACTTTTGCGCTTTATGTGCTGCAACTTCAGTTCGAATAGTTACAATTCTGGTAGGTTGCTTAATCTTTTCTGCCTCTTTATTTTGTAATGTGTTCTGTAGTGTAGAACACAAATGTTTAGTTTCAAGGGACTAGTAGGTCGTTTATATCAGATCAAATAGTTTCTCCAAGATATCTATTAATTAGACACCAAAGAAAAGATTATTACTCAGTGATATCTATAAGGAAGATATCAAAAGAGTGTCGAAAGATGTCTTGCGAAAGTATATGGCTGATAGCCAAAATTGGGTGGGGGTGTGTGCACAATGAGACCGAATAGTAAAATAGATGAATAGAGAATGTGTACATGTTAGGTTAACCTCCTATTTATAGGGATTACATCTAAGGTTTTGGCCATTGGGCTCTGTGCACCTCCAGACCCAAGTGTCTGCTCTACTACCTGTATTTTCCATGATTATAGGCCAATTAACGTTTTACCTGATTATGGAGAGCTTCTGGAAACAACTGTCCTTTTTAGGCCACATAACAAATGGGCCTCTTATATGAGTCCATAACATAATGTTTATAATTTATTGGGAAAATCCTTTTCAAGGCCCTTTTTGGAGTAAAAATCCCAAAAAAGACCCTCAGAATTCTGAAATCCCAGAAAGATTTTCAGAATCTATGTAAGTTGTTAACGGGGCGATATAGTTGTTAACAGCAAAGATCGATATAGTTGTTAATGGAAATTTGATTTAGTTGTTAGAAAATTGTTGTTAATGGGGGCGATTTAGTTGTTAATTAACAATTATATCACGTTAACTAACAACTCACGACGATTTTGAAAATCCCGAAAAGGTTAGGATTTCAGAATTTTGAGGGCCTTTTTTTGAGATTTTTTCTCTAAAAAGGGCCCGGAAAAGGATTTTCCCTAATTTGTTGTTTCCAATGCCTTTATTGAAACGTTAGTTTGGTAATTTTTTGTTTCGATTAATTTCGTCTTTGCAGGGATAACTTGTTTCCCCGGTAGGTTTTGGCAATTTTTACCGTCAATTGATTTAATTGAGATTTTCTCTCTAAACATCAAGTTCTTTTCATTTTTATATTTCAAACATTTAGATTAAATATTTTAGCTCTGATTTTAGAGAAGTACAGTTTTGTATAAATAATTAAAAAATTAAGCATTTAATATATTTTCAACTACTCTTGTTAAACTAGCCTAACAACCAAATAACGTATCATCAAATTGCACAGTAGTCCACATTTCAAGGCATATATGTGTCTATGTTTGTGCATATCATATAATCAGTATTCCTTCTAATCTTATTTATAAAAACTCAATAACCGAATTACGCCATTTGAGAAAACGGTTAAAATTATTTTTAAATAATAATTATGTCTAAATAAAACTTTATTTTCCTAATACATACTTATTTATGAGGGACAAGTAAGAGAAAGAAATAAAGTAAATATAAGGACCAACAATATCTTAATTAATGCGATATATATAATTAATGAAGGGTAAAAATGAAAAAAAAAAAAAATCAAACAACTCTTCTTGGGTTCTTATAAAAAAACTAAATCAATTCAAATTTTAAGCTCTTATAAAAATGACAAGAGGAAGTAATATAATTTTTTAAACACTCCTTGCTTGTTTGGAGTTGTTTTAACTTAAGCACATGAAAGTCAAGATAAAACTATTTTCACATATTTATTTTATACACCACCCGCATTGAAGAACTGCTTCCAACACCTTTCCCATCATTACAGGAGAAAGTGATCCTGCATGGAATGTGGATTAGTGAAGAGGGTAGAGTTGGCCTTAAAGCTGAAGAACATCCCTTTTGAGTATGTTGAAGAAGATTTCTTTGTGGGGTTAGTTTAACGGGGTAAATTAGGTTTGCTGTCATAATTATGATTTTTCATTAACTGTGTGTAAGTATGTTAATTACCCGGGTAAATTATTGGAAAAGAAGGGTTATCAAATATCTGGTGTGTACTTGGAAGTCTAATGAAGTAACTTAGTAGTTTTACAAGTAAATAATATAATAATACCGTTAATTTTCTGAGGGAGAAGTGTTTTTTCGTTTTTCCACTAATTCCCTAAATCCCTCATACTGTATATCAAGTCCAGCAGTTACTTGAATCCGATTATTAAATAATTAAGAGCAAATTAAACCACCTCAATGGACTCATATTTCTTTTTATTCTAAAAAAAGATCTACTTATTTAAGTTTGAGTCCTAATCCGCTAAGAGAACACTAGGTATAATCCAACCGGTTATACGAAGCCAACATAGCAACACTTTAAGTGCATGTTTGGAATGCATGCAAGTAAAACAAAACTCCTCTTATGTGCTTTTTAAAATAATGTTTGATCAACCATATTTTTATATGATTTTTGATAATTAAATTGGGATTAACTTGTCGTTTTTGTCGTAGTTATTGACGTTAAAATGTGTTTTTTGTGATAAATTAAGGTTAAAAGTAAATACATTAAATTGTGACTAAAAAGGGCAAAATTGTCAAAGAAATTGTAATTACTCTTAATCATTGATTTTTATGAGAATATTTAATGTTGGAATAATTATTTTGGATTGTAAATGCCTAAAAAGATTGGAACAAATTTGAAAATGAAAGTTTTAATTCAAGTTTTAAAAGTTGCAATTTAGTCCCTCAAGTAAAACTTTCTAAACTTGTCACTCAGGTCCCTCCCTAAAACTATGCGTTTTGATATTATTAGGTTTGATTTGTCTTCAATTCCAGGAAGCTGAAACCCGACAGATTTAATGGGTTATTAGATATTGAATAGAACGAGCGCCGCAGAGAGGATTGGGGGGGGGGGGATTGACGCATTTGGACCTTCACGAGACCTTCGACCACACCTCCACACCTTCGCCCTTCACTCTCGCCGGCGGCTTCACCACCTCCCTCCGTCGCCGGCGAGCACCCAACCTCCCTCCATCATCAACATCTTCCACCACCTCCTTCTTTTACCAGTGGACCTGAACGCGCAAAACCAGACCTCCGTTATTCCTTCCAGCGACCTTCTTCTTCAATTTTTCTCCATCCTCCTTCACCCACTGTACACCACCATCAGTTTCGACCACCATCACCATTCTTCAACTGTTCTCAGTTTCACCATCGTCATTTCACCTCATCTGCCATGGCTGTAGAATTTGAGCTCGTTGGAGAAGAATTTGAAACCATGTGTGGCTGATTCCTTTGTCTCTTGGAGATGGATCAAGTGGCTTGAGTTCCAGAGCTTCATAGGGGAGTTATTCTATCATTCTATTAGTCTACATTTATTCATTTAGGTTCTTTAGTTTTAGGAATTATTGTGTATAAATTTAGGCGAGATTAATGTTTATTGTCTTTGTTAGTTTGATAATTGTAGTTGAGATTGTATTTTGTAGTATGAAAAATACATGTATTTTAATTTCTTGTGGTTGCAATGATATTATATTAATTAGCGTGTTATTGTCTAGTTAATGTGGTTGATTTGTCTTTTGAGGATCATTATCTTACCGATTTTAAGAAGGCTCGTATTGATTATTCAATTTTAATTGCGAGCGTAGTGGTTTTTAATGATTTCTCGAGGTAGGGTTATTTATGTTTGTAGAATTTCTTATTAATTGAGAATATTGGACTCAAGTGGTATCTTGGGGTTTTTCTTAAAGACGATGAATTATAACTCCCATGATATTTTTGAGCGAGGATAGTATTTCTTCATCCAAGAAGCGCCATTAACATCCCGTTTGAAAACGGCGGATTTTTTTTAAAAACGTTTCCAAATATTTCAATGAGATGTCAGTAGAAAGCGTTGAATTTAAAGAAAGAATCGATTAAGCATGAAAAACATCAACCATAGTGTAACATTGTAATGATTACGATTAATCCAGAGTTTGAAATTGGATAAGCGAAAGCGATAAAGATAGATAAGTCTTTGGTTAGACGTCTCATGCTTGCTATTTCGATCTTGATCCGTATTCCTCTCAGGATCACGATCTTATAGGCGAGATTCAATTCGCGTTCAATCTCGGTGTGATTAATCTCAAACCCAAACAATACAATATACGGATAACGGATATTCTGCATAATACAACAAGATATCACTACATAAAGATACGAGATGCATGATCATTATCGACAAAACATAAGCATTACGCAAAGTATGTAAAGCCCCACAATGTAAAACAACAATAACAACTTGCACTATTCACCAAAGGTGCTGCGATACCACTCGTGTTCTCGCGCTTAGAAAAACATACGTTATCAAGTATTTATGACTATAACCGTGTAAAAGCGTCCGTATATCGGTCTCACGAACGTATCTATCACATATATGCATTTAAGCAAAGACAAGATTAGTGTTAAGACGCGTCCGTACCTTCGTTGACGACGTTAGGTACTTCTGGCGGAAAAACGCACTTTTTACTTTAAAAACGTGAAATGTTCTCACGCGGCACGTCGGGCGGCGAACTAAGAAAGACAAATCAAAATTTCGATGCCCTATCGAGTAATATCACTTTCATTAGTGATTTGACATCATAATGCGGCATTTTAGGTAAAAATTACCATTTTTCCCTTATACCCCTAATTTGCGGAATTTCGCCAGGTAACTTTATTCTTTTGACCGTATTCCATTTCAAAATTATCCCCACTATGTTTTACCTCGTCAAGCATCTTTCAATGAAATGAGGCATAAAAACAAACATAGGAACAAATTTCGAAACTTCCTAGATCAAAACAACGGTTCTACTATAATTACCGAAAAGTTAACTACTTTAAACTAAAAGCTAAGGACAAGAACTGCTGGATTTAAAGCAAAACTTTTGCAGAGCTTCTCACTCTAAGTTTTGGCCAAGGTAGAGAGAAGAGGAGGTGTGAAGAAATGAAGGAGTCTTTAAATGCTTTTTTATATATAGGCAAAATTTGTGCCACTTTGGTAATTTCTACATTCCAAATTTTGTAATTTTTCTTTTCCTTATAACCATGTAAATTCAAGACAAAATGGTGGTTAATTCTTGACCATGGGCAGCTCATAGTCGACACAAGGGGGTGATGTGGCATCAAACCATTGGTCCAAGAATGGTGACTTAAGAACTTACTTTATGCGGTCCGATAGAATTTCCCGATCGGTGTCCGTTTCTTTGTAGTCTCTAAATTCGAATTCATAACTTTGAAGATCTTCTCTTCCTCATCAATAATATCTAATTTAACTTAGATTCCGGTCCTTACAGGTTCCAACATCAGTTGAAGTTTTCTCGAAAAACGTGTCAAGGTCCGATTATTTAAAATCGTTTTTGGAATCATCAACCTCGGACAAAAATTCATTGATTCCAAATATGTCCATATAATCATAAACTCATCTCCGGATGTTGAGTTATAATTTATTTTCTTCAGATCCAAAATGTGACTATCTCGCATTTTTCCCTATTTCGTCTTATTAGGTAAATGCGCTACAGGCCTCGGAATTAACTTCCGGAAGAGGTCACTTGAAGGTAAAAACTCACGATCAATATTTTACCTTGACTTTGAAATTCCTATTCTTGGTTCTCTAGATAGGATCCGTTTCCTATTTATTCATTTACTATTCACTAACTTTAATTATATTATATAATAATAAAATATCATGATTTTTTAAAAATTTATTCCTTTCTCTATTTTTCTCTTCCAATTTTCGGCTAGGCCCTTTTTTTATTTTTTATTTTTTTAATTATTTTTTTAATTATTTATTTATTCCAATTTTCCAAAAATTTCACAAAATTACCTAATTGGTCCATTCTTGTATTTAGGCTTAAAAATACCTAAACTCACTTATTTTTCACAAAATTCTCCAATTAATTACTAAATATGTTCTTACTAATTTTAAGCCAAAAACCACTAATTTTAGGGTTTTACAAAATTACTTATGAATTTCCTTTACTTATGCTTAAGTAATTAGCCGTAAATTACTTAACTACTTTATTATCACTAGTTGATAATTTTATTAATTAAAATGCCTCATTACCTCATAATTCTAGCACCGACATTTCGTTTTCATGTATTCTCGCATTATTCTAGAATTTGAGAGGGTATTATGGTCATTACAATGCTTTTTGAGCATTTTTATTCAATTTCCCCAAGCTCACAATTTATCAAATTATCACAATTAGAGATAATATACTCTCCTAACTCAAATAATTATTTCATTGCCTTTTAGGATTTTTCACAATTTTCCTAAGTCATTTTGCATACCAGGGGTATTTTGGTCATTTGGCACTTTGGCCCTTAAATTCTCTAATTTCCTACCGAACTCATCCTAGAAAAATAGGCTATAATAACACAAGTCTTGCAACAATAATTTCACTTATCGAAATAGCCTAATTTATTTACCAAAATGTAATATTTCAGATAAATAAATATGCGGGTATTACATGCCATCATCCATATTTTCAATTCCATTTCATTTAATTCTCTCATTCACCAATTTTATAAAAATACCAAAAATAATAGTTTAGCATTTAATTTAATTACAATCTTATTTTAGTTTATCAATTGAAAAATCCAAAACCAATTTCCCCCTTGTTTTAATTGCATTTGCATAACATTTAGATTACTTAGGATTCAATAAAAGGCTCATAGAGAGAGAGAACGATCATAGGTTTGCCTATACGCAATCCTTGATTATTTTTTATTGTGAACCCCAAGGCTAAAGACAAAAAGGCCCTCACCAAATGGTTGAAAGCTCCAAACAAAACTTAAGTCTAATTGCAGCCTTTTGTTCTAATTTGGTCAATATTGTGGTTGCAGTTATTTGAAGCCTATTTTGCAATAGTGAAAACAGAAGGAGAAGCTCAACAAAAGAAATGGAAGAGAAATTGGGGTTGTTGGAAAATGGGATGAAGAAGTATTTCACAGATCTCTTGGCTTATGGCTCTGGTTAAGCTTCAAGTAGTCAAAGAAGTAACCCTTCCTCGTGAAAAAGTAGTCCAGTTTCTTCACTTTGTTCGCCACTCTGCTCTTTGTTCTACAAAATCATACCATTATATCTATATCCAGTTCATTGTAATCTCTCCTTGCTAAGATATGTTGTTGTTTGTTGTGTGTCTTATGTGCGTTTATATGTCCTGTGTTCATGTCATGTATGAATGTATTTGCGTGTACCTGCTCACTCCTCTTTTGGAATAATAACAGGTACGATATATGTGCCCATGCCACGGTATACAAGTTTTATGGTTGCAAGTTTTTAAATAAGTCCAGTCTAAAATGTAGAAGGTTGATTTTTTATTTTATTTTTTTGATAAGAAAGATGGCTGATAGCCTACATTAAACTAATAAATTACACATGAGGGAAAATTAATCCCAAGCACTATTGTTCCACCCAAGTTAACAACTGAGGAGGACAAATATGAAGAATTGCAGAATTAGAGATACCTAATTTTGCTAATGCATCAGCAACCCTATTTATATCTCTAGGAATAGGTCTCAATAAAACCTGCCAGTTCCAACTAAGCAATTCTCTGATCTTCATAACAACCAAACTACCTGAGTTTAGAGAACTATCTAAAATCATATTAATTACATCCTCAGCATCAGATTCGATCTCCACTTTGCTTACCTCCAAATCCCATGCCAGCTGAAGACCTTCCAATATAGCCCATTCCTCTGCTATATTTGCTTGACACTCACCAATTATCTTAGTGAAGCCCACCACCCATTTCCCATAGCAGTCCCTCATTACACCACCACACCTTGCTTGAGTTGAAATTAGAGCCCTCACCCCATCGACATTAATCTCATACCATTCTATAGG
Source organism: Acacia melanoxylon (assembly GCA_019022615.1). Classification (NCBI taxonomy): domain Eukaryota; kingdom Viridiplantae; phylum Streptophyta; class Magnoliopsida; order Fabales; family Fabaceae; genus Acacia; species Acacia melanoxylon. The sequence continues at coordinate 1,975,677 of JAFJYJ010000025.1, forward strand.
CGGCTTCTTCCAGCGCAACCCGTGGATGGATTCATCTGGATTACTAACTCTTGCAAACTCTATAGATAGTGAATAATTGTGCTAACTTTGAGAAATGATATTAACTGGACTATTCGGCCTCTTAAAATTGTCAACAAAAATACTACAATTCCTCCACTCCCAAAGCTTCCAAATAGAAACAGCAAAAACAAATTTCCAGCACCCACCCATCTGCTACTAACATGCATTTTAAGATTTAATATCATCCAATCCCTCAAATTAGCATTAAAGAAGGATGAAACATACCTGGCATCAATAAGCTTCATCCATAAATTCCTAGCATACTGACAGTCCCTCAAAATATGCAAAATATCCTCAACACCAGAGTTGCAATGATTACACATAGGTGAAGATAAAGACCATAAGCTTCTTCATAAATTAGTAGGAAGCTTGTTCAAAGAGACTTTCCACAAACACTCTAATTCTTTCAACACCTTTCCATTTCCAGATTTCTTTAAATAAGCAATCATATAATGGTAAAGGGTTAGGCTCAATAAGAAAATAAGAGCTTTTAATAGAAAATATACCATCACCAGTCATACCCCACACCAGCAAATCATCATTGGCTGAAGGCCTTGGCAGTAAAATAGGAGCAATTTTCTGGATCCCTGCGGTATTGATAACCATTGCTATCCTGTCAAAATCCCACCTTCCTCCAACCACCCAGTCCGCCACAACAGAACTTTCCTCCAGCTCCGATAACTGCCTCACACAGAAGTCTTGAAGTTTTATCTCCTCTCCAATCCAACAGTTAAAGAAACTAACAGACTGCCCATTTCTGATTTGCCATTTAGAACCTCTATTAACTATATCTGCTTGCGAGCAAATAAACTTCCAAAGGCTGGAATCATCGGGATGATAAGACAATAAAGATTCCCCCTTTCTCCACATGCAACGCTACTAAGAATCGTAGCCCATAATCCTTTAGATCCCAATATTAATTTCCACGCTAGCTTAGCCCCAAAAGCTTTATTTACAGAAGTAAGGCATTTGAACCCGAGACCCCCAAAATCAGTAGGCTTAGAAATCTGATCCCACCCAATCAAATGATCTCCTCTTGTGTTGTCATCATGACCCCATATAAAATTTCTTTGCTTCAACACAAACACTCTTAGGAAGTCTTGTTACTTGCATCGGGTACAACGGAATCACACTCACAATTGATTTTGCAAGTGTAATTCTAACGGCCATAGATAGAGATTTTGCTTTCCATCCACTAAGTTTAGCTCTCACTCTATCTATGACATATTGGAAATTCTCCTTTCGCCTTCTGCTCCGCAATAAATGGAATCCAAGATACCTCCCTATTTCACTAGAACACTGCATATGAGTTAAATCCATAATCCTTCGTTTATTACGCAAGGGAACTCTAGGAGAGAAACATACCGAGGACTTTGCAAAATTAACCTTTCCCCGAAAGCCGACATAAACGATTGAATGCATCTCATCATACATTCTGATTGATCCACTGATGCAACACCAAATAACAATAAATCGTTCGCAAACATTAAATGCGACACTTTAGGCTCGGATCTAGAAACATAAATAGGTTTCCAACTACCCTCCTCAACCGCATCACATATCAAATGAGATAGTTTATCCATGCATAAAACAAATAGCAACGGGGAAATAGGATCCCCTTGTCTCAACCCCCTTTTAGGAGTAAAGAATTCAATTTTGGATCCATTCCACAGGATATTGTACGAAACTGAAGACCCACAATTGACAATTAGATGAACAAGTCTAGATTCTAACCTTGCCTCAAGTAGAACTTGTTTCAGAAAATCCCAGCTAATGCGATCGTAAGCCTTTTCACGATCAACCTTCATTGCCATGAGACCTCCCTTACTTCTATTTTTATTCATGATATGAAGAATTTCTTGCCCAACAATAATATTATCTTGAATACATCTTCCTTTAACTAACAAGCATTGGCCTATATTAGGGAGCGAGTAACTAACAAGCTTCAGGGGTGGGGGCACCAATTCCTCTCCTTCGCAGGAAGGGAAGTCATGATTAAAGCATTTATTCAGGCTATTCCCATCTACCCTATGAATTGTTTTAAGTTCCCACTTACAACTTGCAGAGCCATCCATAGTCTTATAGCTAACTTTTGGTGGGACGGCAATGCTTTTGGAAGAAAGGTGCACTGGAAGGCGTGGAATCATCTCACTATGGGGAAGAGTCAGGGAGGTATGGGTTTTCGAGATTTGATTGTCATGAATGATGCCTTGCTGGCTAAGACTGCATGGCGGCTTTTGACTCGTCCGAGTGACTTGTGGGCTAGAGTAATGAAGAGCTTGTATTTCCCAATGGTAGAATTTCTTGATGCGGTTAAAGGCCGCAGGGCTTCATGGTGTTGGTCTAGCATCCTTGGGGGCTGAGATTTCCTAAGAAGCAAACTCCAGTGGGATGTGGGCTCCGAGCAGGCAATTAGAATTTGGGGCGACAATTGGGTCCCCGGGACCTCCTTTCCTGTGAAGCCGCCAAATTGTGACAACTTCTTTGTCAAGCATGGAAGAGCTAGTGATCTTATTCTTGAGGGTGGTTGGAATCTCTCTCCCATTGCGCCCTTTATTTCGGAAGAAGTCAAGAAAGCTATCTATGCAATTCCTATACCTAACAACGGTCTTGAGGACAAGCTAATCTGGACTAGCTCAAAAAATGGTGCCGGGACAAAAACAGAGTAAGCTTAGAAACAGAAATCAAGTTGAAATGAAAGGCCGGGACATACAAAACATCCTGGATGGAAAAGGAATCAGAAAATTGTACAATGCCACGATAAGAGGATAAGACACGAGTACCATCAGGAAGATTTACAGAGATTGGTGTGATACTCTTATAAGAAGTGAATAATGACAAATTGGAACAAATATGATCTGTAGCTCCAGAATCTATGATCCAAGAGTTAGAAAAAAATGAAGAAGAACGAGGAAAAGATATACCATTGGTGGAGATATTGTTGATCGAAGTAGAGGGCGAAGTCGAGGAAAAAATCTGCACGAACAAGAGCCAACAACTTATGATATTGTTCTGGGGTGAAACTATAAGATTGGTTAGCTACCCGAATGGGTTCAGTAGTATCTTTACTAGAAAAGGGAACAGAAGAAACAACATTAACGGCAGATACAGCATTAACGGCATTGACAGCATGCTTATAAGTAGAATTACGAAACTTGAAACCTGGTGGAAATCCATGTTTCCTATAACAAGTGGCTTCAGTATGCTTGTATTTGCCACAGAATGCACATTTCTTATCAGAAACAGAATAAGACTGTTTTGGCAATCCAGAAGTGGACATTCGAGAAGCAGAAGTTCTGGACAGAATTGTGGTGACATCGGGTACTGGATAACCCAGCTCTCTTTCCTGTTGTTGTACTAAGGCAAAAACCTTATTAATAGAAGGCAGAGGATCAATCAACATGATCTGAGATTTAACCAAGGAAAATCGATCGCTAAGGCCCTTCAGAAATTTAATAACATAATCTTGGTCCAAATGCCGTTGAGATGCAGTAATCGCACCACAGGAACATTTAGGCGTGCAAGAACAAGAAATAATCGGGCGCAGAGCAAGAAGTTCATCCCAGAGTATTTTGAGTTTAGTAAAGAAATCACTCACAGACTGATCACCTTGCCGAAGATTCTGGATATCCTCTTGCAAATCAGCAAGTCGAAACACATCGTTCTGGGAGAAACGCGCCTGAAGATCATCCCAAACTTCATAAGCTTGATCGATCCATAAGACGCTCTGTGCGAGAGATGGTGAAATCGACCGAGTCAACCACGACAAAATTATCATATTGCATCGTTCCCAAGCCGGAAATAGTGGATCGGAGGGAGGAGGTGCCGTAATCGATCGATTGATAAAAGCAAGCTTGTTCTTCGATCGCAATGCCATTTTCATGGCTCTGGCCCATGAATGGTAATTCGGACCGGTAAGGACGGGGGAAACAAGAACCAAAGAGGGATTTTCATTAGGGTGCAAATAATAGGGATTTGCAATGTTGAGAAGTGAATCAGTCGGAGAGGAAGAGGGAGGAGACACTCCCACAGAGCTCTCCGTCGAAGATGGAACGGCGGCCATGGATGCCACACCGAGAACGAAGGGAAAATTTCAAGAATCAGAGGAGTGCGTGAAAAGGACGCACGTGGGGCGGAAGCTAAAAGAGAGAGAGAAAAAAAAATTAGAAGAAAACAAGAAGCCAAATGCTTTCCTGCTCTGATACCATAACAGAGTTTAGGAAGAAAAGAAATAAGAAAGAGAAATATTATTGATACACAATATGGTAATACATGTGTCCTTATATAGACACCATAAATGATGATCTGTACAAACTAATTCCTAACTCTTCTAACTAAAACAGTTAGTCTAACTAAAGTAGTTATCTGAACAAATATATACACTAATACAAACCCTCACTGCCTAGTTTTTGAGAGACCAGGCACCTCTCCCTTTTGCTAACTCTCCGGTTGCCTACCTATCCTCTGGTCTCTCCTTCACTATAACGCACTCACAGTCTCACACACCGCTGACAATGTCAGACCGTTGCTGCGCAACCATCCCACTACCTGAGTTCCCATTCTGCCCTTCCTCTTGGGCTTCAATAGGCCCTGCCTTCTGCTGTAGACACGGCTCCAATACTTCTTAGGCCCAACAGAATAATTAGGATGTTTCTGGCATTTCACTATACAATCTTTCACTTTCTCTATGATAGCTTGGTAAACTTTCCTAACTCCATTTGCAACAAGATGCTGAAAAAAAAAATTACCATGGTTTTTAAAACTTATAGCTTGTTGTGTTATGATTAGTTGAATTATACGTTTTGCTTATGATTCAATTTTGTTTGTCACTTGAAGTTCTGGGTTAACTTTTTTCTTTTTTAACTTGAAAAGACTTTGCTTTGCTTATTCAGTAAAAGAAAACAATTAATTAGTTGCTGAGAGGCATGGGAAAGGATTCAAAGTCCAAGGAGTCCGGGAAGGGGAAGGGGAAACAGGCAGCAAGTGAAGTGATGAGAATGCTTCTAAGGGTAAGGGAAAAGGTGGGAAGGGTGCAGATGGGCTAGGTACCTGCACCTATGTCAAAGGTAGCAACTTCTTTTATGTCTTTGAGTACCTGTTTTAGAAAACTGTACAACCACTTTCTTTCGTTTCTCTATTCTTGTTTTGATATTTCCCTTTGGCTTTTTATTTGCTGCAGCAAGGCATGCATGTAATATGTGAGAAGCAAGGGAAAATCAATGAGGCATACAAGAAGCTGCAGGATGGTTGGCTTAGCAATGGAGATAAGGTGCCACCAGCAGAGTTTGCAAAGGTGAATTTCTGTAGGATTTGCTACATTGACTTTTCCCCCTATTATATATCTATCTCGTGTTTTTCTGGACTCCGTCGTGCAACTGAATTTGTTGTCAACTATAGCAAAGATAATGGTTGTTCTAAAAATTATGTATTACAACTATTTTCTTTTTGTTTTTGCCCTAAAAAGGAAAGTACTACGTTTTATTATTTTTGTTGGAGAAAAGGTGAAATAAGATTGGTTTTAGTACCACCTTGGACGATGACTATTATATGAACTATTGCTTATCATGATAAGTTCTGTCGCATGAACGAAAGAGGAAGATCAATATTTGTTTTCTATGACAAACCATCAGCAATATAGTCTTTTTGTCCTTACAGGCATCACAAGAATATTCAGAACGTCCTCCAGGAAACATGGGTGGTGACCTCGACTGGTTTCCTTGAGGAAAGATGGCTGGGCCATTTCAGGAAGTTGCTTTTAACACATCCGTTGGGGCTGCAAGTGCCCCTTTCAAGTCAACGTATGTCTCTCTATTTTCACCGGAGGTGATGAATGATAATGATCCAGGCATGGGTACCACATTATCTTGTGCGAAGGAAGGAAGGACTGAGCCTTCAACAAGAACGAAGCTGATTTCATGGTGAAGGTGGCATTTTTAACTGCTCCTTGATCAAGTGATTGGAGTTTGCTTCATCATCTTATGAGACTGGTTTATAATTTAAATAAATAAACAGTTTCCTGTATCTATATTATTAGGCTTGTTTTCTAATTTCTGGGAGAGTTGGCATCATATATGATTCTGAGTGGATTCTAAAGATTTGATATATTTGAAGGCAAAAAGTTATGCACAATATATCTTTTTTTTCAATATTTATCTTCTTTCATGGCTTGGCTAGTAGATGCTCAGCATCTCGTGTTTCTTACTTTCTCAAAATACCAGCTTAAAGAAGCAATCACTGGTCAATATTTGAGTGTCATGTTGGTTGGTTGACAGGAACAATTTCCTCACCACATGTTATGGATTCGTATGGATAAAGCAAGAAACGAGCAATCCCTACTATTTTTTATTCCTGATTTCTAGATCAATTTACATTACTTTTCTTCCTGCCAATGTTAGGGACCAGATTCCCATTCAAAGTACAAGCTGGAATTCGAACCAATCCATGCTCTAAAGGACCTTTCCTAGTGTCGGACTCTAATTTGGATCCCTGCTCTTTCATCAGCTTTAGCTACATAAACTTGATAGTAAGTCCCCATATCTCTTTTGTGTGGTGGAACAGATATTTATCCATGAAATGGAAAACTCTTTCCTTACTTGGGAAGAGATCCCTCAATTCTTTATCAGAAGATGGCATTAGGAATGATGTAGAGTATGGTAAAGAAAACGTCAAGAGTGGAAATATAACTAAAAAAATTGGAAATTTAATATTAAAATTGAGTAACACACACAAGAGAAAAGAGTCCTTGATATATTTGAAACCATACTAAATTCATAACACTTGATCTCCCCTCCAAGCTCAAAGGGCTATTCTCCTTGAAGTCATTTTGTGGGTTTGGTTTATGAATATTGTTCTTATTTGAAATATTTATTTTGCAATTTTTCATTTACCTCTATTTTGTATTATCTTTTTATGTTTCATTTAATTTTATGGCCCATAAGTTTGATCAAATCAATTAATAGTTCTTCACTCTATTGATTTTAATCATATCATATATTGTGTGTGATTAGATTATATATTAGTTTATAAGTCAAGCAAATTAATTTAGAGAAAAACAATAAATATAAATATTTTAATGTAACTTAATTATATACTAGCATTAGTACAATTAATTGTAAAATTTATTCTCCAAAAGCTAATCCCGTGGAAAATTAATTGGAATTCATCTTTATGTCGAATATCCTGCACTCTTTCTGATGCACATTTAATAACTGCAGATGATTGTAGAACTTGACTTTTATCATGGCAAGGGCTGACATAGTGTTCATTGTAAGCAATATTCCACCATCCATTTGCATTGTACACTTAATCAAGTAAGACTTTCTCTGATCCATCTACCTTTGAGCAATGCAACTGCAATCAAAACCAAGAGGACTAACGTAAGACAAGCTGTTGTAAAATCGGATGAACTAAAAGTTTGTTTAAAGCCTTTTAAAGTTTGGCAAATGCCATTTCAACATTCTTGTAAGGGACCAGTAATCAACACACATAATATTTATTATTCGAGATGAAAGTCTAATACTTCGTGATAAACCAATACCATTTATTAGTCAGTTAGTTAGTTAGAGTTTATACTTACTTAATCATGGCGTGGTTGAAGAGACCGGGTAAAATCTAAAAATCACCACCCTTCATTATTAAATCAAAATTACTATATATATATATATATATATATGTAAAAAAAAAAAAAAAAAAACCCCTTTCAAGAAAGGGGATGAGATTTTTTTTTTTTTTTTTGTAAAAACTACATTTTTAATTACAAAATTTTCCGGGCAAACATTATGATTGTTACCGATAACTTTAATTTTTTTTACCAATTTTCAAATTGATAATGAATATTTTAATACATTTTACATACAGCCTTGAAGTGAAGTATAATTCATAGAGAAAAAAGATATTTCGATGAAAGTATCATACATAAAATCACACATTTAGTAGATTGTTTTTGTACCAAGTATTTATACTTGATTAATACATCCATAATGAATATTGAAAAGCTCTCCCAAATCGATATCCGACATGGCCTGCATTGAAATTAGTCAGTACTACCGGAAGCCGGATGGTTTGTTACTAAAAAAACAAAGGAACAAAGAAAATAAAATCAAGTCTGCTTCACCAATTATCACCTAGTCATTTCATGAAAATGCTTTGAAGGAATCCTGCACCAAGATTTGCAGACGTGCCATCATACACATTACCATTAAAGTGAGACGCTGAAAGGGTAAAAATAAAATGAAGTATAGAAAAAAGCAGGAATCGAAAGAAGTGATTGCAACTTAAGCTGGGCCACGTTTGCGCCACGCATAATGTCTTGCTTCTTGCTCATCAACGATCTTGATAATATGGGTTGGTGTCCCCACATCCAGGCTGGATCTTATTTCCTCTATGCACGCATCAACCAATTCAATTGCTTCGTCCAGAGACATTCCACTATGGAAGCGACTGTCCATCGCTGAGAGTGAATAAGAGGAGCCATCACCTCCAAAAGCTCCCTTCTCAACCTCGTTAAGTGAAGCAGTGCAGTCAATATGGTAAACCAAATTCACACAGAAAATTAACTCATCATCCATTAGGACTTGGGCAATATGTTAAAGAGAACAGATTTAAACAAGCCTCAAACTGGGCCGATCCGCCATAGCCATAGTGATCAACCAATCGTGCCGTACCACTTCTAAATCATACACAAAAACAACTCCAGCTAGAGGGGCTTCTTTCAAGAATAAAATCTTTATCTCACTTTTCTACCGCAAATTTAGGGATTGGCAATGGAACAAATAGTATCGTTGCTCCTCATGCCATTAGAATAAATAAAAAACACTTCTACTGCAGAAATTGCTGAATGCTGATTCCAGCCTACCGGCAAACAGAATAAAAAATATAAAGGAACTCACTTGTACAGGAACAACCCCAGATTAAATAACTAAGAAGCAGTGGAGCACTAATGCAGGCCCCTGAAGGAGGACCTGTTCGGATATCACTATTCATTCAGCTATCTGCCAAATGAGCGAAATCACCCCCTAATGGTACACAGGCCAAACAATCCAGGAAGCCCTTTCCCAGGGGCAGAACAGAACCACAGCCATAATTGTTAATTTTATAGAGGAATCGTGTTTGCTTCATCTGGCACGTACGCAATTATTCAGTTATAAGTAAGCTGAACTTGAAATGACTGAGATGTAATTGCTTACAAGCTGAAACTAAGTTTAAAACTTTTTGGTATTGTTCAATAAAGTTGCAACTGAGGAAGCACTGTTCATATCGACACAGGACTGTTTGATGTGGAGATTTAGAGGATATCTACTTGCCATGCAAGATGAGCAATGATCTTATTAAAGCAACAAAATCAATAAAAGCTAAACGTAAATCTGTTTTCAGTCAAAGCTTTGAACATCCAATATAACTTGTCCGGACAAATTTCCCTATTGAGATAAACAAATCAATAAATCAGTAAAAGGAGAAACTTCAGAACTCAAAGATGATCTTCCACATAACATCAAAACATGAGATGTCTGTGCTTCTAGCTACAATTTCTAAACAAACCAAGTTTTATAGCCCTGGAAAGGGAAATTGTACGCACACAACACACAATTGCTTGCAGTCAAATCACTTTAGAAGTATGGCCACCCAGCAATACCTCACTATATCACCACTTCAGATAATCAATAGCTCCCTACTACCGAAAAAAGCCTACATCACTCCCAAGTAATGACAGCAGGCTGCACCTACATTCAAGAAACACTTCAACCACCAATAATTTCACTCCGCATGAACTTTTGCTCTCTCGCTGCAAGCACCTCTTTTATCCCAACACCTAATTATTAATTTTATTCTACTAATGTTAAGAAATAACCAGTGGATCGATAATCCAGTAGGAAGTATCAGGATAATTTTGTTAGAGTAAAAAAAGGATCACCCAACGTTCTTTAGATATGACCAAAAACATAGAGACTTTGAAATCAAGTAGGAGTGGCAACAGATGCAATTTTGCATTGAAAAAACCTAAACAGATTTCACTGGTCAAAAATTAAGACAGAATTTAAACGGGCAGCTGGTCACAAAACTAGAAATTGAAAGCCAGAAATTTCAAAGCTAAAAGCCGAAACCAAACCCGAAAACCTAAAGTTAATCAATCAAAACAGGGACATGAAAAATAATAAGCAGAGATGGGAAAAGGGGATCCACACCTTGAACCTATGTTTAGTAGCGGCGAGCTCTTGACGGATGAAAGTGGCGGTGTCGGCAGTGGTCAAAAGGGTCCCCTCAAACAGCTGGGCTTGCTTCTTTATGTGTTTGGTGAACATCTGCCTGCATCAATACGAATGAAAATCACAAACAAAAATCACCCTAAAAATGAAAAAAAAAAACCCTAATATCAAACGAGAGGGTATCGTTCCTGTCTCCGCAATGACCAATAGCGCCGATGAGCTTGTGAGAATCGAAGACCATGATCTTGTCCATGGTGGTAGCGGGGCCAGTGAATTTGTGCCCCGTCGATGCATCCGCCGCCACAATCGCGAAGCCGTTTCCCACAAGTCCGAATACGCACTCCGTTGCCTTGGTCCTCTCTCTTAGCTGGCTTTCCGTGGTCCTCTCTCTTGGCGGGCTTTCCGTATACATTTTCTGGATCTGTTGCCTTTGATCTCCTTCGCTCCTTCTACTCTCCTCGGAGGTCTCTTTTGTTCTCAGGGGCGAAGCCAAAGAGGAAAAAAAAATTTAGGGTTCGATATTAAATTTTAAATTATGAAGAGGTATTTTGAAGGACAATATTTATTTATTTTTCAACTTTAATGAGTTGCCATTAAAAAAAAATATGGATTACCTTACTATTAACTGATCCCTTCTAAATAGGAAAGGGTGGGCACATGTGGGAGAAGGGTAAAAAGGAGAAAGTGTGTGTGGGTGGTAACGAGCGAGGCGCGTTAAGAACGGAAGTGGCGAGCAATGCTAGCATGGCGCATACGTTAGGTTATTTTTCTAGCGCAGCTATATACTGCCCTGACGCGCATGAAGGAGGCCTGTGTTTTTAAAAGTTAAATATAACAACAATATTCTGAGCAAACAGCACATAAAAACACCAGCAATATTCTAAATCTACTTAAAAAGGAAAAATTAGTTGGAAAACAGAGTCTTAGTAAGCAATTTTCAACAGAAACCAATCAATTTTCTAAGCAAACAGCACATAAAAACACCAGCAATATTCTGAATCTACTTAAAAATCAACTTGAAAATCAATTTTCAGCAGAAACCAATTATACAACTTGGTTCTCTGATTGAAGCAATATTCTGCTGTTTTGCATCAATGCTTCAGAGTAATCCATAATAACTCCAGCAAACACCGTGTGGTACATACCCATCAATTTGGTGTTGGAAAATATCTTCTTTGGTCTTAAGCGTCAATCGATTGAGGCTTAAGTGAGCCTTCTGACAAGAGCGCTATGGCGCTATAGGGTTTAGGGTTAGGTCTTGGTGTAGTAGTATATAAACCTACTTTCACCCATTGAAACCTAATTCACAAGGAGGCTACCATTAGAAATAAATCCCTAGAAATGAGACGTTCATCATCCGAACGGTTGCCACACAACCATCCTATCCCCCTCGAGAGATAGTCGGAAGATCGATCATAGAGCGGACTTGGACTATTTGTGACTTGGACTGCTCGAGAAGAGGCTTTTAGATCGCTTCATCTTTCCATGTAATCAAAACGATGAAGGTTCATCTTTTTCTACATCGTCTCGCCCGATACGCTTCCGCTTACGGTGAGATTCCTACAATTGGCATCGAGCGGTTCGCGATGAGGAAAAGAACAGTTTTGATTTAGTTTATGAGATCAAATCTCGATTTTTCAAAATATTATTTTTTGAAAAATATGGCATCTATTTCTATATTTGTTATTGATTTCATGAGTATTATTCGTTTATAATTCAGATTTAATATTAGTTATAATTTTAATCGGTTAATCGCTTTAATCCATGGTTAGATTTTCTCGTGTATTTCTTGATTTGTAACAAGGAGGCTAATCCCATATGATTAGGTTTCCTCCTTGCCTATTCTTATGTTTTTTCAAAATTTCTATGTAATTTTTCAAATTTCTGTAAAAGTTGAAGATCAAGAAACTGCGAAGAAAAAGAAGAAAAATTGCCCATCGTCTTGAGATGACTTGACATGGCAAGAAGATTGATCATTAGGGTTCCTCTTTTGCATCCTAGGGTTTCTCGCAAAAAGTGGGTCTTTGGGCTTTTGGGCATGAATACCTTAAAGGGCTTTGGAGACAGACATCGAATTTGACAAAAGAGAAATTCCAAAGTTGTAATTTTCTTTTATTGAATTGTATGAATTATATGTGCGATTAACATGATGTTTGAAATAACATGTCATATAGAATAGGAAGATGTCATATTGATGCATAATCACATGTCATAAATGCATAGTAGCTATTATGTCTTGAATCGACTAGTATGATAGTTATTATGTGAGATTATTTAGGTTATCCACTAAACTAATTATAAATTATTATGATTTTATATTAAAATCTAGAATAATAATTGGATTAATTAATTGTGGAATTAAAAATCTAGACAAATAATCCAGGATATTTCCTAAGAGAATTGTATATTTAAGAGTGATTTAAAAATACTCTAAATTGAACAATTTTTGGAAATTAAAAATTCTAAATTTAAAAAATATTGAATGAGTGAAGGTTTTAAATTAAGCAATTAATTTTAAAACCTACGGGCCCCAATTGTGGGTTTATTAGTGAAATGGTTATCATTTGGCCCCATCGGATAAGGATAATCGGATTTCGCTAGATTAAACCCTAATATTTTCAAAATTTTAGTAAAGTTTTGTACGGCCCATCGTCGGTAACACTTAGACACTAAAGATAATTTTGAAAGTAAACAATGGTTAAATACATTCAACTTTGGTAAAATTGTTAACCCTCCCATCGAGGCTCTGGCAATGGAACTGAAGGCCCAAAAATAACAATATTAGTTTTACAAATATCTTGCCCATCGTAAGCCTTGTAGAGATAACTAATGGATTGTTAAACAATAAACGAATAGTAGTTACTAGAATCTACTAGCGCAATATCTTTTTGTTGTTAATTATAGTTTGTAATTAGTGTGTTTTTCCTTTTATCCTTATTTTCAGAAAAAATGTCTTTCAATCCTTTAGCTACAATCCTGAGCAAAAAACCTATGGATGGTACAAACTACAAACAATGGAAAACAAATTTGGATATTGTTCTTCAATATGAAAAGCTCAACTTTGTTCTAACTACCCCTATGCCAAGACAAACTTCTTGAAGATGCGTCGTGGCAATCCGCAGACAAAATTTCAGCAAGAGAAGGAAAAATGGGAGAAGGCGAATGTGGCAATTGGCCGCTATATTTTAGCCGTCTCGCTTGATCACCTTCGGGAGCAAGTGAGCATGATTGAGAGTGGAGCAACAATGCTCCGAGACTCTTGATGGCATGTTTGCTACGTCTAGCAGCTCGCTAGGCAAAATGCGTTGAATTCGATCACCAAGACGGTGATGTGCGGAGGAAGTGTGCGAGATCATTGTCTAACAATGATAGCAAACTTCAAGAAGGCAAGATCATGGTGTCAAATTTGAACAAGAAGTAAAAGTTGACTTCTATTGCAATCATCGCTTGCTGATTACTTCAATCATTTCAAGATGAATTATAATATGAATAAGATGAATCTTGATCTCACTCAACCGATGCATGAGCTTGAGAGTCCGAAGCAGTCTCTAGTCAAGCAAGGCGTGCATTATTTTTGGTGAAAGTTCATGAAACCTAAGGGAAACCCAAAGGAAAGAACAAGGACAAGAAAAAGAAGAAATCGGGTATTCCGGTTGCCAAAAGGTTGCAATGAAGCGGCCAAAAAGGCAAGTGCTTCAAGTGCGGACAAAAGGGCATTGGAAGAAAAATTGCCCACGTATGAATCAACCGGGTATGGGTAATTTACATGTGATTGAGGCTTGTTTAGTGGAGAATCACGATGAAAAGTGGATCGTTGATTCGGGAGCCACTAACCATGTTTGTTACTCTTTGCGTGGTTCAAACATAGCTTGCTGTAAGTGAAGGACAAAGAGTTTTGAAGCTTGAACTCGGGGAGCTTGTGTCGCACTAGAGATGGGACAAGTTATTTTATCTTTTGATAATTGCAGAACTTTGGTTTTAGAAGACTGTTTATTTATTCCAGAATTTAAGAGGAATTTAATTTCTGTTAGTTGTTTGGAAAAACATGGTTTGACAGTTCAGTTTAATTCCTCAGTTTCAATAAGAAGTAAATCTTTTTTTATTTGTTCTGGTGTAATGATTAATGATCTTTATTTCCTTAATCATGTTCCCTGTGAAGTTAATCATGTTGAATTAAGAGATGTTGAGCATATAAATTCATCAAAGAAAAGAAAAGTTTCCAATGAAACTTATCTTTGGCATTTGAGGTTAGGTCATATTAACTCTAACAGGATACAAGGTTTGGTCAAAAGTGGGATTTTAAAATCCCTGAACTTTGAACCGATACCAGTATGTGAATCTTGTTTAGAGGGTAAAATGACCAAGAGATCCTTCAAGGCCAAGGGAAAACGTGCCACACTTCAGCTGGAATTGGTACATACTGATGTATGTGGGCTAATAAATGTCCAAGCCAGAGGAGGGTATCAGTATTTCATCACATTTACTGATGATTACTCTAGATTTGGACATGTGTACTTGATGTGTCACAAGTCTGAAGCTTTTGGAAAATTCCAAGAGTTCAAGGATGAGGCAGAAAAACATCTTGGCGTTCAAATTAAGACCCTTCGATCGATCGAGGGGTGAATACCTATCTGGAGAATTCAGGTCTTACCGATCAAAGAGGGGATAGTTTCACAATTATCCTCTCCAAGGACACTCCAGCAGAATGGAGTTGCTAAAAGGAGAAATAGAACCCTTTTAGAAATGACAAGATCTATGCTCAGTTATTCATCTCTTTCTGATTCATTCTGGGGATATGCCTTAGAAAGCGCTATGTATCTATTGAACTTAGCACCGTCCAAGTCGGTTTCAAAGACACCAATAGAATTGTGGAAAGGGTGCAAGCCCACCATGAAACATATTCGGATTTGAGGTGCTCCGGCACATGTCTTGCAACAGAAACCAGATAAGATGGACTCGCGTACTGAAGTATGCATGTTTATAGGCTATCCTAAAGGAACCAGAGGTTGGTTGTTTTATAGTCCAAAAGAAAAGAAGGTCATAGTAAGCACACACGTAACTTTCTTAGAGGAGGACTATATGACAAATTATAAGCCGAGGAGTAAGGTTATTCTTGATGAGCTAGTCTCAGATCAAGTTTCACCCCCACCTCCTCAGGCGGTTCCAGCATTTATTCATGTGGTTGTTCAAAGAGGGAAAATATGGAAAATATACCGAACATACACAGGAACCAGAAATAGAACCAGAAGTTCAGCATAATGATGAACGTATGGAAGAATAAAATCACGAATTGGTTAATCCACCTAATGAGGCTCCTCATCAAGAAATTGTTAACCCATAAAATATGGACCCCCTGTAGATGCACAACATCAAGTACGACAAAGTCGTAGTGGGAGATTGATTCGTAAACCTACAAGATTTCTCTTGTTGGGAGAGTCATATCAGGATGTCATCATTGATGAAGATTATGACCCCACGAGTTATGACATGGCACTAGGAGATGTTGATGCTCAGGAATGGCTTGAGGCTATGAATCGTGAAATGGATTCTATGTATTCCAACTCAGTTTGGTCTCTTGTAGATGCACCTAAAGGGGTAAAACCCATTGGGTGTAAGTGGATTTACAAGAGAAAGAGAGGATCGGACGGGAAGGTTGAAACCTTCGAAGCTATATTTTCAGCAATATTCTGAATCTACTTAAAAATCAACTTGAAAATCAATTTTCAGCAGAAACCAATTATACAACTTGGTTCTCTGATTGAAGCAATATTCTATTGTTTTGCATCAATGCTTCAGAGTAATCCATAATAACTCCAGCAAGCACCGTGTGGTACATACCCATCAATTTGGTGTTGGAAAATATGCTCTTTGGTCACTTAAGCCCAATTGGGCTTAAGTGAGACTACAGCCCAAGAGCCCTATGGCCCTATAGGGTTTAGGGTTAGGTCTTGGTGTAGTAGTATATAAACCTACTTTCACTCATTGAGAAACCTAATTCACAAGAAGGCTCTTATCAGAAATAAATCCCTAGAGGCAGACGTTCATCATCTGAACGGTTGCCCACACAACCATCCTATCCCCCCTCGAGAGATAGTCTGGAAGATCGATCATAGAGCGGACTTGGACTGTTCGTGACTTGGACTGTTCGAGAAGAGGCTTTTAGATCGCTCATCTTTCCAGGTAATCAAAACGATGAAGGTTCATCTTTTTCTACATCGTCTCGGTTCGATACGCTTCCGCGCTTCTGGTGAGATTCCTACATTTGGGACAACCTTTCTCTGCCACCTCACCCCTCTCATTTATTTCCCATTTCATCTCTCCATTCGGATGATATGCACACACATATACGCTCAATTCCTCACTCCTCATTCATTTATTCATTCGGTCAAAACAGAATAGAGAGCGTGGGAGTGAGTCCGAGGATGAGAGAGCTGAGGCGAGAGGGACTAGAGCACTTTGAACAGGTGGAAGAGAAGGGGAAATCTCACATGCAAACTTGAATTTAGAGTGAGGTAAGTTCCTTAACCACTCTTCCATTATTATTTAATTGCTTTGGTCTAGAATGTTCTGGGGAGGAAGATGATGATATCAAATCTAACTTTGGATTGAGAAAAAAGAGAAATCATGAGTGGAACTTTGAAATGTGATGACTACGGTTCTGCATGTTAGTTTTTTTTACTGATTGGGTGGATTCTAGTCGCTGGAATAGTAGATTCTAGGGTGAAGGATGAAGAACCACGGATTGCATGTGCTTTATATAACTTCTGCATAATACTCCAAAAACAAAGCATCTTGTTCCTGTTGTTTTTGTAAGTTAGAGGTTGATTTTTGCTCTGAAATTTTTACAGGAGATAGTACTCTCCTTAAGGTTTAAAATGATCTTTGGATCACCTAAAACGGAGGTCTATAACTCTAGTTATGATTTTTAGAAGTTGAGCTAAAAACCTGAAAAAAAAATTATACGATTCTGGAACTGCAAAATGACGTGGCATTTCGGACCTAGTTAACAAAATGAAACAAATTGTGAAATTTTCCATATCAATAGTAGACTCATAGAGGTTTAATTTGATAGGTAATTCGTCAAATTTTGATAAGTATTGAAAGAGTTATGGTTCCTCAAAGATTGGTCAAGAAATTTAGAAAATTCTAGACATGGTTTATGTTTTTTAAAATTTGGGAATTTTCTCAGCCATAAATCAACTTGGTGACTTTAATTTATGAAAATAGACTTATCAAGGAGTAAGTATAAATTGGAATCACTCCATTTGAAGTTATATCAATCAAGTTATGCATTTTCCAAATTCTCAGAAAAGTTAAAGGCTGAATTTTTGATAAGTTTTAGAATAGTCACATAAGTTATTAATTGTGCTTAACCTTTAAAGTAGAGGTTCCTTTGGATATATTGATGGGTTAAATGGTTGAGATAACATTTTATTCCATAGTGAATAGTATCTAATTAAATAAGTCCCAATTGGTATACATCCCTAGTCATAAGGATACTAAAAGATAAGTATTTTGGGGTGAGTTTAAAGGAGCTAAATCTTAATTATGTTATTAAGATTTAATTGATTAGTGACCTCTCTATATGTAAATGTTAATTAAAGGACTTGAGAATTGCCCGTGCTTGAAGGATAAGCGTAGTGATAAGAATATGGTGGAAGGGGTTTTGTCGGTAAGACCAACAGGTAGTAACTATAATCTCACATTCTTTGCATAGCTATATATGTTTTTGTAAACCATATTGTATGTCCTGCCTGTATGGGGCTAGCACCACTCGTGGTTCGATTGAGCGGAAGGGCCGACCATGGGGCCAACTTCCCGGTGGCTAGGTAGGGCCTAGTGCATTCAATTGTTTTTTGTTATTATTTTACCAAAATGAAGTTCTTGGCGCTAAGGTATTTGAAATCATTTTATGATTTACTTGTATTACAAGCTGCATTTGGTATGTAATACTTGTCATTTGAATTTGAATGCTTTATATGCTGTGTAGACTACTCTGTTTGGTTGATTTACATATATTGCATATGTTTGGAATTTGAGATTAACCTATTACTCTAGGATTCATTGGACGTGGACAGTCTAGTAAGCAAGGAGGAAGAGACAAGGGCATAGTAATTGCTTGATTTTGAGAAGAAGGTGGTGAAGAGGATGCAGATGAAACATTTAGTTTCACTTTTGTCTATGGATTTTACTATTTCCTTATGACTTATATTATTTTGAGATAGTCGTGTATGACTACTGGGATGTATATATTTAATTAGAAATACATAATCGCGTAGAAGTAGACAAGATATGTGTGTGTGTGTGTGTGTGTGTGTTGAAGGTGGAATATCACCTAGAGGGGGGGTGAATAGGTGATTTCAAAAAAAATCTTTTTGAAAACACGCGATGATACAGAATACACGAATGAGACAGAGAAGAGAAGATGAACACAAAACGATTTATACTGGTTCGGTCTCAAATCACTAACCTACGTCCAGTCCCCAGAACACCTGGGATTCCACTACTCTTTCAAATAATTACACACTCTGTAAACGAAGGATGGTCGCTCCACTCCCCCTTACAAGTTGTAATTAATACACCCTCACTTAAGGTTCCTCAACCTTAAGTATAACTCAACGAATGAAATAAATAAGTGTTTAAAAGACTCCTCACGAGCGAGATAATAATGAACACTGAAGAACACTCAGAATTTAATGAGACAGATGAAACAACGAATGAATCTGGAATCAAATTAATTGCTCAGCGTTTTCGGTCGTTGTCCAAATTCAATGCTCCTCCTATTTATAGTGAATGCCATTAATGACCGTTGAGGAAGATTAAGAATCAACCGTTGTGACTCATCAAGGTAGCCGTTAGATAGATGAACTGCTGTGTCTCAGTTTCATCCGTTTGAATATCACAGCTGGAATTTGTTGAAGAAACATTCTCTTACATTCCTTTTGCATATCCGTTGTCTAATAGCATTTAATGTGCAATGAGAATGTCGGAGAGGCTTTACTTGGTCGAACAATTTAGCTCGGTTTAGGTAGCTTCATTTAATGCTTAAATCGAGCACAATGCTTTATTCTAATCATTTGGTAATTTGTGTCTAATTGATCGAAACTCATCAACATTCTGGTTAAAAGCATTTGGTAAACTCAATAAGAAATAATCAGATGTGATAAGCTAAGAGTAAGGATTTGAAAAGTTACGCAAACGGAGTTTCAAAAACAGAGTAGACTTTGCTTGAGCAACACTTCAGGCTTGCTCGAGCAAGCTTCTTTTGATGTGGTGAAAATGTCTTCTTCTCGCTGATGCTCGAGCAAGGATTTTTCCTTGCTTGGGCATAGTGCTCGAGCATGATGATTATTGTGCTCGGGCAAGCTCTTTGATGTACAGCAAAATTACTTCCTTTCGATGTTGCTCCTTAAAAGCTTGCTCGGGCAAACTCCAGGCAGAAGCGATATGAAGAGGAAGACTCACTTTGCTCGGGCAAACCTTTTACCTTGCTTGGGCAAGCAATTTTCAATGTTCGAGCAAGGTTCCTTTAAGTGGGAGAAAGCACTTTAGATCAATGATGCTTGGGCAAGCTTTTGTTTGCTCTGGGCGGCTTGCTCGGCAAGCATTTTCTCGCTTGGGCAAGGCAACTTAGTTTGAAGATTTTTGCTTCTGTCTCGATGTTGCTCGAGCAGACCTGTGACCTTGCTCAGGCAAGCTCGTGACGCTTTCAGGTGATGCTTGAGCAAGCTTCGTTTTGCCTTTGTCATGATGTTGCTCGGGCAAGACTATGACCTTGCTCGGGCAAGGTCATGCTTTCTAATGCTTTCAGATGTTGCTTGGGCATGATCGCTTGAACTTTATTTTTCCTTCAGAGAGCTCGATGTTGCTCGGGCATGGTTATAACCTTGCTCGGGCAAGGTTATGCTTCTTGATGCTTTCGATGGTTGCTTCGGGCATGATTACGTTACCTTGCTTTTCTTTCTTCACTGAAGTCCGATGTTGCTCGGGCAAGGTTCCATCTTTGCTCGGGCATGATTACTAGAAATCTAATCATGCTTAATTCAATCCACTAGGAATTGTGATCATCAAAATATAGGAATTAACATGTATGTGTTGCTAACTATTGCTGCGGGGATAGGCTTGTATATAACAAGCCCAAAATGTGGTGAATGATTTAGTAGAGCATTAGGTTAATCGTAGAAATAAGGAAATACTCTGATAAAACCTAACAAGATTTCAAGTATGATGTTTTTTTAATCATAAGTTTGAACCACTGTTATAATGTTTTCAAATGTTTTAAACATTTCAAAAAAGCCAATTCAAACATTATTATTATTTTGAAAATTTTCTTTAAAGAAGGGCTTTCTTTGCAAGGACCAAACCTAGCCCAGTAGTTTAAATTTTTATTAAATAATACATCAAAATACATTAATAGGTGAAGATGCCACTCTGTTCTGGGCTCAGAACAGTGGGGTGTTACATCCTCGCAGTGTTCCAACAAATAAACGAGGTATGATATGGCCTTTGAATCCCTTTACATACATCTCAATGTCAAATGTATTAAGATGTGCCTGTAGATCCTAGCTTCCGCCATATTTTGGTAAATCACCTAATTCAAAATCCTTCGGGTAAATAGCATTCGTGATTTCGTCCGAGAAGGGACTTTTGTTATTCTCCCCGCCGTATTTCCTCCTGTATGCTCCAGGAACCTCTGGCACATTCCATGCTTGGGGTACCGCATCTCGGCTATTTGTCCCGGCATCTTAAGTGTCTGCAAATTGTTTATCTTTTGCGAGTGTATGATCTGGACTCCGACCTTCAGTAATCCAAACCCGGTCTTGGTTGGCCAAGTTATTCTCAGCGTTATTCACCCGTGGACCTTGAGCAACAACTTGAGTGGGGATCAGTGGATTAACACGGCTAGGGCCACTCACGTCTCGGTTTACATTGTGAATAAGAATATTAGTCCGATTGGGGCCACCAGCATCCCGGTTTATGTTACAAGCAAGGTTCTCAATCCTTCCGAGACGCTCTTATAATAACTACATCCTCCGCACCTCTTCTTGCCGCCAAAATGCATTATGATGGTCTAAATCCTCCTGTATTAGTCGGATATCCTCTTGCCTTTGAAGACGGTTACGATGCTCCATCTCATCCATCCGCCTTAACAACGAACCCAACGTATTTTGTAAAAGGTGAATGTCCGGGTTCTTGACCTGAAACTGCGGAGGTGGCTGGATTTGCTGGGCAATCCCATTCTAAGGGGTTACCGCGAATACCGGGAAGCTGCAGTATCCTCTGTGTATTCTTCCTGTACTTGGTTGTAATCTGGAACGATCAAGTTCTCATAATGTGCCTCGAGTTGAACCATTCGTTCCTGATTTTGCTGTGGTGGATCTTCCTGCAACTGCTCCTGCCGAAGCATCTGGCCACTACTTCTGGTAGTTGCGACCATTTTGGTCGTTTGAGAATTGAAATTTATAGTTCCCCACGGTCACGCCAATGTTCTGGTGTAGAACACAGATGTCCAGCCTCAAAGGACTAGTATGTTTATATTGGATCAAAAGGATTCTCCAAGATATCTATAAGACAGATACCGAAGAGAATATCAAATGGCTTCTCCAAGATATCTATGAGGCAGATATCGAAGAGAGCAATAGATCACTGTGCAACACGAGTATGGCGTTTAGCCAAAAAGGGGTGGGGTGTGTGCACAATGAGGCTGAATAGTAAATAGGATGAATAGAGAATGTGTAACTTTTTGGTTAACCTCCTATTAATAGATTACATTTAGGGTTTGGGTCCTTGGGCTTTGTGCGCCTCCTGACCCATGCTTCAACCGCCTTAACTACACATTCCTTGATTATAACCTTGATTATAGGCTGATTAGGATCTTCCTTTTATTATTGGCATATCCAAGTATGCTTTGCCCTGTTGGGCCTCATGGTGAATGGGCCTCTTATATGAGTCCATAACACATTGAAATAGTTGATCTTCTGGGTGAGAGAGGCCCACATATCAACCATTGAAATAGATATAGAGAGATGATTGAGAAATGAAAAAACAAAGGGAAGGATAGAGTTGAAACCCATCGAGAAATGAAAACTTAATTTGGGTGGGTTGGGGGGGGGGGGGGGACATCTTGAATGGATTAGAAACAAATTAATCAATGAAAAGAAGATGAAATGTTCGGAGTATAGCATATGAGAATTCACGATGTTCGAAAAGTTATTAAAAAAACAAAGCTCTATTAAAATTGAGGGCATAATGAAAAAAAAAACCTAATAAATGAGTCAGTTAGAGGCAATTGGTGCCTTATAATAAGGATAAAAAATTGGTGGCAGTTGATACCTTATAATAAGGATTAGAGGGAGTATCTCTTATATAAGAACCAGAGGGAGTATTAGTTATGTTATATAAACATGGGAAAATCCTGTTTAAATCCAACTGAAATACTAAAGAGATAGGATATTGTCACTACCAAGTCACTACCACTTTTTCACCATTAGATCATAATCTCATATACCTTTATCATTTCTCTCTCCTATTGAGATTCTAATCTAACGGTGAAAAAGTGGTAGTGACTTGGTAGTGACAATATCCTAACCCAATACTAAAATCTAAATTTAAGTCTATACTTTTAACAAATTTCTAATAAGACGTAGAGGCCTAATTTATAGTCTTAGAATTTGGTGATTTTACCCATATGCCCTTTTGTGCTTATGCAAGCCTGTTTGGATCATGTATGGAATCCCCGAAAGTTCTTATTCACCTAAATTCATATATAATTTCTCTCACATTCTTACCTCATATACCGTAGATCGATCACGATTGAAAAGCTGCTTTTAAATACTCCAATCACTGTTCCAAACAAACACCAGACTTCTATAAGATATATGTTTTGATTGTTTCTCCAGATCCTCCTTTTAGTGCTGGTGAACAAAATTGTTGCAAGAAAGTCTAAAGGGTTCACTTTTGTGCTTTATGTGCAGCAACTTCAGTTCGAGTAGTCACAATTTCTTAATCTTTTCTGCCTCTTTATTTAGTAATGTTTATAATTTATTGTTTCCGATGCCTTAATTGAAACATTAGTTAGGTAATTTTTGTTTCGATTAATTTCGTCTTTGCAGGGATAATTTGTTTCTCCGGTAGGTTTTGGCATTTTTTTTATCTTCAATAGATTTAATTGGGGTTTTCTCTATAAACATCAATTTCTTTTCATTTTTATATTTCAAACATTTATATTAAATATTTTAGCACTGATTTTAGATAAGTACAGTTTTGTATAAATAATTAAAAAATTAAGCATTTAATATATTTTTAACTACTCTTGTTAAACTAGCCTAACAGCCAAATAACTTATCATCAAATTGCACATTAGTCCACATTTCAAGGCATATGTGTGTGTCTATGTTCGCGCATATCATATAATCGTATTCCTTCCGATCTTATTTATAAGAACTCAATAACTAAATTACATGGTTTATGAAAACGGTTAAAATTAGTTTTAAATAATAATTATTTTCCTAATACCTATTTATTTATAAGGGGCAAGTAAGAGAAAGAAATAAAGTAAATATAAGGATTAACAATATTTTAATTGATGCAATACATATAATTAATTAAAGGTGTATCATTTTATAAAAAAATTCAAACAACTCTTATTGGGCTCTTATAAAAAAAACTGACTAAAGGAAGTAGTATCATTTTTCAAAACCCTATGTGTTTGTTTGGAGTTGTTTTAACTTAAACAGATGAAAATCAAGATAAAACTCTTCTCACATACTCATCTTATACACAGGACGCATTGAAGAGCTACTTCCAACACTTTCCCATAATTACAGGAGAAAGTGATCCTGCATGGAATGTGGATTAGCCCTTAGGTGAAGAGGGTAGGGTTGGCCTTAAAGCTAAAGAACATCCCTTTTGAGTATGTTGAAGAAGATTTCTTTGTGGGGGTTAGTTTAACGGGGTAAATTAGGTTTGCTGTCATAATTATGATTTTTCATTAACTGTGTGTAAGTATGTTAATTGACCGGGTAAATTATTGGAAAAGAAGGGTTATCAAATATCTGGTGTGTACTTGGAAGTCTAATGATGTAACTCTGTAGTTTTACAAGTAAATAATAATACTGTTAATTTTCTGAGGGAGAAGTGTTTTTTCGTTTTTTCACTAATTCCCTAAATCCCTCATATTGTATATCATGTCCAGCAGTTACTTGAATCTGATTATTAAATAATTGAGAGCAAATTAAACCACCTCAATGGACTCATATTTCTTCTTATTCTCAAATATGCTTATTTAGGTTTGAGTCCTAATCCGCTAAGAGAACACTAGGTATAATCCAACCGGTTATACGAAGCCAACCTAGCAACACTTTAAATGCTTGTTTGGAGCTGCATGCAAGTCAAATAAAACTCCTCTCACATGCATTGAAAAGTAGCTGTTGAAAGCTCCAAACAAAACTTAAGTCTAATTGTAGCCTTTTGTTCTAATTTGGTCAATATTGTGGTTGTAGATATTTGAAGCCTATTTTGCAATAGTGAAAACAGAAGGAGAAGCTCAGCAAAAGAAATGGAAGAGAAATTGGGGTTGTTTGAAAATGGGATGAAGAAGTATTTCGCAGATCTCTTGGCTTATGGCTCTGGTTCAGCTTCAAGTAGTCAAAGAAGCAACCCCTCATGAAAAAGAGGTCCAGTTTCTTCACTTTGTTCGCCACTCTGTTCTTCGTTCTACATAATCATGCTCTCTTTTTGTGTTAAATCGCTTACCATTATATCTATATCCAGTTGATTGTAATCTTTCCTTGCTAAGATATGTTGTTGTCTGTTGTGTCTTATGTGCGCTTATATTTCCTGTGGTCATGTCATGTATGAATGTACTTGCGTGTACCTGCTCACTTCTCTTTTTTGGAATAATAACAGGTACAATATATGTGCCAATGCCACGGTATACAAGTTTTATGATTGCAAGTTTTTAAAGTCGTCAAGTCTAAAATGTAGAAGGTTGATTTTCAAGTAGGAGTAAAAATTAAGGCCCCGTTTGTTATGAGGAAGATTTAAGGAAGGAAAGGAACTTAGAGGAGGGAAATGAATGGAAAGGAAGATTGAGAGGGAACTTTAAAAGGGTGTTTTGTTTGGTAGACATGAAAATTGAGATGGAAGATGATGATTTTTAAAAAATCAAAATCAAAATATAACATCTAAAATGTCCAAGATACCCTTTACATTTTTTTTTGTAAAAAAACTCTCTCCTTCTTCTTCATCTCCACGCGACCGGTGACCTGACCACCGAAACAACAAAAAAAAAAAAAACTTCGACCCGTTGCAGTTTCCGACCGGTGGTGGTGGAGATCGTGGGTTCCGACGTTGTCTCTCTCTTGCTCTGCTATCCCTCCTTCTTCATCCCTGATGCCCGACCGACAGAACCAAAAAAAGAAAAAAGCTTCAGATCCAGAAATAGGAAATCAGATCCAGGCGAGTTCCGACCGGTGGTGGTCGTCCGCGGGATCCGACGGTGAAGGAGGAAGTCTTCGCCGGCGACGAAGAGAGCCGAAGGTGAGAGGAAGAAGGTGAAGTCGGAGGTGAGAAAAGAGGAAGAAGAAAGGGACCTAATGGGAATTTGTTCACAATCTTCCGAGAAGATTTCATCTTCCATCCAATATGTGAGGGAAGACTAAGGAAGGAATCTTCCCATGGATGAAGGAAGATAGTGCCTCACTGGAAGATGAATTATGTGTAACAAACACCCAAAACCGAGGGAAGATTGGAATCTTCTTTTCCCTCCTCCAATCTTCTTCCTAACAAACATGGCCTAAAACTCTAGGTCAAACATGATGCAAAGTACAATTGAAGGCATCTAGAAAGTGGGGAAAGGGTTACATAACATCAAAATACACTATCTTATTTTGGTCCCCAAAAAAAATGCACAAGCTTATTAAATTCAATGTGAGCTTACTTTTTTCTTTCCACTAGAAATATATTATATTACTAAAATATATTAAAGTACAACACAGAGGTCTAAAACAAAACACAATAAGTAAAAGGCTCAGGCCCAACTAAAATAACTTTAACCACTAACAGCACATCATTCCTAAACCCTAACCCTAGATTGAAGTTAGTAAGCCAAATGAGCTGCCATCGCCGTAACCGCTGCCAAAAGAGTTAAGAGATCCCGATTGCCATGCTAGAAATAAGGAATTGGGGGGGGGGGGGGGGTTTCAAAGAACCGTCCTAACAATCACATCTCATTCAAGACTTCATCTACTATCAAGAAATGTACTTCAAATAACCAAATTATATTGTACGAGAGAGAAATGTACTTTTTTTTATTAAAAAAAAAAAAAAAAAAAAAAAAAACTATGTCCTTATTCAGGTAAGAGACAGAAACATTGAGAAAAAAGATGGAAGAAATTGTGTAGGAAAAAGATTATGTGGGGGAACAGAATTAACTAGGATCCACAACTCCGTTTTATATATAAAAATTGACAACTACTATTCTTTATAATTGACATCTTCTTTTAAATGGGTTGAATTCTAAGCTTATTGTGTGCGTGTGGATGAGAGCATAAGTGACTCCATGTTTGCATGTTATTTTTGATAACCAATATGTCAACGGTTCAATTTTCACCAACCTTCTTTGTCCATATTTAAATTATTGGGAGAATTATCTTGATGTCCAAAGAAAGGATTTAATTACCAAAAAAATCCATTTACTCATGAATATGTTATCATAAACATGTTATTTTTAAATTTAAAGTATCATTTGTCGCTTTATGTTTTGCCTACAGTATCATTTTAGTCCTTAAGTTTGTAAAGTCGCGTTTGGTCCCTTAATGCTAACAGTTAGTCGAATTTAACGGAAAATCTTGACTCAACAATTTTAAGCGATGACTATGCAATTAAATCGACTAAGCGCTTATATGTTAGTATTTTAATAAATTAATATTTTAAATCTTATTAATTGAAAAATATTTAATTTTTTTCGACCAAAAAATATATATTTAATCTTCACAAATTGTGAAAAACCACAAAATAGTTTGTAAAGATTAATTTTTTTTCAATTAATAGGATTTAAAATATTAATTTATTAAAATACTAACATATAAGCACGCTTGGTCGCATTTAATCGACAAATCATCGCTTAAAATTGTTGAGTCGATATTTTCCGTTAAGTCGACTAAGCGGTGTTAACATTAAGGGACCAAATGTACACTTTACAAACTTAAGGGACCAAAAGTATACCTGAAGCAAACATAGAGGATCAAATGTATACTTTAGCCTATTTTCTACTTGGAGTTTGTCATTATGTGTTTCTCAATTATTACCAGACTTTTAGATGATTAAATCCCTTAATTTTAGGGCAAAGCAATGGGCAGGTTAGGTAGCCCATACTCAAACCCATAATCCATCCATTTAACTTTATACGGGTATGGGTTAGCCCTACCCGTACTTCAACCTATTTAAACCTGTGTAAATGGGCTAGCACATAAATGGGCGGGCTAACTGGGCTTTGAGTAACCCATTTACATCTAGGCTGTTATATATATATATATATATATATATATATATATATATATATATATATATATATAGCATTAAGCATCTATCATTCCATCCAAATCCATCATTCTAGATTGTGAAATATGAATATTCAAAGTTCAATAATCACAATTCACACAAAAGAACTTAAATTTAGATAAGTACCATCATAACATAATTTTGATGTTCAAACTTTAACTTTTAAATTAAAAGTCAGAGTCACAGAGAAAAGACAAAACAAAAGAGAGTGAGAGATTGAGAGTCAGGTCATCGAGGAAAAATGAATATTACACTATTACATATTGTCCTCAGTGTCCTGTCCTCTGTTCATATATTTATTTATTTTTAAAGATTAACTAAATGGGCGGGTACGGGTAACCCAAAGGTGTGCCTATAGCCCGCATATTTACGTCTTTAATAGGTAGGTTTTAACCCAACCTTTTATGGGTCTTTTTGGGTGGGCACAAAATGACTCAATTACACTAAATTGTGGGCGGGCTTACTGGGTTGTGAGTCCCTTGCTCAACCCTACTTAATTTGACCTTACTTCTTCCGCTCATTTTTATAATATATGAATATAACTAAAATAAGTTGTTCGATGAAGTAGTTAAAAGTAGTTAGGTGCAATAAATATGTACAAAATGAAATTTGTTTTCTAAAAATGCCTGAAAAGTTTTCAGTTAGGAGCATTTGGCTTCTAGAAGTTTTTGAGGGGCAATATTGCCCTGCGAGCTATAAAAATGGGCAATTTCACCTAATCCTGAGAGACATAAATGGTCAACGTTTGTTGATCCATTTTTTATGAGGTCGCATGCCCACGTAGCGTCCACCTCACTTATTTTTGCAACTCAGATATGTGAGGTGGAAAAAAATATGTTATCCCTTTCCACAAAACCCTCCAACCTCTCCTCCGATCTCTCTTATCATCAGCGATCGCTTTGGCTCAGAGCTACTAGTATTGCTACACATGAACAACTCTGCCATCTATCTGCCATCGGAGTCGCAGACTCAAGACAGATCGGAGGAGAGAAGATGAAGAAGAAGGTGTTTCCGGTGAAGAAAGGAAGAAGATGGATGAAGAAGACGAATGAGAGAGGGAGAGAGATGACAGACATTAGTTTCTCCTTAACCTCATCGTGCTCAATTAACATTTTAAAGAGTTGATTGGTATTTAAGGTCCAAATAAGAGTTTATTGTATTGGGTGCTCCTGGGCTAATAATTTATTGGTAAATTTGCTCCTTAACTCATTAGTTAATTAGTCAACTAATTGGTTTGAAGAAAAAAAAGTAAAAATAAAAATACTCTAAAGTAATTTAATTAACTTCCTTAATCTCTCCCAAAAAAGTCAACTAGATCTTATAATTTGAATAGGAGGGAGTAATAGAAACATGAATCACTTTCCCTCTAAAAGGATCTAAACTTAAAACTTACGATTTAAAAGTCGTGGGAGGAAAATAAAATTCAGGTAAACTTAAACTGAAGATGATATTCACCCCCTTTTTTAAGAAAAAGAAAGGCCTCTTCAGTTACTCCAGTTCCCTCACTTCCTTCTTCCCTCGCTCTCCGCCGTCGCCGTCGCTCTCCTCAGCCATCACTGTCGTGGTCCTCGTGCTCCTCAGTCCGTCCCTCGTGTAGCTCGGCGAACTACATCAATTTGCAGAGAATCAGAGTTCAATCTCCATCCTCCCTCTTCTTGTGGCTTTTTCCAGGTTGGCTCTCCCTTCTTAGTAATTTTGATACATACGAACTTTGAATGTAATATTTTTGTCTTATAATCTTTCAAAATATTTGAAACGGTTGCATACACTGAATTATCATTTAAGAAAACAATTTGATAGCCATAAGTAAAAGGAACCTAATGTGAACTGATATTAGCATCGGAAAAATAATTGATTGCTTTGTAACTCTGGTTTGCTATGCATTATGCCTGAGTAGATTTTTTAATCAAATCCATATTATTTTTATTATCAACAGTCTAACTTGATCGCGGCTTAAAGTATTAAACCTTAAACCACTACTGTCCCAACTGGTTCGCTGGTTATGGTACCTTGGTTGTATAAGGCTTTACATTAATTTTCCCAAAACAATTGAACTACTCTTGTCTTTTTTTTTTTTTTTTGCTCGAAGAACTACTCTTGTCGACCCAGTCTGAAAGCAGAATAAATTAGTGTCACTGACAAAGTTCTGATGTCAGAGCATAAGCATCTTCTCCATATACTTTAATCAGCATATAATTTTTAAACACTTTAATAGTTTTCTAATTTCGCACTGTTTTTGTTTGCAAGTTGACTTTTAAGCATCAAGATTTTTAAAGGGCTTTTTTCGCATAATTTCGGTTCTGGCTCTACTTATAAAATTCTATTTCAGCATCTTAGACCAGAGGATCCTTGTAGAGCAAGGAATCGACTCGTCATGGCCAACGTCATTCATTATTCTGCAAGTTATATATGGCATTTGTAATTGGACAAGGGCCAAATCAACGACTTGGAAAGCAAGTTCAAAAATATCTGAAAGCTACTATAAAAGAAACAAATCTTCCCACTTCCAAGTGCAGGAAAATACTTACAAGAGACTCGAGAGACATGAAGGAGCAAAACAAGGTGGTCTTGCACGGAATGTGGTTGAGCCCTTATGCCAAGAGGGTGGAGCTAGCTCTAAAAGTGAAGAACATCCCTTTTGATTACGTTGAAGAAGATTTGAAGAACAAAAGTGAGTTGCTTCTCAAGTATAATCCTGTGCACCAGAAAGTTCCAGTACTTGTCCACAATGGAAACCCCATTTGTGAATCGTTTGTCATCATTGAGTACATTGATGAGACCTGGAAAAGTGGCCCCAAATTGCTGCCTGAGGATCCCTATAAAAGAGCTCAAGTTCGCTTCTGGTCTAAATTCTTGCAGGATCAGGTAATTTTGCATCTTGGGTCATTTTGTAGTAGAATATAAATGATTTTGCTCATATTTATGTTGAAATTGTACCATAAGATTTCCTAGCATTTCTCATAGAGATACCAAAGTGATTATACTCCTTCAGAGCTTCTATAAATAGAGAAGTGAAGCTGACTATGAGGGGTTAGTTTAGTTTAATGGTAAAAGTTAACATGTCATGGGGAATAAAGGCTTACTGTCAAAAATTATAATCCTTGCTTTATCGATTTATGAACTGTAAGGATTATTTTTTGGTGAATCTTGTTTCTGATTAATGGCTGTGTTTCTTTCTTCGTCTGTTTCGATGTAGCTATTTGAGAATTTGGTTGTAATTCTGAAAACTGAAGGAGAAGCACAGCAAAAGGCCGTGAAGGACGTGTACGAGAAACTGTGCGTGCTTGAAAAGGGGATGAAGGAGTATTTTCCAGATGGAAAACCAGAGGTGGATGACAAGAACATAGGAGTTCTCGACATCATATTCTGTACGGTGTTTGGAGCGTACAAGGCGCACCAAGAGGTTCTTGGTGTGAATATGCTGGAGGCAGACAAGTTTCCTGTGTTGTCCTCTTGGCTAATGGCTGTAGTTGAGCTTCAAGTGATGAAAGAGGCAGCCCCTCCTCATGAAAAAGTGGTCCAAGGTCTCCAGTTCCTTCGCCAGTCTGCTCTCAGTTCTACTTCAGCTTCATAATCATGATTCCAAAAGCAGGCTTTCTTATTGTAATCTCTCTTTCCTAAAATGTTGTTGTTGGTGGTGGTGGGGGTGTGTCTGTGTAAACAAGCATTTGTACGCGTGTTTGTGTTCATGTATTAATGTATTTGCGTGTCAGCGAGTCCTTACGAAAAATAATATTCCTCTGCTCCTAGATATAGGAGTTAGGCGAGGAGTTTGATTTGATGTTAAAAAATAAGCCTAGTTCATTTTCTCTTCTAAATTTATGATTTTTTTTTCAAGCTATTTTATTAATTACATATATTAAGAAGATTTTTTTATTAATGGCTATAATGATAAAGGCGTATTTTAATAAATCAACGTGCATTTGTTCATTGGATGCTTCTTAATCTCAGCCCAAACATTTAGAAGATAAAGTTTGGTCTCTCTGTCGGAAGAACCGTGACAATTACAACCGAAGAATATTGGGCTGCGGAAGTATACGCCCAGAAGTAATGTTACCTTGAAAGTTTTTTTAGGCTCAATTTTACTCTTAAAGTCTAAAAACGTAGTAATGTTACCCTCCACTAACGGTAAAGACTAACAGAGTTAGTACACTCGAGTGTAAACTTAATGCACACTTAAAATGAGTGTGATACCCTCACACTAACTTTGTTAGGTTTAACTTTGTTAGTTGTTAGTGGATCGCTACATTTTTAATTTTGAGATAAAATTGAACCCAAAAAAACTTACATGACAACATTACTCTTAGGCGTGTACTTCCGGGATAAAATTGCTACCCAAGAATATTTCAAGATGATTCTTTAAGCACGGAATCCACTGCCCATAGCGTTAATGTACTCACCGAACACACACTTAGACCTAGAAACACGCTCCAATTTTTTTCTGACTCCATTATGTACCGTGACTCTATAAGAACCAGTTTCAGTTTCTATCCAAGCGCTCGTCTCATTTAGATAGTCCATATTTGATTTTTAAAAATGGTGATTTTTGAATAAAAAATCTTTTTTAAAAAAAAATATTAGTTAAGAGATTATCTTTATTTTAGATTTTCTACTCATTAATTTTTTAAAAAAATTAAAAAAATTAAATGTAGACTATCCAAATCTCATCTAAACGCTCTTGAGGGCCGAAACTAATTCTGACTCTGTACAGTTTTGATTTATCAATATACTCCCTTTTTTTAATTATTTATTTTTAAAAAAAACTTACTACTCCTATTGAGCTTTTAGCTTAAAAAGGTGGAGATGTGATGAATTAGTCTTGAGCCAGTGGTCAAATGGAGACTAGAGAGGCTGGCCATGGAGTATAGATGATGACTAAAGAAGTAGCTACTAAAAATGGCGTGGGAATGAGCATCTCTGAGCAACTATGCATTTCTCTGCTGAGCAAGTGCAAGAATCTGAAATCGGTCAAGCAAATCCACGCCCTTCTCTTCAAAACTGGCCTTCACAACGATCCCTTGGTCGCTGGCAAGTTCCTTCTCCATTGTGCCGTTTCCATCTCCGATGCCCTCCACTACGCTCACCGTGTCTTCCTTCACTTTCGGA
Source organism: Acacia melanoxylon (assembly GCA_019022615.1). Lineage (NCBI taxonomy): Eukaryota > Viridiplantae > Streptophyta > Magnoliopsida > Fabales > Fabaceae > Acacia > Acacia melanoxylon. The sequence continues at coordinate 2,008,607 of JAFJYJ010000025.1, forward strand.
CCCCTGATGTTTTCATGTACAACACCCTCATTCGAGGACTCGCTGAATCTGAATCTCCTCACAGCTCTCTCCAACTTTTCATCCAAATGCGGCGAAAATCCACCTTCGTCCCCGATAGTTTCTCTTTCGCCTTTACTCTCAAAGGGGTTGCTAATTTCTGCGATCTGAAATCTGGGATGCAATTACACGGTCAATCTTTGTGTTTTGGGTTGAACACTCATATCTTCGTTGGGACGACTCTGATCAGCATGTATGCAGACTGTGGGAACTTGGACTTTGCTCACAAGGTGTTTGAACAAACGTGGCAACCAAATGTTGTTACTTGGAATGCTATTGTTACTGCCTGTTTTAGGTGTGGGGATCTTGCGGGTGCTGAGGATAAGTTTAAGCGTATGCCTATTCGGAATTTGACTTCATGGAATGTGATGCTTGCTGGTTACACCAAAGCAGGTAAGCTTGAGTTAGGGAGACGAGTATTTTCTGAAATGCTTCTGAAAGATGATGTTTCTTGGAGCACTATGATCGTTGGGTTTGCTCGAAATGGCTCTTTTGATGAGGCTTTTGGTTTTTTCAGGGAGTTGCAGCGCCAGGGAATCAGACCAAATGAGGTAAGCTTGACAGGGGTCCTTTCGGCTTGTGCACAAGCAGGGGCTCTTGAATTTGGGAAGATTTTACATGGATTTATCCAGAAATCTGGGTTTCTTCAGATTGCTTCAGTGAGTAACGCTCTGATAGATAAATATTCAAAATGTGGAAATGTAGTTATGGCTAGGCTGGTATTTCAGAGCATGCAAATGAGGAGAAGCATTGTGTCTTGGACATCCATGCTTGCAGGACTTGCCATGCAGGGTCATGGAGAAGAGGCAATACAACTTTTTCATGAGATGGAAGACTCCGGTATTCGGCCGGACGGTGTCACCTTCATTTCTCTTTTATATGCTTGTAGTCATGCTGGTTTGGTTGAGCAAGGGAGTGCTTATTTTTCCAAGATGCAAAGTGTATACACCATTGAACCTGCCATGGAGCATTATGGTTGCATGGTTGATCTCTATGGTCGAGCCGGGAAGTTGGAGAAGGCATATGATTTTGTTTGTCAAATGCCAATTATGCCTAATTCAATCATTTGGAGGACTCTCCTTGGAGCTTGTAGCATTCATGGCAATGTTGAGTTAGCAGAGCTGGTGAAAGCAAGGCTTACTGAAATGGATCCTCACAATTCCGGCGATCATGTTCTTCTCTCGAACATATACGCGACTGCCGGGAAATGGAAGGATGTTGCCAATATAAGAAGATCCATGGCTGAACAGAGCATAAAAAAGCACCTGGCTGGAGCATGATTGAAATTGACAAGGTCATTTATAGTTTTGTGGCAGGTGAAAAGCCTAATGAGTTTACAGATGAGGCTCATAATAAGCTGCAGGAAATAATGTGGAGACTAAGGGCAGAAGTAGGGTACGTGCCACAGGTAAGGAGTGTGTTGCACGATATTGAAAAAGAAGAGAAGGAAGTTTCAGTGTCTAAGCATAGTGAGAAGCTTGCGGTTGCTTTTGGAATAGCCAAACTGGCAAAGGGGAAGATGATAAGAATAATGAAGAACCTGAGGGTTTGTAGTGACTGTCATACAGTGATGAAGTTGATTTCTAAAGTTTACAAGGTAGAGATCATTGTGAGGGATAGAAGTCGCTTCCACTCATTCCAAGATGGGTTTTGCTCTTGTAGAGATTACTGGTAATTGATCAGCTTGCTTATCTTAACCGCTACTATTCGTTGTATTGGCTGATGAACTACGTAGAAGAATGCTACTACCCACCCCAAAATCCAATTGACTTTTTTTTTTTTTTTCAAAGGTGATGGAAGTTGAATAAATTATTTTATAATATTTATATTTATCATTTTTATACCAAACTAATTTTTCTGATTTATAAACTAATATATAATATAATAATATACAACAAATGTTATAATTAAGTTATTTATTAAAATTTCTTCATTTTTTTTTTTTAAAAAAAGTCAATTGAGTCTTATACTAAGGATTGAAAGGATGGAAGGGAGTAACTCAAAAGGAAGCTTAGTGGGTGAAGCAAGAAAAGCAAGATCCTAATTGATTTTTAAATTACTATAATATAGTACTTTATGATAAAATCAAGGGGAATTATACATAAATCTCAAGAAAAAAGAAAAAAATCACCAGTAGGTTTCTTAAAATAATCAAATTGCATTAAAATTTCATAGGACCTAGACTAGATTGATTCAATTTAAGTAAAACCCACATAATCCTTGTTAATTTGAGAAACTAATGATAAGTTAGGATCCACCAATAAATTACGACCGCAACCAATGACTTTTATGACTGTGACCAATGCCAAGTCAACATAATTAGGATTTAGAAGAGCTGCAATGTGGTTAAGTAAGTGTTAAAATCACTACAATTAACATGCCAAAAAGATTAGGAAAAAATCGGCATTGGAAATTATAGTGGCTAAAAAGGTTTTTTTACATAGAAAGTATAAGTACTTCACATGATTTTATACATAGGAATTACTAAAACTCAAATCGACATCTTTTCACTAATAATGTTTCCTGTCAGAATTGTTGGTTGATTTTCCTAAAAAATTATTACAATTACAATTTTTAATTACTACCTCTTGTCCTATGAGATACAATTGAATTTTTAGGAAAATTGAAGAAATTAATTAAATAACTCTATAATATTTATATTTATTATTTTTTTAAACTAATTTATCAAACTTATAAACTGATATATAATTTAATTATATGGTATGATTAAATAACTTACTACCTCCGGTTTTAATTATAAGACATAATTGACTTTTTTTGGAGAGATTAAGGAAATTTATATAAGTTACTTAATCATTTCATATGTTGTGTTTTTTTAGATTATATATTAGTTTATTAGTCAAACTATTTAGTTTGTAAAAAAAATAAAAATAAAAATACTCTAAACTAATTTAATTAGTTTCCTTAATCTCTTCAAAAAAATCAACTGTGCCTTATAATTGAAGGGAGGAGTATTTAATTTTCTTAATTTTTTTTTTAAAATAAACTAAATCTTATATATAAGAAATAAAAAACTAGTAGTATTTTATATATAAAAATAAATGACTCAAAAAGAGGGAAAATAGGGGAGCCGAAGGACCCCGGGCAGAGTCGTTGATATTTTTCACCAATGCCTGTAATGAAATATCATTGCCTAGCGCTTAGTAGCGCACTTGGCACAATAGGGAGCTGGCCTCCCCTTGTCTCGCTCGAGCCCGCTCCCCCTCCCCCACTTGGAGTATCAAAAAAAAAATATCATTGAATTAGCAGTCAGTATTGTCTGCCTGATTTTCTGGTCTTAAGCCTCAACTGCTACACTCTCTGCCATCACCCATCTTCTTTCTCTGCATCTTTCATGGCGCTCTCTGCTACATTCTCCGCTCCATCATCGCCATGCCTCAATCTTTCTGCCAAATTCCGTAGATCCTGTTTCTCTCATACCATCAATTTCCGTAGGCCCCTTAAAATTAGGGCTTCCACTACCCTTGATTACTCCAATGTCTCTGTAAATGACAAGCCCGCCCCGCTAAAGGTGAGAACGATACTCTGTAATTTTAGCCGTACTCGTGGTGTTGTCCCCCCCCAATTAATCTCTCTTATCAATTTGACGCTCATCTGCACCTAGAGCAGATAAATAGAATAAACTGTCTATAATGATATTGAGTTTATGTAGCTGCGGTTTTAACGTTTTCAAATATCATTTAAATATCAGATGGAAGTGTTAGACTAAACAATGTGTTCTTCATGTAAATTAGTGATTGCACAGAGTAGAGAAAGAAAGCTCAAGTGAGTAAGCTCAAAATAACTTCAGAAGTTTATTATGTAGAAATTTCATTTTTAATAGGAACTATGATGTAATTATTGTTTCAATTAGTCCCTTTCATTAACTGTTGGTGCCTTCTAGAGTTCTAGTTAGTATAAACGCGTGAACTCGCGCATCTTGTAAACTAATCTGTGAGAATTTGTAGCATTTTCTTGTCACTTTAGTAATCCTTTTCGTTCTGACATTTTCTTTCTCAGACTAATACTTGGCAATGGAAGTTCAAAGACAATAACATCAGTATTTATTATGAAGAGCATGTAAAGGATGATGCTGAGCCTTCCCAGAATATTTTGATCATGCCAACCATTTCTGATGTAAGCACTGTCGAGGAATGGAGATCAGTGGCTGGAGATATTGTCCAACGTGATGGCAAAGTCAATTGGCGAGCAACTATCGTTGATTGGCCTGGTCTGGGATATTCTGATAGGCCAAAGATTGATTACAATGCTGATGTCCTGGAAAACTTTTTGGCTGAATTCATCAATGCACCCAACAGTCCGATTCAGCAACCAGGTTATTATGAACAGCCTTTGGCATTTTTCTCCCTTGTCTCATCCTTTGCAGTTTTGAGCTATACTTCTTGAGAATAATTTACACTGACTTCTCAGTTTGACGAAACTACTCAGCTTTCTTGTTTCAAGAATCTTATTTAGCTCCTCTGACATTTTACATGTATAGCAAAGATCCGTATTCCCATTTTCTTCCTGTGAACGAAGCTGAATTTATTTTTTCACATAAAAAATGATTTTATTTTTAATATAACTGTAAAGGATGTTAATTTGATGTTATATGATTGAAAAAACACCCAAGTATTGTTTTTGGTTTTTGGAAGGAATGCATATTGTGTAAAAAGGTAACTTCATTGACAAGTAAATTAGTGGGGAATTATCTGCAATATATATACATGTCAAAAGAACCCGATAATGTTTTTAGAACAAAAGCAATATTAGTTGTCATTTAGCCCAATCTCAGGGGAGACTATGTAATTTACCTATTCACTATTAGTTTGATCATCAAACTACGGCAACAGTGCAGAGAAGATTGATATTCTCATCTTAGAAAAATCTGCCTAATCATTTACTTGTGTTTTTGCTTAGAGAAGTTTGAACTAGGATATGTATTCTGTTAGTGGTTCAGAAGTTTGAGAGCTAAAATGTATTGACTTTCACTTTAGCAGAGTTCTTTTTCTGGAAGCTACTGCTAAGCTAGGCGTAAATGTTGGTTTTGAAAGATATACTGTGAGTCTGTGACTGCTTACAAGGGTTCCTGAGGACTGGTTTTTAAATTTTCTGAGGATGAGGAACCAGGAATTTAGAAAGGATGGTCTTCCTGTCTGGTGCGACGGGGAAAGGTCTTTTCAGACAGTTGAACAAGGGATTCCCTTATTGGTCAATTCAAGTCCTAAAATCATATACAGCGTACTATTTCCAACTAGTGAATTTAATCATGAACATACCAGTGCTTACAGACTGACCCTGATTATCTCAGTCCTACCTGACCTAAACTCTGATCTCCATTCCTCGATTATGTGCATAAATTTATAATGATAGACTGTTACTGTGTTGCACAGTCATAACTGTAATAGTTATTCCTTTCCTGTATCTTATATCAATTAGCAATTACTTTTTTTATTATAACATGGTTCTTCTATTTCCTGTATTAGGTACCAAGTTTACCATATTATTTAAATCCTAGGAGCTAGGTATTTTTAAAAACTTGTTTGGGCTTGCTTTCAATTGACGGTCTCCAGCAGTTATATATGTTTCCATATGAGCAAGAGTAATGAGTATTTTAACATGACGGGTGGTTAATTAGTGTACTAACAATATCTATTAAAACAGAAAATGATTTGATTATATTTGGAGGAGGCCATGCAGCATCAATAGTACTCCGTGCTGCAAAAAGGGTTTGGTGAAGCCCAAAGCAGTAGCTGCTGTTGCTCCAACTTGGGCCGGGCCCCTTCCCATTGTGTTCGGCCGAGATTCTAGCATGGAAACAAGGTAGGTCCGTGCCCCAATTCAAGTAGAATTACCATTTTTCTTTCTTGTGGCTCTATGTTCTGCTGAAAATAAAATATTACCCGTGATCTGACATATCTCAGCTGAAATTTGGAATCAGCAACCTTAGCTTAAATTCACCCCCATTATTTAATCTTTCTGTTTACAGCTCTTGGGCATACCTTTTCATAGATCTTCCCTACTCAGCCAAATGTTGTTTGGTTTATGTGTAAATTTTACATGGCTATATAATTTAAAGAATCACGCTTGCCATTGGTAGATTAACTTGTTTCACTATATAATATAACTGGTATCTTCTCCCCTTCCTCATAAAACTTGTAGGTATGGCCTTCTTAGAGGCACCTTGAAGGCCCCGCGGTTGGCTGGATGATGTATAACATACTTGTAAGCAATGAGAAGGCAATAGAATCACAGTACAAATCCCATGTCTATGCAAACCCTGATAATGTAACTCCAGGAATTGTGGAAAGCAGATATGCATTGACAAAACAAAAGGGAGCTCGTTACTTGCCTGCCGCTTTCTTGACGGGGGAGTTGGACCCCGTAACATCTCGCGAGGAGTTCCTTGAACTCTTTGCATCTTTGGAAGGAAAGACACCAATCCTGGTTGTGTCAACCAAAGGATCTCCAAAGAGATCAAAGGCAGAGATGGAAGCTCTTAGAGTAGCCAAAGGAGTGAGCAAGTTTGTGGAGGTGCCAGGTGCTCTTCTTCCACAAGAAGAGTATCCTGCTATTGTTGCAGAAGAGCTTCACCAGTTCTTGGTAGAATGTTTTGATTCCCAGGCTTAACATTGGAATTTTACTAGAGGTCAACAGAATTCCCTGGTTTGGGAGGTCCCAATATTCATTTATGGGAGAATGAAGTTTGTCCAAGAATAAACATGAGGGTAACTGTATAAGCGTGATTTATTTTGGGCTATGATTCCTATTGTGTATACTCGTGGTTTTGATAGATTCCGGAGCTATCTGGATGGACTGAAGCATAGGACGTTAAAGGAGGTATTCTGTTAATGGTGAACCAGAAATCAGACCTGGAAGAGGTTATTCTTTGTTGTAGCTTGTTATAAGCCTATAAACTAGTACATGGAAGTAATAATAACTCTTTTTTGTGTTTTAGAAAAAGTAGAGAACACTTAACAGTGATCAAGTAATGGAAGCATGCATGTGTAATGCTTTTCTGGTCTTAGATGCAAGACTTATTTTGTAATGCAATTTACACTAGAAAATAAATATTTAGAGTCAGAGGAAGTACATAACTATGAGAATACCTGCATGAAAAAACCTGGGGAAAAAAGATGCAGATATCTGTGAGATAAAGTACATTCAATTGACATTGAAAAAGAAATTCCGATTGGTGTATGTTTGACTGAACATAATCGTATGTAATTATGTGAAGGGTTAAAGTGTAAATTTATTTTTGAAGTTTTTGTTGAGAGGGAATGTTGTCCCAAAAGTTTTTTCAAGATCAATGTTCCTTAGAAATTTCAAAACGTAATAATGTTATGCCAATATCATCGATATATAAGCATTGATCGTTAATTTTTTAACAAAGAAAGAGCAACATTGCTCAATTTTAACATTTTTGAGGTAACAATAAACCTAAAAAAGTTTTTGAGATAACATTACTCTTCATAAAAAACTTTGGGAACAAATTTGTAATCAACTCTACATATAAAAGCAATGTGAGTTAAGATGGTAAGGGATCCGTGATTAGGCGCAGGTCGTGGGTTCGATCCTCTGCCGTCATTTGGGACTTTCTAGTGGCGATCCCGTAAGTCCCCGCAAGAGTCTTAGAAATCCGCCAAGGCTTCGTCTTTGCAGCGCAGTCAGGCCGATGTCGAACTTTTCAAAAGTTTTTTTTTAAAAAAAAAAAAAAAACTCTACATATAAAAAAGAAAGACAGAAAATTGGGGGAAAGAGTAAAAAAAAACTAGAATATAATTGTTTTGTTTATACAGAATTTAGCAGCAAGAGGGAATTGGAAAAGCACATGCAATGAGTGGGAGAAGTAAAGTGGAGTGGTTGGGATGCATAATGTATTGTCACTCGGGAGTGAAGCATCAAAGTAATAAGGAGAGTACGGTGATGGTCATATCTCTGAAGAGTTCAGATGTGTCTCTGACAATACAAGTGCCCTACACCTACACTTAAGACGCTGCAACATAAAGGTACGTCAACCATCAAACTCATGCCATTAATTTTCGTACAACAAAGGGTACACCATTTCAAGTGGAACAGCATCAGGAATCTCCGTTTCTTTATGTAAGTTTGGATGACACTCAAATCACGTTTTCAAAAGTCCTTATTTATAAGTTGAGATAAAATACATCTCATATTTTTATCTCGTAATCTTAAATGGACACCTAAATGTATTTAATCTATTGAAAATTCCATGTTCTCAGAAGATTTAATAATTAGCTGTCAAGGATTTCACATGATCCTCACTTTTTATTTCATGACTCAAAAATTCAAAACAAAGACAGCACTGGACAAAAAAAAACAAAAACAAATGGAAGGCTGTAAAGTAATGGTACAGAAAGCAGAAATATGGAATGTTGGTATTGTTATTATGCCTCTGTATATTTATCCTTGTCACTAATTCAACATTCAGATGTTCTTCTTGAAACAGGGACCTTATAAAGCCTTACGTTCTTCAACTATAACAACTAGATTTTGAAATGTATTCTGTCAATGACTTGTACACATTACTATGATACTTTTATTGAGGGGCGGCCGACCGGAGTGGGCAATCTGCATACCAAAGGGACTCATCAGTAGGAGGCCAAGCAAAGTGCTGCAGTGCAAAGTCATTGGGAAGTCTTGTGCCGGTCAAAATCACTAAATTGATCTAAACAAGCACTTGATATGAGTTAAAACAAATATTTGATTGTCACCGTTTCAAAGAATTTGTCAATAGTTATGTTTGTCAATATATAACTGAACGCATGATCATCTACATTTTAAAATATTTGTTTACAACTACTCTTCAAGATGAGTCATAGTGTATGGGCTTGTTTGGGTTAGTAAACTCTATATATTTTATCATTTTGTAGAAGACCAATAGAAAAAATTCGCCAGTTGTAAATATAATTTGTGTTTGGATTGATGGTGGTGGAAGTGGCGGAAAAGACGCGTCAAAATTTGGAGAGCTTTTTTCTAAAAGCTACCCCATGAAGCTTGTGGTAAAAGAAGATTTTTTTTTTTTAAAAAAAAAAAAAAACCATGGGATAAAAGCCAACTCAAACACATTTCACTGGGCTTTTCTCTTCTACTACTTTTTTCCTGGCTTTTTTTTTTTACTTAAAACTCACTAACGCCCTCTCCAAATAGGCCTATGATAACTCCATGAAACATGAACAATGGAATTGAGAGACCAAATTAATAATTGAACCAAACAAGGAATTAAGAGTTTTACTACTACGTACTACCACTACCTTTGTTCATTGATATACAACTTAGTTTGCAGTGTAAAATCTTATATATCCCTTTTAAGTTTTAATTGGTACAATGTATATAAGAGCTTCAGTTTTAAATTTTATTTAAAGATTTGGTTGTTGCCGTTTAATAACCAAATTCTTTTCTATATCAGAACCTTACATTTGTTTATTTTCATACACACAACAAACCAACTCAGTTTTTTTTTTTTTTTTTTTTAAAAAGACGGGCACTTGCACCACAACAACAAAACAAACCAACTTCAACATTCACCTAACTTGAATGTTTCGATTTATAATTTCACATCTCAAAAGAGAACGGAGTTATATTTACCATTTGAAGAACTTTCCTTTGTTTCTTTTGATTTTTTGTTTTTTATACATACAACTGAAAACTAGCATAAACGAACAAAAGACGAAAAAAACAGAATGTTTCTTCCGAATCTAGCATTCATTGATGGTGAAAAATCAACAACGCACTACGTACAAACCTACAACAAATTAAACCTTAGCATCTTTTAAAAAAAAAAAAAAAATCAAATTCTGAAACGTTAGGTGTTGGCCACATCTTCTACCACGTGTTGTGCCGTGTAACAGGGATACAAATTAATATGCACAATTTTTTTAATACAATATATGGAAATAATATACATAATTAATTATTTATAATTAATGAAGACAAATATTAATCTATCACAATTATTGAGTTTGAATCAGGTATATCTTAAGCTGAGTGAATTTGTTATTTATGAATTACAAATGAATTATGGGATTTGGAAAAAATTTCATACTAGTATTATATATTAGCCATATATACTACATACAAGTTTTTTTTTTTTTTAAAAAAGAGAGAGACACGTGGAGATAGTGTGGTGGCAAGTGTGGCCTGCGTTAAAAGTAGACACGTGGTGGACAGACAACAATGAGTAGCGTGGGCCCAAGACGAGAGAGCAACGGCTTACATCTCGGGTTGTGGCCTCGGGTCCACCTCCTCCAGGTAGAGTGGTGTCTTGTCTCGATTAATCCCTACATTTTTTTCTCCATTTATTTCCTTCGTCATGTTTTAATTATTGAGATTTACTATTCAATTTATCATGGTAAATTTTTATTATATTTAATATTAGAGTAAAATATTCTAACTACCCTTCTATTTTGTCTTAATTATACAGACCTTCTCTCTATTTTGAAAACATACACTTTAATCCAAATTATTAACATTGTTAAAGAATATTCTTAAAGATTCTTCAAGTATATTTTTAAATTAAAAACCATATTAAAATAAATTTATTTACTAATTTACCCCTAATTATACCAAATTTCTAATTTATCTTTTAATATTAATGTTCATTAATGATCTATTTGATATTTTTACTAAATTTAATTTAGAATAAGTTTTACTAATCCGTTTAGGGATAGGATATTATACCAATTTTACGTTTATATCCTTTCTGACCACTTTTTCAGTTAGATAATCTCATAGGAAAGAGAAATAATAAAGATAGATGAAATTGTGATCTAACTGAAAAAGTGGTAGTAGACTTGGTAGAATACATAAAATTGGAGTAATGACAATATCCTATCTCATCTCTATTTATGTGGTAAATATTAAAAACTTGTTTAAAATTTGAGTAATTATTTTTAAGATTATATGTTTAATGAAAAATTCTTAAAAAATTTAAATTATAAGATATTAATATGCGAATCTCATAGTAATATCATTTTATAATTATATAACTTAATTGAATGTGTGTATATATGTGTGTATTATTGCAAAACATCATCATACGTATTTAAAATTACATGATAAGTTTTTAAAAAACAAAAGAGATTAAACATTTATATTTATTAAAAAATAAAAATTTATAATGATAAAATTAATTAAATTTATAATATGATCAATTTAAAAGTATGACAAAGATTTAAAAATATATATTAATTTTTTAAACTTTGAATTTTATATGTGATTAAATGATTATTTTTTTGCCAAAGATTACATGATTATTAAGTAATATTTATTTTAAGGAGGCATTTTGGCCAAAATAATGAGTCGATATTGTGATTTAACAAATAACTAACGGTTGGATGGATTGAAGTTTGTATTTCAAAACTAGAAGGGAAGTTTATGTAAAGCATATATTTTGATTTAAGGAAGGTTCATATAGATTTTCAAAATAGAAGGAATGCTCTGTAATTTATAGTAAATAGAGGAGAAGTTGGTGTATTTTACTCTTAATATTATAATACTTCCTCAATCGAGTAAAGTTTGTAATGTAATTTATACTATAAATTTTATTCTATATTTAAAACCGAAGTAGTAATATTTTCATATAATATCAAATCTCAACCATTAAAATTTGATTTAATAGTAAATATATTAACTGGTGAGATAAATGAATGGAGACATTTCTCTCCCTCCTAGAGCATATTACTACCTATCATCCTCTCTCATTCCCCCTAATTAAGGACAATATTTCCATCAATTTTCTTACATAGGATATTATATCAAATTATCTAGTCACACATAGTTATATGTTCTATTTTAAAAATATTATCATTATAATTAGAGAACTTGACATAATTTATATAAGTAACTTGACCAACAATTTTAGGAAAACCAACTTATATTTGTTACAATTAATAATGTAACTAACATGGCTAATTTCTTTAGTCTATCAAAATTAGTCAATTAGCTCTCATACTAAGGACATGAGGTAGTATAAATTTAAATTATATATTGAAAAGTGAGTTTGAGAATTTTCAAACGAATAAAAAAAAGACAAAAAACTACAAAAACCTAAACTTATGGGAAAATCCGGTATAAAGCTACCTAAAATAGGAAAATTCTAAATTATGTTGCTAAATACAATAAATCATTAATTGAGTTATTAATCTAATTCGGGATTTCAAAATGTGAGTAAAATAACTTTTAATTCCCCTTCCTCTCCCCTCTTAAAAGAGCTTTATTGCTCTATAACTTTATTGTTCTATATGTCAAAATTAATCTATAATAAAAAAATAATTTTATAAATCAATTAAATGATTTTTTAAACTAAGTTTTTTTTTAAAAAAATGATGGAGTTATTTTTGTCAAGTGAGGGAAAAAAAGGAAAGCATAAATATACCAATTTCATTTTCCAAAATCAATTGAAAAAGTCACTTTTATTTATAAAAAAAAGTCACTTTTACCAATGTTTTTCTAAACAAGCTATAAGTAATTTTTCTAAACACATAAATGTGATTTTTTTTAAAAAAATATTTAGTTAAGATTTCAATTTTTTAACTTTTCCATTCTTTAATATTAAATATTGGTTTCTAATAAGAGGTGCTTGTAAATTTGATATACTTCTAAAGATATGTTAAGTAAAGACTAAAGTGTATTCTTAGTCATTTTTGCGTTTATATGAGGTATATTTTTTTACTTTACTTTATAAATGGCGGAAAGAAAATCAACCCAGTAAGACCTCTATCTTTTTCTCAAAGAATATTCCTAGAGACAAACAAAATATCATTTGTGGGATGAGTGGCTTTCCAACGTAAGGAGGAGTTGGGAAGGTACTTAGGGGCACATATCACTCAGAGCCCGTAATTCTAGTGCTAAATTTCAATTCTTGATTGACAAAGTACTGAGAGGAAACTTGGTAGATGGAAAACTAATCCTTGGCCCTAGTAGGAAGGATCACTTAATCCAATCGGTAATATCACAGGTTATGAACTTCCAAATGCAACATGAAAATATCTCGGGTGGAGTTTGTAATGAGATTGAAAAACTCCAAAGGAATTTCATTTGGGGTTCGGATGGGGAAAGAAATTGCATGCGATTAGCTAGGAAGGAGTGTGTAGACCTAAGGAGGAAGGAGGTGTAGGGATAAGGAGATTGAAGGGGATGAATGACGCCTATTGTGTGGAAAATTGTGTGGGGTTTATTAGCCAAACCAAAAGGATTGTGTACTAAAATCCGAAAGCTAAATATGGAAGGGGTGCTAATTGGCTAGCCGAGTGCCTTGTGAAGCAACATGATTCACCCTTATGGAAAAATGTTGCTAAACTATGGCACGAGGTTACTAAGGGTATTGGATGGGAAGTAAGGGATGGTAGGAGTGTGAAATTTTGGGAGGATAGATGGTTGAATGGGGTGGACAAATTAGAGAACTTCTATGTGGGGGTTTAGGAATGTTGAATCCGGATCTAACGTGTGAGTGAAACCTTAAAGAGATGGGAATTGGCCCGGGCATGGCTTGAGGGGATTCTACGGGGAGGGAGGAGGTTCTACAATTATTAAAAGCCTTTCCCCCACCGTGTTCTGAGGATGGTGACGACATAGTTGTGTGGGAAAAAGGACATGGAGACAAGTTTTCGGTATCTCAAATGTATCGAGCGAGATGAGAGGAGATGTGACTATGAGTTGAGGACATTTGGAAGGTTATCGGAAGGTGAAAACTACAAGAAGGATCCAAGTATTTTTATGGTTCCGGTACATGATCGTCTGCTCACGGCGGCTAGAAGAGCACGTATCCTAGGAGGTGTGCCTGCTTAGCCTTGTGCGGTGAAGGAGTCCTAGGACCTTGACCATGTATTAAGAAGTTGTCCTGAATCTGCCGGATATGGTGGCCCCTAAGGTGTGTTAATCGACATCCGCAATTTTCACGAACGCATGGGTGTTGGTTTTTAAATAATTTGCAACCTCGGGAAGAATGGGAATTATATTCTCGGTGTGTAGAATGGATGATTTGGGGATGGAGGAATAAATTACTATTTGAAGAAGGATTTACTATGCTTGATCGTCCCGATCTTGTGATCCGAGTTATGTTAGAGATTGTGTCACCTCGTCAAAAGATTTGATGATTTTGGGTTATTAAAGAAAGCAAGAGAAATTAAATGGAATTTTCGGAAGAGGGTTGGGTGAAGCTAAATTTTGACGGTGTTGCTAGAGGATGTCGGGCTTGGCAAGTTGTGGAGGGTGTTGAAGAGGAGCGATGGTAGTTGGGTTCGTGGGTTCGATAGGAAGTTAGGATGTCAGGCTTTAGGCGATCAGCTGCGATTCAGGGGTTTGTACGGGGTCTTAGAATGACACATAGGTTGAGCTTCAACAAGATCATTGAGAAGGTGACTCAATTTTGGCTTTACACATGATTCGGGATGCTTGGAGCCAAGGAAGGTCTAGAGGCGTAACTCGAACGCATGGCTACGGGACAATAACGAGGAGCTTCGCATTTGTTTCTCCCGTATTTTGCGCGAAGGCACATCATGGGTGATTGGTTAGCCAAGTATAGCTTTATTTGTAATATATTTGACGTAAGATTTACCTGATCCGATGCAAACTTGATCCACAAATCTGGACACCCACAAACGGATCTGGCCACTAAACGGCAACGATCAGCACTACATCTGACACCACACAACTCAAGAAGCCACAGATCAGACAACAACAACCTCCCGCTGGCAAACCACCGATAGACGGCGATTAAGTTTCAAGCTCACGAGAAGGATAGCCAACGCGACTAAGCGCATGCAACACACGGCTTCCAACATCCACTGTGGGTCGAGCACACGTATGTGAGAGGAAGCAAGGCGGTAGGAAATTTAAATCCCATTAAATGCTCATAAGGTTTAGGCAACAAGTGACTCACCGTAGAACCACCTTCATCGTAAAAGTTTGTTGGTCAAAGGCAAGTCATATGCTGAGTTGCCTCACCCTCTAGCCACGTATTAATAGCTCCATTTATTTCCCTCCAGGCCCACTAACGTCCGTTACCTATAAACTAACGTTTTTATGCTAACTTAACCTTTTAAAAAGTTTGTTAGTATTTAAGGTCTAGTTAAAAATTATTTGTGCTGGGTGCTCCTCATGCAAAAGTTTGTTGGCCAAATTGCTCCTTAACCTTTTTTCTTTGAAAAAAAGTGTTCATGTTAATAAAATGAACTCGTTTTTTCAAAAATATTGTACGTTTTTGTTCTTATGATGATAGTTAATGTACAATTTTTTGGCCTGTAGGTTATGGTTAATACATATTTTGTTGAAAAAAATAAGTTACAAAGTAATCAAACTCTTTAAAAAATAGCTAGGAGAAGGCATTTAAATTAGGTTAATGGATTAATTAAGGATTTATTGAATTTGTCAACATGTTTTAGAATTTTCTTATTTTAAACAGCTTTGTATAAGATTTTTCCTAAACTTATTTGCGATCATAGATGAGTTGAGGTGGTTGGCATGAGGCGTGAGGAGAGTTTCATGCTCCAAACATTGACTTAGTTTGCATGGCTTAATGTCACGTTTTTATATTAATTAATTAATTAATGATGTCCTTGTTTAATTTGCTAAATTCGTGGCAACCACATGCTTCAAGTACTCCATAATGTCTTTGTACCTTGCAATAAACGTTTACCTTAGGTCTCTATGAATTGAACCACCGAAATTATTGTTACAACCTCCATCAGTATTAAATTACCACTGCTTCATAGGGTGGAACGCAGCAGCCCCTTAAAATTATGGAATTGAATCTAGATTTTTAAGAAATTATTTTTCAACCTTATATAAAATTTTTAATATTTTCACTTTAGTCCCCACTAAAAATTTCATAAAGGGATTAAAATAAAAATATTAAAATTTTATGGGGCTGAAATGTACTTTTACAAAAATTTGGGGTTCTATTATGAAATTTATTCCCCCTTAATTACATTTCTGACTCCACCTCTATTCATACATTTCTGTTATTTCCTTTATAAATAGTGTTTTTTATGTGTGAATAATCGTTTTAACTCCGAATCATGTGTGTTTTTTTTTATATACAGTGGTCGAACCCCTGAGGCGGGGGGAGGCTAGACTCCTAAGTTCGGCACTAGTGCCAACGCCAAAGGCGCTTGGCATTTTAATCTAGTTCGGTGGATAAATTCATTTTGGGAAAATTACGTGTAAGTCCCAAGGATCGGAAATAAATAAATTAGGTCTCAAATTACAAATTACACATAAGTCCCAGGAACTTTTTTGATATTATTTGTATTAACAAGGGAAATGCCATATATTTACAAAAGGTTATATTTACAACAAAATTTAAAAACCTAATAATTTACAACGGAAAAGCCATATTTATAACGAGAAAGTGTCATACTTACAATAACATTTAAATACCTAGATTTTGTTTCAAATTTCCCGAGTAAACGACAGAGGGTCATTTCAAATGAGAAAAGATTAGATTTATAATAGGAAGTGTTATATTTACAACAAAATTTAAAATCGGTCATTTACAACAGAAAATATCATATTTACAACAAAATTTAAAAAGCTTGGATTTTGTTTTATACAAATAATAGGGACATTTTTTATATGTGAATTTCTATGGGTCTTTTTTGCTATTTTTTATGGTTCTTAAGACACATGCAACAATTTTCCCTTCATTTTTACAGAGTGTAGCTACTATCCTCTTTTTGGCTATAGACCTATTGACTGACATATTTATGGATTTTGGGATAAATGTTTGAGAAGTCAAATATATACTCATTAGCTAATTTAAAAAAAAAATATTTGGAGGGATGAAATGTAAAAAAATTATTAGGCTAAACAGATATTCATTAACTAATTAAAAAAAATATTTGAGGGGACTAAATGTATAAATTTTTGGTAAAGAATGTTAAAAAACAAATCATTTTATATTAAATATTTAAGATAATTTGTTTTTTGGGGAGCCATGGGCCCCATTGTTGTTGAGAAGATCCTTCATTACTGGAGATGAAGATCGATATATTGATGAGAAAAGTAGAGGTGATTAATTATGAAAATGGTACAAGAGAAACACTACGTTTGTTAAACATCAAATCTTTTTTTTTTGGGTTCAAAAAAACATCAAATCTTTTCACAATTAGAAAATACAACATACAGAAATATAAATTTTAATTATGAAAATGGCACAAAAGAAACACTACGTTTGTTAGACATCAAATCTTTTCACCAATAGAAAATAGAACACACACATATATAAGTGATAAAATGTAGGAGTAATGTCATTTATTTAGTTTTAATTGTGAACATAATGAGAGTAGATAGTGTATTCTCCAGAAGCAGCTGGCATATTATGAATATATGATTAATTGGATGGTTCTCGTTTTTTATTTTCCCTTTTGATTTATCGTTCTTAATTGCTGACGAAAAAAAGTAATTATCAATTGTTTAAAAAAAAAAAAAAGCCCCACATTTAACAGGATGCATTAAGTATCATGAAAAATAACAGAATATTAGTTATTATTCTTAGTAGGAATACATATCATTGAAATTTTTTACTATCATAGACTTCAAATATTTAAATAGGTGACTTACATACTTCCTCTGGTTATGTTTATAAGAGCTCAACAAAAAAATTTCTCAATATTTTATGAGTTATTTTCATCTTTGCCCCTAATAAATCATTTATATGACGTTAATTAAAATGTGAATTTTTTTCATTCACTCTCCTCGTTTTTTCTTTTATACTCTTACTATTCTACATTCTATTTCTTCTTCTCCCTCACTCATTCATTACCTATTTCTCAATTTTGCTTGCCTCCTCCTTAGATAAGGGCATATTTAAAAAAAGTAATATTTATTTTACATACTATTATTTTAAACCAATTTTAACCATTTTCAAACTGTATAATATAGTTATTGAAATTTATAAAAGGAATGGGTAGGAGTAAAATAGTAACAATACTATTATTCCCATATGCGCCTAATGCCTTTTATAATTTCATCATGAGGAAACTTTTAACATCCAAAATATGATATCATGTACATGTACGATGCACTCTAATCCCTTTTATAAGTAGCAAGGTGTAGTTCTCGTTATAAATAACTACTTCTTCCAGCCCTTTTTATAATAAATGTTTAATTGAATCTCACGGTTTAAAGCAACGGTTAAGAACACTAAATGTGTAAAAATCGTAATATTTTTTGACTAAAATACCCTTAACATTTTTTTGACTAAAATACCCTTATTTTTTATGACACAAGCGAATAAGAGAGAATAAGAAAATTAGTATATAAGGAGGATATTGTATGAGAAAAAGAATAAAATAAATAAATATGGTAGAAGTAATAGGTTGATGAGGGTCCTGAAAATTTATTGTATTGACATTAAATAGGGATAATTAAATAAGAGCAAAATGGAAAAGTAAGTAATAAAAAATAGGGGAACTTTTCATTTTGTATGCATACAAAGAAAGTACGATAAAATGATCCATTAAAATTTAAAAAAATTGTATTTAAGTCCGCGGAGACTTTCAATAAATTTTAATTGTCAAATGCCCATGAACTTGTTAATGGATGCTCGTCATTGTGATATCGGACGACATACTTAGACTTGTCGGTGTAGTGCCTATAGACTTAATTGTCAGTGGAATTGGAATTTATTGTAAAAAGTCCCATGGGACTTAAATACAACTCTTTGAGATTTGAGACTATTTTATCGTATTTTCTCTTATCCCGACCTAAAATGTAATATTCTCTAAAAAAATAAGACATATGTTTTTTATAAAAAGAAACGAAGTATGTAGCAATTGTTTCTTAAAAGAAACGGCAACAATCTAATAGAGGAAGGGTAATATTATGTATTTATGTGAAAAATTTAATGAGGTGTATTATAAAAAAGATTGGAGGAGTAAGCAAATATAAGTGTGTGTGTGTGGGGCATGCCCATTGGTCACGTGTTCACACGTGGGTGTCTCTAAATGATACAATTAATGAAGGGGATTAAGCAGGCCATGTTAATTAATGCAAAAGGCACGAAATAAGTTAACCCGAACCCATTCCCACTAGTTATCCATTATTTTTCAACCACATCACAGGAAAGGAAGAGAGGTTAACTCATTAATTAATATATCTAAGTGTTTCAAACATTAATTAATACGACCAGAGTGGTATAAATAAGATTAAATTTTTTTCTTTAAAAAATATTTATAAATAGAACCAAAGTGTTATATTTTGAGTGAAAGAAAATATATAAGTGTTTCAAAGATTTTTTTTTTTTCATTTTTAAGGTTTAAAGTCGCAATTTTATTTAAGGATGTACCGAATCATCATCTCTTTCGGCTAGTTCTTTTAACCCAAAAATCAATAAACTGGTTCGATCAACCAGGTACATTTTTTTTTTAAGGTTCTTCATAATCTCATATTAATAACATCTAAATATTTACTTTCTTATTGGTTTAACCAGGCAAGGCTCCGATTCGATTTATTTACGACCTATCGACTTTGACCCATCAACCCAAACCCGATTCGAAGTGATTGGTCCTAGGGTTGAATAACCTTGCTCATGACACACATAGACTTAGTTCGTAAACTCATAAGAGTTTACTTTTTTATCAATAAATAACTATTAAAAGTATATGAACAATTAATTAAAATATAAAAAATAACAACAATTTGATTTAAATATATTTTAAATCCAAATAATTGAAATTAAATTTATCAACGCATATTTATAAATTAATCATATTTAATAAAAAATTTATGAAGTTCATACGCGAAATCATTAAACAAGATCAAATCCAAAAAGATAGCACAACTTAGTAAACTTGATATGTAAATTTGTGAGTTATTTTCAACCGGATTTGAAGCTAGCACTTGAGTTTAACTGCATGAGGTCCAAATTTGCAATGTTTTAGTAGTCAATGAGATCTCCAATCTTCACTATGCACTTTTTGGTCTTATTTATAAGTAATCACTTTTAGCATAATTATATTCTCATATGACAAGAAAAGCTTTAAACTTTATTTAATCTATCATAAAATTCAACAAATTTCAAATTCCTTTTCCCATGAGAACAATATCAACATAATAACAAATGAAAGGTTAAATTGTACATCTATATGAAAATTTAATGAAGTGCCTACCATATGAGTTACTGATTAATGAATAATGAAAATGTAATTAAGTAAATAATGAGATTTATAATATGCAGAGCACATTTTAATTTGGTAATTAATTATTATTATGGTCTTATTTATTAGTCTATTTTGATTTTTATTATAAGTCAACCCTTAAAATAAATAAATGTGATTTCTATAATTTTACCTGTTAATTGCAATAAACCAAAAAAAAAAAAAATCATGTTGACTCTTAGAACCATTCTTAAGTAGGGGAAAATTTAGAAATTTAGTTCATAATTAATAAGTTAACTAATTCTCTTTACTATGTGAGAGTTGGCTAATTAAGACTTAGGACTAGAATAACCAGCGCGAAACTGTGGACTTCCTAGTTCCCAACTGCCACCTTGACGGTGTGTAGCGCAATTAACGTTGGATTTAGACGGGCCGGCGTCGTCATCCTCCGACTTCCGCCTTTTTTATGCCAATTCAATTCATATTGTCATTATCTGACATTGTAAACTATTTCTGCACCTCATCCATAAGCCCTTTTTCTTCACAAATCTTTTATCTCTATCTCTATTAATTGATCGTTACAGGCTAAGTAGGGCACACTTTATTTATTTTCCTCCTATATTACTACTGTTTTTAAACAGTTAATTAATTACTCTAGTCCTTTTTATAAGCAAGTTTTCTTTTTTAGGTGCGTAAAACGGTTTGCCGTTAAAATTAGTTAAAAACAATAAATATGTAAAAAAATGACATTTTTTCCCTTTCAAATATATGCTCTTATTTATGAAAAGAGCATATAAGAGGGAAATTAGTAAGAAATATGAGAGACAACATATAATAAATAATTCAATCAAAGAGAATTAGTTGTGAGTGAGAAATACTTAATATAAAGATATGTATTTAATAAGGGTAAAAAGAAATTTAAATTTTGAGATACAAAGAATTTTTTGCTTATATTAAGGAGGGCTTGAATAGAAAAAAAAAATGCTTATAAAAAGAACTGAACGAAGTAATTAGCACCACACACATATATCATTTAACCTTTTCTTTTTCCTGTTCCTCAAGGGTGTCTTCTCTAATTTCCTACCTACATGATGTAGACAGTATAATTTTTCTTACAATATTTAAAACACCATTAACCTGCGTGAATAACGTAACATTGAAGAAGTAAAACCAGAAAAAAAAAACAACAACAACAACAACGAAACCATGAATTAAGTGAAAAATTAAAATATATAGAAAATACATATAGCATGAAGAAGAAATTGTACTATCGTTTAAAGTTGACAATGCAAGCAGGTTCGAAAGATTAGATATTTTAAGCAGATGATTACTAATCGCTTTTTTAATTCTGTCTGTACTATTTGTTTACCATCGTACGTACGAACAATATGTCATTATCATAAATATAACTACTACACGTACATAAATGGTTAGGTGTAGAAATTACGTATACGTCTTATAACATGCTTATTACACGTCTTTATATCTCAAATTTAACTCTTCATCGTGTATACATATATGATAGTAATTAACTGACCAAATATCAGGGCATGATTGGAAAGAAAACTTTTGTTAGTTAACGCAACGCCATGCAAAAAGGAAATAAGACGTTGAAGAGCATCAGAACAAGATCACATCTCAATAATGTTTGAAATATTGCATGAGAATATAAGAAGTTGAGTAAGAAGGGGAATAAAAATGATCGTGGGACAAACTCTGAACATATGTGAGCTTATTGTATTCACTACCTAACTATATATAATCAAGGTTGAGCTGTGTAAAAATTCTGAAAGATTGAGTTATATATAGTGAACTCAACGTAAAACTTAGAGGAACTATACTTGATAATTTCATAGCGAGCTAATTAATTAATCTCTTTAGAGTTTTAAGAGATCGAATTGGACCGATCAATCAATATAAGTGCGCCCGTTTGGGTTGGCGGTATAAGCGGTGGTTTAAGGCTATCCACTTTAAAAAAGAACGTGGGAAAAAAGTTAGGTTATAGATAATGATTTGTGTTTGGATTGATATCACTTAAGAAGTGGCGGGGCCACATCAAAAAAAGTTCGAGTGTTTTGGAAAAACAGATTCGGAGTTTTTTTCCTTAACTTTTGAACTTTTTGACAAAAAAGTTAAAGCAACGAATCTAGGAGCGTCTAATCCAATGGTTAATGCTTTTTCCTTAACTATATATAAGCGTTAACTTTTGTTTCCATACGCATTTTTTTTATTTTTAACGCTCAAATTTAAGCCAATCT
Source organism: Acacia melanoxylon (assembly GCA_019022615.1). Classification (NCBI taxonomy): domain Eukaryota; kingdom Viridiplantae; phylum Streptophyta; class Magnoliopsida; order Fabales; family Fabaceae; genus Acacia; species Acacia melanoxylon. The sequence goes on from JAFJYJ010000025.1 coordinate 2,031,042, forward strand.
AAATGTACATAATTTGATTTGTGATTACTGATCTCTCTTCTTTTACTCATTAGTTAAGTTTTAACTGTTTATTTACATAAACACACCAACACAACTTTTTTCAAAATATAACTATTTTCAGTATATATATGTATATATTCGTTTCAGTCCTAAATATAAGAAACACATTATAATTCAATTTGTAGTACAAAGTGGGTCTTATATTTAAGTTTCAAGGAGTAAGATAATATATATATATGAATATAATGGTTCATCTTATACCGTTTATTTATCGTGTAATATATCTTGTAGCTTGATTTAAACTATAAATTAAGTTTTATATTTAAGATTGGAGGAAAGATGGAGTATTATTTATTAAGACGAAAAAATTAATAATTGTACATTGCTGAAAAGGAATTCAGATAAACATATTTGCTTAAGGATTTTATCCTCTATGCTTTGACATTAAGTCCGACTTGAATAATTCCAACCCCTTTTTTGTTTTCTTGTCTTTCGTCTTGTTCCATGTACATACAGTCGGAGGGTGCTTTTTCATAGTAAATGAACTAATGACCTAATTCGTGTACTAAGTATACTGTCTTGTCATGTGTCATATCATTACTCTCATTTTCTCTACTCTTTGTAAATTGCCATCACAATTTTTTTTTTTTTTTGCCAGAGAAGTAATATTTTTTTTATAAAGACAGGAATTAAGTTTTTTTAAAAAAATTCAGTAAAAATATTGTCTTGTTCTTAACCAAGATACAAAGTAACATATATAATCATTCTTTTTATCCTTGTTCGTGTTTCAGGCACTCAAACACAAAATTCCAAGGTTAGGTGTGAATTATGGTTAATTATTATTAAGACGAAATGTGATAATTCGATGAACTTGAAACAGTATATATATATATTGAGAATACGTGTGCCTACCTCAATCCAGTGGCGGAGCTATATTGTTTTTTTTTTTTTGCTAAAGTGACGTTACACTCCATGCTTAATTTTAAAAAAAAAAAATCGGCTTCTGTGACGAGTGGACATATACATTCACACAAATCATAAATATACGTGTTTAAGTTTTTTAATAAAATAGGAAAGAATTAAAGAAACCTAATAAAAATAAATTAGTAAAACATCATGGTATATGTGTACTACTAATTTTTGAAGGTCCCAGCTTGTAAAACTCTTTTTGGAATCTTTATTTGAGTAACTCAAAAGCCGAGCTTTTGAAAAATGGAATATTAACCTAAAATTGGGTTTTATAAATGGTAAGAGTATTCTTAGGAATTGGTTTTTAACAAAAAACCGGACAAACTAATGAAAACTCATTTGTCACATAAATGTTTCCTAATTTTCCTTCGATGAGATATGCATTATCTTCACATGAGTATAGTTATTCTGCGTTTGACATCATTGGATTATTCTTGATTATTATTTTTACATTCAATTGAAGTTTCTTTTCTTTTTCTTACATGTTAATTCTTTTGTTTTTTAATACATTTAAAACTTTCTTAAAAAAAAAAAACGCAAAGACTTTTCCATTAATTCAAGACCCACAAATATTTAAATCCTAACTCAATACTGCCCTCAATCTAATTACCCTTTTGAAGACCAAGGATCACACCAAGAAGTTAGAAACAAAGCAGTTAATATATTTGACATATTTGTAAGAGAATTGAACAAAATGTCAAAACTCTGACCTTTAAGTTATAATCCATGTGAGTTCACATTGAAAATGAAATCTTATCTCTCCACATCACAAAAAAACAAAATTTCATAGTCAGATTTTACAGCAAGAACGAGAAGATATATATATTGACTAAAGTTTAAAACTTTTTAAAATCAGATACAAAATTTTTCCCAATTCATCTTCATCTAGGAAATTTAAATTAAAAAACAAAAAAGGATTTTATATTCTAAAAATTATTTATATCATTTTACATCAATCAAAACTGGAACATTCAATTTATGACCAGATCCATTTTTCCGTCTGACGGTACAGACAGAAATCTCAGACTCGAGCCCAGTATGGATATGGTCTGTCATAAAACAAACTGAAACACTTGATTATAATGCATGTAGGGTTAGTCACTGACCAAAACGAAGGACTCAATGCTAAGAATCAAAGACAAAATAAAAAATTAATAAAAAAGATGATGTGGGGAACATATATAATTATATTTGTGTGGCAGAGGTTGATTGAAGAAGTGCTATCGTTTTAATTAATAATTAATAATTACGAAGAAATAATGAGAATGGTCATTGAAAGGGTTGGTTTATATTGAGGTGAGAAATTAAGGAGATGTCTGTGAATTAAAGAGCTAGTTTGGGGGGAAAAGGGGTAGGCCCCCGAAAAGCAATTGTATTATATATCCCTCTCAAGTATAGTCTCAATGGGGTGCCCACATATTGCATCAAATTTCAATTCCCATCTAAATTTGTCAAATCACTCTTGTCATTTACATATATATATATATATATATATATATATATATATATATATATATATATATATATTTATACTCACCCTATTTTATGTTTAATATATATTATTCAATTAAGCCCTTGTTTATTTTTCCAGGTCAAAAAAAAGTTAAGACCTTGTTTTCTTGCTCTCCCCTAAATCTTCCAGAAATTATTCTACGTACATCTTCTGTGTAATCACCGATCTTCATCACATATAATTAATCTGTATCTTTTTATGCATATAAATACGAGTAGACCTCTAACCAGCCTTTCTTGATCTCCCTATCTGACACGATGAATGATACTACTTGGTTGTTGTTGTGTGTCTATATATATTCCACCTTAATACTCCCTCCTCCTCCCGATCATTTTTATAAGATCTTTAAAATTTAAATTGTTTTTATCCTTTTTATAAGAAGTCAATGTTAATTATCACGAAAATTTAATAAATTTTTTACCCATATTAATTATATGATCTGCGTTAATTAAAAAGTTAGTGATATTTATATTTACTTTATTTTTCTCATATCTACCCCTATAAATTAAGACATACAAAAAAAACAAAGTTTAATTCAAACATAGATTATTTTTAACTAATTTTAACAATTTTCTTAAACCACATAATTCAATTATTGAAACCTTTATAAATAGGAGGGTGAGAGTATATCCACAAAAATTCAAAAGAGTAAATGGATACTGAAATTAGAAGATCAAGTCTTTGAACTTGCCGGAGTAGAAAGATCATCAATTGATCAGTTTCTTTTCTATTCCCTTTGAATGTCAACTGTACAGCTTTTGGGCTAATTCATCAGGAAAAAAAGAGAGTTCGACTTTGCAAAGGATCTGAGACGGTGACCATTAACGGCAATGAATGTGAGGTCTCAGATGATGAGCAAACTGATGGAGATACTTTTAAGTTAATAGGTTATTTTACACAATCGGTCTTAAAAATTCCACTACCTTTAGATCTTATATATATTAAAAAATCGGTTTTAAAGTCTTACTTTTGACTTTATATCTTAAAACCTACTCTAAAAAGTGATTTAATTAGTCTTTAAAGTAACTTGATTTTTAAACCGTCCAGATCAGTGATCGGATTCAAAACCGGTCTAAAAACGATTTTTTTGTAGTAACTTTAACCTCTATAAAAAGATTACAAATGAATATAGATTTTTGTTTCTTGTTTTACATATGACGATACAAAAAGCCAGACGTTTTGAAACTAGTAATAATTATTCATCCCATTCACATAATAAACACGTCATGCGACATACTCTATAGTCAAAGTTCAAACCAACTCGCAATATAACAGGTTTCGTCAAAAACCAAGCACATCGTACACAAAATGCAACAGAAGGAAGCAAAGTAAGGTAGAGGAAAATCAGCTGGAGAAACTGCGATACTTACCGTACGAATGCTTGCAACATTTGACTGCACCTTCATAGTTTCCAACAACTCGTTCCAACTGCCGTTTCCAATCAGAAACAAGCCTCATCCTGCACAATGGCACAAGTTGCAAGTGATATTGTACACATGACATGTAGATAGCCACAGAATGGTTGGACAATAAACTTCATCTAACATTATACCTGAGGCAGGTGTATTGTCACTTCGTTGGGAAATGCGACTAAGTTGCTTCATTGTTTTAGAGGGGTTTCTTTGCTCCTATCATGAAGTCTGCTATAATTATCCTGAGAACAAGAAATTTTCCGTTACTTAACTCTTCGCGGGACAAAAAACTAGAGACTGTATAATATTGTACTAGAACAAAGTTGTTAATGTCCCAGAAAGAAATCAGCCATTTTGCATTCAAAATAGCAGGACAATGTACAGCATTTTCTTTTGGGGGGTAAGGTGCAAAACTCAAGCAAAGCATAAACATATAAGAACTCGTCTGTGACCTTTAAGGTTCCATTTCAGCTTTCAACAATCTCCAAATCAAATTACATTAGACCATCCTATGGATGTATCATAGTATATTCATCTTAGGAAATTCATAAAAACATATGAGCATCACAACCCGCTGGAGTCATCCAATCACCCAGAGTCAGATCTCTCACCTCCATAAACATACAAGTAACTAGGCAATATAAAAAATAGGCAGTCTTTCCTTCTCTGACTCTTACTATCACGGCCCTAAACCCAAAGATGAAAATAATACATCTAGGTAATGTAAGCAAATCCACCTCCATAATCAAACGACTTTGCAACTTGAAAGACACAGAATCATTACTAAACAGTCGCTGGAGGGAAGATCTATTGAATAGACAAAATGACGATGACGATGATACCTGAAGAAGACGGCAACCACGGGACAAATGGTGACCACAGACTATTTTTAAATATTTGAACAAAGTGTCGGAGGCGCAAGAGTATGAGGTCGAAAAATTTGAATAGTTTTTACTTTGAACAACTGTTTTTGAAAAAACAGTCATAACTTAATATTTCCTTTTTTAATACTTTCAACGATTGTTTTTCAAAAACGTCAGAACTTTAATATTCCTTTTTTTCTTTAACTTTCAACGATTGTTTTTTTAAAAAAATCGTTGAAACTAAAAAAAATATTTTTTTATTTTTTTATTTTTTTGTTTTAACTTTCAATGACTCCGTTTTAGAAAAATTGTCGTTAAAACTTCACAAATATTCATATTTTTGAAATTCGAGTTTAATTTTCAATGACTGTTTTTATAATAGTCATTGAAAGAAACTTTAACGACTATTTATCGCAAACGTCATTGAAAGTTAAGCCAAAGTTTTAAAAATGTTATCACCTCCTTTTTAACTTCTATTTTCTAAACACACGAATGTTAATTAGTGTCGTTAGATTTACTTTTGTAGTAGTGTTGCTAGCATTTTCATTATGGATACCCAGAAAACTTGAGCGTCCGGTTTGACCGCCCCGACCTAACCAGCCCATCAAGTCGTCCGGAGACACTTTGAGCGAGACTAGACGGGTCTACATGCTCAGAAATTTGGACTCAACATCGAGGCCAAGGGCTTAGACCCCTTGGTCTGGTCCCGGTTGGCTCGATAATATATTTTTTATATCTTGTATATAACGCACAGCAGAAACATGCCACTCCCGCCTTTGTAGATTTAGCCACTCGCCCCACTCCACTTAAGTTAGCCCTCCGCTTACTCCATTGTCTCCGTCTCCGCATCGACCACTACTCCTTCTCTCCTGCGTCTTTAGCTCTTCCCGGTAGTCTCTAGTCCTCTATCAACCACCGTCTCCTTGAGACTCTCAACATTTGACCTCAATCCTCCGTCGTCTTTGCTCTTCCCAAGATCGGGAGATTTTGTTCGTTGATGTTTTAGTCTTGCGTTTAGGTGATTTTATGAGTCAAGGAAGTTAAGGGCTTTAATGCGGATTTGAGGAGCGAGGAAGAGAGAGAAAAGCGACTTTAATGGCGAGATTTGAGTGAAGGGAAGGAAGAGTGAGCTTCGAGTTGGTTGCACGGTTGCGCCAACACCTTTGATAGCCACATCTGCGAGGCATCACAAGGTGAGAGCGAGGGAAGAGAGAGATGAGGAAGTAAGGGAGAGAAAGTGAGAAAGAATGAGTGACTTGTTGGAGCCACGTGAATATGCCTTTGATTGGTCATCTAAGGAACGCTTTCCCCTACGTGGATAGGTAAAGGATGCGGCTCCCATCGACCGTCCCAGAGAGGATGGACGGTCGATTTTTTTTTTTACTTTCTATTTTTCAAAAAAAAAAAAAAATTAATGGGTAAATAATCTAAAATAAAGATAATTTCTTAACTAATAATTTTTCAAAAAATAATTTTTTATTTAAAAATCATCAAATTAAAAAAAAAAAAAAAAATTAAATCTTGAATTCGGATCATCTACTCAGACGCCCAGGATGGAGATCTCACCTAGATCCTTGGATAGGTAGGGAAGAATCGGTCATCTTATATTTTTTTTGCTTGGATAAGCGAAAGAAGTGAACTTTCTTTGGAGCCACGTGAATGGTCTGGACTAGTCCCCAAAAAATGTCTTAGCGATCTTGACGGGTCCATTAGGCCCCAGTGCGGTCTGCTTAGAGCTCCGGCCCCTAGTGTTGGACAGGGCCTGATCTGGGATGGCTTGTCCGGCACGAGGTTCCTATTAGGGTGGACCTCCGAGTGTAGGCCAAACTCGATCCGATTAATGAAATATGGACATCCTAATTTTAATAATATTGTATCATCCCTCACATCATTAATATAAAACTCATTTGATTAGTTTTGATTTGGTCCTAAATATAATGAATCCTTTTTTTTATATATAAATTTTCCCATAATATCCTTATTTATTGAGATATTTAATCTTACTAATTACTTCTTGAAAGGCAACAAAGAAAATTGCACAAATTTTAAATTAGAATAATTTTTTTTTTAAAAAGTAATTAATACCCCCACCTCGGCTTATATAATGAGGGCCACTCATTTCATTTCTTTGGAAGAGTGCCTTACACATATGATAGAAAACGAAGTGAGTATACGTATACGTGTACGTCATGTGTATAGTATAAAGGAGCATTTAATGGAGGGACTCCTTGCCCTTTGTTGTGTCGGCCTTCTGGATGGACCCAACCCCAAAAATGAAGAAACAATAAGGGCCTGTTCCTAAAACTAACACCTTCCTCCGTGCGTCCTTCTCTTTGATTATCTTTAATTACTTCACCTCACGGATGCTCCTTTTGTTTGGTTTCTCCATTATGGTGTTGTCATATTCTTCTCACCCAAGGACACATTATTTTTGGTGCCACCTTATGCCTCATCCATCTCACCTCTTCTTATTTATAGGGAAAAAATAAGGACTTTTTATCTTGTTTATAAAGTCATATGATTAAATTTTTCATATGAAACGCAAGTTACCCTTCATTTATTAGTGTACATTGTTGGTTCTCTTTGGATAGAGTGTATTTTAAATAGTTAAAAAGTTGTTGAATTTTATGGCAAAGTTAAGTCTTTGTAGTACTCTATCTATCCCTTAATTAGAAGATCATATTTTTTTGAATTGATCTATCCCTTTATATGATTCTATTTAGAGTTTTCTAAGCATTAAATACATTTTATCAATGTTACCCATAATTAATTTTTCCCATGCTTTCTTTTATCATTTTTCCGTTCTTCTCTCTCATTTACCAACTTAAATAAGGGTATATTTCTCCCATATTTATTAGTTTTAACTAATTCTAACTGTTTTGTTGAACAACATAATTCAATTATAGGATCTTATAAATAGAAACGAAGAGAGTCTTGAGTATTTCAAACAATTATTACATCATGGAAAAATTATCCATGGGTGACATGTAAGAATTAAATATAAGAAGATCCCAAAATGTTCAAAATTAGAAATTATTTAAGGATTTATGTTTATAAGTCATAATTTCGTTTGCGTTATTTACTAGTCAAACTTATATTTGAGATAAATGAAAAAAAATTTCCACATTACTATCCCTTTTAAGTAAAAAAGAGAGAAAATTAAATCTATTTTATTTTTTTAAATAATAATATAAAAAAATCTAAAAAATACAACTTGAATTTCAAAATATCAAATAGGTAATTTTCTCAATAAAACAAGTTACCAATTACTTTATATTCTTATTAACTATATTACTGTTGTTGTTAATAAGATTTTGAAATCTAAGTGATATTTTTCTGTCATTTTCTCAAATGTAAATAAAATTGTTATTTATTTCATTTATGCAAATGAAATTAAATTGAAGAATCTTAAAGAATGTGATACCTTTTCCCCAAAGAAGTAAAGGACTACTTTTAGGATACTTTAAAATTATTTTGACTTATATAAAGCCGCTGATGTAACTTGTTGTATTCTAAAGAAATGGTTTAGATATTTTAACTTGAATGTAGAAATTAAAAGAAGAGAAATAATTTACGTAATTCAAGTTAATTAAGAATATGAATTTAGTGACCGACATGAGGATTGATTTATTGGTGGTGGGGTGGGCGTGTGATGCTCATGGGCATCTTAACGAAAACTTCCAGGCCCCGTCAATGTCACGCACACATCACGAGGTCAGAAGTTCCTATTAGGAAAAAGTTAGTTATAAAGACAAAAACGCGCCAAATATTAGCAAAAGGACCCCTCTTCAAATCCCATTTGCTTCTGCTAATATTAAGAAAGCAGTTCACTTATTCAATTAAATTTGGAAAAATATAGTAAGGGCATCATCATCTTTTCAACCATAAGACTTAAATTTCATTTTGATTCAATAGATGTAGTGAAATTTTAGAATTTTAGGATTGATTGATATTAAACTCGTCTGCGAACACCAAGTAGATCTGTGAGTAATAGATATATCGCCTTTAACTCGGTATTTTTTAAGATTTAAACTCGTGACCCCAAAATCCAAATTCAGAACCTTTGCCTCTAAAATTTCTATCACTCCTCTTATTTATAAATTTATTTTAATTAAATCACATCTTGAAGAGGTAATTAATTCATGACATGAAGTAAATTTTTAACTTCGCTTCATTTATAAACGCATCTTTCAACTCTTTCTATTTTTATCGATATAATTAATATAAGCAAAATTATCACAATCTTATTTATTACTGAAAAAAAGACTTATATGGAACATATTTTTTTTTTAGTCAAAATAAACTTAAAAATAAGATTTGAGTGATATAAAATTAAGGGGCTAACTAAAAAGTTTCGCATTAAATTATACACACAAGTCAGTTTCTGCGTTCATACTACTGAATTCTCAATTTACGAAAACCAAAGTCAAAATTGAGTTAACTCAATTTCCCTTTCGGTTTCTTATATATTTGACTGAATCATTATCAATTATTATTAAATGCCTCTCGAGTCCTAAATTTTAATACTCAAGAAGACTCCTCTTTAGCAAAAACTTTGTGCAGCGCTTGATTAAATGTTTTCGATCTGTCAAATTTTCTTTATCTTTTGAACTTTTAGTGCTAAACAGCCTCATTTCTTTATTTTATTTTGTGTGTGTATATAAATATATGGACAATCTCAAGTGTGGACTTTGTCAGACAGGTTTCCTCAGAATTGAAGGAAATAAAAGCTAGAGAGAGGATTGAGTGGTATAAAGATCTTATCTAGCGAGCTATCTGGGTCATTCCAAAGAGAATGGGGACCTTTGGCCAAAAAGGGGTGAGAACCTTGGACTCCTAAGAGCATCGTCTTGGTCTCCAATGCAAGCACGGCTTGGCAATTAGATGTTCCCACCAATACTGGTATTTAACTACCTCCCAATAATCAAGATCATCCATCTATTTCACTATAAGTTCTTCTATTTAATTTCCTTTATTCTCTAGGTTTGATGAGATTTAGCATTAAGCTGCCGACTTGAAGATGGACCAACTATCTGGCCCGGTATCAAACGAGCAACTTCACCCAGATGAGGAGAAGATGATCATCCACCATCAAGCTATTCTCGGAAATAGGTATATCTCCTTATTCTGTACTAGTTCTTTCAATGTTTGCTCCGTTTCCAAATATTTTTTCATGGTTCTTTTGATAATTAGATTCTACTTAAATAAGTAATGTTTTGATACTTTTTTATATTTTTTACTTTTTTTAAGATTTAATACTTAAAATTTTATAGATAATTTTCATTTAGAATCTTAAATCTTTGTACAATATACAACAATTGAGAACAAGTCCATTTTTTTTGAAAAATGTTACAAATGTCTCATGAAGAATCAATAAATAATTAAAGGAATCATACCCCAAAAGAGTGAGGGTAGCGAGGCACCCCATAAAGTGTGATTTCTATATATTTAAGGGTTTGAATTATCAGGCGTACAGAGATGAGTTGTGTGTGTTTACGTAATTCAAAAAAAAATGAGTGCAGGTGGGCGGCCACTGCTTCTTATCTTCCACAGAGAACAGACAATGACATCAAGAATTACTGGAACACTCATCAAGAAGAAGCTCATGATGAACAAGGGAGCAGCAGAAAATGGCGGCAGCGGTAACGATCAGGAAGACGGTGGATATTTATCCACGTCATCATCTTCACAACCAAACAAGGGTCAGTGGGAAAGAAGGCTTCAAACTGATATCCACATGGCCAAACAAGCCCTATGTGAAGCTCTCCATTGACAAGCCCTCTAATTATGTTGCAACAACCATCACAAACGCAACCGGAGTCCATTAGCAACAAACAAGTGCCCTATTCTTGCACAACCGAACATGATGAATTCATAAATTAACGCTTTAAAGAAACCGAATACACAAAGAATGGTTATGGAGAAACAAAACCATAACAATAGAGATACTTACGGTGAAAAAGATGAAGTGGATATGGATAATTTTTGGCCAATTTGGTCCCTTTAATTATTTTTTGGCAAGTGACGCTCTTCTGTCATTGTCATGCAGAATCACACCTTTAACCCTAAAAATATTAGGTTACATGACAGCCACGATTATAGGTTGTATATATAGATGTTTTTTTATTATCAAAATATACCAAGACATATGTCAGTCAATTGAAATTTGTTAGAGAAGGTTAATTTCTTAATTAAAAATTTATATTTCAATTTTTAGTTTTAAAAATAATTATAATTTTAAGATCTTTATTGAAAAATATTTTTTTCCTTTAGTCCTCCTCCTAATTCTCATTGAGAAAACAATGAAGTTACATCACTTACATGCAAAATGCTTTCCATTATAAATATTAATAATTGACGGGAGTATGTAACTTTTTTAACCTTGACTGTTATTTATTCTTGGAAAATCTCATTTAGGTCTTAAGAAAAAGAAAATCTATATAAAATAATAATAATCCCAGATAGATTCATCTATAAAAAAGTCTTAGTGTAGTTTTTCTATGTAAAAGTTTAGCGACTTCAATAACATGGGACATTCCAAATGTAAACTTACTTTATCGATATTTGAGCACGAAGATATCGATAAGTTTCATCGAATGATCATACAATCTCATATATATTAATAAATATATGAGTTAAATCTCTAAAACCATAACATCGATAAACCCATATATCTTAATTAAATCAACTCTCATCGATAACGATAAGATATATCACTATATCGAGAAATTATGAAAGGGTAAATCAACTAAACACCCAATGATAAATATACGTGAATATACATATCATATGAATCGGTCATGTCACTTAAATTCCTAAAACTTTTTTATAGAAAAATCTGCAATGTGAGATTTTTTATATTCCATAGTATCTTAGTGAGATTTTCCTTATTCTTCCTCTCGTGCTTTTCAGGCCAACCTGCGCACAATCTCTCTCCCGCTTTAATGGCTTCTCCACCTCCGAGGCTTCTTCCAATTTCTTATTATTCCCTTCACATTCCGCCTCTTCATAATACCTACGTCTCCAATCGTCTCTTTCTCTTGCTTCCTCCGTTTCCTTCTTCTCCTCCTAATTTCAACCACCCCTTTTGTTCCTCTGTTTCATAATTTTGTTCCTCTGTTTCTGTGTTATTCTTCAAGTTCGTTCCTTGCTTCTTTCACATAACCCATAGCTACCTCCTTTGTAGTCCTAGAAGTTGGATACCGTAAGCTTCTGCCTCTTGTGTGTATGATGCACTTCTTGTTGTTTCTTTCTTTTTTTTGCTCCAGTCACAGTACTTTCCGACGACCCAGCCTTCAACGACGACGCGTTGGGTTTGATTGTCTTCAAAGCTGGTTTGCAAGACCCGAAAGGTAAACTTTCTACTTGGAACGAAGATGACAATAATCCCTGCAAGTGGGCTGGAGTCAGATGTGATCCTACAACCAATCGGGTCTCTGCCATTGTGCTTGACGGCTTTTCTCTCTCTGGGCACATTGATCGAGGGCTCCTGAGATTACAGTCCCTTCAAATTCTCTCACTTTCCAAGAACAACTTTCTGGGTCCATAAACTCAGATCTTCTTCGGCCTGGGAGTTTGCAAGTTTTGGACTTAAGTGAGAACAACCTCTCTGGGTCTATACCAGAAGGATTCTTCCGCCAATGTGGGTCCTTAAGATCAGTTTCATTTGCCAAAAATAAGCTTACTGGTAAGATTCCTGGATTCCTTGAGTTCTTGCACCTTGTTAGTAACTGTTAACTTCTCTTCCAACCAGCTAAATGGGAATTTACCTTCTGGGATATGGTTTTTGGAGACAACTACAGTCACTGATCTGTCAAATAACTTGCTGGAGGAGAGGTTCCTGAGGGAATTGAGAATTTGTATGATTTGAAGGAGTTAAATTTGCAGAGGAATCGCTTCATTGGAAGGCTTCCTGGTGATATTGGAGGATGCATGTTTTTAAAGTCACTTGATTGAGTGATAATTTCTCTTTGGGACAATTCCTGAGTCAATGCAGGGACTCAATTCCTGCACATCCCTCAATTTACACGGGAATTCACTCACTGGGGCAGTTCCTGATTGGATTGGAGAATTTAAAAATCTGGAGAGGTTGGATCTTTCAGCAAATAGATTTTCTGGTTTGATTCCAAAATCAATAGGCAATCTCAACTCGCTGAATAAATTAAATCTATCCAGGAATCATTTTACTGGAAACTTGCCGGAATCAATCGTAAGTTGTGTTAAGCGTTTTGGCTCTAGACATCAGCCAAAATCAGTTAGAAGGGCGTCTTCCCTCATGGATTTTCAGGATGGGCTTACGAAGTGTTTCACTTTCAGGGAACAGCTTCAATAGCAGCAATTATCCTTTATTTACCTCCACACCTGAATCTTATCATGGTCTTCAGGTTTTGGACTTGTCGTCAAATGCGTTTTTCTGGCGAACTTCCTTCTAATATTGGGGGCCTTAGTAGCTTGCAAGTATTAAATATGTCCGCCAACAATAACTCTGGTCCTATTCCAGTGGGTATAGGAGACCTTAAATCCTTATACATTCTTGATTTGAGTGACAACAAACTTAATGGAAGTATTCCCCCTGAACTAGAGGGGGCTTTTTCACTCAGTGAACTGCGGTTACAGAACAACTTCCTTAGTGGGGAAATTCCAGCCCAAATTGAAAAGTGCTCTTCGCTAACAGCTTTGTAAGCTCTCTATCATAACTTGACGTCAATGATTGGTATTTCTAATTGAAAATTGCGTTTTCTTTTTGTTTGATGAATTTTATGTCTCATTTCAATTGAATGGTACAGGATTCTTTCTCATAACAAACTTACCAGTTCAATCCCAGCCGCCATTGCAAACTTGACTAATCTTCAGTATGTGGACTTGTCATGGAATGAACTCTCTGGAAGCTTACCCAAAAATCTCAAATCTTTCCCACCTTTATATTTTTTAATGTCTCTTACAACCACCTTCAAGGGAGCTACCAGTGGGCGGTTTCTTCAATATCATCTCTCCCTCATCTGTCACTGGCAATCCATCCCTATGTGGTTCTGTTGTCAATCATTCCTGCCCTTCAGTCCATCCCAAACCTATTGTCCTAAACACCAATTCTTCTTACTCCAACTCCAACTCCTCCTCTCAAAACCATGGTCATAAAAAGATCATTCTAAGCATTTCTTCTCTTATTGCTATTGGTGCTGCTGCTATTATCACTGTTGGTGTGGTGGCCATTACTGTCCTAAATGCCCATGTTCGTCATTCAATGTCTCGTTCTGCTGCCCCATTTGCTTTATCTGGTGCTGAGGACTATAGTTGTTCTCCCGCTAATGATCCAAACTATGGCAAGCTTGTTATGTTTTCTGGTGAAGCTGGTTTTGATGATGGGGCAAATAATCTCCTAAACAAAGAGAGTATAATAGGTCGTGGTGGGTTTGGAATTGTTTATCACACTGTCCTTCGAGATGGGCATTCTGTTGCAATCAAGAAGCTTACAGTCTCTGGATTGATCAAGTCACAAGAAGACTTTGAGAGGGAAGTGAAAAATCTTGCGACAATCAAACACCAGAATCTTGTGGGACTTAAAGGGTATTACTGGACTTCATCCTTGCAGCTCCTTATTTATGAGTATCTATCCAGAGGCAGTCTGCATAAGCTCCTCCATGAAGACGAGCATGGCAGTAACATGCTTTCTTGGCGACAAAGGTTCAAGATTATTCTGAATGGCAAAAGGGTTGGCTCATTTGCATCAAAAGAATATAATTCACTACAATCTAAAATCAACAAATATTTTGATTGATTGCTCTGGTGAGCCAAAAATAGGAGATTTTGGCTTGGTGAGGCTTTTGCCAGTGCTAGACCATTGTGTTTTGAGCAGCAAAATTCAAAGTGCACTTGGTTACATGGCCCCTGAGTTTGCATGCCGGACGGTGAAGATAACTGAGAAATGTGATGTGTATGGTTTTGGGATCCTGGTTCTGAGGTGGTGACCGGGAAAAGACCGGTGGAATACATGGAGGATGATGTGGTTGTTCTGTGTGATATGGTAAGGGGTGCATTGGAGGAAGGCAGGGTGGAGCAATGCGTGGACAGGAGGCTTCTGGGCAATTTTGCTGCTGAGGAAGCAATTCCTGTGATTAAATTGGGATTAATTTGTGCATCGCAAGTGCCTTCAAACCGCCCAGATATGGCCGAGGCAGTTAATATATTAGAGTTGATCCAATGCCCTTCAGAAGGACAAGAGGAATTAGAATGAGTTTTTAGTTGTAGGATTGAGAAAGGCCATATATTGCAATACCTGGTGAAGAACAATCCAGTTTGCTTACCACAAAAAGCTCAACAAGCAAGAATGTTCGTCATTTCTTTCCAGAGCTGTAGGTTGTTTGGTTTTTTCCCGTTTTGTTTGTTCAGCTAAGTTGTATTACTGGATTATTCTTCACCAGCTAAATATTGTCTTCATCACACTCTTTTGCCCATTGTACTGATTGCTGTTTTTGAACTCAAGTGTTTGTTGCATTTTAAGGTTTTCTTTTGAGAAATTATAGCTACTTATGTACTCCTCTGTATATGAAGTCGTAGGAATTCTCAAGTGCGTATCATATACCCCACCACTTGAAATACTAATTTTAATCATTCTTCTTTGATTCATTGCACAGTGTGCATATCAGAATTGAAGTATCCATCTCACATGGTGCTGTGCTGTTATGAGATGAGGTATTGGAAGTGGGAGACACGAGAGAGAAAAAAGAATAGTAGACAAAGGAAATGGAGCTTTTACTTTTGCTTTTGGGAAAGCGAACGAGAATTAAATCAAAAAAGAAGGCGGGGCGTAGAAGTAAGTGGACGAAATGAGAGCACATAAGAATGAGATAACAAGAAAAGACAATATAGAATTCGTAATAGTAAATCTCAATATTCATGTACTATAATTCATTTTAAACTCCATATCAGCGGGTGAAAGGGGTCAATACTGACCAAGGTTTAAACCGACTGGCCATCGAACCGGCTATGCTGCATATATGGGCCGATCGAAATAAACCGATCAAACCGCGAGAAAAGAAAGATTTTATATTATTAATATAAAATTATAACAAAATTAACTTCCTTTAATGGCTATTATCTTCTGGTTAAAAAAATATCTTATAACACTAAATATCCATTGAACAAAAGGGGGGTCATCAGGGAATTGTCATGTCACTTCTTTTCTTTTACAAGTTGCAGCAGTCACGTGATGTCCTTGATAAAAAATTCAGATTTCAGTCAGCTCTCTCTTCTTCTCTTATGTTTATCTCTTTTGTCTATCTCTCGTGTTTTCCTCCGTCTTTGGCGTTCACGTTAGCGTTCAACACTTCAACCATGGCTTTTCGATTGGTCTCACTCCTCCGTCGCACCGGATGTCCACCGTCGATCGCCGCATCTCCTCGCCATCGTTGATATCTTGTGACCTCCCTCCCGTCGATCTCCTGGGCGGCTTTCGAGGGGAAAAGAAGCCGTGCTGTCTGATTCGTGACCTCTATACCCGTCCGCCTCTATTCTCGTTCATCTCTCTCCGTGTGTTCATCTCTTTCTTCTTCCATGTCGGTTGTCGAACAGGGAAGCTTCACTCTACGTTAAAAAAAAAAAAAAAAAAGAGAAGTCGAATTCTGCCGAAATGGATCGACTGGTTCCTGTGTCCGGCTTCGATTGCTTCTGGCCGAACCCGGCTCGGCCCGGTTTTCCGATAACCATGATATCGATACGAGAGAGAGAGAGAGAGAGTAAAGTCTTGTTTTTGGGAACACTAGAAATGCAGTGATAGACAAGTTAATTAATGCTTGGATTAGAAGTAAAAGAAAAATGGAACGATTTGGGTAAAGTATTAAAGAAAAGGAGCATGAGATGGGATTTGAGAGACATAAATGATTCTTAAAAGCACCGCCAACTAACCAGCTTTACAAATGCCAACATTTGGTGCCCTGCATTCCCATCCATTCCATATTCCTTCCAACCAAGCCAGCTTTTCATTTTCTCTAAGACCATTTAGATTTATTATAAAAAAGTTCTCAATTCATCTGCAACAACGGTAACAAAAAAGTAAAACATAGCTTAGATGGCACAAAAGGACATCCACTGTCCACTACTACTAGTACTAAAACAGAACATAACATGGTGGTACTATGTAGTTGATTGGGGGCTTTAGATATATAGGAAAGGTGTTGGGGGATATGATGAGCGGAGACAAAATGATGGAAGGCATATTATATTAAAAGAGATCTGCATCAACAAGACAACAACAAACCTCACTCTTGGGCCTTTTCTGTCTGTGCACGCCTACGTTACCCACTCATTATGACGCCACCACCCACTTCCCCTTAGTTACAACACAAGCACACACATGCTTTTAAAATTACTGAAATTTACTGTGAGAGATTACAAATTTCAATTTCAAGTACTAATAGAAGGTAACATTGAATTCTCACCAACTGCTTCCGACAAGGCCAAAAATGACGACCAAGCACCTCCAATTGTAATTTTTAAGCCTACGTTTTGCTTCTAACCAGCTAATCATGCTCCCCTTTGCCTTGCTTCAAGTTCAAGTCATAAATAAAGGGCGTCAGGAAAAAACCTATATATTTTATTTGAAGCCTATGTTTTTAAACAATTACTTGAAAGTTTCTAAATCATAGCAATTTTACCCTGGTCATTGAAAACTCTTTGTCATTGCCGTGCCCCAACGACGTTGAGATAGGAAAATACCTCTTTAATTTTTCTTCATTGCACATAATGTTGTCACCTCTTTAATTTACTCTAATTTTTCAGATAACATGCATTTTTTTTCCAAAAAAAAACTCATTTTTACATCTAACTTTTTTTTTAAAAAAAAAATGAAGTACATGAACATGAACTTACTCAATAAGATATTTGGTCAACTAACGAATAAACTTAACCCGGATAACAATCGGGTAGAATTGCTACAATTTGAAAACTTTCGCGTAATATTGCTTCCCGAGTGAAAACTTTCGCGGCAAATTTACATCTTTAAACTCAAAAACAAAAATGATGTAAATGACACAGATCGATAACTCAACATATTCTCGGCCAACTAACCGTCAAACTTGAATGAGATAATGGCCAAGGAAAATTGCCACGATTTTAAAATTTTCGGTAACATTACACCATAAAAAAAAATCTAATAAAATTGTCCCCACTTTATCAACTCTCTGGGCACAAAATAGCTTTAATGCTTTACCAAAAAAAGTTCTTCTATCCTTTTTTTTTTATTAAATGTAAGAAGGCCGGGGCCTAAATTACAAGCAAGAAAAGTTACACATAGGGGAAATTAATCCCAGACACTCTTGGTCAACCCAAGATTTCAAATAAAAAGGACACTCTCTTGAGACACCCGTCTTAGAGATGCCCAATTTAGCTAAAGCATCCGCAACTCTATTAGCGTCACGAGGGATAACTCTATATTTAATCTGCCAATCTAACTTTGCCAACTCTCTAACCCTTAAAACCGTAAGGCTCACAGACTGACAATTAGAATTAGCAACTAATTTAATGACTTCCTCTGCATCAGATTCAACCAATACATATTTCAGACCCAGATCATAAGCAAGCCGAAGGCCCTCCAACAAAGCCCATTCCTCCGCCACATTGGCTCTGCAATCTCCAATGGCCTTCAAAAAACTAGCAAGCCATTTCCCTGACCCATCCCGAAGCAGCCCCCCACACCCCGCCTTAGCAGACGCACGCACCATAGCACCATCAACGTTCAATTTCCACCATCCAGACGGAGGTCTTTCCCATAGAATAGAACTAGGAATACACGAGCTTTCAAAAGACCCAACACAGCCAAGATTTGTAACAAATCTATGCCAAGAACTCGTAATCACAAATTACACGGGTTAGCGGGTTTACCAAAAGCAGCATAAAAAATACTCAAATTCCTCCATTCCCAGAGTTTCCAGATAGCTACTTCAAACAATAAATCCCAAGAATCTCTGGAATTATTACCTAGCTACCTCTTGAGATTTAAAAATAACCAATCTCTAAGATTAGAGGAAAAAAAGACAGATACATACTTGTCCTGGATAAGAGAAAGCCACATATTTTTGCAAAATGACAATCCTTAAGAATATGCGCCATAAATTGCAAGTCACAAAACGAAGAAAGTTTATTCAAGGAAGCTCTCCACATAAAGACTTTTATCCTTTCAGCACCCCTCCACTTCCATATAACTTTGTACAAGCTGTCCTTAGGATAAGAAGTGTTCGGCTCAATCAAAAAATAAGCACTTCGCAAGGAAAATTCCCCATCAGCCGAAGCGCCCCAAGCCATAACATCATTACCGTAATTAACTCTAGGAGGCCGAATAGACTCGATCCGACGAAGATCAACAGGCACAATATATCGGAAGAAGTCAAGGTTCCAAAGATCCATCCTTCACCCAATCCACTACACAGGATGAATCCTCCTCCACCGAAAGGGGTCTGATTGCAAAATCAATAAGCTTAATACCCTCTCCCACCCAACAGTCATTGAAAAAACTAGTCACCGCACCACTCCTTATCATCCACTGAATGCCTTGCTCGACAACATTTTTTTGAGAGCAAATAAATTTCCAAATCATGGAATCCCCAGATCTAGAATTCAGCAAACTTTCATCCTCTCTCCCCATGTACCTATGGAAAAAAATATCAGCCCATAACTTGTTGGATCCCCTAATAAGGTTCCAAGCTAACTTCACCCCACAGGCTTGATTCACTGAGGATAGCTTCCTAAACCCCAGACCACTATAATCCCTTGGACACGTGATTCAATCCCAAGAAATAGGATGATAACTCTTAGATACCTCGTTATGACCCCAAATGAAGCTTCTTTGTAACCTTTCAATCTCATGACAGACGTTGGAAGGCAACCGGGCCACTTGCATCGAATACAAAGGAATAGAACTAAGCACCGACTTTGCGAGCGTGATCCTCCCAGCTATAGAGAGACTGTTGGCTTTCCAAACACTAAGCTTAGCTCTGACCCTATCAACCACACACTGAAAATCAGCTTTCCTTCTTCTATTCCGGGTAAGAGGGAAGCCAAGATATCGCCCTATCTCATTAGAAATCTGTATATGAGAGATAGCTTTTATCCAGGATCTAACATGCATAGGAACTTTAGGGGAAAAGAAAATAGAAGATTTACTCTTATTGACCCTACCACCGGAAGCATCCATGAATTCCTGCAAGCACTTCATCATACACTCAGTTTGCACTTCTGTAGCCACCCCAAAGAGAAGGAGATCGTTCGCAAACATAAGATGAGACACATTAGGGCCCTCATTAGACACAAAAATTGGTTTCCAGCAACCATTGGCAACCGAATCACAAATAATATGAGAGAGCTTATCCATACAAATCACAAAGAGCAACGGAGAGATAGGGTCTCCCTGCCTAAGACCCCTAGTCGGGGAGAAATACTCAGTCTACGATCCATTCCATAACACATTATAAGATACAGATGAAACACAAGAGATAATTAGATCCACAAAAGCACATTCAAACCCAATCTCAAGAAGAGTCTGTTTGAGAAAACTCCAGCTAATTCTATCATAAGCTTTTTCCAGATCAATCTTCATAGCCATTAGCCCACGTCTACTTCTATTCTTACTCATAATATGAAGAAGTTCCTGGCCAACAATAATATTATCCTGGATATTCCTTCCTTTAATAAAGCTAGCTTGGAAAGGGGAGATCAACTTATCCATAACCCCTCGCAACCTTAAAGCAATAACCTTGGACACACATTTATAATGAACCGTACATAAAGAAATCGGCCTAAAATGGCTCACTAAATCAATATTCTCCTTTTTGGGGATCAAGGAAATAAGCGTTTTATTAGCATCAGAAAGGGGCATCGTACCTTGGAACACCTGCTTGACAAAAGCACACACAGCAGGACCGACAGTGTTCCAATTAGACTTATAAAAGATGGGTGGAAAACCATCAGCTCCAGGAGCCTTGTAATTGCCCATAGAAAACAGAGCGAATTTAATTTCCTCATCCATCGGGATACGAGCAAAACTCTCCATGGAGATATCATCAAGCTGCGGGAACTTGGAAGTAGTACTCAGACTCAAGGCATCCTGACCCGAGGAGCAGTAAAGATCCTTGAAATGATTAACAACCATACCTCTGAGTTCCTCTTCATCATCAACCCAAGCACCACTCACATTTCGTAACATAGACACCTTATTTCTCCTTCTCCAGATTTTTGTCTTCAAGTGATAGTATCTAGTATTACGATCTCCCATCGTAATCCAATCTGTCCTAGATTTTTGAAACCATTTGATCTCTTCAATATCCAGCAGTCTATCCAACTCATCATGCAATTCAGTCTCCAAAGAGCAAAGAAACTGGGAGCGAGGATAAGCACAGGCTCTCTGGATCCCCTCAAGCCTTTTCATAATTAAATGTTTTTTATGCTCAACTAACCCAAAAACATTTTTATTCCATGAAGACAAGGAATCCTTCAGCTTACCTAGAGAATCATTGAGATCACCCTCCAACGCCCAAGCGCTTTCCAGGAAATCTTTAAACTGGTCATGTTTCAGCCACATTCCTTCAAAGCGGAATGGACGGACCCAAAAAGTTCTTCTATCTGTTTGGGAATTTGGGTCCTTATTGTTCCTTATTTTCTGGAGGGAAAAATAATGCTAAAGGGCTGAAGCCCAAAACAAATACCGAAAAAGCTGAATCGACCCCAATTGTGGGCCTCAAGAGAGCGTGTCAGCTTCCTCTGGTTTTGAGAAAACCAATAATTTCCTCTGTTGCAAAGAGAGTCAATATTATTTTCTTGAGTCCCAATGATTTCATGCCCCCAACTGCTATGCTTTTAATTGAATAATACAAAACATAATTAAATCCCCACAAATCGCAACCCATTATCCATCCACTCCTCATGACATTTCTTCAATGTAAATATTCCTGCAATATCTTGAAATCATGTTTTATGTGCAAATCTTCAAATAACTAATTTGCAAGTGTGTGTATATATTAAGAAAATTAATTAAGTTAATTATTAATAAGTTTCCAAGCACATGCACCCAGCAAACCCTGTGATTTAAGGATGAAATTGGCATGCACAGCTTCTATCTTGGCACAATAAGGCGGGACCGTCCTTTAAAAAGACTTGAAATCAATCTTCAATATGCGGAAGAGTCATCCATCACCATCAGCGACACGAGGAATCCAAATTAAACCCAACAAAATAAAAAGGGACAATATAACCAACACGAACAACTGGTAGAACCCAATGATATACATGTTAGCTCCTGTAGTTAATTTACACAGTCCTTTTTTCTCAGGTAAAGGCATTCCCTAATACGCGTTCTATTAAACTACAACTGCAAAAACAAGAAAAACCAAAAGTGTGAAAACCAGTATATTCCTTCTTTTCTCTATTTATTAAGATGCCCAGCAAGAAATGCCCCACCGGCCACCACAACAAAATTCGTCACGTCCTCCCAAAGCTCGGATCGCACTTGGTTTCTGCAACTCCACCTTCAATTCTTATTCTCTTTCTACATTTGACTGTAAATTACTAATCATCCCAGTTGTTCTCCCATCCATCTCTGTTGGATGATCTAGCAGTAAGGCCGTTTGCTGAGATGCTTCCTGCATGAGCTCTCCCAGGTGATTTCACAGCAACATCTTCGTCCCAGTTATCATCCCAATCCTGATCCCAACCTTCAGCTACCTCCACATTAGTGGCTGAAACAGACTCAGGCAGTGCCATCTCAAGCTCTTGATACGGTACCCCATCATGCCGCTTCTTCCTTAACTTGCAGAAACCCCATGTCCCTCCAAATATTACAACTGCTACAATGAGGAAGTACGCACCGTTTACTGGTGTTAAAACTTTCTCATAAGAAGGAAAACGGAAGAAAATCCCCGCTTCAGGGACAGGAGTGCTCAAGGGAAGCACACATTCCCATTTTCCAGCACTTAAAGTCAGTTGAGTAATTTCACTGCTACTTACAGAGACATTGATCTGAAATAGAAGAGTACAAAAAAGGGTAAAGCGATCGTATGTGAAAATGAATCCTTGAAAGTTGAAACAGCAAAAGTGACTCCTGGGTCATCAGTTCCTTCCCCAAATCCTTTTGTGGTATCTTCTTCAAATGTTTGATGACAATTTCAAACAGAAAATAACTTTGCCAGTGATGCTGTCCACAACACCAGCCTTTCAGTTTCCAGTTTAAAACAAAATCCACATTCCAAGCGTTGTTTTGTAAAGTAAGTCCCACAAAGTGATCAATGTGACACAGACTGTAACTCAGATATGCGGGTTTAGCTTCTATTTGAAGAGGTATAGAGGGGAATAAAGGAAAAAGCACCTTGATAAATATATTATTCCGGCAAATAACATAAGTGCATTTAGTACAGTATAAATCACAGATATCTACCTTTTCGCTGTGTTCTGCAATCTCAATGCCTCCAATATTCATTTCCTTAAGCTTCACTTTAATGATGCTATCGCCTCCATTTTGAAACAATTACAACCACGTATTTGGGCTCTGGTCATTTGTGTTAGTAACATAAAGGCGAGTGAGTTCATGTTGTTATTTTTTTTTCCAAATCTAAATTATTGATCAATATTCTTTCATTAATCAACAAACAACATACAATATAAACTTAAAGTGATGCATACAGCACTTGTGCTTACTTTGTTGCTATAAATGATAAACAGAACTGAAAACATGCAAAATGCACATAAACGGTCATAGTTCTGAAAGCCACTCCAGATCACACTGGCTGGTCAATGGGTTGAACAAGGAACGACCAAACAAGTTCAATCTTATAACTAATATATTAAACACCAGTGTGATCACTTTATAATAGTCCTGACATGGCTGATTGACAGGAGAACTGATCTTACCTCAAAGGGGAGAACAGGCTCCACTATCTTGCAGTTATAAGACCTATTTACCTAATTTGATTAGATTTATGAAGTTAGTTAACTTGGTTAAAATGACATTTTTTAAAAACACCCTAATGATCTCCCTTAATTCCTCGATCTCTTACTTGATTATTGTTGAGGGAGCATTAGAAGAGGTAAATTAAGAAAAGATTGACAAATATAAGAAATAAATTTTATATTTAGGATCAAGACCAACTCCCAAATGAGATCATATATTAAAGACGGGACGGAGTGTTATATTTATGATTTAATCTTTCTATAAAATTTTTCAATGCTAATAGATAATAAAACACACTCAACCGTCAAGCATAAAATGCGGATAACGTGCATCAATCATTAAGAAAACATTGCCACGGATTGTCACTGCATGAAATAGACACGGTCAATCACAACCTATTGCTCTACCCGAAATGGTTGAAGTTTCAGGAATATATCATTAAAATAACAAGTAAAATACTTCTGCATGCCCTCTATTTGTGAGTCCACAAGAGTAAGGTTCCTAAGGTAAGGCACACCCCAATGGCAATAAGGCGCTGAGGTGATCCCCCTGACTATATTGATTACCTTTACCCTAAAAATGATCTAAATAGGCGCAGAAGATCATATTTAAACTCCCAAGTGGGCCAGAGAATTTACATGCAATTTCAGAGTGTTAAACGAGTTAAATCTTAAAGCGTTTATGTACAGTCATAAACTCAAGCCAGTCACACAAACAATGCTAAGATGAAATAAATAATAGACCAATGTGCCTCAACCAAAGCAGGACAAAATGAATTACCACTTTCAGAAATGCAAGCAACTATCTGCCCTTCATCTGTGCATTTAGGATCGGGTGATCGCAATTCTCAGAGGTGTTGAACTGTGAGAAAGTTTGGCCATCCTTTTTCTTTCCTTTTTCATTACTCTTCTGATGATTGCTGTTGGCTACGAGTGGGGGAGTTGCAGAAGTTGTATTACTATTACCGGATGGTTTCTCATTGTCCGTAGTAGGTAAAGGAGGTAGAACTGGGGGAATAGAAATGTTCTGACTCGCTGGATTCGCTTTCGGTACTGTACTTGGGGAAGGAGGATCCGTTTTATTGTTATTTCCTAACCCCCCGCTCGTCTTTGGATCAGGAGTTGGCGACGGAGGATCCTAAAGGCGAAAACTTAATTTATCCCTCGTCAATTTAACCAAAAACTAAAAAAAGAACAAGGAAGAGTAATTTGAAAGGAGAAAACATAAGACGGAGAATAACTGAGAGATTTTTACCTGTGTTCTATTCCTGTTGCCGTTGACGTTTGGATCTGCGCCACCCAGCTTTCTGAATTCCGAACCCAGTGAAGGATGAGAACCACCGAACACGATCAGCAAGAAGAATAACAAATCCAATGATGCATTTCTGGCCATTAGTGATGGAACTCCACACCTCATACGCAAGCGTGCGACAGAAAATCTAACAAAAACATATATGCTGCTCTCTCTCTCTCTCCCTCTGTCTGAATCGCGAAAGTAAAAACGCCGAGTTCCTATGTGAAGGAAAATGACAAGAAACTCAAACTTCGGGAAAATCACCGGCCGGAATACAAGATCGATTCGAATAAGTTGAAAATCGCGAGAAATCCAAGCTCGCAGTCGATGCAGAAAAGACTTTGCTGAATTGAAAAAAGGGAAGATGATGAAACTGAAACGTGAAAATGGAAAGAGTTGACGGCTTAACGCTAAGTCTGCTTCGAGCCTTCCAGTCGTTTGAAGGGGTGACCTTGGACAATTTTTGTTTGTTGGGTACAGTAGCTTGACAACTTTTTTTAAAAAAAAAAAAAGGAAAAGGTTGGTTTCACCACACACTGGACATGTACAGGAAGAACGCGTTCCTACCAATATGGGCCTATCAATAATTGGGAGACAAAGACTAAGCATCGCATTTGGGTTTAATAAATGGGCCAACACCGTCATACAGTTGTTCAGCCCAAAGATATAACTTGATATATTATGGTCAACAAAGATTTGGATTTGGATTTCCTACTGCAGCTGAATTCTAAAATTAAAGCATTTGCATTTTGATTTATTAAGTTGTAATAGGTTTTATTTTAATTTGTTTATATTTCAGATCCAGTTTGGGGTTTGTAGCGGGATCCGGATGCTCTCGTAAGCGGCTCTCTCAAAGATCCTCGCATCTTTTCATCCTATCCGTCCAATATTTAATCCAAGTTGACTGAAGAAGACATATCATTTATTTTAAAAGACCGCACGCGATAAAAATTACGCATGCGGTAAATATGAAAATTTTAAAATTAGATTATGTGGATTTGCTTATGAGATAATCTCCATCCATTTGTAGCTTTCTCCTAATACAATCATTTCCTCTGGGACTCAAACTCTATGTTGGTAATATGTTTTGTTTTAGTGAACAAGAAACATATAGGAGCCCAATGTGGTTGTAGTGACATGGCCTTTCTCAAAAGGCTGTGAGGGTAAATAATGTGAAGAAGCTTTGGAGAATTGTGATTAGGAATCGGGATATGGGTTTGCTTTGCTGATAGAGTGACTGCATCATTTTTCTGATATAACAGAGTTTGCGTCCTTGCTTTGGAAGAAGGTGGGCGTGGGTTGCTTCTGCTGTAATAGTGTTGTGTTTCTGCATTTATTTTTGTTTCAATTGTATATTGAAGTCTCGGTTGTAACTTGTAACTGTGGGGCTCTGGTTTTCGTTTTGGCAAAAGTGTGGGAATCATTTTTTGGCAACAGAATCACTCTTTAATGTGTGTGTGTGTATCTTGGCACAAATGTTAATGTCTGATACTTTTTGGCACGTAAGCCTCCTTAAAAGAGTACCAGGAGGAGGAAAGAAACATGATTCCTCTGAAGCAGAACCCAGAATAAAGTGTCCTACATTCCAACTTACAAATTTCATATGTTTAATCCCTGGCTTTCATAGTAGACGCCCAGATTATAACCTTTATGTGTGTGGTTCGTTTTGCTTCAAGGAGGCGTGCCTAATTAATCATGTCGATCTCCAAATACCTTGAAAGGCTAAAGACTAGAGAGAGCCATGCCATTTTGTAAATGCATTAGAAAGTACTACAAATTATGAAGTTTCCAAATTATACTAGTATTCATAAATCGTAAGCAATAAGAAACAACGCCATTTGTCATATTTCCTTTATGCTCAGGGAAACATAACTTTGAACCAGTATCAGGAAGGGATTGGAATTGGTCACTTTAAGGACAGTTTTGAAGAGGAGTAAAAAGAGGAGGTAGAAACACTGGTAAAAGCAGGAGTGGTGAGGACAATTGAATACAACAGAAGAGGCTTTTTAGTTTCCCAACGATACTTTGCTTCACTGACCACTCCTCGCATCTCTCTCTCTCGAGGTCAGTCGCTGTACTCTTTCCTTGGCTTAAAAAGCCTAGAATGGTGCAATCAAAGGCAACAATGGAGACATCGCCGGAGATTCGCAAGAGGTTCGGGGATGAGCAGAGCAATCTGTTGGACCAGTTCGAGCGCATGTCCTTCGAGGCTCACCTCAACAGAGCCATGCTGGGCCGCAGCCTCTCTGAGCCCGGCCTCTCCCGCCTCTCCACTCTCCAGCCCCTCCTCACTCATCAGGTCAACCAGGGCCGCCGCCGCCGCCACCCCCCTCGCCGTGCCTCCGCCGCCTTCCACAAGCTCCTCAACAAGTTGTTCAAACCCATTCTTCGGCGCAACACCAAACCAGAGCCTCCTCCTCCTCCTTCTCCCCCCCAGCATCCCTTGTTTTGCAAGGCTTTCAGCACATCCTTCCGTTTCTGATTTCTCTCCCTTTCTCATCCGCTTTGGTCTTTTCCATCTCATCAGTTAGTTACTGTTTGTTATGAGCACAACACTATACTATAGCCCTTAAGCGTAAATAACAGTCCTCAGCTACACATAGAATGATACCCTGTATTCAAAACAAGTTGCTGTTATGAATGCGCATATATGCAGTTTCAGATATATGCACACCGGTACTGATCGTGCACGGCGATGATTTCGTCTTCTTATACGTAATCTCTTTGTTTTATTCTTCTCATAGGTCCCCAAACGGGAAAGCGAGGTTCAGTTGGATCAATGTGGTCAAGGTTTACAACTTTCTTAGATACTATCCTCAAAAAGGTTTCTGAACTACATTTCGATTACAAATTAACGCAACGAATCGCCTCTCAGTGATACGGCCAATGTGCATGCCAATTTGCCGAGCTTAATATACATAGGCTGCAAAACTCTGCCTTGGTGTTCAAGAAAAGACAAATCTTTGGGGGTTAACCACAAAATTTATGGGGGAACACTTAAGCACGACTCATGTACTGCCCAGTTCTTGTGTCCACCAATATTTCATCGCCTATGTTTACGAAGAGTGGGACGTTCACAACAGCGCCAGTGTCCAGAGTTGCAGGCTTTGATCCACCTGTCAACCAAATTTCATTTCCGGAGGAGGGTTAGTCCCATGCAGAGATTCCTAGAGGTGTGTGTGTGTGTGTCGAGTCTAAAAGAATAACCATCGTTGAGTCAATCATTAAGAAACAAATAAGTATGTTTAAATGTGCCTGATATTCATGTTTGTTTTGGATAATCCTATTAGAAAGCCTTAATCTCAAGAGGAAGCCTTTCATAACAAGATGTGCTCTAAGATCTCAAAGCACGTCTCATGAAGAAAAAGTTCAACCTCTTGAGGTATAGCTTTTCACTGCATTCTCCCCTATGTTCTGTAACTTAACCATGTAGACTAATGATTTTACTTAGTCTCAGAAGGAAATCTGAGAAAAAAGAGCACACCACTTATAGAAAATTACAAATAATAGTTTTTTCTTTCTTTTTAATGATAAGAGATCATCAAATGAAAATGATCTGTGATTTTGTTTAGCATGTGATTTGTTCATCTTGTTACAATGAACTCAACCATCTCCACATATTATAGCTGGCGTTTACAGCCTCTACAATAGAAATTAGATAAATAGGAATTAGTAAATATCAACAAAATGGCATCACCTTGGGCAGTGTCACCCTTAAGTCCCGGATCCACATCAGCTACAGAGAGTTTTACCGTGATAGGAAGTTCAAGATCAATAACCTGCAACATCAAGAGTTATTTTACTAGAAACAGTAATAGCAGTGACAACATTTTTCTTACCCACCTTTATAAGTAACACAGAAGAAAAAAAAAACCATTGTTAAATCTATGCATAAGGAAAGATTTAGCTCAATATGCAAATAATCTTGAATCCATATGAACTACCATGCAAGAACAGTTTCCTCAGGCAGAAAAATAGAAATTGCTATATGTTTTTGACTGCTTATTTGGATTGATCAATTCAATCATATATTATCCAGCAATTTATAGTGATTGAGACCACTTGTCTCCAGAACATTGCTCTTGACATTAGTCAAGTTTTTATTCAGAAAAAGAGAAGTTAGAGTCAGTAAAAGACAAGACTACAGGAATTACTTTTCCATTCCATAACAGCAAATTGCAGTCCATTCCCTCTTTCAGCCATTTCTTTCGGTCTCCAACTTCTGATTCCAAGAGACGAATCTCCTCAAATGTATTCTACAAAAGATTAAAACACTGCAAATTAGACACAGAACATGACTTGGATGAAAAAGTGATGGCATTCTTGGTAGAAAACCAATTTGATTATTCTCCATCATAGGCAATGGTAATATTAAAAGCTGAAAAGAAAATCTAGATACCTAGAATTAAACTATATAGATTCCAGATAATACCAAGTCCATGAAGACAAATTGAGCCCCTTCTTTATATGTGAACTGTTTCGTTTCCTTGAATACATCTGCCTCATCAAGCTGTCAGAAGAAATCAGAAAAACGGAAAAAAATCAAGAGTAGATGTAAACTTCAACCTAGAATTAGAGGTAACAATGAGAAGGAAAGAGAGATGACTCTTGTGATAAAACTGAAGGAAAATATAATGGATATTTAGTATTTCACTGAAATGGAAATTTAGAATGAAAAATGTCAATGCTGCTGAATGAAATTTCATGTCTTATGATCATCAGGGGAACCGGAAGTGCAGAATAATAAAGAACATTTTACCTTAGGCCTCTGAAACTCAATTAAGTACAAGAAATTTTAGCGGAGGGGCACTTAAAATAGTGATATTTGAAAGTTAAATTCAGGAACCCTTATATAACAATGTCAAGTATGAAATTAATATTCATTCCTTCCATCTTATACATGACTCTCATCTCATGCAAGCATGCTGTTCACGAGACATTCCAAGAAAACTCACAGGGGAAAAGAGCATCTGTGAATATACTTGCAATGCATATATTTGTACCACATAGCTTCATCATTTGACACTTTGCCACTCACTTCACTAGTAAATCAGTTTATTCACTTAGCTGCTCTAGATATACCACAGTAGGTTTTTGCTGGTATAATGAACGGAACATATATGATGAGATGACAACCTAGGGACATTGAGAGGGCCCTCAGTCAGTCCTTCTAACCCTCTGCTACTGAAGCTCGCTATGCAGAGCACTAATATCTAAAGCCAAATGAATACCAAATCAAAGCAAGTAGCTTTCCAACAGGTATCTGAGCTTTAACCCTCCATTCCCAGTCATTGATTTGAACTGATGGAAAAATCTCCTACTAAGAAAAGCCACACGTATAGCTATGTTTTTCAAGGTTTTGCTCAAGGCTCTAGCAATCTTTCTTTCTCGATAGAATCTTATGACTACCATCGCAAGAAACGTAGTATAAAAACCTTTGCAGTTCGAGATATTACCGAACTCCCAGCTCGAAATGTTTTCTCCACAGTGTTCCCTGTTATATAATTTCGCATTTTGGTCCTCACAAAAGCTGCTCCTTTACCAGGTTTGACGTGAAGAAACTCTAACACAAGCCAATAGACAAGGGAAGTTATGAGCTCGAATGATCTGTGTTTCAAGACAATTATATGTTTAAAAAAAAAATCAGTTGAAAAGTTAAACTAGACTTTTTTTTTTTGCCAGAAAAACTAGACTACGTATACAGTATTGAATTATGCTTCAAATATAAGCAACATAGATTATTTCGAGGTAATCTATAGCTTATCACTTATCAGCACCTTCAACAGAAAGTCATTATATTCTTCTTCTGAGTCCTCAGGCCCCAAAAAGAAAAGAAAAAAGAGAGCCCTGAACAACATAAAGATATATTTAGCTCCAAGTTTTCAATCCTGAAACCGTCCCAATTAGTAGGTGGACTGTGATGTGATCGATATAGGGAGACACAATAGATAGCCTAACCAAGAAAGAGAGAAAATTGAAAAGTAAAAAGGAACAGATGGAAATGATACCCAAGACGCGCCAAGGAGCACCATCAACTTCAATGCTAGTACCCACTTTGATGTCGTTGCTTGTTAAGGCGTAAATCCCTGAAAGAACAAAGGAATACTTGAGATTAAAGGGAAGATTTCTGAATTGAGAAAAAACAGAAAAGGAAGAAATGAAGACTGACTAAGAAATCTAGTGGAAGAGGGCGTCCGATGAAAATGGCGCATTGGAAGGAAGGAGAGCTTGGAAGTGAGTGAGTAGGAGGAAAATGGGGAGGAGGCAGTGAAGATGGAGGAAAATGAAGAGAGCATAAAGGTCGCACCGTCCGCCATGACTGAATTGATGTCGGAACCTCTTTACCTGAGCCTCCTCTTGCAGTTTAGAAGCCAAAATCGTCCCCCGAGTTAGATAAGGAGCGGTTTCACTCACTGGGCCCCTCCCGCTCCCCGCTACGACGTAGTCTCGTCTCCTGTCTGTCAGCTCGACTGGGTTGCAGTTGCACCAGTGCTCCGTGAGAATTATTCATTATAACAAAAGATATTAATAAATCTATATGATTAATAATAATCAAAATAAAAAATTATCATGTACTAATGTAATATTGCTTTTATAAATTTGTTATAAATGTATTAATTGATTTCATTATTCAGTCATGAATCAAGTAGGTTGTCGGGCCATTCTTTTAAGGGATAATTGCTAATAAATCTCTATTTGAAAAGTTTTATTGTTTGGAAGGATCTAAATTTATTTTAAATACCTACTAGTCTGGTTGTATTTATAAGTTTATTTTGATAAAAAAAAAAAAGCATATTTATAAGTCTAGTTTTAGGGTCGTAAATGAGATTGTGACAATTTTGTCCATATTAATTGTACCCATGAAAATAGAGAAAGAAGAAAAAGTTGAAAAATACCCATTCATAAATGAAGGCAAAATTGAAAATTTACCCCATAATCATTGAGTTAACTATCTTTCCTTGGTATATGTGATTTAGTTAAAATGAACTTATAAATAGGACCATAGTGGTAGATCCTTTGGGGCATATAAGATTGAGAATGAAATGACTAAAATGCCCATATCACCCTATCACACCACTTAGATACTCTCGCACTCTCTTCCCTTGCATAACTATTCACTCTCCATCTTTCACAAATCACCATCCACCGGTTGCCGTTCACCCTCTCTCTCACATCAATGGTTGTCTCTCACTCACCGTCTTCTCCTTGCTTGTCTTGATCATGATTGGCGTCAGAGACAACACCAACAACTATGACAAATAACCTCCTTCAAAAACGGCAATAACGGCTTCCAAGGAGTGGACTATGGTTTATCCTTTCTTTGATCTAATCTGGAATTTTGTAACCCTCTCCTTCATTTCTTTGATATAGTCTCATTAACCCTCTGTTTGACAAATTGATTTGTAAATCTAGATCTCT
This sequence comes from Acacia melanoxylon, assembly GCA_019022615.1. Classification (NCBI taxonomy): domain Eukaryota; kingdom Viridiplantae; phylum Streptophyta; class Magnoliopsida; order Fabales; family Fabaceae; genus Acacia; species Acacia melanoxylon. The sequence continues at coordinate 2,063,439 of JAFJYJ010000025.1, forward strand.
GTGTTCCATTTTTAGAGGTATAGGTGTGAGTGGCTAGAAGTTTTAAAGAAGAGAGAGTTTATTTTGTACAATAGGGGAAGATGATTTGCACACAAGGGAAGATCATTTGCACTAACATAATTTTCACATTTTGGTTTGATTTTGGAACATATGGGAAGACATTTGCACATAGGAAAGATGGATTGCATACAACGGAAGTTAAATTGCATATAGAGAAGATTAATTGCACATAGAGAGACATATTACACTTAGGAAAATTGTTTGCACACAAGGGAAGATTGTTTGCACTAAAAGAATGTTGTTTGCACAAAGCATAATTTACACATTATGACTTAATTTTGTGGCAAAAGGGAAGACATTTGCACATGGGAAGATGGATTGCATATAACGGAAATTAAGTTACACATAAAGAAAATTTATCGTATAAGGAAAGGTATATTACACATAGCAAAGATGAACTACATGTGGGAAATATCATTTGCACATATAATAATTTGCATATTCTAGCTTAATTTTGTAACACAAAGGAAGACATTTAAACATGGGGAAGATAAATTACATTAAGAGAAGATTTTTCATAGAAATTGCAATTTAGTCATTTAATCCTTATATCTATTCACCCTAAAGAACAAAGATCTTTTTTTAAAAAAAAATTGAGGTACCATTAGACAATAAACTTCTCAAACAAGTCTTAGGCAATTTCCCCTTCTTCTATTAGATTTGTGGTACTTTATTATACTGATTATTTCTTTCTAGAGAGGAAAAAAAGCCAACTTTTAGTTTGTTGCTCTAAAACTTTGTTTTTTTATATTTATTTATTTATTTTTCATGTATTGATTTATTTTTCAAGTCATCTTTAATATTTGTAATATCGATGTGTTACATATTCATACGTTGCAAGCATCAATGGCTATGCCTTATAATGCATATCTCACGTCACACATTTTTTTACTTGCAAAGAAATCTGTATTTCGTTTGCATTGGCTCTTTATATGCTGAAGTCTGTTTCCTGCTGTGAACTAAAGTCTAGAGAGGACAAGGGGTTGAAAGAACTTATTACCAAATGTTAACCTCCCTAATCATAATCCGCAATGTTTCTTTCATGTCACCCACTGCAATAATAGGCTAGGGGAAGAAACAGAATGTGAGACAAAATAAAAATTCGTATATGTACGACGGGCAACTAATTCAACCCAGCGAGTCAGTCAGGTCAACCTTCCAACTATCTACAAAAGAACATACTGAGGACTGAAAAAGGTGAGAGATCCCATAAAAAATAAACAAATAATTAAAAGAAAAGAAAAGAAAAGAAAATGAGCATTATGGACAATCAAAATCCTTCCACACTAGCCCTCCTGGAGACAGGAAGATGACTTGCGGGATTCTTGGCGATCAAGCTCCCCCAATGAAAGGGTGGAGGAGGAACAAGCATGGGGAGGAAGCAAGAGGGGCACGCCAGACCATCTTGGAGGTGAAATAGATGCTCCAGCTGCTGAAGGCGGCGGTGATGGTGAGAAACTCAGTCTAGGCGCAGGACTGATCATACCATTGAGGCTTGGTGACCTTGACATCTGTATTCTGGAAATTGCTGCAGGCTCTTGCAGTGGAAACCGGCAAGACTGCTTCATATCCTGTATTTTTCTCAGATGCTCAACCACAGTTCTCATGGTGGGTCTTTCTGATGGTTCATTTTGAAGGCATCTCAGTGCAATGTCAGATAGTGTCCTTACTGCTTTGGAAGGAAACCGGCCTTTAAGTTGAGGATCCATGATCAATGACAGTCGACAATCATCTGCCAGGAAAGGCCGGCTCCACTTCACTAAATTCCTCTCTTCTTTGGGGTGACGGCTGTCAAGATTCTTTCTTCCGGTAAGTAACTCCAAAAGAACAATTCCAAAGCTCCAAACGTTGCTCTTTGGTGTTAGCATTCCTCTTTCCAGAGTCTCTAAAGATAGGTTTCCAACAGCCTGTACATTAGGAAATTTATGAACAGAATAAATGAGAACAAAAGTGATGGAACAAATACTGAAGACAGGAAAAAAATAAAATACTAGCTGAACAAGACATAATCCAATGTATTAGAAAAATAAAATACTGAAGTCAAGAACTTGCCGTTGAATTGCTCGAAACCTCTTCCTCAGGAATATGTCCTACACAACCATAACCTGAAAGCTTTGCACTAAAATCTTTGTCAATCTGTATATTGGCAGTTGAAAATTCATTATACATTGCCTGCAAACATGGAAAACGAAACACATAATCAAAAACTGATGTTAAATGGGTTCAAAGAACAGCCTCTTATGAAAATAACAACTTTAACAGGTGGAGAACTTAGCTCCACATTTAAATGTGTCCAAACAAGAACGTTATCACCAAAGGAGCTTCAATTTAACTAGATGAATAAAAACTTTACACCAGACTAAGCCATAACTGGTTCATTACCTGGAAAGGCCCTTCTTCATGCAAGAAAGTAAGACCCTGTGCAGCACATAAAGCAATTTTCATTCTTGTATTCCAATCAATAGGTGGGCCATCAGATCTCCCTTGCAACACGCGGTCCAAACTTCCATGATATAGCCTCTCATAGACCAACATTCTCTGTTCTGAACCCTCACATGCATGAAAACCAAGCAATTTACAAAGGTTTGGGTGTTGCAAGGATGCAATAATATTAACCTCATTCACGAATTCCTTTAAGCCCTGAAAGCAGACAGAAACAGCAAAATCTCAAGTCACTAGCACAAGCCTATAATAATCAATAATTACATTTGACCATACCATGAATAAAGTCATTGAGCATTTATATTCAGAATGGGAAAATAAAACAAATGGGACACAAGTAGGAGTTTAAGTTCTAACAGAGGGGAAACAACCAAGGAGCATAGCAAGCAAAGCAAGGTTCAGACACGATTTATCAAAAGCAGGTGGGATGTAGAGTTCTAGCTAAGCGGAAAGCTTCACTCCATAGGTGCTTGTTATAGTATCCCTGCCTCTTGTGCCCATTGAATTCAAACCAACCAAAATATGAGGCTTTTATTATACACATCATATAAATCCAACAAGTAAAAATATTTGACACTTCATATCTTGAATATGATGCAAGAAATATTTCTCTGTCCTTGGTAAAGAGGCATCTGACATTAAGATAATATCCGAGCAAATTCCAGGCACAAGGATAACAAGAGATGAAAGTAATAAGGTATGGAAACTCAAATACCTGAGCAGATGGATGAAGGCGAGTGACAGTGGCTTCAAACCTCTTTGAACTTGAAGCCTCATCACCGAAAGAAGCTTTAAATATGGTGGAAGAAAGACCTTCTGACATGCACCGATCTGAAGAGAAATTTTGGCAAGCAGCAGAAATTTCTTCATATGTAAAGTTTCGAAGTGATCCGGTAGGTGGCAGTGGCAAAGGACCTGAAGCATAGAGAGGACCACTAGCTGTGCCCGACTTAAAGCTAACCGTTGGCCTTAATGAACCACCAGATTGAGGACATGGAAGAGGTAAAGGTTGTGGACTGGATGAACGCTGCTCCTTTAATGATCCAGCCCAGTAATTTGACTCATCTTGTTCCTCATACTCAACAGATGCCAAAGCATCTTGTTCAGCTGCATCAAGAGTTGATGGAGCAGATAATGCCCGGATTCTACTGTAGGTGATGTTATTAGTGGGTTGAATGGGTTTCACTCTGGTCCTAAAACTAGGAGGTGCAGACTGCAGTGAGGGCGTATGAGTTTGAGGTTCAGGTAGAACTGCAGCAGGTAAATTTTCTTTATGGTTGACCCGTTTCACATTCCTGATCTGCTCGGACTTCTTCTTCTTACTCTTTAAGACTGTAAAACACCCCATCCCGTCAAGAGAGCTTGTCTGTTGTATAAAACTGTGTATTTTACAGAAAATTATATATATATATATATATATCTCAATTAAGTCACTCCTCAAACTTTGTGCAGCTCAGCATGTTAAGAATTTCGACAATTCACAAAATTATTGTTATGGTTTTCTAGTTAAAGAATTATGTGGAATTCCATCTAAGGAGAAAGATTCGATGCGAAGAACTATCTTATGTAATTTCGATTACCTTCAATATGAAGGATACACTTGGTACTATCCCATCATAAAGAAAGGGCAAAGTAATAACGAGAAAAATTGATATTTCTAGAGATGCGAATTAAAAATCGAATTCACACATTTGATTATATATCCTTTCTTATTATCTTTACTTTTATCTCTGTCCATTACCATCACCACCAGCTCCTGCAACCAGCGAGCCTCTCATTTCATGAACAATTATGCATCAGTTGCCAACAAAGCAAATCATCGCAAGTGTCCCCAATAGAAAATCTGATCGACTGATCACTGAGTAAAGGTCCTCTCAGCAATAGTGTCAATCACATTCCCGGGAAAAAGGAATAATAAATTACTCAAATTTTTCCATCCTACTGGCAAATCTTCCCAAAAAAACAAAAAAAAAACAATGCAAGCGGTCAATATGCTTTCTGCTAATGAACCAAGCTACTCAAATGCAAGATAGTAATGAGCTTCATATGCACAATTGGCGTCCCAAAAAAGACAAACAACCAAGAGCAGCCAAATGAATTTAGATCCATAATACGATAGAATCTTTACAAAAATCTCTTTATTTTAAGATTAACTATTTAATGGAAGAAATGTAAAGGACTGCTAGTTCAAATGATTTGTTCATACTGTCAAGACTATCGCACCAGAAATCAGCTAAATAAAAGAAAACGGTAAATAAAGCAGCAAACGAACCAAAAAAAAAACAGACAATAGATCACACCACAAAGAGCAGCCAAATTGGAAGAGAGGGGGAAGAAAAATCAGAGAAACAAAATTTCCACGCCCTACAAAAGCTCAAATAAGAACAATCAAAATGAAAGGAAGAACATCAAGAAAACAAACCTGTGAGGACGCAGTCATGCAAAAAATTGTAAATCAACAGCGGGAAGCAAAATGGATGGAAACTGAAACTTGTGGTTTCGATTCGCTGAAGAAGAATTCCTTATGAAGTCAAATAAATCAGATGTTAAAGGCCGAGAAGTGTTGATTTTTGAGAGAGAAGTAGAGCGAATAATGAAAGTGTAGAGAGAGAGAGATGGTCTTTCTTAAAGAGGAAATGTAGCCCCCAACGAGCAGTGGTCAAATAGTAATACTCAAACCTATTGAAACTCATATTTTTAATTAGTGATTAAAGAAATACTAATATCGTTACCAACGCACCATTATGAGAAATTAGAGTTTTACGCATCATTTTCCAATTTATCTCATTTTTAGGATACATTAGCCTGTAGACGCATTTCTGAAAATGCAAATTAAATAGCCATTATGCAATTAGAAAATAAATTATAAAACTCCTACAACTGAATAAGTTCTTTATTTGACTAGAAATCAAATACGTACAAACTAGACAAAGATCTAAGATTTAGTTAAAGCCACAGTCTTTATTTTATTATGAAGATGCATTTTTTTAATTGTAGGGGTTAGGTTGATGCCGACCTGATTTTAAATATGTGGTTGAGTAGAAAAAGGACAAGGATGAGATCAGCAATATAGTAAATTCACTTAGCACATCGATTTTCAACTAAGTACACCTCGATTGTTGTGAGATGTGCCCATCCAGTCAAAGTTGGAAATCTTATATTTTCTTTTTTAAAAAGCATGTTTCCAGTGTGGTCAAAGAGACCCATCAAGACTATTTGACTCTATTCCTCTTCCGTCGGATTTGAAACGGCGAACACATCAACGCCCAACAAGCTCTCGCCCCAACACCCTGGCCCCACATCACCTCATTTCTCCTTACTCCTGTCCTGCATGAGCTTGTGGGTCTGCCACGCGCCCATTACACTCATCATACTTTTTTTTTTGGGGGGGACTGAACACTTTTCATACATTATACGTGGGCCTCGTTTAGAAAGCCCAAGACCAGTTGGAGGACATGAAAACCCATGCACAAGGTTAGGCCTAGCTTTATTGGGAGGTTTTGGTTGGTTTGACAAATGAACCAAAACAGTGAAACACAGTAACATTCATTAAGAATAAATTTGACCAACATCCCTCTCCCCGTGGGAGTAAGTGGTAAGGAGTTCTTCTCCCACCACCATATCCTTAGTTCGAGACGTGGGAATGGAGAAAATGGTGTTAGGAGGCTCTTCCCCATGACAGGGCACACGCAATCCGGATTACGAAACCGAAAGTCCGGTGAAGGCGGGTGGAAAACCAAAAAAAAAATTAAGAATAAATTTGGCAGCAAGAAAAAAATTGTAAAGGAGAAGAATGATTTATATGATTTATCCAACTTGGATACTTTCTAATAATAGAGGAATTAATAATAATTTCACAACTCAAATAAGTCATTACTATAACGTAAAACCAATATTAAAATTTCATACAGATCAAATCATGAATGACTGCAAGTCTAAATCACCACATTCACGTAAGTCGAAACATAATTCTTTTTATATATTTACCTCATACACCCTAAATTATGTTATAAAAGTAGCTTCTACCGTTAATCCAAACGGACATTAATTGGTATCTCATGGCATGGATTTCTTTTTCTTCTTGCTAACATATATCATGACCAAGAATTGCATATAACTAAAGTGAACACACTTTATTTTTCCAAAAAAAAAAAAAAGTAATTTAAAAGTACATATAACAAACTCCTCCCTGACTAATTGGAGGCAATTGACAAACTGGCACTCTCATTTCTTTCTCACAGCTCACTGCACTGGCTACCAGAGAGAATCTATCTAAATTCTAAAATCTCCAAACATTTCTACATACGAAAAAAAGCATAAAATAATGATTGAATGAATAGCAGTAATATCAATAAAACTGATGACACTGTTAACATAATAAATACTCACAGATCAAGAGATTAACTCCCAAACTTGCTTTGCCACATACATTATTCCCATTCTATCCCCATAACTGCCCAGCATGAATAATAGCGAACAAGCAGCTATTGTTGCCATGCAATTGCGAAGGCCTCTCACTTTCACTAGTTTTGTTCTCTTACCCTTGTTCATCAGCAAAACACCCAAAAAGCCCACGCAAGCGAGTAATATTATGAACACTCCCTTCCCATATTTCCTCCAAATAAGCTCAAGTTGAGCTAAGAATGCCAGCAACACCCAAAACCCAGAAAGTATCAGATCCTGCAGTTAAGCAGACCCAGTTTCAGGCCAAAGTGGTTCGTTTGAAAATTGAAATTCAATCTGGGATGATTATATATGATATAAAAATGTAGGGAATCGGTTCACCTTTGTTTGTTGATCGATCCATCCTCCATTGCCAGAAGTGGCTCGGGTGATCGGGGATTGAAATTTATGGATCACACGTAGGAGCCCTAGGCGCCATCGGGGCGCGGGGGGTGTGAATTGAGGCGGAAGACGAAGAATTTGCGAAACTTGAGGATGAAGGAGAAGCGACGGAGGGTCCAATTGGGTCCAAAACCGGCAGCTTTGAATCTGAGGGTGAAATTGAAATGGTTGACCTTAGCTCGAACAAATACCCTCCATGAGGAGGTCTGCATTATGGCACACCTGGAGTGAAAGTAGCCGTTAAATGGCATTCACATTTGAACTTGTTTAGCCCACCGCTGATGCTTTTGACGCTCACGCAGGCGGCATAGTTTTTAACCATTTTTCGTATATTATATGGTTGTCGGCGTCGCAACCCGGGCGAAAACTTTTCAAAATTGCCCACTGCTGAATAAAAAAAATTCAGCAACTACGGAGTGTTATTATTGTTTAACTCTTAAAATCTTGATCCAAATCAATAACACTAATTATATATATAAAGTATGTTGGAATATTTTAAAATTATATATATAAAGTATGTTGGAATATTTTAAAATGAGAAGAAGTCTTTGTCGAAAAGTCATGTTCTATAAATTAAAAAATTTATATAAAATGTTGTATAGGGAGTTATAACATTAAAGGCAGTCAAGGTTATGTCCTTTTAGTTTCTAAAGAGCCTGTAAAGAAAGTGTGGTAACTACTATTTAGTAAAATGTTGTATTGGTTTTTAAGAAAACCCTACTTATTATAAAGGTGTGATCATTCGTGAAAGAGTTATTTTAAATAATTTTTTGTTATTGAAATTATGTTGGTTCATGAGAGTTCATGAATCTAATATATGGTTATGACTTTTAATTGAAGAGATGTTGCTTCAAGAAACACCACTTCTGCTCTGTAAATATTTTACATCATCACTTCATTTATGACAGACAATAGAAATCAAATCAGAAATGACACAACAATAACATATCAAACTCAATGTCTTTATCCTTAAGTGTACATAAAAATAAAGTCAACTTATCACTTTATAAAAGTTATTGTTGTCTTGGTGAAAGTGTTGGGTGTCGCAATTCATACTCAAGTTTTTTATTCTATCCTTAGAAAATTCACCCGTCAATCTAAATTGCACTATATCAGATAGATATAGATGAAGGCGAATTAAACCTATCATACCCACACTTTTGAAGACATATTACTCTACTTTCTTCTTCATATGTTTATTTCCAAATATCTCCAATCCCCAATCTTCCTCCTTTCCATTCATCAGCACGTACAACTCTTCACAATCAGTTTCTAATTCAACATTAGACATTCCAAATCTGTTCACAGCTCTGAAACCTTCTTTCAGTACCAAGCATTCTGCCATAAACGGTGAATATGCAAAGATCTTCTCCCCCAAGCCACCTATCATCTTTCCTTTTCAGTTTCTGCAAATAACTCGTACACCAGTTGAATCAAGAGTGCTGATAAAAGAGCCATCTACATTTACTTTAGTCATACCATTTCTTGGAGCTAACCACTCCAATTTTCTTTCTTTTGCATCCATGTTAACCGAATCCAAATTTCCATTTGTACCCTTATTATCAAAGCACTCCTGCACCAGTTTACGAGTTTCATTAATAACTCTTAAAACCTCAACCTCCACTCCATTAAAAACCCAAACCCACCTTCCCTTCCATATATTTCAACACATTATAGCAGCAGCCGCCTTCCCCTTATCATTCAGACTACTGCCTTTACTAAAGATATCAATAAACCAATGTTATGCCAACTTGCTGATAAAATCAGTTTTTGAAAATTTTAAATTCAAGCAGCAACAAACCAACTTGCTTGAGTCCTTGGGCAAAAGAATAACAAGTTTGTTATGCCTAACTTCACCTTCTGCCTTCGTCAATTACGCCACGCCTCTCTGTCACTCTATATTTAGCAACTGAAGTAATACCCATGTTGTTATTATTATTATTTTTGATATTGAGAAAGTTTAAGTGGAGATAGACACCGATATCCCACTGAAAGTTTGAAAGGCGTCTCCGCGCTCAAAAGCGCTTTACAGATCGCCACCAACGAAAGCCTTCACATCGATCGCCAGTATCAAACCTCCTTCGCTTTTAAGGTGGGTGGCCGACGCTTTAACCAATCGCCTAATCCTCGTTAAGAATACCCATGTTATTAAGTATATTATGATGCCTTTGCTTCCGCCTCCCTGCCCTCATCCATTATTAATTTTAAAGTTGGCAAAACAAAAATTATTAATTTAAGAAGTTTATGAACAATTACTCCCCCGATTTCTTACCAATAGAAAAGAGGAGCGTTTTTTCAGCACATATGATTCTTTCATTTTAAAATATTGCTTCACATGCGAGATTAATTGAAAAAAAGCTTAGATTAAGCCTTAAGAAACAAATAGCAGTGCTCAAAATCTGTCCACAAACACAAATAAGCCACCACTTGGTTTCTAAACGAACTATTTTTCACAGCTTAATCCGAAGCGCCATAGAATCTATAATATTTGTTCAATGGCCGATTTTTATTTTGGGTTTCGTCTTCTCATACAAGGATTTTGTACTCTCACTGCCTTGAAAGATACCAATATCATGATGGAAAATTTCTTTTCTTTAAAAAAAAAAAAAAAAAAAAAAAAAAAAACCTCCAACTAAAAGAGAGCCCTCTTACATAGCATAAAATTTGAAGAATGAGCCATGCTATTTATAACTTACAAAAACCAGCAATGTGGTTTCTTATAGATTTTATGTTATAGATATATAGATGAGGCATGAACATAGTCAGCAGCAAAGGGAACGGAATTTGCCACTTCTGTAACGCTCACAGAAACCATCACACCCCATCATCATACAAAAATATGGATCGTGGAATCAGTAATTTAGCAACGAATATTTCACTCTCAGAACAATTTTCCCTTTCTCAACACCAAGCTTCCCACCGGTAACTAACCAATGGCCAGGAGGATCTTGAGGGCCCTTGCTCATTTCGGAAAAGTCTACATACTTCAACTTGTTTCCTGAGATGGTTTCCCTAGAACCAGAGCCTGAGTCATCAGGGTTGCAAGAGTTCTCAGCAGTCACAGTTTTCTGTGACTTGTCTAGGCTATGATCCCACAATGATCTTCGAATTGTGCAGCCAGGTAACTTAGAATACAGAAGTTTCATGTACAATACATTCCGTGATCCAAAATCCCACACTCCAAGCTGTGCACCGGTAACTATGCAGACGTTAGAGAAGTCACCTATGAAGGTTTCAGGGTTCTCAATTGGTGCAGTGCTCACATGAGAAAAGTTCCTCCACTTTACAGGCTCAAACCATCGACTATCTTGTTCCTCAGGTCCCTGCCACTTAGGAGCACCAATAGCTACATGTGTGTCCCAATGTGGCTGAAGGATCTTCGGAAGCGTCACCAAGTGTTGAAGATGAACACACAGCCGATTCTTCTTGCTTCCTTCTAGACAAAGACGTATGCCAGTTACTGGCCTTCGTCCAACTGTAACCTACATCCAGAAAATAGAAGGAAACACCCTATGTAGCCTGGCCCTCCTGGCATTAAATCTCCATAAGGAAATCATCATAGCCACGGGATAAGAAGCCTTAAAACATGTGATAATGCCACAAATGATTCATACCTGTTCCTGGCTGACATAAAGCTTCTGGCCCATTATGCTGAATTGTAAAGATGGACACACAGGTTCCTTCCTCTGGTGACCAGGAATCCTGTCATGCAAAGGAGCCCAAACACGAGGAATCTGAAACTCTAGGAAATACCTTAGTTCTTCAATCGGGGGCTTATCTGTTCACAATAGTCCAGTACATGTAAAATTTATACTATTAAATTAAACTTATTGCAGCATACGGGGAAAGAATCTACATCATCTATGTTAGCATTGAATTGTCCTTACATTCAAGGTAGAGACCAATAGCACGAGTCAAATGCTCCTTTCCTGTTAATCCAGCAAGGAGATCTGTCATAGGGCAGAAAGTCATCTCGATAACATCTGGAGATGCCCGAACAGATTTTTCCCATTTACTGTGGTCTTGTTCTAAATCATCCCCTCCCCTCCGTCTGAAAATGACTGTCACATCCTGAACAATTTGAATAAAAGGAACTCAGAAAGAAAGCTTGATGGTACAAAAGCAGACTAAGACCTAGAAAATAACAATCAATAACGAAATACTTTATGTACATATGACTTCTTAAAATGTCGATGCTGATGCATAAATCACAACCCAGAATTCAACAAATTTTGATTACCCTGTGAAGATGCTAACCAAAATGTCAAAGAGATGAAGGGCAATAATAGAAGGGAAAACAACTACATCATCTTTACAAACAAACAAAAAACAAAATAACAGATTGTGTCATTGTGGCGGGGAAATAAAATAAAAGATGCCATCTAGTAAATAGTTAAGAATTATGCCATTTATCAATCTAAACAGATGGATAGAAAAAGTTGTAACAGTGACTGCCCCCCCCCCCCCCCCCCTCCTTAATGCAAGCATGGTGACAGCCTATTACCACTCACAGTGTATTGATTTTTGAAAATTATAACCCCCGAAAAAAAAAAACATGCATGTCATAGTTATTATTATAGCCATCAAATTTAATGTTGTGGTGCAGGAATTGGGAACTGCTTAATTTGGATGTGGTTCACGTAGTCAAATGACTACATAAGACTCCCAGATAGGATAGAACCCATGACTTCATACACTCTCGTGCGTGAAGACACAATAGGCAAACACAATGCCAACTAGCCAAGGTCTACTAAATTACAACTTCAAAAGATATTTGTTTAAACAAATTTAAATATTCAAAAATTAGGCAAATCATTGGAAGACCAATATTAAATAATCTATTGAACATAAATCAGATACCTCTTTCCCAGTAAGATATGGTGCATTTGTAGGTTGAGGGTGTATCCCTTGACTATTGAATGAAAATGGTTCGACACTCTAAAAATATATAAATAAAGTAATCAATTGATGTGCTTCTTGCTACTATGAAGCAGAAGCATTATAAAAATAAGAAAAAATAAAATAAAATAAAAACACAACAACAACAACAACAAAAAAGTAAGAGGAATTAGAGGGGAACTAGCCTTATCTTTGGACTTTGTTTGACCTGAACTTGTCTGGCTATTGGCGTCAGAGAACCTCTGATTTCCAATTTCCTCAATATAGTTCTTCATCTCCAATTTTGACAGAGGTGAAGTATGGTGTTGCTTAACATAAATTACATCTTTACCACCGATGGTTATGGACGTAATGACATGTGTCCCAAAATTTTCAATAAAGCTATCAAAATGCAACTGAAAGTCAGGGACAACTCAAATTTCAAAGCTATTTGTTACTTAATTTTGCAGATAAATTTGTTTGATGTACCTGGCAAATGATGGTGGATCCCAATTGACTGGAACAGCCTTTTTTACATTTTCTCGCAATGTTAAGCGGGATTTCGTAAGTTGAATCTTTGCAAGGGGAATGAAAAAGCCATCTGAAGAAAGGGTTTTAGTGGCCGCTGCATCAATATGTTTCGAACCAGTAAAGCTAAAAGAAGAGTTAAAGCTCCCAAGAGGAAAGTCTCCCGGTAAATCAGCCTTCTTATTTATATATTCCACCATCTGCAACCAGATGACAACAAGCTCCACAAATTAATAAAACTTTGAGCCACTTGACCATTGTATTTTATTTTTACAATAATAACCATTGGCCTTTACTTTCCAGATATGTGCTTCAAAACTATCAATGAACAAAAGGAACCATTTTCTGCCAATAACCTAGCGAAATAATTGAGATAATGTTTCACAAAAGAGGTTATAAATCAAGAACAGAACTATCTCAGTCTACAATTTTTCGGACCTCTTGGAAGCCGCAGACTCCAGAACTTTGACGCCCGACGGGCTCCTGAGTGCTCTTTATGTCCCTAGAAACATCGGGAACGACTAAATCATCGTACAGTAGGAGGTCCCTCGGGTGGTCATCGTCAATCTCGATTACCCTAGACCCTGCCAGTCCTTTACAATAGAGTAACCTAGTATCACAGTTCACATCAAAGCCTTTGCCCAATGCTTGAACAGAGTTGATAGCTGTGTGGACGGCTGCCATATGCTCTCCCATAGCTCATGAAAAAAAAAATCAGCAACCACAATATTTATTTTAGTCGAGGAGAAGACCAGAAGCCATATTATCTGAGTAATCAGAGCGAAGCAGGAGGGTCCATCACAATAACTTTGGGAAATCCCCAGAATGAAAAAACGGGATTTCTATGTTGGAGCTCTTGTGAAAGAGAGAATCGGATGAAGGATCAAATTCATGTCGTTGCTCTCAATTTCCGTTTGCGAAGGGAGTTGACCCAGGAAAAGTCAGGGAATTGAAGGTGATTTCAAGAGTACAGATCTCTGAGCCATGGAAATTAACCAGGTATCGTGTGTGGCCGGTTGCTGCTAGGTAAAATATTGGCGCCTGGGTTTTCTCACAGTAAAATATGTCTACTGTGTACCCGGAAGAAGAGAAAGAAATATGTTGCGGAGGTGAGAGGAGGAAGGGGCATTGACTTGGAAGTCATCTTTTAGTTGTTCAAACACTTCAACCTCATGGAAATGTTGGCATCTGCCGGATATTTTTTCCCATGATTTTTACCGTCTACCTGTGGTCCAAACACGTGCGTGCCTCCAATCCAAGTTTGGATCCCACGATACTGTGCCCACAGTCCGGCAGAGATATTATCGTCTTTTTTTTATCATCTCTTATAGTTTTTAATTTATGTCCATTCAATTAATCTAAAAAATCATAATATTACTTTAATTTCTCTCTTATCTTTCTGATCAACCATCTTGATGGAAATAAGAAGAAATAAAAGATAATAATAAGAGGATCTGCTTACTTTTACCTGAAGCCATATATTTTCAAACGAAAAATTACTTGTTTATTTAACATTTCTTCAAAAATATTTATATTATATCCTATGGACCAGTATTGATTAATATAAACTTATATTACTTATAATTGTAACTACTCTTCTTGTCTTTAATTTAAAAATATCAAGAAAGTTAAATAAATAATTTAACTAAAACATATGTGGCATTGATCTCTCCAAAATACTTCTGTGCAACATTAAATTAATAAGTTAGGAAAATTAGTTTTTTTAAAAATGATAAATATAAAATAAAAAGGAAAAAGAAAAGTATAATATTTAAGATCAAAATTTACCTCCAAACTACTAACGTGTAATATTCAAGCCCCGTTTGGTACAGAAAAGATTTAAGAAGAGAAAGGAACTTAGAAGAGGGAAAGAAATGGAAAGGAAATTTGAGAGGAAATTTTAAAAGTTGAACTGTTTGGTAGATGTGAGAATGGAACTTAAGTTGAGAGAAAATAAAATGTTTGATAGAAAGAAAATGAAGTTGGTTAAGTGGGAATGAGGGAAAGAAATGGAAATGAAAATTGAGAGGGAATTTTAAAAGTTGAACTGTTTGGTAGACGTGAGAATGAAACTTAAGTTGAGAGAAAATAAAATATTTGGTAGAAAGAAAATGAAGTTGGTTAAGTGGGAATGAGAGATAAAATACCTATAATACCCCTGGAAAATAAAACCATCACTCGTCTCTCACTCTCCTTTGCCTCACCTCATCTCATCTCTGCCTCTCGTCTCTCACTCTCTTTCACATCGTCGGCGCCTCTGCTTCCTCCACCGTTGTCGGTGCCTCTACTTCCTCCACCATGGTCGTCTTCCTCTTGCATCACACCACCATCCCCAACGCCTCTTCTTCCTCCACCATCACCTTCGCCTCTCCTTCAGATCAAACCTTCGGCTTTCTCATACAAGGGGCCTTTTGGTCCTGTGAAATGTCTCTCTCGGGAAGATCCTCAATCCCGCCACTTTCGGAGGGATTTCATCTTCCCACGTTTAAGGTGTTAGTTCTCTATGTTTTTGATGATAACCATTATAATAAAAATAAGTTGAAACATTCAAGGGAAAATCATGTTTTTAAATCTAACTTGAATCATTAGTTTTTGTAGTTTTGAAATGGTTACCTCGAGTTATATATTAATTGACTCCAGTGAAATGTTTCTAACTTCTTGTGGAAATAGCTTCTGTTTCTAATGCCTCGAGGTTGAACATGTTTTAACTCGAAGGAATTAGTTTGAAATATATTGGGTTAAGGTGCATTTTGCTTTAAAGTATATGGCCAAGAAAGCAATTTTCTTTTTGATTTTTCGATGTAGCAATGTTGCCCTAAAGTTTTAAACGGAGCAATGTTGCCCCTCCGTCAAAAACCCTAACGGTCAACTAACGTTGACCGTTAGTTGACCGTTAGGGTTTTTGACAGAGGGGCAACATTGCTCAATTTTAAAACTTCAAGAGCAAAATTGCTACTTTTTTTTGGACGATGTTGCTTCTAAAGTTTTAAAAACGGGGCAATGTTGCCCCTATCAAAAACCCTAACGTTGGACCGTTAGGGTTTTTGACTGGGAAACAACATTGCTCTGTTTTAAAACTTCGAAGGGCACATTCTATGTAATAAAACTTCAGGGGCAAAAATGCACCTTAACCCAAATATATTTACCTCAAGTTAAAAATGATTTGCCTCGAGTTAACTATTTGAAAAGTTTTTAAATGAAAGTTTTTAACTCTAGTCAATTATGTCTTTACCTCGAGTCAACTGTGTCGAAAGATTTAACCTTGAAGTTTCGCGCTAAAGCTTTTAGACCAACGTTTAAACTTTACATGAACTACCTCGAGTGAATATTATCTTACCTCAAGTCATTGACTCAAGGAAATTTTTTTTTAACTCAAGTTATATATTCAATTTGTGTATTTCGAAAAGAAAGTTTTTTTTTTTACTTTTAGATATCAAGTCATTACCTCAAGTCATTAACTCAAGGCAATTATTTCTTAACTCAAGTTAAGCTTTCAACTTCTCTATTTGCAAAAAGAAAGTTCTTGACTTTTGCATATCAAGTCATTGCCTCAAGCCATTAACTCAAGGCAATTATTTCTTAACTCAAGTTAAGCTTTCAAGTTATCTATTTGCAAAAAGAAAGTTTTCGACTTTTGCATATCAAGTCATTAACTCAAGGCAATTATTTCTTAACTCAAGTCAAGTTTTAGTTTCTTTCTTCTTGCGTTTTTAACTCTTGAAGAAAGCAATTGCCTCAATCAATATATCAAGTTAACTTTTTCTCGAACCCAAGTTAACTCTTTTAAAGTCATCTATATTTAGCTTTTATGGACCCGAGTCAAATATTTTATTACCTCGAGTCATTAACTCAAGTTAACATTAGTTTAACTTGAAGTTAATTCTTCCAGTTTTTGAAATCACCGTCTTCGTAAATCTAAAATCGTTGTGTGTGATTTTATCAATCCTTATCATCACTCGTTACCATTCCTAACTATCTCTAATCAGTTTGTTAGTGAGTTTCAGATGATTATATTAAAGATTAACAACAAATTGTCATAAAGAAATTTGTATGTCAGAATGCATTTAATGCAGTTGCCAAATTGAGATACAATCATGGCAACCATTCTTTTGAACATTCTAAAGCAGTCTCTGCTATTCCATTCAAGTAATAAATGCTAGTTCTCAACGGGCAAAACAAAACAAAAGGAATGAAAGAATGTCGAGACGACACAATTACACCTGGAACATTAATGGCCAATGTGACTGACAAAGCTTCATCTGTCTAACGGCTATTTTGAAAAGTCACAACGGATAACCTTCAAGCTTCTCCAACAGTTATTAATGGCAACCAATATAAATACCAGAAACATTGAATTCGCCAACTAACCCAAAACTTTGCGCATTCAATTCAAAGTGTTTACAATCTACTGTTTCATTAGTTTCATTTAATATCTTCGGATATATTGTGTACTTCAATGATTATTATTCATTTGCTCTGTGAGAGAGTATAAACACTTATTTGATTATTTGTTTAGTGATTAAATCTCAAGGTTAAGGAACCTTAAGTGTGGGTGTACGATTACAATTTGTAAGGGGGAATGAGTCATAGTGTGAAAGGATTACTTCGAGTACAGAGTGTGTAATTGTATCTGTATTTTGTGAGTTAGTGAAAATCCCAAAGTGTCTGGGGATTGGACATAGTCAAAGAGTTGGACCGAACCAATATAATCTCTCTATGTCATCATCTCTTTCATTGTCTCTGTTTTTGTCTTTCTCCAATTCACTCGCGAAAAGATTTTGAAATCCCATATTCACCCCCCTCTAACTGATATTCCATAAGGGAAGATGACGTTAGGCGGGAACTCAAGTTGGAAGGAGAGTTGTGCGCCAAACAGGTTTTTTCTGGGGGAACCCAGTTAAGTTCCCATTCCCTCTGGTGAGTTCCCTATACCAAACGGGTCCTCAGCGTAAAATGCACGAGGTAAAGATAAAATTGGAAGGAAATAAAATAGTCACACGGTCAAACTAAAAGCTTGGAAGGTACGTCAGAAATGTGGAATTGATGATCTTGAGCGTAATGTTTGAGTCGGGATCGGGATTTTTGTTAAGAAATTGTATTCCATAAGATATTTTAGACTTAGAAATGAAATTGACTTTTCCTATTTAACTGCAATTTAAGAAATCTCTCTTCAAATTGAACCCATCCGAGATTCAAATAAGCATTATCGGTAAGGTTTTTTTTCTACTTCAACCCAGAATGAGTAGTGTCACAATTACTTGCACTTCATTTCCCACAACCATGACATAAATGCAAATAAACATCCGCATTTGCATGCTGACAGTTGAAGCTGCAATCTTTAAAGCCACCATAAATTTCCAAAAATGAGCTATAAAAGTAACCACTTTCCCAAATTTGATACACACTCATGCTGACTAAGTTTTTTATTATTATTTTTCCAACCATGCAATACATTAATTGTGCCTATTTTCCTTCCATGCTCTTCCTCCATGCATATTCGATATCAAGCAACATAAAATGTAAAAAGTGTCCGGAAATGTATTACTCACAGATTATTAGTAAATAATAAATGTGCAAGAAGTCACCTTGTTTTCAATCTATGAATGATAGAATAAGTCATTAAAAAAAGGGAAAGTATAAAGATGAAATGTGAAGTTTATGTGCAGTCGCATTTTACATCAAATCCTTTCTAAAGTGAAAACATGAACGTCAAATATTCAGTTGATAATTTGTCTTATCGCACAATTCTTCATTTGACCATCACACGATCACAAAAACAATAAATGGCAACATAGTAATGAATAGGATATTTTAGATCATATCATCAGAAAGGTGTCTAAACCAATGTGTTCCTTTACAACAAGTACAACTAGATGATTTCAACAGTCCTACCTTTTCCTTACTCTTTCCAAAAAAGGGAGAAAAAAAGAGTATATTAACATCATTCTATTTTTTTGTGGAACTTGGTTCATCATTTCATCTACTCGTTGCCTTCAATCCACCCACGATTACTCGTAAATGAATTATAATTATGTACTTCATCATGGCAAACCCATTCTCATCTACAACAAAAAGGGGCTGTTCAAAAATCTACTACTCACTGTTAGTTTTTGGTCCTTTTGGAAGCAAACAGTTGGCGAAGAAATCCAAACTTCCCTCTGTTTCGGGCAGAAAACTCAGTTATGGCACCATTACTCGTAGTTGCTGTGGCCTCAGGTTCAGCATTTTCAGGTTCCTCCAAACTAGGGAGGGCGGTGCAGGTGACAAAGTGAAGAGAAAGGCGTTAAGCATACGGATGATCTGACTGAAGCTCGGTCTCATGTTTGGATCCTCAACCCAGCATGATTGTATGATAAAGGCAAGGTCAGGAGGTATATCTTCTGGAAGGCTAGGCCTATCATGCTGCAATCTCACGCAAAACATGTCATCATTATCAACAAATCCAATCCCTCACTTCCAAACTTGGCTTACAAGTAAAAGGAGGCTAAGAAATTAGCCTGAATCGTTCGATCACAAAGCATGTATGACATGAATAGTGAAGCATAACCGATCATAATCATCCACAACATCACTGTAAAAACTAAAGCAACAATTCAAAAACCAAGAAACTAAAGTCTAAAGCCATCATGTTCACCTTAAAAGCAGCGTAAGCAGCTTGTAAATTAGACACACTGTAAAAACTAAAGCAACAATTCAAAAACCAAGAAACTGAGAGTCTAAAACCATCATTTTCACCTTAAAAGCAGCAGCGTAAGCAGCTTGTAAATTAGACATCCCTTCAAAAGGCATGCGATTCGTTAAAAGTTCCCATAAAACAATTCCAAAGCTGTACACATCAACCTTGTTGTTGTAGTGCTTTTTCTCTCCTTGACGTAGTGTCACTGTACTGTACAGCTGAAAAAACATATTATGTCATCAAAACCTAGTGACAAGAACATGCGTAAGCAGCAAGCAAATTCTTAATGCACTTTGTGGCGGGTTGAACTTCAGAAGTAAACAATACCTAATAGTCATTCAACAAATATATGCACTAGTACATTGTTTTACTTGAAATATCTGTAGTAGGTCCATTTATTGAGAAGAATTTTAAAGAACTATGATGTTGACATTGGAATTGAACCCACTCAACCTTAGAAAAGAAACAAATATCATTAATGTTATTACTGATATCTGCTCACAAGAATTGGGGCGATTAAACCAGATATAAGACTAGAATGATATCTGCTCACAAGAATTGTGGCAATCAAACCAGAGGCGAAATATGAATATTTATCTGATCCATAACTAGAATGACTTCTAACTTGTCTGCAGCTTTTGGCAAACTCCAGCATTTCCAAGCTCAAATATCCATTCGTGCATGCCATTGCTGTTCTATAGTACAAGTTCAATTTAGGTCTCTTGTGTGTGTATAACGAATTGTTGTTTGATGAAGTACCAAAATTTATTTTACACAAAAAACAATGTGCCTGTGTGTGACTTACATTGGACATGATGTGCAGGTTAAATTAAATATGACCACTTTAGATTTTGTCATGTCGCAAATGCCAACATCATGATCTGTATCCATGCTTCTTGGTTTATGAAAGAAGATGATAAGCACCAAAACATGCAGTACATCTAGCTACATTTTTGGATATTTACTAGTGAAATGATAATACTAGAATAAAAGATACCTCTGGTGCCATCCAACGGTAAGTTCCAGTTTCAGCAGTCATCATTTCAGTGACAGATTCTTCTCTTGCAAGACCAAAATCTGCAAGTTTTACAGACTTCTGATTTGCCGTAAGCAACAGATTGTCTGCATCATATAAAATTTCAAAAAGGAAAAAAGAAAAAAAGTAGTTAAAGGAAGAGAGTCATACTCACTGATGCTAGAAACTTAATGCAGACCTAGATTCCTCTCTATAACACTAATGTCAGAAGCTAATATGATGAGATGTCACATCTAGAGCAAAATGGCCAATCCATAACAACAACGCTATAAAAACTTGTCACCTGAACTTATCATTATTTCTAACCTTATTATTTCACTTTTTTCACTTTTTCAGAGAGGATAGAAAGTTAACTATTGCAAGAGTCTTGATCAAGTAGACGAAAAGTCAGCAAGAAAATACACCTCACAATGACCGCACTATAACAAAGAACCAAAGTTTGGTCCCCAGAAAAAAAAACAAAGAAGCTTGCATCTTTTTCTTTAACCAAAACCAATAACAATGTTCAGTGTTCATAGCAACAACAAAGATATCCGAATAGTGCATAATTGAACAGATCAAAATATGCATGGGCAATGGCATTTATAGCCATAAAGAAACATAATGAAAAAGAAAAAGATATCCAAAGCAAATTTCACAAAGCTTTCCACAACTACTGAACAGAAGTACAGAAGCATCAACTAGCACCCACTGTGACCAAAGAGTTACACAAAACAGTAAATGTGTGACCAACAGAGTATTCATTACAAATATTGCAGAGTATGCAAAGGGGAAAAAAAGTACCAGGTTTCAAGTCTCTATGTATGATCCCATTAGCATGTAGGCAATCCATGGCCCGAGCAACATCAAGGGCAAAGTTTATAGCCACCTGGCAGTCTAATAGATTAGGGCGTATACTAGTCATATATTTCCTCAGTGACATCCCTGGTAACAGCTCTGTGACAATAACCATCAGAGGATCTTTGCAAGCTCCAATAAACTGCAAATATTGAAGAAGTATTCAGGTGCATAATATGAAACCACAAGTCAAATAACTAGACTCAAGTAAATGAGAACCACTAAACAAATAACAGCTTAAGGCACAGCTGTAACAAATTTACAATGTCACTCACCTTAACTAGATTCTCATGATGGACACGGGACATCATATTAACCTCCCTAGCAAAACGATTTTCAAGGGCTGCTCTTTCTTCTGAAGTGCTCCCACGATGCAGAACCTTAATTGCAACAATTTGATCTCCATACCTGGAAATTGATTAGTCTACACCTAAATAAACCAGGACTCTAGCTGCCAGCAAACATTTGGGTGTATACACTAAGTTATAGAACTAATCCATGACTCCAAGCAATATATTATCTTCTGCACTAACTATTGATAGTTACATCAGTAAACAGAGAACCAAATGCCTCTTGACAAGCGTAAGGGGTCAGTATCTCAGAAAAAATAAATATGGACTTGAAAGTGAGAAATTAGACATTTCAAATTAGTCAACTAGGTTATTGAAATTAGTAATATGAAATCACCAACAAAGTTAGCTGCTTCGCGAGAAATTGAGTAAGGGATGTTTTATTGTTTTTAACACCATAACAGGTCTCCTGACCAATATAATCACATGAATTTACAGCCAACAGTGAAAGCGAATTGTAAAATTTCCTTGATTGTGTCTTTGCCACTGACCTTCCTTCATAAACTTTCCCATGAGCGCCTTCCCCGATTTTTGAACCAATGAAGAGTTGTTTAGGGTCAACAAGAAGATTCTCATCGATTGTTAGCTGTGGGGTTGTTATCGATCCATTCTGCCCAACCGATTTGGACTCTAATTCCCCCGAATTCTGCAAGACCGATTCTCCACATTCCCTCTCTTTAGCTCCTCTGTTCCTGTCGCTGTAACTCATGCTGCAACCTTAAACTATACCCGAATTCCTCATTTCAATTGTTAAGTACACAAGAAATACTGCGTTTTTAATTCCAATAAACCCAGCTTCCCCTGAATATGCCTTCCTATATGGACAATAACAACTCCAATGGATCAAAACAAATCGCAATTCCCCTAAAAGCTAATCACTCACTCCCCAATTTATCATCATAATTTTCTTTTCTCGTCCATAGCAAGGATTTTTTGAAAAAAGAAAAAGAAAGAAAGGAAACGAAAAAGAAAAAAAAAAAAAGATAACCTTTTCTTTTACCGATGAGACTGAAAGTAATCAAATAATCTTGTTCCTACCCCAAAATTAGCATGTTTCCCTTGCAGTGAACCCCTGTTAAGGAAATTGTCAAAGTAAGCTTTGCTTCAGTCAGAAGCTGGCCTTCCAGAGCAGTTCGTCCCAAGAAAACCCATCGAAAGAAACAAAAAGAGGAGGAAAAGAGGAAAAGCAACTTACAATAGACGCAATAAAAAAAACCTGCCCCAGAAAATATATATCCAAGAGAATCGCCGAAAGCTAGAGTCTTTAAACTGAAACAAGCTTCTGGGAGCTCGTATTTGAAGGTTTTGCAAAGTGCCGAAGTTTTGTGAGTCTGTCGTTAACCCCAAAAAAAAAAAAAAATTAATTGCAGTGAAGTTTGTGTGTCTACAAGTGGGTTTCTCTCTCTACCCACTGAAGTGCTCCGATGAAGATTTTGGGAGCGCCTGTGCAGACAAGAGGGTTCAAGAGTGGTGTAGAGAGAGAGAGAGAGTGGTGGCTGGGTAATGACTATGAGTTGAAGAGGAAATAAATTAATATTGAGTCCAATAAAAAAAGGACACGTGGAGAGCACGGGAAAATTAGAAGCTTTTGCAGACGCAGCCATAGCAGGCAGCAGCATCAGCGATTTGGACGTTCTTGGCACAGACATATCTCACCGCTTATCTGCTAACTCGTACTGGTACAAAATTTAAAAATTTCAGGCTTATTCGAATTTGCTTATTACTTCTTTTCTTTTTTTTCCCGATTAGGGAATTTGCTTATTACTACCCTGGATCAATCCATTTTAATTCAAAAAATTAAAAAATAATTACTTAAAATTAGTTGATATTTTTAAAATTTAGTTTATTATTCTTTCACAAATATTTTTCATTAAATGTAATAAGTTTTAGTCCAATTTTATTCATCTTTTCCATTCCTTTCCCTTCCTATAAATACTCTTAAGTTCTCGAGGAAAAAAAATACTCTTAAATTTTAGTTTCTTTACCGTGCATGTTGAAAATATTAATTGTTTCATAAATTCTATAAAATGACTTATAAATTATAATATAGAAATTTAAATAAAATAGAAGTATTTCTTGGTAACAAATTATGGGCATTGAACTATTGAAGTGATCAGGTTATTGATAGACATATTCATATATAGATTATTAATTATTAATAACATTAATTATGATGCAACCCACACATTTGCATACTATCTGAGGTAAACAACTAAACGTGTCCCTAAGCATGAGAAATTGGGATACAATTTATTTTACAATTTAGGTTAAAGTATATTTTTAGTTTTTTAAGTTTTATATAAAATATATTTTGGTCATTTAACTTTACAAAATATACTTTTGGTTTTAAAATTCTAACAGTTAATATTCTTTAAAAGCCGATCTTGATTTAACAATCAGTGATAACTAATAACATTTAATTACACAAATTTTATATATTATTCAATTTACCCATATTTTAAATTTAAGGCTTAATAATATTTAATTAGAATTATAAAGACTAAAAGTATACTTTATAAAGTTAAAAGACTAAAAAATATACCTATGTAAACTTAAAGCCGACTAAAAGTAGACTTTAACTTACAATTTATATAATTTTCATATACAAATTACATTACACAAATCAAATATTTATTTGAATTTTACTGAAATTATATAAATATTTTTCTATTTGAGTACATTTTGAAAATAAAGTATATTAATTAATAGCCTTATAGCTTAGTAGTATGGATGTTGACTGAAATTACCTAGTCTTGTAATTCAAAAAAAAAAATCAAAATAATGAGGTTGTATAGCACTATTAATTATTTTTGAAAACAATTGAGGATATTTTCCTACACTGCACATCATCTAAGAAACAAGTTTCTTTATTATAGGTAACGAATATAATAAATGCATCTTGTTATTTATATATATATATATATATATATATATAATAAAAAATTATATGAAAGGATTTGCCATAGAAATAATCATAAACTTGGGTTAATAGAGCAGTGAGTCGTATATGAAAAGTACTGTAGAGCAGAATATTATAATATACATATTCCGATTAAACGTTTATCACGTGGGGTACACTCGTGTGGTGGTTAGCCAATGCCTTTAGCTGTCCTATTCGCTCCACGTAATTTCATCTCGTTTTTATTTAAAAAGTATTTTGATATTTTCCTGCACAAACTTTTAAATGATAAAATATTGACAAATCTGATTTATTCTTTGCTTCTTTTTTTCTTTGGCAAAAAACACAGAATATCCCACGAATATAAAAGTATCAGACAACATATATTAGTGCCTTAAAAGTCAAAATCCCTGAGTGGTGGACGCAACACACGTTCGTTTGTTTGAAATAGTTTGTTTCAAACCGTGACTTAATCGTAATATTTTTAATCGTGATTTACGGTTTATAAGAATTTATATAAATAAACATTTTTGAAGATCATACACATGATTTCAAAAAAGAAAATTATTAAGTTAGGAATTTCACAGTTTTGAAGTTGAAGTAAATATATATAGAAAATTATTTTATAATAAAGTGAGTGAAGCAGTTAGGAAAAAGAATGTGGTAATGGAAATTAAAGTGAAAGGTGGATCACAGGCTTATAGATTCAATCTTCTGATCAAATAGTAAGTCCCTGTCACAATCAGCATCTGATATTTGTGTACATACCGTATTGACTCAGGCTCCCTAAACGCTTATGCTACGCTATTGACTAAATGTTGATGAGTGTGTGTGAACAGGGGCGGAGTCGGATTTGATGTAGGGGCGAAAATTATAGAATAGAATCTAATAGAGTTGGTATTTAAAATTAGGGGGTGAAAATTATAGAATTTGACCCAAAATTTTAAGAAATTATGTTTTACCTCATAAATGTTTCAATATTTTCATTGAGGTCCCTTCTTGTGACTTTTTAATAAGGACTAAATTAAAAATATTGAAATATTTATAAGGCTAAAACATAATCTCTTAAAATTCTTGGTCAAATGCTGTAATTTTAGGGGGGCGGCACCCCTAACCCCCTAAATCCGTTGCTGTGTGTCAATATTGTTACGTACTGTTCACAGTTTTTTTTTTTATTCAACAAGAGTTCATATTTTGACGCTGATAAAAAATTGATTCACTATATAAAACTGTTTCATGTCAAAGTTAAGTAGCAGTATTTATTGACTTAGCTTGTTGAATTTTCATGTTTAAAATACAAGTATATTTTTTCCATGCGGGTGATCGATTCTATACACACTAGGCTTGTTCACACTAGCTACTAACATATTTGGTACGCGATAGATTCAGAAGAAAATATTTTTTGCAATTTGATCCACAAGAAAAGGAAAATTGAATTGAATTGGGTGGGTCATGAAATAAAAAGTAGAAATAATGGGGCAGAGGAGGTAGTTTACCAAAGAAGTTTGGGACATGAATAAAAGTAAACAAGATTGAAACAGAGGGAGACGCATATGGCTGAAAATAATGTCAAGAGTCATGATCAGAATATGAATGGGACAGCCGACAATTAAATAAAATATTGAAGTAATATAAATGATTGGTATAGATGGATCTGAGAGATATGAGTAGTTAGTTTAAGAATGAAGAATATTCATGAACTTCACCTTCACCTAACAAGCCCTTGTTAGTTCATCTTGGGAATAGAAAAAATTGTGTTGAGAGTTCTTCCCCCAACCGTAGATCCAACACAGAACAAAATCTGGATTAGTCAGAACCAAAGATTCTAGTAGAATCGGATGGGATTAAAAAAAAAAAAAAACTAACAGTCCACCACGTACATCTTTTTTTTCCTCCCAAACTTACAAACAATATGAATTTCAGTTGTTGTTGTTGATGACGATGATTAATATTATTATTAAAATGAATTAAAAAAATTGGAAGAAGAGGGAAGGGATGAATAATGGATAGGATTCAAAAGAAACAGGACCACTAATCATAGTGACTGTAACATACGTCGTAGGAAGCAGAAGCACACGTGAAGGCCCAGATCTTGCCACCCGTCTTCTTATCTTTCCTCGCGTCTTCCCTTCCACTTCTTTTTAAATTTTAAATAAACATACTAATTACTATAATATTATTTTTAGTGTTGTTCTCATTTAATTTTAGTTTTTCAAATTTCAAATTATTAGTTCAAATAGTAAAATAGTATAGTTTTTTTTTTTTTGCTCAAAAAATAGTATAGGTTTTTATTAAGTCATCAGGACTAATATTTTATACAAAATGATAACAAACTCAAGATATTAAAAATTGTTTGACTTTTCCCCCCACAACCAATCCCATCACATTGAGGTATACGTCGGTTGAATTTCGATCCTAAATATATAACATAATGTGTGTGTATGCTCTCTCTCTCAGCACAAGGTATTTTAACTTATGTTTCTTTCATCTTATGGGATATGGGAAAAGGAGAAATGAGGAGGAAAAGGGGAGTGTAGTTAAAGATAAGAAGGAATTAAGCAAAGTGGTGATGGCAAAGAGGATTAAAGGGATGTCACAAGAACAAGTTACGTGGTTGGTTCTGAGTTTCTGACTTTGCCCAAAACCAAACAAAAAGAAGAACAAGAGGGAATGTGAGTGCGTGAAAAGGTTGATAATTATCGCATTGGGGTTGCTGCCCATTTCAATCCCTAACTCTTGCTTTCATCCCACACACCTCACTAACCCCAATTTCCTTTTTTAATAAAGCTTCTCATTTTTTATTCATCTCCATACTTCCTCTGGTCCTTATTATAAGGCACCAACTAACTTTTGTCACAAACCAATAAAAGTAGTTAAAGTCAATAAAGTTGTCCTACAGTAGAATCTAAGTAATTTTCAATATTACTCATACTAATTGCACTAAACTCTAATATTATATTAATTATTACTCTTACTTACTACCTTTATTAATTAGGGGCGGACATGAAAAAAAATAATCATTGCTCATTGGGAACAAGCAAGTACCTTATAAAAAAGATCAAATAAACTTGATAGTTGGTGTCTTATAATAAGGACAAGAGAGAGTATTTATTAAGACCTGAAATGCACTGAATGAACTGTCTCAGTTCGTAGGCCGTTCATCTATTTTTTAATCGACACGGGCTAGCTCATGCCTGTCAAATTCTTATTATTCTTTGTGATAAATGGGCTGTGTCAAACTTTTGTAGGCTTGAATAGGCGAATAATACATTTTTTAAATTGAAAACTCAATATGCAATTGCACTTCCACTACATTAATTTCTCAATATATTTTACAAAAAATACCAATAATAAAGTACCATAATCCTCATCATTTCTAGTTGAAAACCACATATGAAAACAAATAGTTTGTGAAGTTCTCAATCAATAAATGAATTAATCTAACAAATAATAAAATGTAGGAGAGGAAGACTATCATCATGCTGCATTTGAATTATTATCATCTTTATCATATTCACTTGAGATGGTTGAAGCTAGAGTTGCGGCCTCTTCCTCTATAAAATCAATTTAACCAAATGGTATTCGTTAATTTGTAATAAAAAGATGAAACCACACAAATTGAAAATGCTACTGAAATTACCAATAATAAAAGTTGTTGTCTAATTAAAATTATCAACATCAACCCTTTTCATATTCGGAGGATTTGTAGGTAGCCAATTTAAGTATATATGAGTATCTCAAACATAATGAGCTTCTAAAAATATCTAATTCGATATATATAATCATTTGTTCAATATATACACACACACAAGATCACCTGATTCCTTTGAAAATTTATCCCTTTAGAAATTAAAGTTATGTAATACACACACACACACACACACATATATATATATATATATATATTTTATTTAAATATATATTTTATCTCACATACGTGAGATATAATTAAATTGATATGGTGGGCTCCTTTGACTTAATTTATACTTACATATATAAAAAATATATACTATACAATACATACAGACACTTTGAAGGAGATTTTTTTTTTTTTAAGGTCTGACCCAGTGACCCTTGTAACCCATCCGGATTTATCGGGTCAGTCCGGTTTTACCCTGAACTGGATCGGTTTCCTGTCCGGTTGGCCGGTTTCCGGCCTGAACCAGCCGGTTCGGTCCGGTTTCACAAACCATGATGGGTAGGTACGTGCAGTTTGAGGGTGAGCCTGTAGCTTGTTCTATTTAGTGCACAAGCCCGCCTATTTAAGCCTACATGGAATGATTTTTTTCGGGTGGGCTAAAATTAACAATTTTTCACTAGACCTAAGTGAGCTTATTGGCCATGGGCACTTATTCAGCCTAAATACTTACCACCATTTAATTAATTAAGACCACCGGGTTCTGTAATTTTGAATTATTCCCTTTTAGGGATTGTGGCCTTGTGTCTTCCCCATTTCTTAATTCTTAACCATACCCCCAAAAATTCCATCTAATTTCATCCCCCATCACATTATATTATTTATTCCTCATCATCTAATATTTTCACACCCCACTAACACAATACATTATATAAAGACCTTCTTTTTGTTTTAAAAAACATACATTTCCTCTTGTACAAAATAAAAGTTGCTTTTAACCACACCACAGTAAAAAAAAACGGTTTACTTATTAATATGTCTTAAATTAAAATATGTCTCACCTCACAGGATCAAGACGCTACACACACATATTGCCAAAAAAGATGCATACATATATATTTGGTATAAAAAGGGGGCATTAGCCCAATTTCAATCCTGTATTCACTCTGTTCCGTGGATAAAATACACCCACATCATCCCTATACAAGAATCTACTTACAGTCAATGAAGGACTATAAAAAATAACTATTATTTCCTCATGTTTAGAACTAAAATTAGCAAGTTCATCGGCACAACAAATATTACAGAGTATACATGTACAATCTTAAACTTTGAAAAAAAAAATCAAAGCCATATGTATCTCTGACAGCAAGCAAAAACATCCTCCTCCTCCACCTTCATATTGTTTAGTAATGCAACCACAACAGTAGAATCACATTCCACAATTATATTATGAAAACTATAATAGCGTGCCAATTCTAAACCAAAAACACAGCCCATAATTCAGTTTTGATAGCGGTATAATATCCCAATTTTCTAGCTAAACCTCAAATCCACTTACCATTACTTCCTCTAATTAAACTGCCCTAGCCATAATAAGTTCCCATCCTTCCTCATTCACCATCCCTCCAATCCTCTCCATCCCATATACCATTACCTTAATCATCTCACTTACCTTTATTTTCTCTTTCCCTTCGACTAGCTGTCTAGTACACTTCCCAATTAGCTTCTCACCATCATCCAATCATCTATCATACCAGAAATTTATCCTCTCACCATTCTCCACCTCCCAGTATAGATAACTCACCACTTTCGGCCAGATTCTAACCAAGTTCTTCCATAACCTCGAACCTGATTTCATCAAAGTAGCTTCCTCATTCAAGTCCTTATTTCTCCTATACTTACCACACAGAACCATTGAGCATAAACTTTCTGGTTTGGTGATTGTATTCCACGCAACCCTTCCTAGCAGTGCATCATTCATTGCCTCCAAATTCCTTAACCCAAATCCACCATTTTTTTCCCCGTACAAAGCAAGTCCCGACTCATAGCATATATTTTCCTCTTCCCTTTCTCATTCTTCCAAATAAAGATTCTCTATAACTTTTCCATTTGTTGTCTCACACCTACTGGAATACTTGAATGCTGCATATAGAACACTGACATCTAATTTGTAATAGATTGCACTAAAGTAAGTCTCCTAGCCAAGGACAAAGTTTGTTTCCTCCAACTACTCAACTTACATTTTATCAATTAAATGTTGAAACTTCCTCTTACTTCCACTGCCAGTCGTCATATATGCCTCCAAATATCTCCCCAAATCCTCCATTCTTTTAAACCTCGAATACACACAAATCTCATTCTTCATTCTTTTGTCTACATTCTTTGAGAAATATAGGCTAGATTTTTGGACGTTAACTTTCTGCCTCAAGCATTCTCCAAACTCATCCAAGACTCCCATCACCTTGCCTATATGATCCAAATCAACTTTGCATACTAGCAACAAATCATCTGCAAACATTATATGTGAGATATCAATACCATTTCTACCCATTGTCATTGGTTTCCACTTGTTGATTGAATTAATTGCTTTCACTATTTTCCAGCAAAAACATTTAGGAACAATTTCATTGCACCCCCTCTCCAAGCAAATTATTCTCAAACTGCCCAAAAACTTTATGAAACTTCACAACACCCCTAAGGGTAAACTAAAATTAAGTTTATTGGCTGAAAAGACAATTATGCCCTTGTCTTATACATGGACGAGACATTTTCACATGTATCTTGTACATACACATATTTAACTTTTAAATTCCAACATGTGTCTTATAAATAACATGTATTCTCTTAAATATGCTCATCGTCTTGTACATGATCGAAATAGTCTTATAATTTTACTTATTTGTCTTGTAAATAAACATATTTGACTTATAAATTCCCACACGTGTCTTATAAATAATCATATTTGACTTGTAAAATAAGGGCATAATTGCTTTTTCACTCACAAATTTTAATTTTAGTTTAGATCTAGTGGGTGCAGTGAAATTTTAGAAAGTTTTGTGGGCTGTTTGAAAACAATTTTCTACATAGGGGAGTGCAATAAAATTTGCCCAAAAATTTAGGTAAGTATGGTCCCGGGACTCGTTAGGGTCAAGGGGTTGAAATAACACTTATAAAGGTATTTATATATCGCCTACCAACAAGATTCTCATATCGGTGAGATTGAACTCATAATCTCATAATTATGAGGCAACTCTTTTACTAACTGGACTAAGCTTTGTTGGCAATTGCTTCCACTTCTATGTACTCACTCATTTTCAATTTACTACTAATGTTTAGTGGGCCCTGGGCTCTCAGGCTCACATGCTTTCCCCCCAAATTGATGAGGCTCATACTTGAAGCCCAGCATCCTCCAAATGAAGAAGTGGTCCCTCAATCCTTGAATTGAGCTCCTGTCGTGGCCCAACATCGTTTTGTAGGCGGCCTACCTCCACTATGCATTTCATCCCACCTTCTGTCCCTCACCTTTCTTCCTCTTCTTTAAAAAACAAAAGACGTGTAATTAAGCACTAGAAACCGTTAAATTATAGGCGGCCTACCTCCACTATATAATTATTATTTGGGTTAAAGTGTAATTTTATTAATTTTTTTTTTTTTCTGAGGGGTGTCTGGTATAAATAAGTTTGGAAGTGGGAAAAATATCAATAAATAAGTTAACATGGTGCTAATTCATTAAAACCGTTAAATTTAAACAAATGTATCTGTTAAATTATAAGAGAAGAAAACTCTAAAATAAAATTGAACAGTTTTGGTGAATGACAGTATAACACCCTTCTGTTCAATCTCTCTCTCTCTCTGTTAAGATCCTTCTGTTCCAGCGTGTAACATTCCCTCATACTGCTATTACAACATATATGCTCAAGAAATCCTATTATTTTCACAAGAGACGATCCATGTATTTTTTTTTGACAGTATAGTCACGTATTCTTTTTTAAAAAAATGCACGAGTTAATTCTGAAATCACGCATTTAATTTGTACTTTGTTGAATTAATTGTTACGTTGATTTTTGCCAGTGAAAGAATAGAATCATATATCACAGAAACGATGCTTGCAATGCATGCATGCATTTCTTATCATAGATGACCAATATGACATTGAACACGCACGCGTGCGGACAAAAAACATATTGATTCATTGAGGAATTAATTGAGACCACTAATTTAATGAGTTAATGGTTGAAATGTGAATCATATTAATCTATGAAGGATGAGAAATAAGCAGGCTAGCCTCCTGATGAGTCAGATCACCATCACCATCACCGTTTTCATCCTCCTGCGCGGCCAGCTCCATGTGAGCCTTGAGAGAGGGATGGCTCCAATCTGTTGGAAGAAATGCAAAAATCATCATGCAGAAGCAAGACATCTGAGCAGCCACCATGCCATACCACAACCCCACAAATCCAAAGTCACACACAAAGCTGGCAACCACCGCCACCGGCAATCCTATCAGGTAAAAAGCACACAGATTGATCCTGGCCCCCACATTAGGACGCGATGTCCCTGATAATATCCCACACGACACCGTTTGAGGCCAATTCCCTATCTCCCCCAGCCCCAGAAGTGGAAGCGTTGTTCTCACTAGTTCCACAATCTGTGTCTCCTTTGTGAACATTTTCCCCCAAAATTCCCTCACGCTCACCAAAAACACAAACGCTAAAACCCCAAACGTGAAAGCCGTCAAAACCCCCACAATGGCTGCACACTGAGCACGAGACGCTTCCCCTGCACCTATTGAGTGCCCTATTCTTGTGGCCAAAGCTAAGCTCAGAGAAAATGGGAACACGTACAACAACCCGGTGGTCTGAATCAGGATTCCCATGGTTGCTACGGTGGTCTGCGGGTTACTGAATAACCCACACAGAAATATCATTATCTCATAGTACCACCACTCCAAGCACACGGAAGCACAACTATGCAGAGCCAGTCTCAACAAGGGCTTCCAACTCTGAAAGCCTGTGAAAATGGGTGCTCCGGCTTCCCACGGCTTTATTGGTTTATCGGAAATAACAAGATAAATGAGCAAGCCCAGGATCATGTTGAGAGAATTCAGACCGGTGGCTAAAGCAACCCCTTTGACCCCTAACTGCAAGGACACAGCTAGGAAGTAATTAATGGGAATGTGGAAAATGGCTGCAACAGAAGCAGCTAGGGTGAGAGGGAAGTTCAGGTTTTGGGATCTGAGGAAAGTCCTTAAAGGGATTAAGAAGGCTTGAGCAATCATTTCGGGGATGGAGAAGATGAGGTAGAGTTGGGCGGTGTGGGTGACTTGTGGGTCCTGACCCAGCCACAGAAAGAGGGGTGAGATGTGAAGCCATACAAGCGAGATGGGGATTGAAACGAGGAGGAGTAGTAAGAGAGTTCTGTGAAAGGTTTGGGTGAGAAGGGGCCATTGTTTGGAGCCAAAAGCTTGAGAACAGATGGGGTCCATGCCCATGGTGAGACCCTTGAGCACAGAGTGGGCGGTGATGTTGGCGAAGCCGAGGCCGAGAGAGCCGCCGGCAAGTTCAACCTTGCCCTGTCGGCCCAAGAAGATGATGGAGACGGCGGAGCGAGAGTACATGACAAGGCTTGTCACTATTATGGGGCTTACTGTCTTTGCCAGCCACCCTATCTCTTCTTTAACCTGCATGCATGCATTTCAATAATGTTAAATATGTATATGCATGTTTTCTTACTGTTAATTACCAGTTTGCGTTTAATTAGAACAATTCGTGAACACAGACAGAAAGAAAGAAAGAGGGTAAAACCTGAGAGAGAGAAAGGCAATGAAGTAGACTGAATCTAGGAGTAGCAGAACTGCTTTTTCTAGCGGCTTCAAAATCACATTCTTTATTATCACCATATTCTGAAGCCACGGTCGTATCTACCTCCACCTTTGAAATCACAGACTCACCATTTCTGATTCCTTGAGATTCTGAGCCAGTGCACATGATGCCGTCTGTTTTCAGATTATATTATGTAATTTTAAGAAAATAAAAGCACGATCATCATGATCAGTTTCGTTCAACAACACAAAATGCATGAAAACAAAACAAACACTCCCTTAATTTCCCATTCCCCAAAGGAAACATACATAGAACTTGATCAGAAGATCAAGGAACTTGTTATAATCTTCGAAACGTGTAATTTAAATTAAAAGAGATACCATACAAAAAATTGAATATGACACAGGATAAAACCAAATTAACCTTGAGACACACACATGTATGGGCGATGCAAAATCGAATAGGAAACACTACTTACCGTCGTTAAGGAGTTAATTAGAGTTTGGGGTATCAAGCTCTATATACGGGACATATACGGCATTGCAAAAACAAGATGAGAAGTGTGCAGCGCAGAGAGGAGTTTGAACTTTGGAACTTGCAAACAGCGCAACAGAACCAAAAACTTTATATAATCATCACATATCATATACGCTTCTCATTAATTTATTAATTGTCTTTCGCTTAAAATATTATACCATTTGCTGTGAGTGACCACTCCACCTTTATCATTCGCTCCATCCATTTTTTCCTTTTCCCTTTTCTTCTGGCCCTTTTTGTTTAACTTAATCTTAGTCTCACGCAAAGAAAAAAAGAAAAACTAATCTTAATAAAACTATGAAGATTAGCATAGTAAAACCCAGGGATATATACAAGTTTTGATACTAAGATCAAAGTATTAATTAATGGTAAGAAAGTCGTGATAATTGTATGATAAATAGTTTTTTTAAAGCTTGCATTGATTTTAACAATTTCTTTTTAATCAAATGGTAATTGATTATTGTTTTCTCTTACCTCTTCCTTCTCACTTAAAATCATTAATTCTTGTATCCCATGAACATAATGCTTTGTTTATTTAATTTAATTTATGCACACTCCTTATAAATTACCTTTAGTTTAATAAAGAAAGATATATATAGAACGTATGGTTGTCTAATGAAATTAGTTAAGAGATTATTTTTATTTTAGATTCTATCTCCATTAAAATATTTTTTTCCCTTTAAAAACTCAAATATGGACTATACAAATTTGATGAGCTTTCCCTACTAAAAAATGCTCAATAGGGAAACAGTTCCTGTATGTTGTGTGTGAATGCCCCTTTAACTAATTTAGGCTGCATTTGACGAAAATTTAAACTTTGAATTTGCAGGTCTTAGATCTCAAGTGGGGTCTGTAAGTATATATAAATGCAATTAATCTAATTTACTCCTATGAATTAAAGACAGCAAATTAAAATCTTGAATTAAGAGCGGAGACTTCTGAATATATAATTAGTACTTCTTCTTCTGTCCCTAATTATAAGTTTCAAATAACCGATTTGTGTTTTTAAAATAAAACAGTTAAATTAGTTAAAAGCATTAAACATGTAATTTTTGTTTTAACTACGCCCTTATTTATAAATAAGATTAGTTGAGAGAAATCATAAATACAACAAATATAGTCAAGGGTAAAGTTGAAAAAAAAAACACAAAAAGTACTTTGACAAACCTAAAATTAAGCTTATATTTTGAGACGGGCATATTCTTAAATTTGAAGCTTAATATTTAGGGATGAAGGGAATAAGTAAGAAATTAAATTTACCAACTAAGGATTTTGAATACTGAAGGCAATGAAATTATTAAGCTTTAGCTCCTTCAATAGTTAACGTGACTACACCGTGGAGACATATCACATAACAATATATGAAGGGTATATGTTGATTCGTTTCAAATACATATATCCTATT
Source organism: Acacia melanoxylon (assembly GCA_019022615.1). Classification (NCBI taxonomy): domain Eukaryota; kingdom Viridiplantae; phylum Streptophyta; class Magnoliopsida; order Fabales; family Fabaceae; genus Acacia; species Acacia melanoxylon. Next base: position 2,099,394 of record JAFJYJ010000025.1, read on the forward strand.
TGGATGTATAATACTATTCGGTTCTAAATATAGGACATAGTTTATAGTACAATTATAATTTGTAGTATAAAATTGAAGTAGTAGAATTTGGAACAATCATTTTATACTCATCAGCGTTGACACATGATTCTTCCAAGATGGAAATTTCGAATTAAACCTGACCCGCTGGTGCTGGTGCTGGTGCATATCTATTTCAAAGTCATTTTCTGTGTGCCCGTATTTTGACCGAACCAAATCTTTTTGTCCGTTGAGAGGGTACGTTTTGGAATATAAAATCTATCTCAAGTTGCTACAAACAAATCTCAATTTAAATCTGGAAAAAAGAAATAAAAACTCTCCAAAATCCAAACCAACTACACAAGAAGCTCACAGCAGCACAAAAAAGGAGATTCCGAGATTCTCTTGGACACACAAACTGATTATGCATATTATTTATTTTTTTTAAAAAGGTTATATTCATGATCAAGACCGTTATATAAATATATATGCAATGGTAACATCTCTTCTAGACTCGGTTTAATGAAACCATAATCAAACCTTAATATGTTATACCTATATAAGCCAACAACCATTTAAATTTGAAAACGTTAATTGATTGTGTTTTGAATTTAATTTCTATAGTATTCTTATATAATTTAATATCTTAAAATTCGATCCTTTATCCATTCGAGAATTAATCCTAACCTAAATTAATTATAAAAAATCTATCTCAAGTTTTGTCAATTGAAGGAAGTAAAAGATTATAAAATTTAAACGACTCTTGTTCGCTACCTAAAGTCAACAATTATGGATTCTTTCTTTCTTTTTTGTGTTCACAGTATAATAAATGGAAATATGAGAACGGGATTGGGTGAGCCGGGGGCCTGTGCATAATTTTTTCCAAGTGAGCTGAAGAGGATAATGATGAGCTCGATCTTTATTAAGAAGTGAAATCCCCTAAAAGGGTGAACCGTCAAGCACGATAATTAATTAAGAAGTGCTATACTCCGATCCATGAGTCCACAATATAAGTCATTTTAACTAATTCATAATAACTCAAATATGGTAGTTAACTCATTGAATTCTACTTAATTTGATTTTTTTTTTCCAACTTTAACTATATTAAATGGGGTATTAAAGGGAAGAAAAATAATATAAAAAGTCATGTATGAATATTAATTACAAGGAAAAATTGACAAATAAACATTATAGTTGATCTCTAATTGACTTATATTGTGCATGAAATCATTTTTCTAAAATCAACGTACATTATATTGTGTATCCGTGGGAGTATACAAGATTAAAACACATGAATATTTTCTACTTTGGCATGAGACATTAAAGAAAGGAAATACTTCCTTTAGAGAGTTTGTCTTAAAATATAAGTTTCATTTTAGTTTTGTCAAATCATTTGTTGCCTTTTTTTTATAACTTTACCCCAGACTATATTTGTTGCATTTATTGCATTGTCTCCCCCACTTATCTTCTTTATAAATAAGGATAAAGTTGATAAAAAAAATACATATTTATTGCTCTCAACTAGGAGGGAGTAGTATTTAATTAAGGCAAGTGTATATACTCACTCACGGACTTTTCTCTTACAGTAAGAAAGACGATCAAACGACACAGGTTTAGACGTGTTGTTGATTCAACTATGCTTGAGCTGGATAATGGATGCACTCATGCACTAATTAATGCACCAAAAAATATAGTTCAAGGTGACGAAAAAGCTCTTGCTTTTACTGATTAATTCAGTGGCTGTACAAGAACTGAAGAGAATCACATGGTCATCCCATGAGACGTTAATGTCTGCTAGGCTGTTGATCTGTCCTTCGTGTAACTCACTGAGTATATTCTCTAATACTGAAACGTGTTGTTGATTCAACTATGCTTGAGCTGGATAATGGATGCATTAATTAATGCCCCAAAAAATATGGTTCAAGGTGACGAAAAAGCTCTTGCTTTTACTGATTAATTCAGTGGCTGTACAAGAACTGAAGAGAATCACATGGTCATCATATCCCATGAGACGTTAATGTCTGCTAGGCTGTTGATCTCTCCTTCGTGTAACTCCTGAGCATATTCTCTAATACTGAAACATAATTATTTTACAGGGCATATGTGCAAAGCTAAGGAGAATGACGTGAAGTCCCTTGTATGATGATTGATGGGGGCAACATTAATGTCTGCTATATGCCGTTGTTGATTTTCTTCGTGTCAAAAGGACCAGCCATTTGCCGAATCACAAGCTCTGGTTTTAGCCTTAATTATATTCTCCAATGCTGAAACATTATTATTTAATAAAGATGCTTAGAATCTGAAATGTACAAATTAAGTATATAATGGAAGGATGTATGAAGCATGGCTACTTCAAAAAGGGTTCTTTTCTGGCTAACATGCTTCGGTAATGTTGTTACTATAATAATGGTATATGTATTTTTTGTATTCATATACACATAAGCAGGGGTATTTAAGCAAGAAGGAATATCCTCCCTCCACTATTAATTAGATAAAAGATTAATTTATTTTCAATTTATATAACACAATGAGTGAAACAGTCATCAAATCAACGTCTTTTAAGAATTGTATCATTATTGGTTTTTGAAGCTCAAACCATGTTTATCCTCGCAACTAGCCAATATTAGTTTTGGCTTTTTAATTTCAACCACACATATGTAAAGCTTTTTCACCACCATACAAATATACTCTTTTTCGTCCTTATTATAAGGCACCAACTAGTAAGTTTATTTGGTCCTTTTTATAAAGTACTTGCTTGTTCCCAATGAGCAATGATTATTTTTTTCCATGTTTGCCCCTAATTAATAAAGGTAGTGGGGGTGAGAGTAATAATTAATATAATATTAGAGTTTAGTGCAATTAGTAGGGGTAATATTGGAAATTACTTGGATTCTAGGACAATTTTATTGACTTTAACTACTTTTATTAGTTTGTGAGAAAAGTTAGTTGGTGCCTTATAATAAGGACCAGAGGGAATATATATATATATATATTGCACTGTTTCACTATTTATATAGAAGAACCCTCTTTTGGTGTGAAACTAGCTAGCTAACTAGAATATGGGACAACATTGTCATGATGATGACTGCTTTAAATCTTTCCACCTACGCAGGCATAATTAATTCAGTTCATTAACTGACTGGAATATGTTGATTAACAAGGAATTAGCTCTCTTTCAATCAGATCCATTGTTAATTTTTAATTGGGTCACAAAGCTTCAATTATATGAGGAAACCCAAAACCAAATGATGGTTGCTTATGCTTATAGGTTTGCTTTAGCTGAATAGCTAGCACCTGCCTATATAACATGTATGTCATTTGTTAGACAAACTCATCAAACTAAGTACACCCTATATTGAACCTCATAGCCAGGACGACAACATATATATAGGGGCATTCTGCTTTCAAAAACGTAGGCTTTATTATTAATAAATAGTACAGTAACCATTTGATTCACTCAAAACCATATGTTTAGGATATAATGTCTCTCTGACACTGCTTAATTATTGTGTCCATGTTTCCCAACATAACTTGTACACACAACTATATATTTACCATATTCAGTGACATTACTGATAAATTAACATGTTTCCAAGCCAATAAAAACTTGATCCAGTTGGTAAGAAGTTAACTTGATCATAACTCACAAGATTATGGGTTTAGATAAGCTCCCTACTGCCAATATGAGGACATTGTTTGTGGCTAATATATAAATTTAAGTCTTAAAGTATCTTCTGACCCTCCGCAACTCAAGTCATCTAAATTTTTTCTTCTTAAGAATAGCGTCTTAGACTACATGATCTCAAGTCGTCCCTGTGCCTCTAATTATTGGGAGGGGAACACTAATTATTGGGAGGGGAACACTAGGCCTAGGATATTAAGGATTAAACCCACCCTAGCTTTGATGAATGTTTTTGTGACCCACATGGGTTACAGCTTCGTCTCTGTGCCTCTGATTAATGAGTACCTTTCATGTCATATTCTTTTCAAGCCTTATTATCCATAATGTACGTTTGCAATAAATTTGTTGGTCATTTTTATGAATTTTTTTCTTGTTCACAAACCATGCCACCATTCTCTTAAATACCATCTACTGTATGCCATCCAAAATATTAAAAATGAATAAGGTGTGTACTTTTTGATGAGGATGTTCCGGTGGGATCTTGACGTTTAAAGAAAGGTTTTGGCTGGTCATTAGATGCAAGCGTGGGTAGATATAAGATAAATACTGTGCGCGCGTGTTTTGCAATATGTACTAATTAATAATCTAATACATCTTATATATTTATTCCCAAGTATGCTCATACTGTATCTGATCAATACATGTCCCTTTAAATATTATTACAGTTGTCTCCTCCTTTGTTTTCCCAGATGAATATTAAAGAAAGCAGTTTGATCGTGTTAATGTGTAAGATACTCAATATATGAGCAAGTAGGAGAGAAAGTGTGAAAAACTTTCCTGCGAGAATTTCAGATAAAATTACACATGTAATATAATTCCGACTCTTTAATGAACTAAAAACTACTGTATTACATTTACAGACGAGTACGCTATATAAAATTACAAGTTACTACTCTATAAAAAGTTGGCCACCGAACACATTAGTGAGCTCAAGTCGGGCATGGTTTGGGGGGGAAATGAAAGCAAACATTTGACAGATCTAAAGTACACGATGGAAGTGAAAATAAAATTAGATAATAATATTGACCACCGAACACGCGCGTTAGTCTGTTTGAGGGGAAAAAATAAGAAAAGAGAAGAGGGTAGTCTTGTATGATGTCAGTGATGGCGTCATACAACATTCGAAAGGTACAAGGAATCTGAGTGGGGACCAACTAGATATCCAATGACCGACCATCCACTCATTTTCTATTCTCTCGTACTCTTTTTACCCTTTTCCCCAAGCAAAAATAAAGATTCTTCGTTACAAGTCTGACTGCAAACCCCTCTCGGTCTGTCTCTCGATACACACACACACACACACACATATATGAACAAGTGAGGCGTGAATGGTAAAGTGATTGGGGGAGGTGAGAAGATTAAGGTTGCCCAGAGATGCGAGAGCACCACTTGTCCAACAGCAAGGCAGCAGCCAGGAGGCTTGTTTCTAAAGTATGTATGTTGATGAGCATATATATATTATATAGTGCTTCTTCATCCAAATCCTCATATATATATTTACATCATCATTACTCCATCTTCTTCTTTTCCTTTGGACCAGTCTCTTTTATTTATCATATATATCTCCCTTTCTCTGTTCTCTTTAAAGCTCATTCCTTTATGTTCTTGAAGCAGCCTAGCTATTTTTCCATCCCTTACCTCTCAAAAAGTTTTCAATTCACAACTCAATATCTTTTTACAACTACATGCATGCATGTGTTACATCTATCTGCGTTTACCTTAATACGTGTTCTGTACAGCTGTACTATCTTCCTTGGAACAGATGACAACTACTGCTGCTGAAATCACATCAGTTAGTTAGCCTAACTAATAAATTGATCCTTAAACACACTTGAAGGAACTTTTCAGCCTCCTCATCAAGTTAATTGGTCACGAACTTGTGGCTCACCAGCCATTGTACATACATACATGTTTATATATATATATATATATATATATATATATATATATATATATATATATATATATATATATGTATATGTATTATCAGGGCGGAGCCAAGAATGAAAATCAGGGGGGCAACAATTATAGATTGAAACCCATTGGAGTTAGCATTTGAAATTAGAAGGGGAAAATTACAGAATTGGACCCAAAATTTTTGGAAATTATGATTTAGCCTCATAAAATTTTCAAAATTTTCAGTTTAGTCCCTTTATGAGACTTTTTAATAGGGACTAAAGTGAAAACATTAAAATTTTTATGAAGCTAAAACATAATTTCTGAAAATTTTGGGTCGAATTCTGTAATTTTAGGGGGGCGGGGGCCACCCCTAGCCCCCCTGATTCCACCCCTGTGTATTATGTATGTCGTATGAAAAAAAATTATATTATTAGAGTACAAATTAGTTAGATTAATTGTTTTCGTTAGAGAAGATACTAGAATAATTAGTTTGTATAGTTGTCATTAATTAAGTCTATATAAGGACACATGTACTATTGCATATTGGTTATGAATAATAATTCACAATTTTCTATTTCTCTTCTTAATTGCTAAGTCTGGTATGGTATCAGAACAAGAAATTAAAGTCACTGACTTCTTGTTTTCTTTTCAAATTTTGTTTTTAGGGTTTCTCTCTCACTTCTGTTTTCACGTCTTTGCCTTTTTCTTCCGTAGTGAACGATGGCGACAAATCCATCTTCCTCTTCTCTCGCTGACAATCCAATCGGCATTTTGCCTTCATCTCAGTTTGATTCACTTCACAACCTACTGATGTGCATTTATAGGCTCTTCTCAGAGTTTTGAGGTATCTTAAAGGGGCTCCTGGTCATGGTCTTTTCTTTCCAGTTAATTCTGCTTTGAAACTCAATGCTTTTAGTGACTTGGATTGGGCCGGATGTCTTGATACATGACGTTTTATAATTGGCTTTTGTGATTTTCTTGATCATGCTTTGATTACATGGCATTCTAAAAAGCAACAGACTATTTCTACCTATTCTTTCGGGGCTAAATATCATGCATTAGCTGCCACAACATGTGAATTACAATGGCTTTGTTATTTGTTACGAGATTTTAGTCTTCCTCTTTCTAGCCTTGCATCTTTGTATTGTGATAAACAATCGGCTAGGCATATTGCTGCTAATCCTACTTTTCATAAATGCATAAAACATTTGGATATTGATTGTCATATCGTGCATGAGAAGCTTCAACAAGGATTATTTCAACTCCTTCCTATCAAATCTAAAGACCAATTGGCTGATATATTTACTAAGTCATTGCCACCTTTTGCTTTTTGTACACTTCTTGCCAAGCTGAGAACTATTGACGTCAATTCTCCAACTTAAGGGAGTATTAGAATATAAATTAGTTAGATTAACTGTTTTAGTTAGAAAAATTACTAGAACAGAATTAGTTTGTACAATTGTCATTAATTGAGTCTATATAAGGACACATGTACTCCTGCTTATGCATATTGGTTATGAATAATAATTCACAATTTTCCATTTCTCTTCTTGTTAAGTCTGAATATATATACCACCAAAATGATTTTGTTGCAACTTACAATATATCTAGAAGTTTATCAAATGACTTGACGAGGAAACCATTATTATTAGCTACTCTAACCAGCAATCGCTTTAAGCTGCTTTTTACAAAACTCTCCTTTACGTACAAACCTTGAAAATGGACGCATCTGTCCCATTTATCTCCACATGATTCCAATACGTACGTAAATGGAGAGGGTTGAAATTTTAATTTATATATAGAGCAGGCAAGAGCATCATTATGTACACTCTGAAGAAGCCAGTAAACTTGATGATGAGGAAAAAAAGGAGTAAAAGGCGTTGCATTTTCTATATATATATATTTGATCTGCAACATATATAAGGAAAGATTTTAATTTAGAGAATTGCATAACATGAGTTAGCATCTCTCTATCTTGAGTTTGACCGCACGGCACGTTCCTTGATGAAGAGATTTTGTTTCCTTATATGCATTGTCGATCACCATCATGTTGTTGGCACTTGACGTGAGTACAAGCTTTAATCTTGCCATTACATTTAAAATGACGGATCTCCAATCAATCCCTTATTAGAGAAGCAATTAAGCCAACAAGAAATTGTCTATATTACAAAGATTCTTTCCTCTCCGAAACCTATCCCTATTTCCTCTTCCAGTGCCTTTGATCCAACGCCCACAACTGTCATCTAAATTAGAAAATCTAGAATACCAGGGGATACAAAAACAAGTTGTTTTTTTTTTATATTAAAAAGTTTTGGAGGGTTTCGACATCAGTCCCCCACTTATCTGAATTATCATGGAACGCAGACCCAAGAAAACCAAGAAAATAAAGATCCGCTTTTTAAAAATGATAGTAAATCAATTGGCCCAAACATCAGTTGAACCTGTTGAGGCCCTCAACAACACGTCGGTCCACTTAACCAAGAGCCCTTCTTTTTAAATTTGTCCCTCTCTTTGCTTTCACCCCATCATTTGGCGAGCCCAAACAACCAACTTGTCCAATAACCACGTAATGGATGATAAGCATGTCTTTATACAAGAGCGAGTGTTTAAAAAGAAAGAAAAAAAGACATGTTTGAAAATAGGGAGAATGACATATAAATACCATATGAAATTTCAAAACTCAAAGAAATCCATTGATTGTGAAAGGACTGAGAAGGAATAAAGAGCAATAAGGGATATGAAATTTTTGAAGAAAAGGCCAAACTGTCCTTCACACTTTTGTGCTTCATGTAATTCTTCCTCATCCTCTCTCTCCCTCATTCGATGTTCTTGAAATTTCATGGCCACTGTGTCGCCATGGAGATGAAGCCCACCCTGTCGCTGCCGCCACATGCCTCCCTTCAGGGGCGGAGCCAGGATTTAAAATTAGGGGGGCAAAAATTACAGAATAAGACACAGTGGAGTCAACATTTGAAATTAGGGGGTGAAAATTACAGAATTGGACCCACAATTTTAGGAAATTATATTTTAGCCTCATAAATATTTCAATATTTTCAATTTAGTCCTTTTATGAAACTATTAGTAGGAACTAAAGTGAAAATATTGAAACTTTTATAAGACTAAAATATAATTTCCTAAACTTTTGGGTCCAATTCTGTAATTTTAGGGGGCTGGGGCCACCCCTAGCCCCCTTGATTCCGCCCCTGCCTCCCTTGTTGCCGTCGTCGAAAGCCATCTCGACCTCCACGAAAGATTGTGAACAAGTTCGGCATTCTGATGCTACAGAACCAAGAAAGGTTCTGATTCAGCGAAATCAAGTTCAATTCTTCAGTTTGATGGCGGCAACCATGTTGAAATCGGGGCAAACACAAAGCTGACAAAGGTGAGGCTTTGCTTTGATTTTGGGTTGTGCTTCTGGATTTCACAAAAATCCCAAAGAAGTTTGTTTTTGGTTTGATTTTATGAAATTTTAATCGCTTGGGATGTTGTTGGGGCTAGACTCCATTGTTGAAAGGGGAAGGAAGGAGAGATGAAGAAGAAAGTGAATAGTAAAACGAGCTTAGGAGGCTGAAAAATCCAGTAATGAACAATAAATGAGTTTGAGGAAGAAGAAGGTGAACAATAAATGTGACATTTAACAAAATTCATAATGAGATTAATAAGTTCATGAATGGGTTTAACAAGTCTTGTAATGGATTTAACAAGTTTATTCTTCAGGTGTTAACAAATGTGGACAAGTTCATGTAGACTTTTATTATTTACTATTAACAAGTCTTGTAATGAGATTAATAAGTTCATGAATTGGTCTAACAAGTCTTGCAATGAGATTATCAAGTTCATTCGTCAGGTGTTGTTAGGTGAAAAACATGTTTAACAACACCTGACAAATGAACTTGTTAATCCCATTAAAGACTTGTTTATAGTAAATAACAAAAGTCCACATGAACTTGTCCACATTTGTTAACACCTGACGAATGAATTTATTAATCCCATTACAAGATTTGTTAAACCCCTTCACGAACTTGTACTTAATCCCATTATAAGACTTGTTAATAGTAAATAACAAAAGTCCACATGAACTTGTCTACATTTGTTAAACACCTAATGAAAGAACTTGTTAATCCCATTACAAGACATATTAAACCCATTCATGAACTTGTACATGTTAATCTCATTAGAAGACTTGTTAATAATAGTAAATGACAAAAGTCCACATGAACTTGTCCACACTTGTTAACACCTGACGAATGAACTTGTTGAACCTATTACAAGACTTGTAATTAAACCCATTCATGAATTTGTTATTCTAATTACGAATTTTGTTAAATGTCACATTTACTGTTTACTTTCTTCTTCTTCAAACTCATTTATGGTTCATTATTGGATTTTTTAGCCTCTTGAGCTTGTTTTACCGTTCACCTTCTTTTTCATCTTTCTTTCCTTCCCCTTCCAACAATGTACGTAGTCCAGCCTCAACAACCACGATATCCCAAACGATTAAAATTTCATAAAATCAAACCAGAAAAACAAACTTCTTTAGGACTTTTGTGAAACCCAAAAGCACAACCCAAAATTAAAGCAAAGCCCCACCTTCGTCGGATTTGTGTTTGCCCCGATCTCAACGTGGTTGTCGCCATCAAGCTGAAGAACCTGATTTCGCCGAATCAGAATCTTTCTTGGTTCTGTCGCATCGGAATGTTGAACTTGTTTACAATCTTCTGTGGAGATTGAGCTGGCTTTCGACGGCAACAACAAGGGAGGCGCACGGCTACGGCGGTGGGGTGGGTTTCATCTCCATGGCGACACAGCGGCCATGAAATTACAGGAACATTAAATGAGGGAGAGAGAGGATGAGGAAGAATTATAGGAAACACAATAGTGTGAAGGGGGTAGTTTGAACTTTTCTCCAAAAATTTCATATCCTTTCTCAGTCATTTCACAAGTTCAAAGAGTTTCTCTGGGTTTTGAAATTTCATATAATACTATGACATTCTCCTTTGAAAATATCTAAATAGAACTATTTTTTGCATTTTGCAGCTCTCATGATCAAGTGTGTGCGTTAAGAAGGCAAATGCAAGTGAGAAGGATGAGAAAATAAGGAATGAAGGAAGCATGGAAGAGGAGGAATGATGAAAAAGGAGGTTCCTTCATGAAAGCTAATTACACCTTCCACCGGGTCCCGCCTCTGCTAAAAGCTTCTCCAAAAAGCTTCTTTCCTCTACTTCAATCCTCCCTTCCCATTCCCATTTTCCCTTTTCTCTTTTCCCATTCTTCAATTCTCTCACTCGCTAAACAATGCCCATCTCCAGCTCCAACCACCGCCTGCCGCCGCCTTCTCCCATCCCCAGGGCCAGAGGCTCTCGCTCCGCCGCCAATGACCCCCTCGCCCACTACCTCGACAACACTCTCCACTGTCCGGAGCTCAGCCTCTCGGAGTCTCGTCACATGCTGGTGCCGGCGGAGATAGAGTACCGATCTCTGTCGTTGAGGATGGATGCGGTAGTGAGATCGGCCAAGGAGTTCGGTGCATTTAGGATCAGAGGTCATGGCATAACGGCGCAGGAATTACGGAAAATGGAGGAAGAAGCACAAGAGGCGGCCGCTTGGAATGGCGGTGATGTCATCCCCTGCGTTCGTTCTCGTCACGGTACATTGCAGTTCATCGCTTCCAAGTCTTTCGGCCTCCATTCCTATCCCAACTTTTGGTAACCTCCACTGTTCTCTTCCTATTTATAAACTTCATTTTGTTTACATTGCAGTCTATTTAATAATCCATCTTATCTTGTCAACAATTTTTGCAAAGCTAAATTTGAAACTTCATTTTCAAAGAAAACAAAATTTGTCAGAGTGTGATTTATTTGGCAGAATTTGATTTGTTCCCTCACTCGTCTAGTCTTGTATAATATTCAGAAAACACTTGAAACTAGTGCTGTAATCTTGTATAATATTCAATTATGAACGTATCATTGTGTGAAGCTAGCCGTAAGGTTCATGAGTCATGACTGAAGAGTATGGTTCATCTTATTTTATGTTTTGTGCATATTTATGGACGTCACTTTGTGGGTGAGCATAAAACCTTGGGACTTGGAATGTCAGTGAGACACAGGGCCGGAGCTTAATTAAACTTTAGGCCCCTACTTCACGGACACCGCGTACCAGAATGAAAGTGTTGGCTCAATTTTCTTTCTTTTGAAATTTCTTAGCTTGCACGGTCCTTGCATATTTGGATTGTCAGAGTCTTTTAACCTCATAATGTCGTAGAAAGTAATACCAGTTAAGAACCTAACAATCAAACATTGTGTACATGTGGATTAGATGGAGGAAATTATGATAATTCGTAATCTTACATTGGCTCATTAGACCTAATTAACAAACTCAAGCAAATGCATACATTAGTCCCCCACTCCACCCTGAGAAACATCAATCCAACTAACACGGAATTCCTTGACTCTGTGTGAGATAAAGGATTCCAATGGGGAAAGTGGCAAGCAGAGCAGATAGCATAGTGGAACAAGTGAGCGGGGCTCTAAAAGAGTTGAAGCAGAGGATTCAAGACACAGAGTGGGTTATTAGCTTGTGCAGGCATCCCCACGGCAAAGACAACCATGACACAGACGATTATGCTCTCCGTTTCTACCTTCCCTTGCAGCAATGCATATTCTATGTCCAATCCGTAAGAGGCCCCTTATCCTTTGACGCCGGTCCCGACACTATCGTCGTCACCCTCGGCAAACAACTCCAGGTTCATTACTTCCTTCTCCTTTATATATCTCTTTAACTTCCCAAAATGATGATCAAGGAACTAAAGGCTACATATATAACTTAACTAACCAAACATGTTGCATTGTGGATATACATACATACAGGAGTGGAGCCACGGGCAATTCAAAAGTGTTGCAGCAGAAATGATATTCATGTCAGGCTTCCACACTAAGCAGGCCTCTTTATCCCTAGAGCTTAAGTTGTTCCGCAGCTTCAACAATTCTCACAAGATACTCTCCTTATCTGACCAGATCCTAATTCTGCTATTCTTTTCGTTCTTATACAATGTCTTGTCACTTGTCTTTTCTTATTAATTCATTCCCTATATGTATCACAAAATGGTTTCATCTTATCGGTTGTGTGGTCATGATTCAGTTCGCCAGGACCAGGTGACACCAGTTTTGGCCCTTCTCATTCATTTTCTATTAAGCCATTGTGATGTACAGTTGAGGTGTGAAGTGTAAAGGTTGCGGGGTTTGATTAAAATACAAATTATAACTTGATTTCTGATCCACTTGGAAACATGCGGAGTTCTTTGTTGTATGCACATTTCTTGTTTAGCATCAGAATGATCACACACAGACACACACACATATTGCGTGCATTATAAATATACTGATTAATGATTGATTATATTGTTACACCGCCCGCTCTAGCGGATTTTCTGACCTTGAGATAGGAATAATTTGGTGCTATTCTAATGGTGTCAATGCCATGTTGTCAAAAACACAAAAAATCTATATATTAATTAACTACGGGAAACTATATAATTTGCTTAATTCTTAATTTGATTTTTTTTTTAAAAAAATTGTTTTCTACATAATCGTATAAAAGTTATGATAATCAAGATAATGTCCCTGTGATGATGGAGGGTGGAGAGAAGAAAATGATAGATTTTATTTTATTTTTTCATGCAAGAAAAGGTTAGAAGATTGTTTTCCCCCCCTAAGCATAGGTATCATCTTATTAGAGGTAATCGTGTTTGAAGCACTGTCGAACACTAATTGTGAATACATTTTCCGGTATGATATAATTATTTAGATGGGCTTTTTGGTTTTGATTGCTGCAGGGGCTCATGCCTCCTCCTCTCTGATTTGATCCATCCTTCCAATAAACAAGTAATTTTCATTCTTCTCTGGAGAATAAGGCTATGTTTTTATTTTTTCATGCAAGAAAAGGATAGAAGATTGTTTTTTTCCCCCTAAGCATAGGTATCCTCTTATTGGAGGCAATCGTGTTTGAAGCACTGTCGGACACTAATTGTGAATACATTTTCCGGTATGATATAATTATTTAGATGGGCTTTTTGGTTTTGATTACTGCAGGGGCTCATGCCTCCTCCTCTCTGATTTGATCCATCCTTCCAATAAACAAGTAATTTTCATTCTTCTCTGGAGAATAAGGCTATGTTTGGTTGGAGGTGAAGGAGGGAGGGGAGGTGTCCACTACTAGTGTGAAAAGTCAAATATGATCATGATGTGACATTTTTTCTAAGTTAATGTGAGAAAAATGATGCAAAAAGTTATGTAATTTTTTAAAAATTTCATGGGTAATTTGGAAATATTTTTTGCTCCCCTCCCCTCACCTACCTTTAAACCAAACATAGTCTAAGGCTATGCATGGTTTGGAGGGAAGGGGAGGGGAGGGGAGGGAAAATGGAGGGAGAGAAAAGTTATTTGTAGTGGGGCCCACAAGAATTTTCTTCTCCTTTAATTTTTTTCCTCCATTTTCCCTCCCCTCCCCTCCCCTCACCTCCCCCAAACCAAACAAAGCCTAAGGGAACTTCTCGACCGGGATTGGAATATGGTTATCCAAACTATTCCAAGAGAGATCAATAGCGTAGCCGATACCTTGGCAAAGAAGGGACTCTCCGCTTCTGCCTTCTTTGATGTGTGCCCTGAATTTTTGCACACTGAGTATACTCACGATGGGATCTATTCCCATATGTAGTATCTTTTGTATTCCGCTTTTTCATATGTATCAAAAAGAAAAAAAGTAATTTTCATTAGACTGCCACTTAGAACCTACTCATCCTGTCCTTAATATAAGATATAATTGACTTTTTTTAGAGAGATTAAAAAAACTAAATAAATTAGTTAATCATAGTCTATGTCATGTATCATCTGATTATATATATATATATATATATAAATTCATAAGTCAGACAAAGTAATTGAGAGAATCTCATATAAAGACGGTTGAAATAGGGAAATCTTATTTAAGGCTAGTAAACTCAGAAAAATTTAAATTGGGTCAATGACCCAATTTAGGATATTTAAATATTGGTTATTTTCTAATAATACCCCTAACCCTTAGTCCAAAGAAAAGAGGAAAGGAAAAACCAGGAGTCGATGTTGTTATCATTGTCGATCTCTCTCTTGTGCGAGGAGCATGAAGGATGCCATGAGAAATCGCCGCTTTCGCTGCCGTGAATGTTGCGCTGTAATTTCTACCTTGGGAAGACAACAATGACGTGAGTGTCGAAGGGTAATCACTGCCCCGCGTCGACGACTACTCTGAGTGTCGCACTGTAATTTCTGCATTCATAGCCATTATATTTAGTTACTTATAAATCATAGCATAATCAATTATCTTGAAAACTTCAAGCGAGATCTGATGGTCTATTATAGAGAAACGTAAAGCTTTTTTGTTTATCTGCTTTATTTTTAAAATTGAGTTGTGCTAGCCTTGTTTTTTTTTTTCTGGACGTCTTCCGGTTTCTGAGTTTCCTAGAAATTGCTGAATTGCTCTAGGTATTACAGTTGGCTGCATCCTTCACGCTCCTCAGGCACAAGAGAGAGAGTGACGATGGTAACGACATCCAACTCCTGGCTTTTTCTTTCCCCTTTTTTTAGACTAAGGGTTAGGGGTATTATTGGAAAATAACTAATATTGAAATATCCTAAATTGGGTCATTGACCCAATTTAAGATTTATTGAGTTTACTAACCTTATATAGGATTTCCCTATTTCAACCGTCTTTATATGAGATTCTCTCAAAGTAATTTGGTATAAAAAAAGACAAATATTAATACTATAAAGTAATTTATTCAGTTTCCCTGATCTCTTAAAAAAGTCAACTAGTTCTTATATTAAAAAGCAAGGAGTATTCCAATCTCTCCATTTTGAACTTGGACAAACTTTATTCAGGATTCAGATTTTTCTATATATATATCGCTGCAAGGAAGAAACAAGAAATAGAAGTGATCACCATCTTCAATATGACGCTTATAGATTCATATACTCTATGTTGTCGGAGAGGAACAAAGGAATGACAGGTTTAGCGTACTCATTTAACATGATACAAACATCAACATTACTTCATTCATGTCTAAAAATGAAGGCTTGGTAGCATGTTTATATTGATTTATATAGAATCAAGAAAACAAAATTAGTAGAAAGGAGATTCATACGCTTGGTTGAGGAAATGTTGAAATTACAGAAGCCCAAATATGTGTGCTTATTATATAGCTATTTGTATGGATGCCAGACAAGACAAGTGGTGGTATGGCCAATTAAGGAAGTGAGAGGAAGCTAAGGGAGGACTAGGATGAGTCATACTGATACTGGTATGTTTTCTTTCTATTTCTAATATAAGTGGTCACTTGTTCTTTTCCGACAGAGGATTATATGTCCGTCCACCTCAACTTTTCATCAGCCACATCAGTTTTAACACCTTTCAAATTTTAATTGGGAAAAAAAAAATTCCAAGTAGTGGAATTCAAAGGATGGTTTTGAAACAAAACGGAAATAACTTAAAACAACGGACGGAGGAAAAGGAAAGGACTGGCTTGTTCCGTTCCTCATCTCCTCTACTGTTGTTAATTTTTCTGAGTTTTATGTCTTTTCCTTTTGTTTTAGCATGTGGATGTGAGTACTTTGTATTCTTCGTTCGTGTTCTTGTCGATTAATTATAGAAATTTTTGTGTCACTTGCTGATTCTTGATCAATTATTCATAATGCAACAGTATTTTGATTTTGATAAGAAGAGGAAAAACCACCCAAAAAAAAACACAGATTGAAATGGGGAAAGAAATCTCATAAAAGTAAAGAGCACTAAAAAAGCAACCTCATAATAAAGCAATCTTACGGTGGATATGAAGTCAGAGGACTCATGATTTTAAAATGACAGAGGATCTGTTTTTCCGATCTACACTCTTCATCTTTTCAAGTTACTATAATTTATGCGCAACAAAATCAAAATAATAGTGTATATAGATGTTTTCAACAACATTTTTTATGTTCAGGCGCTTTCAAAGTTATAAAAATGTGTTTGATTACTCCTTTTTAACTTTAAAATGAAAATTTTTCTTTGCAATGCATGATATAAATTATATATTAACGGATTATTAGACTTTAATTTATAGAAACAATTAAAAAGATTAGATTCAATAATAGTAGAAAAGATAATTAATACTCCTCTGATGCTTAATATAATACATATTTAAGAATTGATCTTGATCATAAATATGAGACATAATTTTTATATTTGTCAATATTTTTCTAATTTACCTCTATTGATGCTCTCTCGACAATGACAAAGAGAAAAATGAATGAGGGAATTAAGGGAGATAAGTAAAATGTTCTAAATAATAGATGTTATATTAACTAATTTAACTAATTTTCTGAATCTAATTAAATTAAATAAATATATTTTATATTATGGATTGGAGAATGAGTAAGATAATAAGGGAATCTTGGACTGATAAGAAAAACATAGAAGAAAATACATGAATGATAGAAAGATTCCAGATGTGCATCATTACGTACGTACACATTTAATTATGATTAAGTGAAGGAATAATTGCATTGATTACTCCGCGAATCCCTTTCAATTATCGAAGCAAGTGTTGATTAATTAGTGGCGAATGTAAATAACTGAAATAATTGGGCAACGTCACATTATATATGGATTCATGTGATGGAAAGCTAATAATGGAGGTTGGAAAATAATAAGATATAGGTTAAAATATACTTTTGCTCCTTTAAGTTTATATGTTTAATTTTATAAAGTACTACTTTCAGTCCTAATTATAAGAATACTTTTGTAGTGTAAATTATATTACAAAAGTGCTCCTATAATTAGGATCAAAGGGAGTATATTTTTAATCCTAATGAACAAAAATTTAGTAAACTTTTTTATAAAGTATATATACCTAATTGGTCCACATTAGTAAACTTAAACGACCTACGTCACTTATGCTTGAAGAGGAGAGTTGTTGAAGAATATATAGAACAATTTGCGGATGATAATTGTTGAGGTCGTTGAACAATTTGTACATTTTTCTTTTTCCCCCCTAGGATCATGGGGATGAAGATCGATGAAGGGTGTTGCAGAAGAAATTAGAGGGTTCCAGGATGGAGAAAGTTGAGAGAAGCTGATTAAAAAAAGAAAGAAGAGAGAAAATGATTATGAAATTGATTAAACTGATTTATTTAAATTAGATTTTCTTCAAAAAAATAAAATAAAATGAAGTAAATGCCATGTATGATTAAAATTAGATGAGGTTTTGTGTTGCAAATCCAGTTTACTTTGTCAGTATTGCATTGTCACCACCACCTAACTTTGCTTAATCAGTGCTTTCCGTGAATAATTAATATTCATGGTGTTATGTTTTAAGGACTCTTAAAAAATTAAAATAAAACCTCATGTAAAATTTAACATAAGATATACGAAGAGATCGATATCGAGAGTTCAATATAATAATTGCATTATATAATTGGAATCTTAGCAAATAATTTAGTATAAAATATGAATGAATGAAAGAGGACGCAATATTGGTGGCATGTGATGGATGGAAGGAATGAGTACTGAGGTCAGAAAACAAAAGAGAAGAGACAGTGACAATAGAGAGAGAGAGAGAGAGAGAGGGTAGAAGAAAAGAGCATTCATATTTGTGGAGCTTTCTAACGTGATGTTTAACAAGTTAATTATTATGTATGTTATTAATTGCTTGCCCCACCTGCACGCTAAATCAAGTTTTATTTAGGATAACAACACGTTTGGAAAACATATTCACGTTGAAATAAAACTCCTTTTATAATCTTACTTTGAAAAAATATGCAGTCGACAAGCAAATAATTGATGGTGACTAGGCAACACATGGGGTGCCTTTTGTTTTCGTCCATATATACCAAACCCTTTTTCTCTTTCTTAGGACACGTCCTTCCAAGATAAGAGCAACACACTATATACATATATGGATCTATCGGCCTTTCCTAGGGACCACTCCTCTTTTAATCTCACCATTTTATCGATCTTCTTATCACTACCCTTACTTCTCACTGGTTACAACATATATATATGCATCGGTTTATCCTACAAGATCCATAATGGAATCTTTGAATTCAATAATTAGGTTCTGGACATTTGCATGTGCATGGCTTTTCACTAGACAAATTATAAATATGATGGATCCAAAGTTTGATAGCAGCTTTGTCATATATGTGAGAGGCCAGGACACACATTATTAGATCAGCAGCTTCACATCTTTCTATACGCCACACTCAATTATTCAGTTAATTGAAACAACGTTAAAAAAGAGAGAGACGTCATTTAATTTATCTGATGATCTGCCTCTCATTGATAAAATAATCAAGTTGGTTGTTATGTTAACTAAAACACATGGAGGGGCTCAACTCAAGCAAATGAAAGAGCAGATTGAGTGAAGGGGTTGAATGAGCATTATATTGGTTTATGCATGGCAGATAGGACGAATGGTTTGTTCAGAGTGAAGCTGAGAGAGTCTTGAGCCCTTGGAATGGCCACAAGTTTGGCAGAAACTGAGATGATGAGTTTGTTGGTGATTGTTAAAGGGTTAAGGTGCATTTTTACCAAATTAACTATTAGTCGGAAGCGTCCAACACACGCTTAACTATTAAGTGGGACCAAAAATACCAAAAAAGTTTTACTCGGGAGCGTCAAAGACAAGATTGTTAGACAAAAGTTAACGTCATATATCAGGTCCAGGTGATTGCCAAAATAACTTTTATTTCGGTGAACGCCGGCAAGACAAAATTCTAAATTTTACTAAATTTAATAAGTTTTTTCTCAATTGTCATTATTTAAAACTACTTGTATTATCTATGGACAAAAATGACTTATTCTTCAATTTTTTCAAAATTATAATTTTCTAAAATAAACAAAATTTTTAATTAAAAATATAATTATATGATTTAAATAAAAATCAAAGTGTTTTATAGTTTATTATATATGTTAAACAAAAAAATATATGATTTATTTTTATTTTAGAAGAAATTTATGTAATTTAAAAAATTCATTTAATGTTAATCAAATTTTCGTAGGTCAAGTTGCTCCTTAACCCATTAAAATCGCTTCTTTAACCTATTATTAAATCGCCCTTCATCAAGCCTCTTAAGTTATCTTTTTTCTTTTTTTGTCAACAAGTCACAAATAATCCATAGATCATTTAATTAACAAATATATCATCATTTGCGGATTTATATTATTAAGTATCAATATTGATATCCATTAAAAATAAATCATATGTATATATATATATATATATATTTTAACATATAAATTAAACTATAAAACACCTTGAGTTTTATTTAAATCATATAATTAAATTTTTTAATTAAAAGTTTTGTTTATTTTAGCAAATTATAATTTTGAAAAAATTGAAGAATAAGTCATTTTTGTCCATAGATAATACAAGTAGTTTTAAATAATGACAATTGAGAAAAAACTTATTAAATTTAGTAAAATTTAGAATTTTGTGTCGGCTTTTGGAATAAAAGTTCGTAGGCTAATCACCTTTAGATAACTGGACGTTAACTTTAATCTAACTGCGTTGTCTTGGGACGCTCCCGAGTAAAACTTTTTTTGGTATTTTTGGTCCACTTAATAGTTAATTGTGTTGGACGCTCCTGGATCAATAATTTATTGGTAAAAATACACCTTAACCCATTGTTAAATTGCGTATGAAAGAAGAAGAAGAAAGTGATGGGAAGAGCATAAGCGTCCCAAGGTGGCATCTTAAGCAGGGTGATGGCTAAGGTGTCACATCTATTCTGTCATGCATTGATGTTACAAACACCAAAAAGCTGCTACACTTTCCTGCCATACTGGTAGACCAATTTCCTATGTTCACATTCGATCTTATCTAAAAGATGAGTACAAGCATTAGTGCTTATCCCTCCAATTTTAGGATGGGACTCATTTTTTTAATTTTTTTATTTATTTAAATCATATGTATCACCTTGAATTTATACCTATTATTTCAAATTAATTAATTTCTAGTCTTATATTTATAAATATTTTTTTGATTAAGATTACAATACAAACACGTTTTTCTCCCTATATATCAAATTTCTTTTTTAAAAAATCCTCCTTTTATTTATAACATTGTTTTGTTTTGCATATACTGCCTGATCCTCACCGCCTGGCATCAGCTGCTTCCAAATTTATGCCTCATAAATAGCCGTACGTATAAACAATGACAAGTCTTAGCTTCCCTCCCCCGTTGTCCCGGCCGGGTTCATTGAATATAGCCACAAAATTGAGCCCAAAATCAAGTTTAACCATAATTAGAAAGGCCGTCAAAACTCAAAGATTAAGACAAGGTAAGAAAAATACAGATCCAAATGTTCGGTTTAAATACCCAACCACCCTTTCCTCAATTATGGGAAAAAAAAGTCATTATAGTTGAGAATACTATTTAATGTTATCTTTAATATTATAATAATATTTTGACTAAAGTATATTTTTAGTCCTTTAAATTTTATATAAGATATAATTTTAGTCCCTTAACTTTATAAAGTATATTTTTAGTCCTAAAATTATAACACCATTAATATTGCTAATGGAAACGTTGATGCATTGAATTCAAGTGATAACTAATAGGATTTAATTACACAAATTTTATATATTCTTCAGTTTACCTATATTTTAAATTTAAGCCTAATAGCATTTAATTACACAATCATCATCAAAGTGAGTTTGCATTTTCCGTTATCAAAATTAACGGTGGTGTTAGAATTATATGACTAAAAGTATACTTTATAAAGTTAAGGGGCCGAAAGTATACCTCGTGTAAACTTAAAGGACTAAAAAAAAAAGTATACTTTCACATAATATTTTTATATAACTTTAAATCACATCAAACCATTGGAGAGAAGAATAATAGAGACAGTACTCTCCATTCCTCAATTCCGTATGGCATTTGCACTAACTCCACTCATCTTTAAAATTCCCATCACACAACCTGAGGTTCTACTCTCATCCCCTGCCTCTTCCCTTTTCAGTCTTCCATTAGCGCCACCATGCTGCACACATACGATGTCGCTGTTGAAGAAGACGCAGCGGCGGTCGGAGAGCCATCCTCGGGGGTGGTTTTGCTCGGAAAATACGAGTTGAAGGAGTTGTTAGGTGTGGGAGCCTCTGCCAAGGTGTATCACGCAACGAATGTGGACACGGGACAGAGCGTGGCCATCAAAGCCGTGTGCAAGAACCATGTTTTCAGAGGAGGCCTCACGGCGCACGTTGAGAGGGAAATCTCTATCATGCGCCGCCTCCACCATCCCCACACCCTCAAGCTCTTCGAAGTCCTCGCCTCCAAGAATAAAATTTACTTCGTCCTCGAATTTGCCCAGGGCGGCGAGCTCTTTCACAAGGTCGCTCAGGGCCGTTTCTCCGAAGATCTCAGCCGTCGCTATTTCCATCAACTAATTTCCGCTGTCCGTTACTGCCACTCCGCCGGCGTCTTCCACCGCGACCTCAAGCTCGACAACCTCTTAATCGACCAACATACGGACCTCAAGGTCTCCGACTTCGGGTTGAGTGCTCTGAAGGACCACGTCAGACCCGATGGGCTGCTGCACACCGTGTGTGGCACACCGGCTTACGTGGCGCCGGAGATGCTCGCCAAGAAAGGCTACGACGGAGCGAAAGTGGACGTGTGGTCGTGCGGAGTGATCCTGTTCGTCCTCACCGCCGGGTACTTGCCGTTCAACGACCACAATCTGGCGGCCATGTACAGGAAAATCTACAGAGGGCAGTTTCGGTTCCCGAGATGGACGTCGCCGGAGCTACGGCGTTTTCTGTGTCGGCTGCTGGACAAGAACCCCGAGACGAGAATCACGGTGGATGAGATCATCGGAGACCCATGGTTCAGCAAAGGGTATCGGGAGGTGCGGGTTCAACACAAGGAATTCGAATTGGAGCGGGAAAGCCGATCCAGGGGACTGAACGCCTTCGATTTGATATCGTTTTCGTCCGGGTTCGATATGTCGGGCATGTTCGGGGAACCGGGAGTTAGGGAGGGCGTGGAACGCATCGTTTCAGGGGAGAAGCCGGCGAAGATATTGGAGAAGGTGGAAGGAGTGGCGAAATCAGAGGGGGTGAGGGCGAGGGTGAGGAAGGAGGAGAACGAGGAGGGGGCGGAGCTGGAGGGGCAAAATGGTAATTTAAAGATACTGGTAACCATTTACCGGCTAACGGAGAAACTGGTTGTGGTGGAGGCGAAGAGAAGAGAGGGAAAAGAGAAGGGGGCGAAATTCTGGGAGGAGAAATTGAAGCCCGAGCTACATAGATTGGTGTACAAAGAGCAACAACAATGAAGAGATCGAGTTTGTATTTACACGAGTATTTTGGTATGCTCATTGATTTGTGGGTAAGGGGATGAACAGTGTTCCCTTCAAATTACTGAAGGAACAACCAAATTATGAAACATGCATGATATTCATTAATGGACAGCATTTTCATATTTATTAGAATTCGACTGAAATAATAGCTCGTTAAGTTTTTGAATATATATAAAGCAGGTATTCCGTAATATAATTGGTAATATTAGATGGTAGGACTGTACAAACCAAAAATTAAAACTACGCAAAGTTTGATTGATGATAAGCATATTTAAGATATGACACGTTGGAGTGAATATAATGAGAATGGAGGCTCTCTCATATATATGTTTTGATTCATAACATATCACTCACCTAACCTCTGCTTATCAACAAGCGCGTGCACCTGCACCCTTGCATTATTTTTAGCCATTTTAAACGTTCTCTATTAGCATTATTCTAATACTCTTGTCAATCTTGATTTACTACTTTCTAAATAATAATAAAGAGGAAAGGGGTGAGGGAATTAAGGTATTTTAGAATATATATATATAATATTAATTTTCTTAATCTAATCAAATTAAATAACTGCTTTCCAATTCACTCACTCCTACCCAACCCTCCATATTATTAAATGAATGATTTACAGTGGGTGTCCCCGTGTCAGGCGGCTGGATTTTTAATGACGGCACATGTATGTTAATCAGGAACCGGTTTCCCTGCCTATCTTTGGATAGGTAGAGAGAACCTATCCCATCTGGACTGTCCGATTTTTTTTTTTTTTTAAAAAATTATTTTAATGGGTAGAGAATCTAAAATAAAGATAATCTCTTACCTAATATTTTTTAAAAAAACAATTTTTTCATTAAAAAATAACTAAACTAACACAAATAAATCTGGATCGTTCAGATCCCACCTAGACGATCTAGAGAGCTCATACATAGTACTATAGTTCAGGTTAATTAGGAGTTGCTCTTGATCTTCCTAGCATCCTAGTCTAGGTTCCTAGCCGCCCTGCTGATCCTATGTATTAGGTGTGATGCCAAAGAATATTCATTCCTCCTACGTAGTACTCTCCCTTATTCGTCATGCACTCCTTTTGACCGCTCTCCCTGTTTCAACTGCCACTTCAACCCATCATTTTCAATTCTTTTGGTCCTACCCTCCTCCTCACTTTTAATATCAACAATATTCATCTTCAATCTTATTCTATATATATCCATTCATCCTCCACAATTTTAATTTAATAAAAATAAAATGTGCCAAATATTACTCTTAGTCTTGGATGATTAAAAACTATTACAAAATGGAAGTCTATTACTGTTAGTGTTAGATGTACACATGTGATTTTCTCCAAAATGCATGTAACACCAAATACTTTTTAAAAGCTTAAAAGTAACTGCATTTTAAAAATTGGGTAAAAGTTCACTTCTGTGTTACTTTTATGGTGGGACCCACATTATTCTTTTGAAAATATCAAAATGCCCCCAAACTAAAAAAAATTATAGAAACTCCCCCAACCTTTGATTCTGCTAGAGGAAGATTCTAGAGCAAATATGACTTACCGTGGGTCTGCTCCAAGACTCAAAGATGGCAACCGGGGAAAATTATGCTATTGTTTCTCATCCATGACATTATGGATCCTCCTCTGAAATCAAATATGGCTTCCCGTGGGTCTCCTCCAAAACCCAGCTAGATGGCAACCAGGAAAAAATATGCTACTGTTTCTCGTCCATCACATTTCAGGCCAATATCATTTGATGAACAAGTTTATTGTCTTCCTTGGACTCTGTCCCATCAGAAAAGTTGAACCTGCCCAACGAAGATTTAGGGGAAAATAAGAGTTCTCATGGTCCCTCTTCTTCAAGTTCACCATCGTTCACCACCAGCTAGAAGAGGGACTGAAAAGTAGCCTAAAAGATGAATGATTAATTTGAATGGATATAGTACAGTGTTGCCTCCTTACTCTAGGATGGCTTGAAAAGTAGCCTAAAAGATGAATGATTGATTTGAATGGAAGTGAGGATCAATCTCACAACAAAGAGGCAGGGTTACATTTACAGTCAGACACTAAAAAGCATAGAAAAAGTTGCGACCTCCACTGTCACAGCCCTCGCCCTTTACCTCTAAATCCTCGCCTCCACAGCCCTCACCTTTTACCATCGTTGCTCGCCTTGCGTATGATTTGGATTAGCTTTTTAGGGAATAACTATTTACGAGGTAAGTATATAAGAGAGGTTTTATCTCGATTTGTAGAAAATGACTTCTGAAATTACGGTTTCAGAATTACCCAAATACTTACTCAATGTTGGATGGATTTTTTTTTTTTTTTTTTTTTTTGGGGTTGAGCATTTTGGTATTTTAATGGTGTACTTTTTCCTAATTTTCAGAGTCCAAAACTACGTTTCCCCTATAGAAACATTTGGTGTTGGAAGAAAATCACAGATGTATTCCCTAAAAACTAATAAAAAAATGAAATTCCGACCTGCCGGATTCGAACCAGCGACCTAAGGATATCTGTTCGGTTTTCAACTACAGTCCTCCGCTCTACCAACTGAGCTAAGGTCGGATTTGTAATCTAAAACTTCACCATTATTTTACTTCTTAGATAATCATCACTGAGAACTTTTGAACCATTACCCACACACAATCCCATTTTTACTACTTGTAGTAACATTAAAAGCAGCAATTTTTTCTTATTAATTTTCTCAGTCCCTGGATGTATTGAAAAAATCACCATTTTTGGCCTGAAACAATTCTTTCTAATTACGCATGTATTGAAAATACAATTTTATACTCCAATGAATGTATCATCGCTATATTCGTCTAGCACTACAGAACCAACAATAAATCGACGTTTTGGTCCATCAACATGAAAATTCATCCATAATGTTTTCATCCTTGTTCACACACAAACACAACAATGGCATAAACAAAAAAAAAAAATGTACCTTTTCTTATTATAGATTGCATAGTGGGTATTAAGGGGAAAAACACCAAAGTAGCAACTTTTAGTAAAAAATGTACCAAAATAACGATGTTTTCAAACAATTTACCGGACTAACGTTGTTTTTGCGAAGTTACGGTGGAAGGTACGACGGCACTTTTAGTGCCGTCGGTGGTTCTGACGGAACCAGAAGTATCGTCAGAAACCCTGACGGCCAAGACACTAAGTACCACCGTCGATGTGACAACAATCGTCGGTCCCGACGCGTCGGGCTTCCCGACGCATTGTGCCGTCATTGACCTTGACAAAGACATTGCGTCGGGATTCCTAACGTGCGTCGGGACGTCGGGGAATCGGCGACGCATCGATTCTGAAGCAAGGTGCCGTCTGCGACTCGACGGCACCTTGTGTCGGGAATCTTGATGCGCGTCGAATCCCGACGCCCGTCCCCCTTCCCCCAAAAACCCCACATGACCCCCACCCCAAAACCACCTGCGGGCCCCCACCCCCCAAAACCATCTGCTCGTGATCCCCCCCCAAAAACACTTCTGCAAAGACCCTCCCCCACCCCAACCACCCAAAGATCCCCACCTCCATAACCAGCGTCCCCACCCCCGTAAAGAGTGTTTGCAGCACCCACCCCCACCCCCACCACCCAAAACACCATCTGCAGCCCCCCACCCCCACCACCAAGCGTCCCCACCCCCCAAACACCATCTACAGCCCCCCCTCCCCCCACCCCACCACCCAAAAACACCATCTACTGCCCCCCCCACTCCCCCCACCACCACGCAAAGACACGTAACACACACACGCAGCCCAAATTCACTTTTTCTTCTCCGGAAGGAAGGAAGAAGAAGAAGAAGAAGGCTTAAATTCTCCAACTCAAGTAACATTTAATTTTTCATTTATGTTTTTTGTTTAATAATGTCTAATTGGTTTTTATTTTCTTTAATCTTCCTTATTGAGTTTTAAATAGTTTACTCCTACTTTAGATTTTACATCATCGGCAAGGCCGCATGTTATGTTTATTGGTTTTATTTTCTTTCACATTTCCAATTTTATATTGTTCTTCAATTAGGGAGATTACTAAAAACCGAAGGTTAGAATGTTTAAAAAAAATGAAAAAGAGCCAATAAAAACATGATTAATTAAAAATTGAAAACAAAAAAATCATAGGGGTTTTTTTTTTTTTTTTTTTTTTTTTTTTTTTTTTTTTTTTTTTTAATAAAAAAACCTTGTTGCCAACTAAATCATGAATTATCAAAGTTTGACACTTTAGGTTTAAAAATTAATTTAATCGATTGGTAATAAAAAAATTTGTATTTTATAAAAAAGACTAGAAACAAGTAAAAGAGAGGGGACAAACAAGATGATGATGCTATTTTAAAGGATTTGTTTTGTGCTATAATTATTTTTTGATTTAACCCTAATTATGAATGTTTAACAATAAAACATCAAGAAAAGTTGGCTCCAAAACTTTTAATGAATTAGGGAAAATGTATTTAAAAAAAATTGTATATGTTATGATAAATATAATAAAGAAAATTAACTCCAAGTATATTCCTTTATATGTACAATTAGTTAATAGTACTTTATATTTGAGATTAGTGTGGTGCAGATTACCAACTCACACAAACATATCAGAAACTTTTTATCTTAATTTCAATATTTTATTTTGTCACAAATATCACAACTATTTAAGCATATTTCAATATAGAACCCAAAGGAAAATTACCTTTTCCAATTTTCTTTTCACTCTATTACCCATATAATTTGAAAAATATTATTTCTAGCTAAATTGAATTAAATAAAATTATGAGAATAATAATTAGTGAATAAAAAAAAATATTGCATGAAATATGTTGTATGTTATTATTTATGGTACCCTAAGATGGATAAGATAAGCTTAAATAGAAAATAATAATTAGTCAAATAATTAACTAACTAATTAATTATTGAGAAAATAATAATTAGTGACTTAATCATGTGTTGTGCTATCGTATATTTTTTTAAGTTAAATGGATGACCTACGCGGCCGCAAAAATATTGAGCCTGGCCCCAAAGAGTGGGGAGTTCTTAATGAGGAGGTGCAGCAGTCACACCGATCACAAGTTGTGTGGAACGCAGGAGATTGCAATACTTTTAGGCCGAGGCGAGCCTCACAGGGGGCTTTGGGAGATGTCCATGACCCAGATCTCATCCCACTAGATTTGTATGAGCACCTTATGCGTGCAGGTTTCTGGCACGTGCGTCGCATGAAGAGACCCCCGGTATGTTTTAAAATTCTGTACGTAATTAATTATATGTATTTAGTTGTTTGTACATGATACGGATAATATAGGACCTTTACATATCAGTGGTCTACTTTTATGTTGGTGCAGATTGACAAATACCTTATTTCTGCTTTGGTTGAGCGGTGGAGGCCGGAGACTCACACCTTTCATATGCCGGTTGGTGAGATGACTATTACTCTACAGGATGTAGAGGGCATTTTAGGTTTGTCTACTGAGGGTCGAGAAGTTTCCGGTCGGACGAATGGCAACTGGGCAGCAATGATGCAGGAACACATGGGTCGGACTCCACTCCCATCTGAGATGACTGGAGGAAACATAAAGATGAGCTGGTTTGACCGTTATTGGGGCCACCGGGATGAGCACTCGGCCACGGTTGGGGGTCGGCTTTTGTACACACGTGCTTACCTCATGCGCCTATTCGGTGGATTTTTGTTGTGTGACAAGTCCAGCTCAGAGGTCCCTTGCCGATATATACAATTACTGGGGGGTGACCTTGCGGAGACTGTTACATACAGTTGGGGATCTGCTGTACTGTTTTGCGAGCTATGTCAGGCCACGTCAGCTTCAGCTAAAGACATTGGGGGTTGTTTGTTGTTATTGTAGATATGGGCATGGTCCAGATTTCCTACCATATCACCTCCCATTCCATCGCCGAGTGACGTAGGTGATCATTACGGACACAGGTATGGAAGCAGTAGGATAGACTGAATTTTATGAAATGTTTGGAGTAGTTGGCAGATTATGTTGTTATTTGCATGTCGTCTCACTAATGATATTTAGTTACATATTGCAGGTTCAATAATGTCGACTTGCGGTTATTGCAACGTAATCTACAGAAATATCGGATAGAGCTTGACCGGATGGGTCGAGACGATGTATGTATAATAAATATGAGATTAGAGAACAACAAGAGTAAACTAATTCGCGTTATATGTGTGACCGTTTGTTTAATGTACAGGTGAAGTGGGAGCCATATAGGGACGCCGGGTATGACTTTATGGGTACAGATGTTCACGTGTAGGAGCGGTGGAGGGCGGTGACGCCCGTACTTTCTTTCCACATTGTCGAGATGCACCAGCCCGATCGCTGCATGCGTCAATTTGGCATGCAGCAACACATCCCTGGGAATGCTGCACAGCTTAAGGGTGCACATGATCTTACCTTACGGGGTAAGATGACTGTTGACTGGGAGGCCAAGTTGGATGCATTTATTGAGTTATGGAACACGCGATATGAGCGCATCGAGACTACAGCTCCATCGGAGGAGCCGATTTCCCGAACTCGAGTACATGACTTGGTTCTTCACACACACTAGACGGTATATGACGAGACGGTCGCCGGGCTCGGGCACGTGGTACGTATTGATCTTGGTTCTGTTTTTCATCCTATATCTTTAATCTTAATTTATTTTTGTATAAATGCGGAGTTGACGGTGTAGAGTGGATTTGGTGGATGAATTCTCCACAATTTAGTTCCCAATACAGCAAGAGGGAGGTTCAGAAGGTTTGTGACCAGTTACTGGGAGCACTAAGAGAGTTTGGCCGCATTGCGGAGCCTGGTCCTAGCGCACCAAGTGGTCTCTTAGCTTGTGTTCCGGATCCCGCTTTAGAGGTCTCACCCCGTGCAAGGGAGGGACGGGGACTGGGGCACCGCCGACCACGACACGAGATGGAGGCATATGAGATACCTCAGCTTGGTCCACGTGGCGGAGGTGTATATAGACCTCCTGTAGGGCCCGATATGACCTATACTCCCGTTTCGTGGTTCCCAGAGGAGATGCAAGCAGAGGTGCCTCCAGAGGTACATGTACCGATCCCTACTTATCCACAGCCAGAGACAATGTACGCTCCGGAGACCCAGGTTCCATACTCATACCAGTGGCCGTCTCAGAGTTCCCAGACTGGCTTTCCTACATTCAACCCTTACCAGCTTGGACACGGTTTTAGTGGATATCAGCCTCAATATGGCTTTCCGGCTTCCGGCTGGACCGGTTTTACCGCCTTTCGGTCCTCCCATCATGGACGGGGGTTTTTGCGAGGCTGGATCTAGTAGTAGTCCATACAGGGCAGGAGACCACGGGTCCGACGGCGGAGGTGACCATTCTGATGACTTTATACGCGCAGCTGCTGAGGATTTCAATTTTACGCGCGCACAAGATGGCAATCGTAGGAACCCTGCTCGTGATGCGCGTTTGAGACCGTGGCCTACATATACTCCTCCCTGAGCGTATTGCATGTTATGTATTATGTCGTATTTGCATGGATTACTGTGTTTGTAACACACTTTGCATGGATTACTGTATTATGTCATATTTTCATGGATTACTGTGTTTGGTCATATTTGCATGGATTACTGTATTATGTCATATTTGTATGGATTACTGTATTATGTCCAAAGTCTAACTTGTTCAATATGCCATATTACCTTCATGTTATGTATTATCTCATAAATAATGTTGCTCTTGAACGTCACTGAAAAAATCTAATTACATGATCACATGAAACTATAAGCACTTAAGCATAAAAGCTATGAAATGAAATTATGAGAACATGAATGACAAATTTGACACGGTTTTACTATATCTCATTCAAAGGAATATAAAGTAAATTTGAACTAGTTAGCTGTGCGCGTTGTAGGACATGAACGCCTATTATGTCTGAACTGTTTATATATACTACATCTAAGTCGACTGGAGCTAGGTTGGACCTCCACCTCATCCATTTCATTGCGAATGCGTGTAGAGTTAAGGCGCCCCATACCACGCAATTTCGATTCATCGGGGATAATCTTTGGTACGGAAACGAGTGGTATTCCTTGTTCACTACCGATCGGATGAAATGACGAAGAGTAAACTTTCATAATGTTGTAGATTGAGAAAGCTGGGTCCACGTATTGTTCAGCATAGAGGGATACCGCCGAACATGCAGCAATTACATGATCACATGGGAATTTGAATGCCTGAAACTTGCCACACTGGCATTTCCCCTAGCTCAAGTTGACCGAGTATGTGTCGCCTTGATCGTCAATTTCAAACGTGGTACGCGCCACATCAAAAGCCCTTACACGCATCGCTGTAGCTCACTCACCATTCTTTGTCATAGCTTCTCCAATAACACTTGAAAAATGCTTTCCGGCCCGTGCATCTTTTTGTGCTTTGGTCCCTCTTTTGACCCAATAACGTACAAGTCGACTATAGGTGCATTTTACCAATGACAATATGGGCATGTTCCTCGCTCCCCTGAAAACCTTATTCATAGATTCTGACAAATTGGTCGTCATATGACCGTATCTTTGTCCATCCTCATCATAACTTCGACACCATTTTTCTTTTGGAATTCTTTCAATCAATGCAGCCACTTCACGACTGTAACTGCAGAATTCGGCATACAAAGCATCGAAGTGTATTTTATTTGGAACATATCCTGTAAAAAAGACAGAAAGACACAACATTATAAGATTGTAGTAATGAGAAAAATGAACATCACTGCACAGCAGTTGCAGTATAATACCTAATCTCGTTAATTTTTTCTTCATCTCTTGGTCCTTGAAGCGGGTATTAAAATTGCTCGCAACATGACGAATGCAAAACACATGGTACGCATTAGGAGGTTGCCAACCAATGTCCTCATTGCCGACTGCTGATATTATGCTCTTGTGACGATCAGAAATAAGACATAGACCATCCTTATTTGTAACATACAGTCGTATGGAAGACATAAAATACTCCCACGCTTCCTTAGTTTCACTTTCAACAATCGCAAATGCAATCGGCAGGATCTCATTATTTCTATCTTGGGCAGTGGCAATCAATAATGTCCCCTTATACTTACCGTATAAATGCGTACGTCCACCGTATTTTGGTTTGCACCATTGAAACGCCTCACGACATTGACTGAAGGTCCAAAATGTACGTTGAAAAACCTGAACCCCATTAACAACCCGCCGATCAACAATATACGGTCCATGTTGAATATTGTACATAGATCCCGGAGAAAATTTCAACATGTGCTCGAACCATCTTGGCAGGAACGCATATGACTCCTCCCAATCACCGTAAATTTTAGCAATTGCTTTTTGTTTTGCCCTCCATGCCTTCTTGTAAGAAACATGATAACCAAACATTCCAGTCACCCTTTCTTGTATCATGCTCACAGGTACTGAAGGTGTTTCCTTGACCATGTCTGCAAAACCAATCACAAAAAGTGTACTTTGGGAATGTTATTTATATTCACTGATAAACACAAATTTCATTCACAAATTATCAAATGGTATTGTGCATCATACCTATTATGGCCTCGGAAATAATTTTAGAATCAAGTTGTTTGTGATCTTGGGAGAGGAATTGGCTTACACAACTATGATTTCCAACCCATTTCGTGACGACCCAAGTGTTGCTTTTCTTCGATTTAATTGCTCTTACTCTCCATTCGCAACCTTGTTCATGATTCCGACATTTCATAGAGAAAATGGTTGTAGTACTCCTTTCCACTTGAGCTTCATGATGTTCCTTCATGCAATAATGTTTTATTGCGGCTTGCACATCATTCTTTGACTCGAACTCTTGTTTCAAATCTAATCCATCTCCTCTTGCCCACAGACCCCGGCCAAGCCTTCCACATCCAGTATATCTTCATGTGGATAATCTTCATGAACAGCCTCATAATGCGGAATCTCATTCCAAAACGATGTAATATCTGCATATTCAAACATAATACAGTTTATGCGAAAACATGGTAATTAATAAAAATAAAATTATATAATAATATAACTCCGTAACTAGCCTGATGATTGTAACATACCAGTCTGCTGAGACATGACATTACGATGATATTCGTCATCCGCATCACTATCATTTTCATCATGGTCATTAGCCAATAAAATGTCTTCATCTTCTTGCTCTTGCTCCTCCTCATTGTCCGGTTCATCTACCATATAATCGCTTTCTGGTCCATGCGCAACGGTTGATTGTGTTGGCTGGGGTGTAGCAAAATTAGTCATATAATGTGACTGATGGAGTGCAAGAGTCGGTATTGGTACACCCTCGTCTGACGTCTCAATATCCACATATAACTCAGCAAATTGGGACGACGAAGAGTTTTTGTTGAATGTTTGAATAAAAACATCTACATCCTCATCATCGGATATTTCAAAACCCGCATATTTACGGTTCCCACAAGGAACTCTACCCATCCTTTGAAGATATTACCGATTTCGTTGCAGCTTTAACTTCCGACGGATCTTTTCATATAAATCTTCAACGAGACATGCCTTGAACAATAAACATTGCTCTTTTTTCACCTTCAAAGCTCAATCCGTTTGCACCCGTATTTTTAGAACCATTATAATATACAAATGAACGAATTTCATTCATTTTTGGCAAAAAAATAATTGAAGAAACATAATGAAGAAGATGTAGGACGGAGGGAATTTTCAGATGAGGGAAGGAGTGAAGAGAGAAGGAATCACCGATGAGGGAGACTTTAGGAGTGAATGCTGAGGGAAAAAGGGAAGGAGCTAAATAGTGAGGGAGTCACGGGTGAAATGCTGAATTGGCGAACAGTGTCACGAGTGCATGCTGGGGGAGGGGGTCAGAATTTCTGCCCTGACGCTAAGTGACGTCAGGGTTTCTGACGTTACTTAGTGACGTCAGGGTGTCTGACGTCACCTAGCGTCAGTGTCAGGAATCGTGCAGGGATTCCTGACACCTGACGCTAAGTGACGTCAGGGTGTATGACGTCACTAAGTGACGTCAGACACCCTAACGTCACTTAGCCCACCTAACGCTAAGTGACGGCAGGGTGTATGACGTCACTTCTGGTTCTGTCAGAACCCCCGACGGCACTAAAAGTGCCGTCGTACCTTCCGCCGTAACTTCGTAAAAACAACGTTAGTCCGGTAAATTGTTTGAAAACAGCGTTATTTTGGTACATTTTTTACTAAAAGTTGCTACTTTGGTGTTTTTCCCGGGTATTAAGCGAATATCTTCTACTTTGAAAAGTTTGTTGAGTACCCCAATACTATCCCATCAACCAGATTAACCCCGTCATGTATTTGCTGCTTGTAGCCAAGTGGTGAGCAAGCGCATTTGGATCCCTCCAATCACAAAGAATACATACATTATAAGAAAATGTGGTAATATATAAAATCCACGTCTCATAATTAGACATGAGACTTTTTATTAGCTCTGATACTTAAAAAGTGTTAGAAGAGATTGTATAAGAAGCAAATGAAGTGGATACAACCATTTTCACTTCTGACGCAGATCCAGCTGCAATACAAGTAAAGCGCAATCCTGCTATTGCTTGTTACATTTACAGTGATGATAGTATATATTTCTTTCCAAGGAGACTTCTTTTACTTCCATAATTAAGAGTCGGAAAGCAAAGGAGTTTCTTTCACGTCTCTGGCTTCCATATCAATTGTGGAAGCTTTGCAGGCATGTAATTCAGTGCATATATCTGTTCTTTCCAGGAACTTCTCTGCTCTGACAAGCATCATCGGTCCATAAACGAAAACCATCTTCTTACACTGCAATAGATTTGGAACACCATGAAAAAAAAAAATGAAGTCGATTGATGAAACAGTTATAACTAGGTAGGGAAAATTGTGCACTCCATTTCTTTTAGATATTACGTCGGGGTATTATTAAGCTGTGTCTGAACTTAAGCTCTCAATTCAAACGATGTTAAGAGTAAACTCCATTACACTTGCTGGATGCATATAATACTTTCATTGTATGAAAACTGGTGAGCAACTATAGGTTCAACCATGCTAATTTGTTTAACTGGAAAGAATCTGACTTTCAATAAATGCAAGAGAAAAAGGAAAATGGGGGACTTTGTCAGATTTTTCTTACCTTTTGTTCATACTTCTCCATGGAATGGCACACCTTCAATAATGTCTCAATTATATCTAGCTGTCAGTTAAAACTAAATTTGTCAGTAGCTTATTTGACCTAAGATAATGATGTCCAATAGAGGTCAAACTACGATCAGGATATTGGAGAACTGAAATGACAGTTGAGGGTTCAAGAAAAATTATTATTATTATTATTTTTTTGCAGGACTGCAGGCTAAGAATACATTATAGAGTGCATAAGAACCATAGAAATTTTTACAGGTTCTAGGGTAAAAAGAAAACCATAAGCAATTAGGAAACAGGGAAATTTCCACAACTCCAGCCAGAGTGGTAGCAGGTGAAATTACTGACCTCAGTGTCAGGATCTTTCAACTTAACCAATAATTCTGAAACAGCATCTCTGCAAAACCCACAGCTATCTTCTTGGACTTGTGACGAAATCTTTGCAATTTGCTGGCATAGATGGGCCTTTTTACAAAGTTCTCCAGGTTGAATTGAAGCTAGTTCTGAGAAAAATAGGGGAGCGTAATGGTCCACCAAATTTAAGCACTGTGCAAATCAGAAGAAACAGATGAGTAAATGTAAGGTCTGACAAATTCCAATTCATTAATCCATTCATCCCCTAGATTCCTCTAGGGCTAACAGTCTTACTCTCTTATATTACAAGGCTGCTCCAAAATGTACATCAGCACACTGCATGGTTCAACATAAGTTGGGGCTATGCTATTCTGTAAATGAAAGGTTCCATATGTAAAATTCCAAGAAAAGGTGACCAACCTGCGGCTCTAAAGGGTGCAGCTTGTGACATGTGTGGTAAAGGATATCAATGATCTCATCCTGAGTCTTGTTTTTAGTCAGGAAATCAAGAGTGTCAGTAATATATTCCTCACAAAGTGCACAAACATCTTGTTTCTTGGCTAGTTCTGCGTTTTTCAACATAGAAAGGATAAGCTACTTATGTTACAACCATGCATCAAACCATAAACAACATATAGTTTCTGTCCAAGAAAATTGTAAGGATTTGCTCTTGATGTTAAGTCAAACCAAATCTGTGATCTTCCTACTTATTAAGACGAAGACTGAAGACAACTGCATTTTTGACAAATTGG
This sequence comes from Acacia melanoxylon, assembly GCA_019022615.1. Lineage (NCBI taxonomy): Eukaryota > Viridiplantae > Streptophyta > Magnoliopsida > Fabales > Fabaceae > Acacia > Acacia melanoxylon. The sequence continues at coordinate 2,135,528 of JAFJYJ010000025.1, forward strand.
AAATTTATGGAGGTGGACTAGCAGAGATCATCTTACGACTAGGCTTATTCAATGACAATACATTTTAGATGGTCTTAGATCCTCTTTTGGCCTATCTGAGATGACTCAGTTGAGGAGGTTTGTGTTATTAAGTTTTATAGGTTGGAGGTTGGACTACAATCCACCCCATCTTTTGGCCACTTGTCTAATTTCAGATCATCGTATTAAAAAGCCATATGTCAATAACTATAAACTATCAGCTTTCCACACAAGTCTTGACCTATCACTTAAATCCAAATTTACTTTTCACAATTGATTGGCGTCAGTTTCAGGGAAATTATTATCCTATATTGGTGGGTAGTACTTGAGATTAATAATCAATCATTACTTAAATTTTGCTGTTCAACAAGAAAATTAATTAAATAGTGAAAAAGAAAGGTCAGGTACACATGCTTCCACTATATCCATCTCCTCAGAAAGAACAATTAAAATGAGGATGAGAATGTTAACAGTTGACAATGTTACCAGAATAATCTGATTTTGCTGGATTGTTTCTCCAAAGGTCAGGAAGAGCCAATTCTCTGGCATCACAAACCCAAGCAGAAATCAACACAACAAGAAATAAGAGCCCTGTTCTCTCCTCCATGTTGCTTTTATTAAGCACTAAAAACCTATAAAAGAATTCCGATTGGATCAAAGCTATAAAAAAAGGGAAAACATATTGCTTATTAGCAACGAAAAGGGGAAAGAAAGGATCATAGTTCACATATTTGTATGATGCATAATGCATTTAGTGAATTGTAATGTACTTTGATACTTAAGAACTGGGTTAAAACATGCCAAGATTTAGTGAGCCAATTTGATAGAACCGTGTTAACAGATATACATTATTTATGAAATTTGTTAAATTATCACGTTAGCGTATATATTGATTAATGAAGGAGGAAAAGAGGACACACGAGTGAAAATGTCCGTCTTCTCTCTTATACTCAAACATCCCATGTTCCTGACAATGAAAATACCTCAAATACAACCCTCAAAGGTGAACTAAGAGAACTGGAAAAACTGCAAAAAGGCACCCAGTTCAAGATAGAAATCCTATAACCCATCTCAAGCTGAGCTCACCCAAAATAAAATCAGTTCAACATGGCCTAAGAACAGTGAAACTATGTTATTTTGATCTAGCAGATCCGCTTTGAACAATTTAGATACCTCAATGATACTTTCAGTGCAGGTAGTTTATTGCCCAAAATTCACTACTAAATGAAAAAGTAGAAACCCAATTTCTCCGAACTACGATCAGCACCCCCCAAAAACAGAAATTGCTGTTATAGTAGTATCATTTATGAAAATAATAAAGTGTTTGACATCATGTATCCACGGGGATCATCAGGCAAACAGGGAAAGGATAGGGTGGGAGGGAAGGACCGGGAAGAAGCGTTATTTTTCTGGAGAAATACATTAGATTGGCAATATGAGAGACAAAGTTAATATTTTTCGCAGTATTTCCAGGAAAAAAATAGAAGGAGAAGAGAGAAAAAAATTACCTTGGGGGTTCACGGTTTAGGAAGGAGAGGAGCAGGAACCGAAGGAAATAGAGACGAAGGAGCAATTGATGGGGTTGGAGTGGGAATGAAGGAACGTAAGGTCTTACGATTCTATTATTAGCATTTAGTTGCTGCGGGGTTTGGATGGGGGGTGATTTGCATATATCAGATTAAAATATAAAATAAACATTAACTAAATTTCATTTAACAAATATCAAAATTGTGGTAAGTTCCATTCTTCATAACTTACAACTTATATATATATAACATGGTTCAGCTAAAAAAGTTTTAACAAAACAACGTTAAATTTCGGTCTGTCATAAAAATTGTATTTTTAAGTTACTATGGTCCATCAACATTCTTAATATAAAGCATTGTCATATTTTATACAACTTTAGGTTGAAACGTCGTTGAAATTGATTAAGTTCAATTTTAGCACATGGTTCAAACTTTTTGATTTGGAGCCACAAAATTCAAAATTTGATTAGCAACTCCATTTTCTATCCAAATTTAAATAAAAACGTTTTCAATGTTCATAAAAATTGCATTTTAAAGTTACTATGATCCATCAATATTCTTAATATAAAACCTTATCATATTTTACACAATTTCATTTCGAAATAAGACCGAGGCGAAGTCTCATTGAAATCGATTAAGTTCAATTTTTAACACATAGTTCAAACCTTTTGATTTGGAGCCACAAAATTCAAAATTTGATCAGCAACTCCATTTTCTATCCAAATTAAAATAAAAACGTCCTCAATGTTTTTATTCAGTGATACAATTGTCATTTGCTTTGTAAAACCCTCTTGCATGAAAACCTCCCAATCTTTATTGACTTTAGATGACACCTGGCCAAATCTGATCAACATAGCCGAGGTAAGACCTCTCAGACTTTATAAACATATCAATCACAACTACAACTAGTTGGCACCTAATTTGTTAATACATAAACTCGGACTTCAACCAAATAATTAATAAACAACAAACAAGATACAAGCCAAGCAGGCACATTTCTATGGACTCGATGGAAGCTGCAATTGAAGCTTCAACCACGTCACCTCAAATTCAGAGTTGGCTTCTTTTTCTTCTGTTTATTTCCCAAAAGATGTGACAATCCAGCAAACCCGAATTTCTTTCTCTTTGCACAAAACTGCTTACAGAAGTATGAATCATCCTTTTGTTTTCCAAGCATGCGACCCAAAGATCCTGCTTCAAACTCTTGTGAAAGAAGCAGCTTCCTGCTCAGTATTTCTCCTATTGATAAAACTGTCTTTGGAACATCTGGTTTGGCTTCATTATCTTCCAGTTCCGGTCCATTTACACCAACAAACAAAGAATCTCTTCGATGATGAGATGAAGGGTGAGAATTTTTTAACTTGGTTGAGTTACGTGAAGAAGAAGGCCTTCTTTTGTGACCCTTCCTCCTTAAGGCCTCTTGAACTGCTAGCTTCCCTCTATTTGCAGCCCCTACTCTTTCCATGGCTTCTTCTAAATCTCTCTTGCAAGTCTGAACTTCTTTTGTGGCCTCCTCCACCCTTTTCAGGATCTCCGTTTTGGATAAGTTCGCTTCATCAACCTGAAGCATGGCATCTGTAACTTTTCTCTTCGAGTTTTCCTCTGCCTCTAGAGCTTTAGATGTCAGAGTATTATACTCTTCCAATGAAAGAGTTACCACTTCAGATGAACCCTTGAGATTATTAGATAGTACATTAATTTCTGCTAAGGAAGCTGATTCTGCAGCTCTAGCAGCTTCCTTCATCTTCCTAGCAGCAGCCAATCTTAATTCAGCTTTCCTTATCAAACTTTTTGTCCGTTCAATCTCAGACATGGTTCTCAAGACTTCTGATTTTGCAGCTTGTCCCATTCTTTTGAAATGTTCTGCCTCAGAACACAACCTTTGGAGCTCTTTTGTGATATCCGACGGATCATCTTTTGCAACTTGAAGTCTTAGTCTTGTCTGGCTCAACTCTTCCTCAAGAGAAGATAATTTTGAAGAATTGCGAGTTAACTTCTCATGAGTTCTCTCGAGTGAGGCTCTTTCCTTCTCTAACTTCTTATTAAGTGATACAACAGAAGCTCGTACATCAGCTATATCATTTGTAGTTTTGGTTAAGTTCAACTTGGCCTGCTTCAGCTCCAATAATATCAGACCTGGTTCAGATGAAGGGTAGGGCCTAAAGCCCTGGTTCAACGTGTCCAATTGGTTCACTTGGTTCTCCTTATCCTCTTCTTTGTTCTTCAAATAGGCTCCACATTCTTCCTTTTGCAGCTTTGACTTTAAATCCTCAACGAGCCTTTTGGTGCTTTCCAGTTCCTTTAAGACATCCATAGTTTCCTTTTCTTTCAGGATCAATTCTTTCTCCAATACTGCTGTCTCCTCCTCTAGCTTTCCAGTGTCATGCTCATTCTCTGGCGTTTCCTGCTGCTAAAAAAATAATGCCACTCAAAATTCTCAATCTTTAAAATTTAGATTTCCTACACGGATCTTCCTCAGTAGAAAAATCAGTCCACTACTCAAGGGAAGATTTATCTAAGAAGAGAACAGAGAGATCTCGCACTGCGAGGATCCTCTAATGACCTTAGCTAGTTAGCTTTCAATGAGAGTAACAAGTTACAGTAATTAATAAATGACAAAAAAAAAAAGACCGTTGGGCTGCAATATCACCAAAGAGCAATGACCACTGGCCAAAAATAATCATCACTGACCCCAAAATGAACGACCCCCCCCCCCCCCCCCCAAAAAAAAAAAAAGGAAAAACCGAGAGAGAATAAGCGGAGATTATCTATAGAACTTTGAACACAGTGGAGTGGTAATAATCTCACATTGCAAGGGACGAATTCTTTCTTTTTGAGAGGAAATCATAAAGGTTTCATTTTTCTATTGCAGAGGAGGAAAAAAATAAAATAAAATTGGTCATATAGTAGGTTGTAGTTAGGGAGAGGGGATTATAAAAAAGAATGAGGAAGAGTTACCTCAAGAGTGGAGAGATTATGATGGAAGGATTTGCAGACGCCAAGAACCTCAAATCGAGTGACGGCCTCCTTCACGGATTCAAAGGGAGCCGAAGTATCAATCTGCACTCTCAAAATGCGCTCCTCCTTCACGTCTGGGATCGTTTCAGAACCCAAATCGGAGCTGTCTGCTTCCATGGTGGTGCCAGATAGAAAAGCTTCGATTCAAATCAATGCGTGAAAAACTAAAGTCGCAGGGAATATGTAAATGTTGGTGGGTGTTGAAGCACGTAAACGTTCACTGGGAATGGAAAGGTGGAAGAGAAGGTGGGGAGAGAGACTACTAGAATGGCCTTAAGAACTCAAGTACAATTATGCCGTTGGGCTCCTTTGTCAACGGTAACAAACAAATCCCTTTACGACATCGTATCCCTTTTTTGTTTGTCTGGGTTGCCCTTGCCCCACTCCTTAATAAAGGAACCAACGGCCAACGGCCTCTCTGGTTTATTTTGGAGGCTGGATTGGATTAGGAGGCAACATGAAAAATCATCATGTGTAAATATGTCATAACCGTTGCTCTTTGAATTTCAAACGCTGCTTCCTCTCTCTCTTTCCATAGGAACCTTGTTTCTGTTCATCTACTTTCACCACCCCCTCCTTTCTTTCCCAATTTTCCTTTGTGTTTTGACATTGTGGGCAAATAGCCTAATGGGCTTGTGAAGAGTGTTTAAATTGAGCCCAATAGCTAAGGCCTTCATCCTTGTAGTGGCCCACTAGAAAGTACAGCTTGTGGGCTCATGACACTTAGGGAGCACTAATTTGTATCCAGTGATGCTTTCGTGATTTTTTCTATTGTGTATTCCATTTAGGCGCTGAGTTTTTGGGCTAATTAAGTCCACTTTGTCAGCCCAATTAACCTCTCGAATGTAGTGGTGAGTCACAGACAATGGCCCACTACATTGAATATAGCACATGGTGGCCCACCAAATGGATTTATCATATCAGTGGGATCATTGCACCGTTTTCTGACAACTTATCATTGTCAACGCATGTATTAGTTCATCATATCTGTGGGATCATTGCACCGTTTTCCAATTGACAACGAACATGCGTTTATCTTCGTCCTCAAGTGAAGCAGACACTGACAAGTTGCATATCTTCTCAAAGTGGCTGCTGGATGTTGGTGATGAGAAGTTAGGCTTGCCACAAGATGGCATAGCAGACATTGAAATCCCTTCTGAGTTGGTGATTGATGATTTTTCTGAACCTATTAGTGCAATTTTGGATTCAACATACCCAGATTCTCTCAACAATATAACAAACACTGATTAATTTAATGAGTGGGTGATCTTAGCACTGGCGACTGAAACTGTTAATCACGTGAATTAGTACATGTGTTCGTTACTGTCTGGTGAATCTATTGACTACCTAAGTTGCGACTTTGTTTGCAAAACTTTCCAGATCATGATGGTTTTGAAGATCTGTACACTCCTGAGTTTCTAAATAACATCTGTTCAGGATTACCAATTCACAAGTTGACACTGAAGGTGGGAACACCTATTATTCTATTACGAAACATTGACAAATGACAAAGCTGCAGGGCTTTGCAATGGTACGCGTCTACGTGTTACACACCTTGATCAGTTGGTGATAGAGGCTGTAACGTTGAATGGCTCAAAACCGAATGAGAAGGTCTTAATCCATAGGATGAATATGAATCCTTCTGATAGTCGAATGTCCGTTCGCATGAGGAGGAGGTTGTTTCCAATATCAGTCTCTTTTGCAATGACTATAAATAAAAGTCAGGGGCAATTATTACGTTTTATAGGTCTTTATCTTCCGAAGCCAATATTCACTCATGGCCAATTGTATGTTGCTCTATTAAGGGTTAAGAGCATGGATGGTTTGAGGATTTTGGTCAATGATGAAATGAATCGAGCTGTTCGTACAACAACCAATGTTGTTAGGGAGGTCTTTCGCAATTTGAGCAACTTGAATTGATGTTGTAATAAATTGTGGATTATTTTAGGTTCCGCGTCAACCCATAGCTTCATTCTTCTTCTTTTTTGTAACCAGTGATGGGGAAATGACAGATTCCCTTGGTTAGTATGACTTATTTGCTTTGGTTATCCCTTTCATTTGTATTGAATGCACCCCGCCCAACGCTGGGAAGTAAATGCTCATTCTATATACTACTCTGGTCTTATTTATAAGTCCATTTTGACCAAATCTCACATACCAGAGAGGTAAGTATCTCAATGATTATGGAGCAAATTTCCAACTTTACTCTCATTTATTAATGGGCACCTTTTAAAATTTATTGTCAAATATCTCTCATCTTTTTCTCTTTCTAATATGGCTAGCCATTCTCTCTCATTATCATTAATATAGGCAAAATTGTTACATCTCATTTATTTAGTCAAAATGGACTTATAAATAGGACCAATTTTTTTTGGTCAAAGTAAACTTATAAATAGAATCAGAGTGGTACATACGTTTATAAGCGCACACACAAAAAAGTGATAAGTGCGTGGCCCGAGTGTAAACACTAATACAAGCCCACTCAAATTTGTGAGATCAAAGAGGCGGAAGGACCACCATGTTTAGTTGATCTTCCCTCTAACTCATTTAGTTCCGTCCCCTTCGTAATAAGTAACATATGGCCCCCATGTCCATGTCACACATCAATTACATTCTTCTGCCTTCATAAATGGCTAAGAAGCTGCATTATGTGAACTGCACTCAGAAACAAAAATCACCTCTCAAATTAATGAAGGCTAGCTCTTGACAAGTGAATGGCCAGGCATAGTAAGACACTCCAACAATGTCTCTCAATATGTTATATGTGTATCAAATCAAATGACTTCCTTCTTGTAATTGCATTGCATTGCAAACAAATCCAATGCTCCACTTGTGTGTGTGAGATCTGTTCAACATCTACTCGATAAGGAGAATATATATATATATATATGGTCAATCAACGGATCAACTGATCGATCTTCACATATAGGTCTCTTCTCTATGTATCATGTGATTCTCACCTCTTATGCTTTCTTTCTCTTATGTGTCTCTTTTATCATGACTGGTTTCTTTTCCTTTTCTTTTTTCCTTTTCCTTTTCCTTTTCTGGATGCTATGCTGTACCACTTTAAAGACCAGATCGAGCATCTGAGGTATATAATTAAGAGAAGCAGGTAGATACACGCATTTGCTAATTTTGGTTATAAATAAATCAACAATGGGAGCTCCACACTGTTTTGAATTTTGATTCATCTATGTACTGTTAATCTTGCGGATTAAAAACCTACTCATTATTATTGGTTTCGTGTATATTAATTACTTGATCAAAATGCTATATATATATATATGGTGACAATTATGAATGTGATGAAACTGCAAATAAATTTTGCTTATATACATCACCATAATTTGAAGATACTTCTATATCTTATAAAAAGTGTTTAGAATGTCGGTTGCACACTGCACCTTGCATGAAAAAATAAACAAGTCACTGCTGTAAGGTACTCTTTTTGATGTGAGGTACTAATTAATTAATACTGCAAGCATCAATTTTAAACCTACCAAAATTATAATGGAAAAAGAAGGGAAGAACTGAGGGAAGTGAGAATTAGTCCATTAATACCTATGGGGTGCACATTGATTCACTATCCAAGTTACATCATATGTTGCGCATGAATAATAAAAAAGAATTGTGCATAAGGCAAGCCATACGACCCACTTGTATTTGCATATATATAAACACTCTGAAAAGCAATACACTAAACTCCAAACCACCTCCTCTGCTACTTCTTCTTCATCATTTCCCCCTCTACACATCCAATTCTTTTCTCAAGCAACGATGTTGAGTACAAATTGTAAAGCCGATCATGATCATCATCAGTTTCCCCAGAAGAGCACTAATAGTAATAATTGTGCTACCTTCCAAATCAAGCAGGATGATCAGTTCTTCTGCAGACTTCTTTCAAAGGAAAGCTCTGTTTCTTACCCATCTTTCAGAGTCTCACTTGCTATTCCTTTTGAATGGGAATCTGAACCAGGCACACCGAAGAGTCCCTTTTGTGAAACCACCTTCCCTACCCTCACTCCTCCACCTTGCTACTACTTTCAAACTACCATGAACACGGATTCCAGCAGCACAAGGAAGGTGAAGAAGCGACCAAGATTCATGCTTTCGAAGACCCTTGTCAACCTCATATTCTGTATGTGCTAGAATCAATTAATTTGGTTGCTATAATCAGAGTTACAGAGATCATTTTCTAGTTTGACGAAGTGATCATAGTTTATTTTGTTCTTTAAAGTGAAGAATCAGCTCTGTTGGTAAGAAGACACTCTTGTATATTTTTCATCACTAACTTTTGGATTTGAAGTTTCTGCAGGTAGATACGGGCGTATGGAAATACATGGAAAAATTGTTTAGGCATATTTGGTTTGATAACATACATAGATATATAACCTGCGGAGAGAGGAGGAAGAAGAAGAAACACCTTTACGATATGTAATCTCTTTCCCGATGTCGATATATAAATTCCACTGTTTCTGTATACTTTATTTTTATCTTTTGCCTCAGCTACCAACTGATGTAATTTATTACCAAGCGGCAAAGGTGGAATCTACGTACTATATATATATATATATATATTATATCATACATTTTGCTTGCCTGAAGCTTAGGTGTGAATGTTAGCAAGTTGTTAACATTCGTTGACAAGAATGCAGTTCTTATATATGTCAGAAATTATATCGTTCATATTGAACATGTCTCCCCATTTGATTTATTCTATCGGACAATATGTGTGATTGGTGGATATGTCTTTCTTTTCTATATTGTAGTAGTATTTTGTTACGGTAGGAATTGCAAAGCGTAGGTTTTATTCACAAAGTCGGTTGAGTTTATTATTCAAGGACATGATCAACCACATATTAGAAAAAATAATAAAAATGATAATAATTAACAATAGCCGACTTTTCATCTTAGCAAGTTGCAATCAACCAATTAATTAAACGGACACTTCTGATGATTCTGTGGTCTTTATTTCCCGTTTAATAATTAATGCATGTATGCGTACAAAATTAAAGGAGGATGGAATAATATTATTGAATTACTACTTAAAAAATCTCATATTAGATTATCCACAGAGTCTTTTTTTTTTTTTTTTAATGCCAGATGTCCATGGAGTCATGTATTAAAAGAAAGAATAACACAAATTAAAGCATATCATCTCCTTTTCTCTCTCTATCTGTTTCATATTTAATCACTTTTGGATTAGACAAAATTATCAAACTCCTTACCGTTTTGGTCAACGCATATTACCAGACCCGCCTAGTTCTCTTTGTTCTTTATTTTTTGATGATTTAGTTGGGAAGACTAGTCTCAGAATTTGTACGCACACTAATGCCTTTTTTGTTGTCCTCAAGCTAGTGGGTTCTTTTGTGGCTTGCTTTGTTGATTAGTACATATTCCTTCGTCGCCAGAAAAAGAAAAAAATTATGTGCCACGAACAGCAAATCCATAATAATAAAGCACATCCTTACTTGTTCTGCATCAATGATTAATTATGTTCTATGGGGCATTTCCTTTTTATGCTACGTTCGTCTAATTTTTAATAACAAGTTATAAATAACTTTATGCTCTACAAGTGTTGTCAATGTCAAATGAGAGAAAATCTTCCATTTAAACTAGGCCGTTTATGAGTAGAAGATAAATACTCATACATCTTCCGCGATATATTGATGACTTCTCATTTTTAATAGATTTGAAACATATTTTGATATATTTGAGAAGTTATTATTACTAATTTAAAGAGATTTTATTGAGATTTTAAGAGATATCAATTTGGATGCATTATTTGGGGGATTTGAATTTAAAATAAAAGCTTTTGAGTTTAGGAAATAAATAATAGTAATAGGAAGTTTTTAAAAAATAAAAAGAAATCAGTTTTATATATTATTATTATTAGTATTTTTAATTTCTTTTTCCACAGCCACACACGTTTTGGCAATGTTATTATTTGATTGTGGAATTGATTAAAACGTACAGGAAGGGATTGAAGACGTGGGCTCTAAGTAATTGGGAGGAAGCAATTGAATGAGGGGCCCAACACGCATGAAACAAGAATTCCATATATTAAAAGAGACGCACGAACTGAAGGGCGGTACTTTTGGAGCTTGGGATTCTCGCTGAACACAAAAGAGGCCGCTGGAAGGAATAGAAGGAAGTGGTGACCTAATCAAATAAAGAGGACGGCACAGTGAAGAAAGAGGAGGGACGCACATCAGCGAACACCAACTCAAGAAGTGGAGATAACGAGTAGCACGAAGAGTTGTAGAGAAGGCTCCACAGTTTTGTGATCCTGTCTTTCTTCTTCTCCTCTTTATGCTGAAATCTGAATTTCTTGTTTTTGTAATGGATTTTTTTATAGCCATGTGTGGCTAATTCTCTTTTCAACCTAGAGTACTATGAACTTGTTTGAGACTTAGAAATTGTTCCCATTCATTAGTTTTGTTTAATTTTAATCTAGTTTATTTACTCTTGTTTTATTATTTATTTCTTAGTGATTGGCCACCGTTAAGCATGTTTTGGGGATTTAGGATTGAACTTGGAAGAGGAAATCCTAAATAGACCTTGAGATTAAATAATGTGGAATTAGGTTTAAATTTAATGTGAAATTAGGTTTTAATCTAATTTGCGTCTAGGATAGGAATATACCTAGAAGCTCCGCATAATCAAATTAGAGTGAGCCCGACTTAAAACGCATCTTATTTAGTTGTGTGAGGCATTGCATAATTAATTAAGGAAGGTATATAAGTGGACCGGAAGGCATTTATAGATATTAATACTCTAGATTAGCTGATTAAGTTAAGTCGAAATTAATTTAGTGGGAATAAAATCTAAGAAACAAACAAGGGATTAGTATCTCTAGGTTGTTCTTTTTGATATTTGAATTCTCTCTCTCTAAAAGTGCTTGTTTTTATTAATTTTTTTTTTTTACTATTATTGAAAACAATTCTGATTTGCTTGACTAATTAAATGAGAAAAGGAAATTTAACACCTAATCACTAGCTTGACTGAGTCTCTGTGGGATGACCTTGATTTACCACTTACTATTTTCATGACCCGTACATTTGCGGTGCTTAGTTAAATTTTGGTAGCATCATATATATATATAGATGCAAGTAGCTATTGATAATACTCTATCTAGTCCTTATTATAAGGTACCAACTAGCAAGTTTATTTAGTCTTTTTTATAAGGCACTTGTTTGTTCCCAATGAGTAATGATTATTTTTTCCATGTCAGCCCCTAATTAATAAAGGTAGTGGGTAAGAGTAATAATTAATATAATATTAAAATTTAGTGCAATTAGTAGGGGTAATATTAAAAATTATTTAGATTCTAGAACAACTTTATTGACTTTAACTACTTTTATTGGTTTGTGAAAAAAGTTAGTTGGTGTCTTATAATAAGGACAAGAGGGAGTATCATAATTACTCGATAGTGATCCTATAATATTATTGGATATTAATCTACAAAATATATTGGTCATTTTGTAGATACTGAAAATCATAACTTTCGATTGGAGAATTCTTGACCTATTTCGGTCATTCATATTGTATATATGGTTACCTTATTGGCAAAAAAATGTATATATGGTAAGTAATATAATCATGTAGCTAGGGTCTTAATTAGCCTTATATAAAACTTAATTACTAATAAAAATGGTTATTAAAAGACCTGCATGTTTCTCATCCTACCAGTCGGCTCTTCACATTGCAGCGAACCCAACGTTTCATCATTATTGGAGAAAACCAAGCATATTAGCATCACCTGTGCCTTGTGAAGGAGAAGATTAATCACTACAAAAAAAAAAAACCCTAAATTACCCACAGAATTCTGTGGGTAAAAAATTTCCAATGGAAAAAAAGCGTCGAGGAAAATGTCGTGGCTGATCAATTCACCGACGGAATCCAATTCCGTCAGCAAATTACCGACGGATTAGGGATGAAAAATATTCGTTGGTAATTAGCCACGGAATTGTTCCGTGGGTAATTTGAGACAACATTCCGTGGCTAAATTCCAAGGCTAATCTAAGATGGAATTTCGTGGGTAATCTGGGGAAAATTTTCAGATGGATTCTGTTTGGGTTTTTTTTTTTTTTTGGTTTTACTTTGAGCAAAAACATCTACGTTTTTTATAAGTAGTTTTCTTTTTTAACGAAATGCACTGAAATGAGAAAATAAGCATATTCATATAAATAGAAAACTAAACAAGTTCAAAAGCACATGTTCATATAAATGTCACAATTTAAAGTCACTAGAAGGGCAAATAAATGTCACAATTTAAACTAAATAGTCACCAAGTTAGATTGTACAACAGCAACGAAAATATTTAACCATCATTTTCAGTGTCTTCATTTGCATTGGTAGCAGAGGGAGCCTCATGATTGGCGGCAGGGTTAGAGAGATTAGGTAAGTGAATCTCATGTGCTTGCAATGCTGACATAATCATTTTGTTCTATTGTTTCAAGCTTGCATAATCTTCTTGCATTTGAGTTATCTCCATTTGCAATTCTAGATCCACCGTAGAGTTGACGGAAGGAGGTGTGGCAGAAGAACTAATATGTTCATTTTCAGATCCAAGCCCATAGATTTGGTTTTTATACCACCGGTAACCTCTAACCACAAATTAAGTTTATCTTCATTAGACTAGATAGTACCTCTCTTAGAATTGATAGCTTCCTTTCATTTCAGAAATTCATCTTGCAAATGAAGTACATAAAAATAAAGACAGCAGAATATATTTCATTACAAGATGAACAAAAACAAAATTCATTCAACAACATAGTTTGATTTTTAATAAACCTGAAATATTTTTGCCACTTAGCACCCATATAACCTCAAGTATGTATTATTGATCCTAAAATATTTAGTAACAGCGTGTAACTAGTTAAAGTATGGTAACATCTTTTTTTTTTACCAGGATAAGTATGGTAATATTATACTCCTATGATAGTGTTTATAATCATGTGTACAACAAATATTTCAGAAGACGCAATTAGTACAACTACGAAATACGTACCTAGCTATCATTAAAAAAGAGTAAATGCTTAAAATGGCATTTTCCTTCCATATTCATATGCACGCCATTCATCATTGGATTGTTTCTAATGAATGTGTTGAAACAGCGGATAAAAGAACATGATGAAACCCATGGCTTCAATTGTTTAATTACCAGTTCAAGTTAAAAGGCATGCAAACCAATGGAACAGATTTGATGCTTGACTTAGAAGAGGAAAAAGTAAATGTCATGCAAAAAGTCAAGCCACATGTGCAAGTCAGAATGTTTATGAATTAAAATCAATACAAGAAACCAATTCTTGTCCAGAAGCAAAGAAAAATCCTTAAAACTTGTCTTCATACAAGGCTGGACACTTTTTTTTTGGGTGAAATGGTTGAATTCAGAATGAGGTGTTTAAGTCCTATAACTAATAGTATGAGCTACTCAATGGAGTACTTAATTAACAGTCAAAGGGGCTGGTTATTGTGCTGATATTACCTTGCATGCATACCAAAAAGTAGCAACGTGAAAAACAATTAAGAGAAAGAACCAATATATTTGAAGATATGGCTAGGTGATAAAAGGCTTCTAGAAAAATATTATCCTAACCACTCTATCTAAGAGTTTACAGTATGCAAAAATATTATATATCAATTTTTAAAACCTAACAACATGACGTTATAGATAGGCAGGCCAAACAAGTATAAAATTCTATTTGTCACTCAATAAAAGTGACATAGTCAAAGCATGCTTTCTTTATTACCAACAGTACAATTTGCTCAACACATGCTAACGTTCGTACATATGATCCTCCAAACAAACAAATTCCCACAAAAAAAAAAAAAAAATACTACATCACATTGCAAGAGATAGCAATTCTTGAACCAAAAAAAAGATGAACCACCGGAATAAATTACAAGCATGTTGAAACATTCAACAAGGTTCAAGCTATTAATAGCAAACCCAATAAATCACAACTAAGTCTGATAATCCACAATGTGGTAGTTTAGTAAAACTCAGTTCAAACACACTTTTAGCAATTTCTCAAGTGCACACGACACATCAGCAAATATAATATTGCACACAACCAAACTAGTGTAGAAATAGAGCCATTTTCATAGCAGAATTACAGAAACAAGAACGTAATCTAGTTCCTAAAATTCAGCGGCAAAAAATAACTATCTAGAACCAATAAATCCAATTAATCACTGGGAAACTTGTTAAATATTCAGGGGAGCAGTTGATTCATAAATGCACAGGGCAATATATTTAGTGCCAAATAACAGTTTGATCACTTACTAATCCCAGAAAAATTGCAGCAACAATTTCCAGCAATAAAATGCAACTCAAAAGTACAACATATATGATAGCAAAGGTTCCGGTCTATCGCACACACCTTGTCAACTCAAATGCAACTCAATCTTTGATGTTTTGGGATTCCGCTGGTAGTGCCAATTGTTTCCTGACTATCACACACACTTTGTCAATTATCTTTGGTTTAGCCTGTTCAAAATTCAAAATTTCATGTTGATCACATCATATGATTACTTATTACAAAAATTCAGGCTACAATACCACATCCAAACAGAAAATTTCATGTTTATGTGATTTTAGCATGAGGCGCCATGAAGTTGACAAATGAATGATATTGGACAGATTCAGCATCTTTTCCATTTAGGAACAATCCTTTCACCATCTCCATGCATGAACCACAATTATGAAATACTTCACATATTAATTAAAGGGTTAAGGTGCATTTTTACCAATGAACTATTGGTCAAGGAGCGTCCAACACAATTAACTATTAAGTGGACCAAAAATACCAAAAAAGTTTTACTCGGGAGCGTCCAAAGACAACGCCGTTAGACAAAAGTTAACGTCAGTTATCTAAGGTGCAGATTGGTCAACGAACTTTTACTTGAGCGCCCCAAGCACAAAATTCTAAATTTTACTAAATTTAATAAGTTTTTTCTCAATTGTCATTATTTAAAACTACTTGTATTATCTATGGACAAAAATGACTTATTCTTCAATTTTTTCAAAATTATAATTTGCTAAAATAAACAAAAATTTTAATTAAAAATTTTAATTATATGATTTAAATGAAACTCAAGGTGTTTTATAGTTTAATTTATATGTTAAACAAAATATATATACACACATATGATTTATTTTTAATGGATATCAATATTGATACTTAATAATATAAATCCGGCAACTTGATGATATATTTGTTAATTAAATGATCTATTGATTATTTGTGACTTGTTGACAAAAAAAAAAAAGAAAAAAGAAAACTTAAGAGGCTTGATGAAGGACGATTTAATAATAGGTTAAAGAGCAATTTTAATGGGTTAAGGAGCAACTTGACCTATGAAAATTTGATTAACATTAAATGAATTTTTTAAATTACATAAATTTCTTCTAAAATAAAAATAAATCATATATTTTTTTGTTTAACATATATAATAAACTATAAAACACTTTGATTTTTATTTAAATCATATAATTATATTTTTAATTAAAAATTTTGTTTATTTTAGCAAATTATAATTTTGAAAAAAATTGAAGAATAAGTCATTTTTGTCCATAGATAATACAAGTAGTTTTAAATAATGACAATTGAGAAAAAACTTATTAAATTTAGTAAAATTTAGAATTTTGTGCCGGGCGCTCCTGGGGTAAAAATTCGTTGGCCAATCTGCACCTTAGATAACGGACGTTAACTTTTGTCTAACGGCGTTGTGCTGGACGCTCCTGAGTAATTTTTTTTTTTGGTATTTTTGGTCCACTTAATAGTTAATTGTGTTAGACGCTCCTGGACCAATAGTTCATTGGTAAAAATGCACTTTAACCCTTAATTAAATTCAAAGTGCAAAAAAAATTTATGTAGAAAACTCAAGAAGAGAACATAATATCAAATAATATTATTGTTCTTTACTTATTTCATATGCATTATGTAAAATCAACTCATAAGCTAAAACAATCTTAGTTTAACTGAATTTCTCTTCTATACAATTTCACCAATACCATGTGTGAAATCAAACTAATTAAGGTAACCTCTATTTTTTCTCCCTTCAAACCAAACACACCCTAGAAAAAGACACTTCTAACCATAGAAGCCCAAAACTCACAAAACATAAAGTCCGAATTGAAACACATCAACAACCCAGATTGAAACAAGGAACAAAAAGTAAAGTTGAGGGGGGGGGGGGACAAAGTGTAACATAGACACTATAAATTCAATGCTGTTAAAATAGCCATGTTATTGTGAGTTTGGAGGGGGGGGGGGGGGACAAAGTGTAACATAGACACTATAAATTCAATGCTGTTAAAATAGCCATGTTATTGTGAGTTTGGAAGACGATATCGAGCTTATCTTTTTTCATCTGCAAGCTTTGATCTCTTAAAATTAAAAAAAAAAATGAAAGGAAAAAAGAGAATGGCTTGGTAAGAGAGAGGCCAAACTCATCACAAACATGTGCACAAATAAAAATTAGGGAAATGAAATGAGAAATATGAGTTTTGTATCCTTTACACTTTGAATCGTTAAATATATAAATATAGTTCATTACTTCATTTTCTCAAATTCCATGCAACACAACACTTGAGACTAATATTAGCTGAAATAAAAATCACGTTTTATATTCTCGATAACATTGGAATTCTCTTTGGAAAAAGCACACGAAACATTGAATTTAAATATATCTTTTGTGGTATGTAAGTGGGTAAGTGGGCTTCAATGGGTATCGTTCGGCTTGCCATAGGCCTGATCCTTTGTCTTGACAGTCTAAGCCACCTACTGTCAAGCTTCACACAAGATTTTGGTTCCTTCAATCACTCATACGAACATAGACTGCTGTAAATGAAAATTGTTTAACAAAAAGAGAATAGAGCACTAGAGAGTTCCTCCGGTTTTCTTCAATTTGGAAATCGATGGAATTAGAAAAATCCAATGGTTTTAATTCTTTTTGTTTTTTAAAAAACTGAAGAATATTATAATAAAAAGCAACTGAGAGAGTATTAAATCTAGATTCGCAGAGCATCCTTTGCACCAAAAAAATTGGATTAAATCTTCTTTCAATTGGTAACAAACCATGTGAGATTTGGTTCAAGCCAAGCCAGAACTCAATTAATAAAGCTTGTTTTGGTGTTACAATCCAAAACCAAAATTGAAGTGTAGTCTACCAGCTTGCAAAAGCATATTTGCTTTGCATAATTTCACAACTTAAAACTAATTTGAATACCCTTCTTTTTCTGACAGAAGAAGATTTGAACTCAGCCAATAAACAATCAATAGGTTTTCACCCTCAGCCACGGGAAAAAAGATAAACAAATAGAGAACATTTTTCCTTCAAGGTCTAACCTACATCGCAACCGCTGCTTGTAAAATTTTGTTAAATATTAGGTTTGAAAACATAACAAACATCCATCACTTAAATTCTACAGTCGAATTGGATCCAAACAAAAAATTAAGACATTTCTATACATAAAGATCATAAAAGTCGAACGACAGGGAGTAATCAAAACTAAACCGACTGTAATCCCTCTCGAGAATCCAAATCCGTAGAAAAGAACAAGATCCTCGGAATCGATGAATCACAAAATGAAAAGAAGAAGCGGGAAATCAAAGAAGAAGAACAAGCATTACCTAACAATGGAAGCGATTAAGTACTGTTTCAGAGAAAAAATCGCTGAGGAAACCCTCGATATGTAGCCATCGGGTACTGTGAGTCGCGAGCTTCGGAGGGTGGATGTAGGGTGGGTCAAATGGTGAAGCTGAGAAGAGTAAAGTTGAGACTTGGGCCCCGTTTGGTATGCTGATTTAAGCTGAGGGAAAGGGAAAATGAGAGGCTTCCCACGGATGAAAACTGTTTGGCGCGCTGCGTCCCTGAAAATTGATTTCCCGCCAGCCTCTATCTTCCCATAATGGTGGGAAAGTTCAATCCCTCCAAAACTGGCGGGATAGCATTTTTGTTCCTGGGAGAGTGAATTTTATGGACAAAAAAGCCCCTGTATACAGTGGAGGTGTTTATTAAAAAAGAGCATCGACCTTGCAGCTCGACGAAGCTGAAATCGAAGACAGGAGCTGAATGAAGGACTCTCACTTGAAATCGACGACGGGGCAGTTGGAGACGCAGCACAAGTTCAACGCAAGTGCATATACAGGTGAGTTCCGATGGGTATTAGTGATATGTTTGCTATTTTATCCGTTGCCTGATGCCCTGTGTTCATTGTTTGGTGGCATAATACATATGCTTGTTGGTTAATGTGAGTGAGGAAATAAATGAGAGAGGCAGCTGGACAATAAATGTGAGTGAGGAAATAGAGGGCATGGGATTATTCCTATACATGCGTCTCGTCTGGACAATAAATGTGGCCATTAATGTGTTGTGTGTTGTAAATGAAATTGTATTGTGGGTGGGTATGCACATATATGGCAACTGGTATGACATTCTGTATAGCTAACAATTAAACCATGTCTGCTAACCCCTGGAATACAAAGTTAACATAGCTGAATTATAGGATTAATGTGAGTTTATTTTAGTCATAGTGTGATGTTTATTGTGGGGTCAACTCTAAAGTTATTGGGTTTGTTGAAAAGTTTATATGTTTGAATGTAAATAGCAGATGTTTGTAAATAGGAGTAGTAGATTATAATGAAAAGGAAATGGGTGTGCAAAAAAAAAAGTGTAGGTATGAAGCCATAGTCTCAGGAAATGGTTGCAATGTTGGCGAGGTGCCTAACTTTACTTCTAGCAGTGAGGAGGTTGATTGTCATTATGATAGTGGTAGTGGGAGGAGGTAGACCAAGGAACTTACCAGATAGGTCATTTAGATTAGATTTTCATGCGAAGAGAGCGAATTTGAGGGCTATGATATATAGTAGCGACATGACTTGTTTCAACCAAATTAGGATGTATCGGGCGACGTTTGATAAATTGTGTTACATGTTAGACACAATTGGTGGGTTGAAAGCAACTAAACATATGTTAGTTGATGAGCAAGTAGCAATGTTCCTTCACATCTTGGGGCATCATGTGAAGAATAGAGTAATTTAGTTTGAGTTTGGAAGGTCAGGCAAAACCATTAGTAGATGCTTTAAATTGGTGCTCAATGCTATGATTAGAATGCAATCATTGCTTTTGAAGAAATCGGAGCCCATTCGGGAGGACTCAAATGATCATCGCTGAAAGTGGTTCAAGGTACGTATAGTGTGTTATTGTGTGACTCACTTACTTGACGATAATGAAAGAAATTGTGGTTTAACCTAACCGGTGATAATGTGGTTATGTTTTCAAGGGTGCCTTGGTGCATTGGATGGTACTCACATACGCGTACAAGTACCTACAACACACAAAGGTAGATACCGAAATAGGAAAGGAGAGGTAACAACCAATGTCCTTGGTGTATGCTCACCGGATGGCCAATTCATTTATGTCTTGCCTGGGTGGGAAAGGTCATATGCGGATGGGAGGGTGTTGAGGAATGCAATAAGGAGACCACACGACTTACGAGTACCACAAGGTATGGCATTACAATGCCGTAGGAATGTTAAAATGGTTTTCTTCATGTGTACTTCACATGAAAAAACAATTATCTATATTGCTATTTTTTCACAGGAAAGTACTACTTGGTTGATGCGGGGTACACGAATTGCCAGAGTTTTTTGGCGCCATACAGAAGGCAACGATACCACCTAAATGAGTGGAGACAAGAATACCAAGCCCAATCTACACGTGAGTGCTTCTATATGCGACATTCAACTGCTCGAAATGTTATTGAAAGGTGCTTTGGCATACTAAAGTTGCGTTGGGCCATCCTAAGGAGCGCGTCCTATTACCCTATGAAGATCCAGAACAGATACATCGTCGCATGTTGTTTGCTACACAACCTCATTCGTCGAGACAATGTTGATAACCCCCTCGATCAACAGCTTGATACGTTTGAACCTGGAACAGATACAAATTTCAACACTCCCATACTGCCTATGAAAACCAACGACTTGTGGAATAATTTTAGGGAGCATGTTGTAAATGACATGTTTGCTGCTTTTGTGGCGCATAGGGATAATTGATAAAGTAGTAAAAAAAATATTTCTTGTTTGTAGACAATGGCCTTCCAGTAGTATGAGGCAAAAACAATGCTTTGTTATGTTAATTTTAAATCCATATAGTGACTTGGTTTATATGTTTATTCACCTGTAATGGTTGTTGCTTTAATGGTTCATTATCCGTTGTTTCTTATTTTGTCGAACATATTGTGCCTTAACTTGTTTTTTGTGCTTGAGTTTTGTTTTAGATGGATTCGTTTGATCAGGCATCTAGGGCCAGGATGAAAATGTGGTCTGCCGAGGAGGACAAACTGCTGATTGACTGCTTAGTCACTCTTAGGGTTGAGCAAAAATACATGGCTGATAACGACTTCAAGACTAGGTTTGCCAATGCCCTCCAATCGATGATGGAAGCAAAACTGTTAGGTTGTGGCATAAAAGTCACTCCACATATTACCTCTAGGATAACAACATTGAAACGACTGTGGCAAATGGCTTATGACATGGTATATGGTCTTGACACTTCTGGATTTGGTTGGGACCCCGACACCAAATTTGTTACCGCAGAGCCAGCGGTTTGGGAAGAGTATCTGAAGGTATGTCATATCATTGCTGTGTTCATCTTAGCTTAATTCACAAACTGACATGCATGAGAAATCATGTCTAATAACATGATCTGTTTTTTTGTAGGCTCATCCAAGGGCTTCTCATTTTCGCACCAAGACCTTACCCAACTTTGATGGTCTGTGCTTCGTGTAGGGAAAGGACAGGGCTGTTGGTGAGGAAGTAAGATCCCCGGGTGGGATGGAGGATGATGGCCTACTAGAAACACCCAATATTGTCGTTGCTGATTCTGAGTTCTCACCCACATAGCCTGACAATGCTTTCACACAAATCCCTCCAGTTGAAACGTCTGCGTGTCCAAGGAAGAAACGCTGATTGAACCACTTAGAAGTGATAGCTGAGGCTTTACAAGAGACAGTAACATCGCTTGACAAGGCCATGGTGACTGTATACGAGAAACTGGGGAATAATATGTCCACACAAGAAAGGCAAGCAGAACTTGATGTGAAGGGGGATGATCTATTCATGGACTTGCTTGAGAGGACCTGACATTTAATGAGAGAAACTTGACTCATATGAAGATACTAGCATGTGACAAACTCCTGAGGTCATTTTCCAAGATGCTCCTGAGTTTAAGACTTCATGGATCCGAACCTTGCTGCAGCAATAGATATTGTATAGCCATATATAATGCAGAATGACCTAAAAACTGTTTTTTTTTGTAGCCGTATATAATGCAGAATGGCCTAATTTCTGTATTTTTTTTGTATAACCATATATCTTGCAGGTGTGTCATTCACTTTTGGCAACAACTCTGCCTTTTGTATGTTTAGGACAGCAAAGTGTAGACCATGTTAACTTACTGAAAAATTAGAGTTTGACATGGGATACACTTTATGTCTTTCGTCAATGTAATTGAATATGTTTTGTGCTGTTGTGGTCTCTCAAATGTATATGCAGCAACATATATGGTATATAAATTAGGAACAAGTTAATGAAAGTGAAAAAAGCCTTTGATACGTCTGCATTTTATGTTTCAAAGAATGCATAGTTACTTTATGTCTTTTGCAGGATGCCCTGTGTTATGTGACTAGAATAACAAAGACTTACAGAGGTTGATAATTCTCAAGAATGATTTTGTCATACTCGAGAATTAATGTATCATTCTCACTTTAATTCATTGCAATTTCTAAACATATTCTCGAGAACTGTAAATGAACTCTTGAGAAATATCGAAATTTGATGAGTTTGCTGAGTGTCTCAGGAATTGACTGTGCAAAATAAGATCATCATTCTCGAGAATCACTAAGGAATTTTCGAGATTTATCGAGAAGGAGACTATTACAGAACATCTTTCATCTAGGCATTCTCGAGAATCACCAAGGAATTCTCGAGAATTGACAAGTCAGAGTTTATGGCGAAGCTCTCTTAACTGAGGATTCTCGAGAATCATCAAGGGATTCTTGAAAATTGGCGAGGCAGAAGCTAATAGAATTAGTGTAATTCTCAAGAATTTTCAAGCATATTTTTCCAACCAAGCATATCTTCTCACTATACTTCTCGAGAATCACTCTTAATTCTTGAGAATTGAAAGTCTCCATCAGTGCACAAAGATAAAAGTAAGGTAATTCTCGAGTATTGAAGGATCATTCTCGAGAATTAGGGTCATTCTCAAGAATCAAAGCTTGATTCCCGAGAATTGTCGGGGTTGTTGCATATTGAATTCTCGAGAATCCCCATTTCATTCTCAAGAATTGGAGACATTCTCGAGAATTCCCGAGAATTGTCGGGTCTGCACATCTAAAAATTGATTGTGTTACTCCATTTTTATTGAGTTATATTTTTTAAAGCCATTCTCGAGAATAACTTAAGAATTTTCAAGAATTGTCTTGATTCTCGAGAATTGATGGGCATATCACCTTAACTCAGCTGTGTCGTTTCATATTTTTTCTGTCTCTTTCTGTTCTGCCACTGCGAAAAAACAAGATTCAATTACAAGAATCTTTTTTTTTTTAAATTTAGGGGCGTTTTTGGTATTTCACCTCACATTCTCACTTAACTAACACCAAATTCTTCATATCAAATTATTCATTTTCCCTCAACTTAAGTTCCCTTCCCATGTCTACCAAATAACTTAACTTTTTTAATTTCCATCGCAATCTTCCCTCCCATTCCTTTCCCTCTTTAAATTTTTCCCATATCAAACGGGCCTAAGAGCCCACAACTAATACAGTTTATTGGTCAGTTAACAAAATTTTGAATGCGTACGGTTTGTGTTCGCGTTCTCTCTCACTCGTCCTCTTGCTGGCATGTTTCAAAAGGATGGGGCCCTAAAATATTTGGATAAATTAATTGTTCATACTTTATATAGAAGGGGGTTTGGTTTTTATGCCTAATGATGTATAATCCGCATTATTCCACCTAACCTTTTCACTGTAGCGATTAATTGATACTCTCTCCAGTCCTAATTATAGGAAAATATTTGAGAGTTTGTTTTGTCTAAATTATAGGACAATATTTTATTTTTTTGTCATTTTTTTCCAAAAATACCCTAATTGATATGAATAAGGGATTTTGTGAAATCAATAAGTTAATTAAAGTACAAAATTTTATATAAGGGCATTTTAGAAAAATGAGTAAAATTAACTAATTTAACCTCTATCCTTAATCCCTCTAAAATCGATTAAATATACCCTATAATTAGGACCAGAGGGAGTATTTCCCTTTCTAAGAAAATAATGGGGTGGTACGTACCTAAGTGTGATGGGGAAATCTGTAAGCACGGTCTTTGTGGGATCACAGTGAGAAGGGAAAATTGAAGGGCGGGAGATTGATACTGAAATACTCCTACTAAATAAGTTTATAATGGGATTCGATTTAATGTATGCATAGGATCTTAAGTGGCACTAAGGGCATCATTGATAGGGGGTTTGGGGGAGCGCCTTCGATTTTTTTTTTTAAAGGAAAATATTAAATGTATTAAAAAAAAGAATATAAACAAAAAAAAAATCTAAAAAATATTCATAAAATCAAGTGAATATAGATGATGTAATAAGAAATACAATTATTTTACAAACCTGTCATTTAGAAAAGTAAGACTAAGTGCGGTTAGAAATGCAGCTATATAAATTATAATGAAAGGTGGACACTCAATAAATTCAAATACATATATTTTAATAAAAAAAAAGTATACTATAATAAAAATAATTACAATATCATCTTTCTAGGCCTTATTTTTTAGAATTATATTATAATTGCTTTATTATCAATGTTATCAAATACATCTTTTTCAGTACAAGTCACTAAACAATCATTCAACCATTCATTCTTCATCCGATTACGAAGTACAATCTTAATGTATTAAGGGTGGACACTACTTAATTTAAAGGTGTACAATCATTATTTTTTTCAAAAAAAAAAATCAAATTCAAGGGGGCATTTGCCTCCTAATCTACAATATGGATCCGCCGTTGGCACTAATGCGCTCTAACCAATGTTTTAGAACCCGGACCAGACCAGCTGGTTTGGACCGGAAACCGGTGAACTGACCGGACAACCGGTCCAAGTCAAGGGGAACCCCGGGTTTTCGAGTTGACTCGAGTCAACTCGACCTAACCCGGCCGAGTTGGCCGCGTTACAGATTCGCTGGTTCTTTTTTCAAAACCAAAAAAAAAACTCGCTTGAAACCGTCAAGCTAGGTCAGAAGAGCCAATCTTTCCAACTCTTTTAGAACAAGAAAGGTGAGAGAAGGAGAAGGAGGTGAGAGATCACCAACAGCCTCAACGGCTGCCATGGATTCTCCCTCTTGCTGCGATACGGCTTCCTTCTCATCTTCTTGTTGGTCCTCTGCTTTAGCAGGGTCCTCTCGTCTGCGAGCATGAGACAGAGCAGAGGTGGGTTTAACTGAGAAGAAAGCCATTGTTGATGGTTTTATGGAGGAGACGAGACGAAGATGGCAGGGAGAGTGAAATACCCGTGACACTGTGGGACGCGGCTTCGGTCCACTCCCAATCACTTCCCCCAAAATAGCGCCGTTTTGGCGCAAAATGACACTGCTGGTCCTTTTTTTTTTTTTTTTTTTAAATACACATATTTCGAGTCGTACATACTAAAAAATACTTGGACGGTCGAAAAAAATATCGAATAGTACTTCATAATCTTGAAAAATTATTTTAGGATGTTAAAAAAATATTTCGAGTGCGATTGGTACTAAAAAAATACTTTAGGATACTGACTGAGGATACTAGCAGGTACCGAAAAAATACTTCATGATCTTGAAAAATTATTTCATGATATAAAATATTTTTTCAAGATCATGAAGTATTTTTTCGTACCTGTCAGTATCCTCAGTTAGTATCCTAAAGTATTTTTTTAGTACCAGTCAGTACCCTGAAATATTTTTTTAACATCCTAAAATAATTTTTCAAGATTATGAATTATTTTTTCAGTACAAATCAAGATCATGAAGTATTTTTTCTATTTTTTGCTAGTATCTTGATAAGTATCCTAAAGTATTTTTTTAGTACCAGTCAGTACCCTAAAATATTTTTTTAACATCCTAAAATAATTTTTCAAGATTATGAAGTACTATTCAGTATTTTTTAAGTACCGATCAGTATCATGAATTATTTTTTAGTATGTACAGTACCTTGAAATATGTGTATTTAAAAAAAAAAAAAGGGACCAGCAGTGTCATTTTGCGCCAAAACGGCGCTGTTTTGGGGGAAGTGATTGGCCGTGGATATTAAGGGGAGTGGACCGAAGCCGTGTCCGACACTGTGGGAGAGACAGATCTTCATTCTTCAATACCCGTGCTGTGTTGTGTTTTCAAAAATAATTATAGGACATATTTAACCGATTTTGGGGAGATTAAGAAAATGAGTTAAATTAGTTAATTTTACTCTTTTTCCTAAATGTCCTTATATAAATTTTAAATGACATAAGTAAAAATAAATAAATAGCTTCTACCTCATACCTCTCTGACCTAAACTTTTCTTTTCCACACGCTTTCTAATTAAAATAATGGTCTTACTATATATGTGTGTGTATACAGATATATATATATATATATATACACACACATATATCCACACACGCATATATATACCCACACACACATATATATATGCATACACACACACACAAAAATATATAGACACACACGCACACACATATTGACAGAGACACATAGATATACATACACGCACACACTCTCATGTGTTTATATATATGTGTGTAGAGACACATATACATATACACAAACAGAGAGATATATATATATATATATATATGTGTATATTGGTAAATTAATGTCAACGGATTAATAAATAAATTAAAATCCAACAATTTAAAAGTTTTATTGATTGGAAGAGTTTACGCACCTCTTATACTCATAAAAAATCAAACACACTTGAGAAAACAAAATAGGGGTGTTTTAGGAAGAAAGTGACAAAAATTAGAATGTTGTCTTATAATTAGGACTAAAATAAACCCCCAAATATTGTCTTATAATTAGGACCGGAGGGAGTAACAATAATAATATTCACATCACACTTACAGACACGTTGGCCCTAAATGGTTTTGGAATCCGGGTTTTAAAAGAAGCACATGGTTTTGGAAATCTTTCTACGTGGCAACATCTCATCCATATAAAAATTGATTGTACCCATTTCAGGTTCATATATTTAGGTGAGTGAAGAAAAAAAAATCGAAAGACTCATTGGATATTTGGATGAATCACCGGGGGGTGGGGGTTCACCTGAGCCACTGCCTTATTAATTAAGATCTGATGCACCACTTGCTTGGAGCGAGAGGTGACATTTTATTTAGATTTTTTTAAACATAAAAAATGGAAGGTGTGAGGCATAAAAAGGGAAATCAATTTCTTAATGGTTTGATCCGGATTAACTCCGGTCTAACCTATTGACCTTTAATCTAGTATCTTGACCGGTCCAGATTTAAGAACCTTAGCCCTAACCTTCAAACACCTAACATGCTTCTTTGGCACAATTTCTCATCTAATTCTAATTCGTTTACGGGTTTGGAGGAATCAATCCTCAATGTTTATCTTCTCATCAAAATCGTTTTTTTAGAATTGTAGTGATTGTTTTTTATATAATTTTTTTTTTTTGATATAAGTGTAGTGATTGTTTGGCATGTTGCGTGCCTTCAATTATCATCAGAGCACGAATAAATTTGGCTCATCAAAATCATGGTTGGATTAGACCGATCCAGTCCAGGACTTTCTTTCTTTCTTTTTTTTCCTGTCAGTGGATTCACGTGGCTACTGGAAAATGACTTTATGGGAATGTGTGACGACTCGTCATTATTGCTCACAATTATTGTTCATAAGAAAATGACTTTTAACTCGGTTTTTATCTCTTTCTTTCTTTTGTCTTTTACCCATGGTTATCAGAACCGGACCGGACCGGCCGGTTCCGACCGGGAACCGTCGAACCGGACCTGGAACCGGTCTGAAACAAGTCAGAAACCGGGGTTAACCCCTTGAACCGGAGCCGAACCGGTGAAACCGGTGTGACCCGGTCGAACCGGTCTTAACCCGCCGGTTTGACTGGTCTAAACCGGAGTTGAGTTTTTTTTTTTTTTTTTTTTTTTTTTTTTTTTAAATTTTTAAGAATAGGCTTCAATCCAAAAACCACTTTTCTAATGTTTTGTCTCATGCAAAGAATCTTAATTCCTTCCCCTTATTCTATTTTTCCTCTATTTTTGTAACAAGACAAATTAATTACATATACAAATTAAATCATACAGTTCCTTTAAACTTATGCATATTTTACATCTTTATAATGTCAAACTTATTATCAACGTATGTCCTTCATATTCTGATTTTACCTAGGAGTTGATTGATCTTAATGATGATTATCATGTTGATGATTATTAGTTTAGTGATTGAAGGTGAGAATATTTTGTTATGATGTAGGTGGGAATATTTTGTTATCGTATACTTGGTTTTTGACATTTTATTATGCAGAATGTTTGTGATTCCATTACAAATTCAGGTGTCATTGAGTGGTATATGATGCTTTGATATCAATTTGTAAAGAAAATTGTAAACAATATTTGACAAGTATATAATTATTGGGCTACTGATTTAAAGTCTTGAAATAATATATAGTATTTGGAATTATGGATTATGTGATAAGAAATTAAATTATTTCTCATTTTTTAATTCCTCACCGGTTTGGTCCCGGTCTGATCCCGAGTTGACTCCGGTCTGACCCACTGACCCTTAACCCAGTACCCCGACCGGTTCACTGACCGGTCCGGGTTTAATTACCTTGCTTTTACCATTTTCTTCTTCAGCTTCCTCCAATGGCGTCCAAGCCCAACTTTCTCATCAATTATCCTAACTCAATTTATATCATTAATTTTATGGCCATCCATTTTTATATAAATATTGCCATTGATTTTACTGGTCGTCCATTTTTATATAAGTATTTTTAAATATGGACTGATACTAAAAAAATAGTTCAAGATACTGACCGATACTGAAAAGATACTTCAGGATTTTAAAAAATTATTTTATCATCTTAAAAAAATATCCTGAAATATATTTTTTAAGATCCTAAAATAATTTTTTAAGATCATGAAATACTTTTTAAGTACCAATCAGTATTTTGAAGATCCTTTTAGTACCATTCAATACCCTAAAATAATTTTTCAAGACCTAAAATAATTTTTCAAAATCATTAAATATTTTTCAGTACTAGTTAGTATCCTAAAATATTTTTTTAAGATCATAAAATATTTTTTCAAGATCATGAAGTATTTTTTGAGTACCAGTCAGTATCCTGAAGTATACTTTTAGTACCATTCAGTATCCTGAAATATTTTTTCAAGATCTTAAAATAATTTTTCAAAATTATGAAATATTTTTTCATTATTAGTCAGTATCCTAAAGTATATTAGTCAATACCCTAAAATATTTTTTAAGATTATAAATTTTAAGATTATAAAATATTTTTTTAAGATCATGAAGTATTTTTCTAGTATCCTAAAGTATACTAGTATCCTAAAATATTATGAGTTGAAGTATTTAAGAGGTTGTAAATAAATTTTAAAAATATAACATGGACAACCAAAATAAAGTGAAATCATTGGTGTAAATTGACATGAGGATGATGAAGAAGGAGGAGAAAGTAGGATCTTTCCAATTTTCCCGACGCCGAGAAGGCCGCAGGACAAAAACAGATGTGAATGGTGAAATGGTAGGTCTATAAATAGTTTCCACGCAAACGCACACATCCAATTCCACTTCAACACGCGAAAATGGAAATCAAAATAGATGATAACAATGAAGAAGAGAGAATGAGAGATCTATACGATGCAGCACTAAAAGGCTGTGTTTCAACTTTGAACAGACTACTCCAGCAAGACCCATTGATCTTGCACAGAGTTAGCTCACAAACAACCTTCTTTGAAACCCCCTCACACAAATCAGCTTTACTTGGCCACCTCGAATTCACCAAAACCCTTCTTGCTCACTACCCCGAACTGGCCCTTGAGTTGGACTCATCCCAACGCACACCTCTTCACTTGGCTTCTGCACAAGGCCACATCGACATTGTGAGGAAACTGTTGGTAGCTTGTGGAGATGCGTGCTTGGTTCGTGACCGAGAGCACAGAATCCCTCTGCACTATGCAGTTATAAGAGGCAGAAGAGACGTTGTGTTGGAGCTGATCAGAGCAAAGCCAGAGTCCTTGACGTTCCGTGTTGAGAAAGGGAAAAATGTTTTGCACTTGTGTGTGATGCACAACCAGTCAGAGATCCTTAAAGATTTGGTGGCTTTGGACACAAATGACACCAATAACCTGCTCATTGAGGGAGACTCGGACGGAAAGAACACCATTCTCCATTTGGCTATTATGTTGAAGCAAGTTGAGGTGCTCGTTTTCACTTAATTTTATGATTAGCTTCAGTTTTGAGAACCATCTAAACTTGAGTTAGGATAACCTTTCCTGTAGAACATCTTACCTCCTTGCCACTATCAGTATTCTTTTCATTTTTTAAAATCAAATGTTATAATTAAAATAAAAACCGCATATTACAAGGAATACATTTGTACTGAGCCAAAAAAAAAGGGAATACATTTGTTATGTAGATTTTAATTTAGGAATAAGAAAAAGAAAAGAAAAAAAGGAGGCAAGATTCGAATTGAAATTTTCATATTATTACTCTTTCACGTACGTCTGTGTTTTGATCTCTTCCTGGTTCTGTTATATACAAGTCACAAGCATGAAAAATTAAATTTACTTGTTGGTTGTTGTTTAGATTGTGAGTTACCTAGTTTCAATTCCAAAGATAATATCAGAAGCATCGAACTTGAAGAACGACTTGGGTTATAATGCCGCTGATGTTGTTAAGCGAATTCCCAAGGACTCCAAGAGCCTTGAAATACGAAAGATATTGAATGAAGATGGTAGCGATGGGCCAACGAAGTGTTCGTGGAGCCATGTTTCGGAAAGTATACACAATTGGCTACAGTATGAAAGCAGTTGGGTAGAAGAATGGAGGGGGAATCTAAGTCTGGTGGCTACTGTCCTTGCAACCATAAGCTTTCAAGCTACAACTAACCCTCCAGGAGGTTTCATCCAACATGGTATAAGACCAAGTGATTCCAATTTTAACCTCACAACCAGTAACAACACTTTCTCTCAAGGACCCCTTGGCTGCTTGAACTACAATGATGATGATAATGGATCCACTTTAGGAGCATGTCCTGGGAAAGCCTTGCTTTATTATACTGACACGTCCCAATTTGAAAACTTCATAATGTACAATACCATCTCGTTTGTTGCATCTATGATGGTTGTCCTCTTGCTTGTAAGTGGAATTCCTCTCACACGTAAAGGTGTCATGCGGGTGCTATCTTTAAGCATGATTGTGGCTGGCACGTTCCTTCTAAATGCTTATTTTTCCGGCCTCCTCCTTATCGCCCCACGCAATCATTGGTTTCTCTATCAAGTGTTCGTCATAGCCAATTGGACTTGTACCAGTTTGAATGTACTGGTTGCCATGTACGTCGGAGCAGTGTGTATTCGCTGGGTAAGGAACAAGTTGAAGGTGTCTTATCGCTGGGTAAGGAACAAGATGACGGAAGGAACAGGGACGGACACAGCTAATAATGCTTCATCTGATTGATGCGTCTCAAGTGTGTAAACCATCATCTCAAGGGTTGATTATTGTTAATTTTCCTTGTCAATTCATGCACTTAAATATTTAATGAATCACTTGTTTTTTTTTTTTACATGTTTTTGTTAAATTTTGAAGGATTGTATATTGATATGAAAACAAAAACTCAGGAATTATTATTATTAATCCTTAAATAAAAAAGAGTATAAATAAGCCCTTTATATAGATAAACATAAAGTTAATAGACTAACCCTAGAATCTAATCAAAAATTCTAAGATAAAATAAATATTAAGTAATTAACATCAAACCTAATGATAAAATAAGTGTGTGTGTGTGTATATCATACGCATTTTATTTGCCTGAAGCTTAAGTGTGAATGTTAGCAAGTTGTTAACATTCGTTGACAAGAATGCAGTTCTTATGTCAGCAATATATCGTTATATTGAATAAGTCTCCCCATTTGATTTATTCTATCTGACAATATGTGTGATTTGGTGGATATGTCTTTCTTTTCTATATAGTAGTAGTATTTTTTTACGGTAGGAAATGCAGAGCGTGGTTTTTTTCACAAAGTCGGTTGAGTTTATTATCAACCACATATTTGAAAAATATAACAAAAATGATAATAATTAACAATAGCCGACTCTTCATCTTAGCAAGTTGAAATCAACAAATTAATTAAACGGACACTTCTGATGACTCTGTTGTCTTTATTTCCCGTTGAATAATTAATGCATATATATGCGTAAAAAATTAAAGGAGGATCGAATAATATTATTGAATTACTACTTAAAAAATCTCATATTAGATTATCCACGGAGTCTTTTTTCTTTTTTTTTTTAATGCCAGATGTCCATGGAGTCATGTATTAAAAGAAAGAATAACACAAATTAAAGCATATCATCTCCTTTTCTCTCTCTATCTGTTTCATATTTAATCACTTTTGGATTAGACAAAATTATCAAACTCCTTACCGTTTTGGTCAACGCATATTACCAGACCCGCCTAGTTCTCTTTGTTCTTTATTTTTTGATGATTTAGTTGGGAAGACTAGTCTCAGAATTTGTACGCACACTAATGCCTTTTTTGTTGTCCTCAAGCTAGTGGGTTCTTTTGTGGCTTGCTTTGTTGATTAGTACATATTCCTTCGTCGCCAAAAAAATAAAAAAAATTATGTGCCACGAACAGCAAATCCATAATAATAACGAAAATCCTTACTTGTTGCATCAATGATTAATTATGTTCTATGGGGCATTTCCTTTTTATGCTACGTTCGTCTAATTTCTAATAACAAGTTATAAATAACTTTATGCTCTACAGGTATTGTCATTGTCAAATGAGAGAAAATCTTCCATTTAAACTAGGCCGTTTATGAGTAGAAGATAAATACGCATACATCTTCCGCAATATATATATATATATATATATATATATATATATATATATATATATATATATATATATATATATTCTCAAACAAGCAAGCAGCTATCGATAATATCATAATTACTCGATAGAGATCTGATGAAGATGATGATCCAATAATATTATTTGATATTAATCTACAGAATATATTAGTCATTTTGTAGATACTGAAAATCATAATTTTCGATTGGAGAATTCTTATCCTATTTCGGTCGTTCATATATGGTAAGTAGTATAATCATGTAGCTAGGGTCTTAATTAGCCTTATATAAACACTTATTTACTAATAAAAATGGTTATTAAAAGACCTTCATGTTTCTCATCCCACTCCTCCAGTTCTGTTGTGTGATAACCAGTCGGCTCTTAACATTGCAGCGAACCCAACCAGTGGCGAAACCAACAAATATTTTTAGCCCGGGCCAAAAAAAAAAAAGCATACTAAACTATTTACTAAATAATATCATATAACATTGAAAATACAAATAAATAAGTGTCAGCATTAATTAATATCTTTTGTCACTAAACATGAATTCTTATAGTACTACTAAATCCACAAAACTAACATTTAAATACGCATTCCATCTACCTTAAAACAAAATGATTGGAGAAAATAAAAGAAATTAAATATGAACCCCAAAAAATATTTTAAAAAAACATATAGATATAATTCAATTTCAACTAAGCAATTAACCTATTATAATCTATTTTTTTTAAAGAGAAATTCATTATAAAATCATAAGACAACCAAATAATAAATCCAAATCGATTAAAATTAGCCATTAATTATTTTCTACATATATATAGTCATCTATTGTCAAAACTCAAGACTCTCCCAAAATCATAACCCCAAAATTTTCACTAATCAGACAATAATATTACCCTCATTATAAAGAGAAAAATACATAGAATAATTTTCATAAAAAGAGTGGTGAAAAGAAGTGATTTTGAGTATCTATTTAATCTTTAAAATGAAGATAAATAGCGTTAGAACCCGGAAGTGGAAGAAGTTTGATGCCTCTGGACCATCTCATGCGCACAAAGAAAATGACAAAGGAAGGTGGGGTATCCCCTTCCACGAGTAAACTAAAGGGCCACAGGCCCCTTCAATTATTATTATTATCATTCTTTTTTTTAATAGGTCACGGTTCTTTTTTTATTTTAAAAAATCAAAACAAGATATAAGATGATACTAACGTTTTTAATAGGTATCTCAAACAAAAATTTTACTTTCCTCTTACAACCTAAGGAGTAATGAACCAAACATTGTTCTAATTAAAAAAAAAGTGTAATTATAGAGAAGATGGGAGATTAGCTGGGGACAAATTATTGGTCAAAATAAAATATTATATAATACATACATATAAATACATAAGATAAGAGAAGGTTAGCTAGGACCAAGGCCCCAACTGGCCAACCCACAGTTCCGCCATTGAACCCAACGTTTCATTATTGGAGAAAACCAAGCATATTAGCATTACATGCATGTACCTTGTGAGGGAGAAGATTAATTACACGCTGCAGGTTTGGTTCATCTAATGCCTTTCAGCTGATCAAGTTTCTAACATTTACAGTACTAAACCTCTTGGTCTGTTCCTTTAAGTCCAAGCCGGCCATGACAGACATTTGCACTGATCTCTTGGGTCTGGATATCCTAGTTGTACTGTTAGTTGGCAAGATCGATCGTTTAGTTAGCTGAGTTATTGTTAATTACAATTTACTTGTTGACAGTACTTTAGTTTTTTGATGAAGATAAGTCTCATTCTTACATGTTAGTTATGATTAGTTTTGATGATGTCTTATATAGATGTCATTCTTATGAGCAAAAAGCTTGCATACTACATTTATATGTTACTTTGACTAATTCTTATATTTAATGTAGATGTGAAGTTTACTAATGAAGAACAATCAATAAAGGAGACTGAAGAAGGAAGAATTTGTCTTGAATATAATGGGAATATCAACATTCAAGTTCTTGTGATATCTTGGAAGTCTCTTTGATCAAGTGGAAGTTGGAATAGCTTAATCTAGAGTTAAATTAAGCTATTTGAAGCATCAGCATGAATAGTATCGTATACGTGAATAGTACACCGTATACATGAATAGTGCCATACAGTATGAACAGTGCCATACGAATCAGTATCTGTTTTGCTACAGTGATTTTGCTCTTGGAATGAGTTGCCTCGAGGTGCTCCACTAATTGACTCAGTTCATTTCTCCAAATTCACTCAGAATGGCAAAATTGTAATTATGCTGAAGTTCAGTTTTAATGGCAAAATCGTAATTTCGATGAACTTCTTATTCTGCCTCCAATCTCCACGCATGACTCGACATTACTTGCATATGGAAATAGCATTACTCGAGTAAGCCATGCGAGTAAGCTCTTCGTTTATCATACTGTTTTGCCTACGTTCTACGTTTTTCATGGGCGACGTTCAGTGTTTTGATGATATCTTCCAAACCAGAGATCGGATTGAGGTGAAACCAGTGACATATGAAACTAGACTCACAATGCGTCATTTTGACATAAAATTCAAGTCCAAAGGAGTTCATATGAAGGAGCTATGAATTTTTGAAGATGACAGTGAAATCAACGTCACACAGTAGACCAAGCTTTGGTAATTTGAGTGTATTTCACAAACGACAAATCCAAATGAGCTGAAACCAGTGCCATTTGAAACTAGACTCAAATACCTTTTCAAAAACATCAATATCATGAAAAAAAAAGATCAATTGAAGGATATATGATGTTTTGAAGTTGATAGTCTGTTCAGGATGTTGCAAAAACGCTGATTAAGAAGAACCTCCATTCATTTGATGATAACGGACAAAATACAATGAGTTTGGAGCTGATTCTTCTTTCATTGGAAAGAAGACTTAAAAAGCTTTCTGAGGATGGGTAATTTGGAATTAATCATTCTCTTTCAAGAAACCATCCAAAAATTACTTTCATCCTTTACTCAAGTAAGACTTCTTATCTTCGCAAGTAATGTCATTTTACTTGTTTTCAAAGAACCGTTTCAATATTACTTTCGAAGCTTACTCAAGTAACAAATATATGCTTCGCAAGTAATTTCGTTTTACACCACCGAGACTTCTACTTCTTGGTTATTTTTGATATTACTCAAGTAACAAATGTTGTCTATCAAGTAATATCTTTCCAGTGGGATTTATTTGAAGCTATTTGATATTACTTTCGGACCTTACTCAAGTAATATTTTCTGGCTCCGCAAGTAATTTTGGGAGAAGCCTCTGAAGGTTCTATTTCTTAAAGAAATAAGATATTACTCAACCGAAAAGCAAGATTTGTGTCAGAAGCATTTAATGCAGTTGTAGAAAACAAACAGAAGCCTCAACGACTACTTCCAACAGAGCGAAGCACTTGATGGAATGAGATAAATGACAAAGCATTCAAATTCATCAACGAGATACGCAATGACGAGAAAGCTTCAACGGTTCAAAATTCAAAGGTTACTATTATTCTGACTCATCTTCTGCACAAGTAGGCGAACGCATTTAATGAAGGCGCGGATGTTTAAATTCTCTCAACGGACCGAAATTCAAAATTGTTACTATTCACAACGGCCGAAACGCAACGGACGAATGCTTCCAACAATTGTCTATAAATAGAGAAAGAGCAAAGGAAGAAGTGCAGAATACAGAGACACGAGCCTACATCTTCAATATGCCAATACTCTGATATTCACTTACTGTTCTTAATGCTTACATAGTTTATCGTAGAGAGTGAAATGATTTGAATTGTACTTCAATGTTTATTTATTCACTTCTGAGAAAGAGAAGATTTTTATGTAAACATTCTATCTGAGAGTTACTCAAGATTGGGTGATCTTGAGCGGGAAACACACTGTGTTGATTACAGCTTGTAAGGGGAGTGAATCTTGGTGAGAAGATTACTTCGAGTACAGAGTGTGTAATCAAGCGGGTGTATTGATTACGGTTTGTAAGGGGAGTGAATCCTAGTGAGAGGATTACTTGAGTACGAACGTGTAATCAAGTTGAAAGCGAGATAGTGGATTGAAATCTCGGGAGGAGCCTGGGACCGGACGTAGGTCATCGTAGATTGGACCGAACCGGGATAAATCACGGTTGCATATTCTCTTCCCTAAACTCTTATATTTCCAGCATATATATTTGAATGACTGATTATCGCTTTATAAATTATTATTGTCATTCGAATTCCTTTCAGTAAGTTACGAAAAGATTTATCAAAGTTCCTAAAGTTTTATCAGACACCCAATTCACCCCCCTTTTGGGTGATAGCCAGGTCTAACAATTCTTACCACAATTGTGTTAGTTTTTACTTGTCTTAAATATAGTTGACTTTTTTAAATATATAGACTAAGGCAACTTAATAAATTACTTAAAAATATTTATAGTTATTTTTTTTTCTTTAAACTAATTTGTGTAACTTATAATCTAATAATATACAACATATAATACAGTTAAATAGTTTATTTAATTTTCTTAATATCTCAAAAAAAAAAGTGAATTGGGTCTAAAAAAAAAGTGAAATAAGTCTTATATTTAGAACTGGAGGTAGTACAATAATTGACTTCAAATGTAGAACATTCTTTGGCGGATGAACGTATCTGCGCGGTTGTGGAGGATCTTCATCGAAATAGATGAAATAAATGTCAAGAGACTCTGACACAAATTTATACCTTAACAAAAATGACTTGGATGATTGATTGAACCATATTTTTATATGATTTTTCGTAATTAAATTGATATTTTTAATGCATTTTCTGGGACACTATTGCATGATTAAACACTAATTTGAGTTAGGTACATTTGTATTGAATTAAGTGAAATTAGGGGCAAAATGGTCAAAATTTATTAATTATTCATGCAAATGATTAATTTCTTGGACTTTTAAGAAGAAAATCAAGATTTCGGAAAATGTCAATTGGGGTCGGAATTAATATTTTTGAAGCTAGGGGAAAATTACAGAAAAGTGCCCAAGAATTCCTGGAAATTGCAAGTCAATGAAGAAAAGGGTCAAACACAAATTACAAAAAATATCCATAATTGTCATGAATTTCATTATGCCCCAGAAGCATTTCAAAACAATTTCAGTTTAGTCCCTCCTAAAGAACTTTCAAAACTTACACTTAGGTTCCTGGTCAAAACTTGCGTTTTGACTAGGTTCTTAGGTCAGAGACGCAGCGGAGGGAACGATACAGAGGCCGAGAGCTGGATAAATAGAGGAGGAGCGCCGCGAGAAAGGGGGACTTTTGGGATCCATCTCAATTCATCTTCCTCCAACTTCCATTCCTTCACCGTCGCCTGCGACCTTAGTTCCTTCATTGTCGCCGTTGACATCCCCTTTCACCACGCCGGAAACCACCCATAACCAACGTCACCTCTTCTTTCCGTCGACCCTCTAACAGATAGCTACGCGAATAACAGAGACTAGGCACGACCTCTGGAGACCTCTGTCTTCTTCACGTTCACCTCACCTTCGCCGGCCATCGCACCATCGTCAACCACCACTTCAGTCGAGACTCCAACCACCATCGCCTTTGATCTCTCTCTCACTCACTCCATCATCACCGTCATCCTTCCTCTGTTCTTAGTTTCACCATCAGCGTCTCCTTTCTTTTCTCAT
The DNA here is from genome assembly GCA_019022615.1 of Acacia melanoxylon. Classification (NCBI taxonomy): domain Eukaryota; kingdom Viridiplantae; phylum Streptophyta; class Magnoliopsida; order Fabales; family Fabaceae; genus Acacia; species Acacia melanoxylon. The sequence goes on from JAFJYJ010000025.1 coordinate 2,173,905, forward strand.
TAAAGATTCACCACCACCAGCACCATCCTCACACCTTTATCCTTCCTTTATTCATTCATTTCACTGTGGCCTCCTCTGGTTCTAAGCTACTGTCACCATATTCGCATTCATCATTAATTTCATTTTTTGTGTGGTGGTGTTCTATATATGGCTGGAAATTTAGTTGTGTTTGGAGGAGATATTTTGATAGTTGGTAGTGACTAATTCCTTGCTTGTGGGTGATGAGATCTGTTCTTGAGCTCCATGGACTTCATAAGGAGTTATTCTATCATTCTAGATTTATATATTTAGGTTGCCTAGTTTTAGGAATTATTGTGTATAAATCTGAAACTGAGATTCATATTAATTGTCTCTATTGGTTTGATATTTGTAGTTGAGATTGAATTTTGTGGTGTGAAGATTATATATATTTTGGATTTCTTTGTGGTTGCAATTAGATTATATTAATTAGCGTGATATTATCTAGTTAATGTGGTTTATTTGTATCCTTGAGGGGCTGGTTAGCACTCAAAGTTAAGAAGGCTCATGTTGCATTATTTCAATTTCAATCGCACATTAAGTAGTTTTAAACAATATCTCAAGAGGTAATAGTTAGCTATGGTTGTAAGAGCTACTATTAATTGGGATTATTGGACTCAAGTGGTATCTTGAGGTTTTTTTCTTATTAAGACTTAATGAAGTTTAACTCCCACAATCTTTTTGAGCAAGGATAGTCATTGCTTCATTACCAGCAGCATTCATCATTCATATTTTCAATTCTATACTCCATTCCATTTTATAAAGAAAATATCAAAAATAATAGTTAGCATTTAATTAAAGTGCATTCTTATTTTAGTTTATTAATTAATTTGAAAAGTCAAAACCAATTTTTTTCCCTTGTTTTAATTGCATTTGCATGACATTTAGATTACTTAGGATTCAATTAAAGGCTCCTCGAGAAGAGAGAACGATCCTAGGTTTGTTTATACGCAATCCTTAATTAATTTTTGATTGTGGACCTCAAAGTTAACGACAAAAAGGCCCTCATCAATGATATGTGGACTGCTACCTCATCATATTTGGTTAACTAATTGTCAAATTTAGTTGGGATAACTGCTAGGGGCAAAAGTGCCTCATTTTTGACACTTTCAGGGCATAATTGCCTCTCAGCAAAAACTTTTTGAGCAATATTGACCCTTAACCCTTCTAATAATTTTCTTCTACCTTGTAATTTTTTTTTTTCCGAGAAAACAAATTTTTAAAACAGAATACTAGTTTAAAAGGTTTTAGACAAAACCTAAATCAAATCAAACTAATCAATTTACTCAAAAAATAAAAATTGATCGATTTTTAATAAGGTGGTTTAATTAGGCATACTCCCCCCTCCCCCTTCCTCCTCTTCTTTTATTTTTCTTAACCGGGCACTTATATACTTTTTATTAAAAAAATTCAACATTAATCTTTTAAACTTGATTTTTTTTTTTAAAAAAAAACTTATAGATTTGATATGCCTAGAGGTTTTCACCTCTGTCAATAAATTTTCCACATCATCACTGTTAAATTCGAATCAATTTTTTAATGTATAACTTCATATCTAAACACTATCATTCAAGAATAGCATATGAACATATATAGCTGGATATCATTTGCATAAAAAAGCAGTTCATTCTTATATAAAAAAATAACAGGATCTAAAGCTCATTGTGAGTAGGTTTAGCTAATAATACGAAATAGTAGTATTAATTCAACTTACATAAAAACTTAGAAAAAATGTGGTTCAGGTTTAGTTTAAGTTTCATATGCTCAATTTTTGTTGGACGAAATATGCTAAATATTGAAACTTGAGCTAAAACCATTCAGTTTGAGAATATCTAAAACCAAATTAAATTTCTCCATTAATAATCGGTAATAATTTTTATTGATAGTTTAATCTTTTTTCCCACTTATTAAAAAAAGTCGTAGACACGTGTTTCTAGTACAAAGGGGCTTGCAGAAAATTAGAAAAAAAGAAAAAAGAATCTTTATCTTTGAAAGGACTCGCACATGAAAGTATAAGTCATATACTTATAAGAGAAGGCAATTGTTCCATAAAATGCTAATGCTATTAATTGTAAAACATAGAGAAGGAAGGATACATAATTTCTAATTAAAATAATAACTTAGGATAATAAAAGATAATTGATAATTAAAAATAACGAAGAATATTTTGATTATTATATTACTTGGTTAATTAAATTAGATAATAATTAAGAGTATTTTAGAGGAAATGTATAGAAGGATAGAGAAGTAACGGAAAAAAATCATAAAAAGTTTACTTAAACTCTTGTCCATTTTCTTAATCAAGCTAGTGGAGAGGAGAGCAAGATCCCATTATTCCACCCATCCAAAAATCCAATCACTCCAATCATATGTTATATATGCTCGTAGGAAGTTGGAGCATGAAAGTAAAGTGAGGATGGAACCCATCATTTTGTTCATTTTGTCCGTTACATTATTTCTACTTTCCAAGCAAACTCCATTAATTTGATGAAAGTTAGCTTCCTTACCCCTACCAATGGAACTCTCTCAACCAATGATCGTTTTGCCCCCCATATGAGACAACGTTGACGATCATCGTTAATGGAGATAATGGCAACGTGCGTGGTTGACCGATGACAAGGATGATGAAGACAGTTAATATTCATTATTGATGAGTTATTTCTAAATGTTTGGCTTTCTTTGGTTTGATTTATAGATTTTTCTAGCGACAGATAGGGTTCTAAAATTTGGGTGAGAGCTAAGTTTTTTTTTTTTTTTTTATAGAGGAGAACATATTGGTCTCTTCGTATTATAAACATAAGCATAAAATAAAAACAATACAATAATTTCATGAACACATGCCAAACACAGTACATCTTTAAAACAATATTTCATAAACAAAAATAATAATAATAGCATTCCAATTAATATACATACTGAGGCGTGTATATTTTTATTTGTTAATGAAAAGTGATCTGATGGTGGCTTGGATACGTACGTAATAGTGAATTTGTGTTATTAATGAAAAGCACGCATCTTAATCTAGTTTGAATATGAGTTGACCTTCCTGCAGTTGGCACGAACTTCACCTTGAGAGCCAGTGAGGGGCTTTATATTTCCCATCTTAATCATGGAATTGGCGAAATCCTTGTAGAAAGCTTTAGTGTCGTAGCTGTATTTCTTAACGTAGTCATCAGTGGAACCTCCAGTGAAGAGTTGCTGATCAGAGTGAAGGAGACCTTTTTTGTGAAGCAAGTCGGAGAAGTAGGCCTGGTCAAAGCGAGCGGCGGTGGGGTCCAGGGGAGCGAGGTTGGTGTCCCCTCCATTTGTAGGGCACCCCCTCTGAAGGTCTCTGGCAAAGTTGGGGTCAATCTCAGTCGATGGGTCGTTGTGGATGCGGTCTCTGAAGACGGTACACTGTGCAAACCCAATGGAGTGGCCACCTGATAAAACGACAAGGTCTTTCTCGTTTAGGCCATGACTCTTGAAGTTGTCGATGAGCTGAGAGAGGCTGAAGAACGGCGCTGGGATGTCTTCATCTGCTGCGCTTCGGCTTGCCGTTTTGGAGTCTCTTCTGCCCAGTCTCACCTTCCATGATGAGCCCCCCAACTACGCAATAATATTAATTAATAAACAAAATACATTGGTTAAGCCAATTATTGTCTTTAATATAAGATATATTTACCTAATTTAATTAGAATAAGCAAGTAAGTTAGTTAATATGACAAGTAATCCTTATAAGAGCTCGCTAACTGAATTATATAGTTTAAGAAAGCGGTTAAAATTAGTTAAAAATAATAAGTGAGTCTTGAAATAATTTTTTTTCCAAGTATGCCCCCATTTATGAGGGGACAAGTAAGAAAAAGAAATAAAGTAAATATAAGTATCACAAATGTAACATATATTTAATTAATGAAGGGTAAAAATTGAAAAAACTCATTAAATGTTCTTGTTGGGCTTTTTAAAAAAAAATCAAGACAATTCAAATTTTAGGCGCTTATAAAAAGGGGAGAGGGGTATCTCCACTAACACTTATCTCTACTTAATGTCCTAGCAATTAGATATTTTTTAATGAGTGAGATTTAATATTGTGTATTAAATAGTACTCGTATTATTAAATATAATAAAAATCTCCAATTATAATATTATTGATTCCCACATATTAAAACGTGGTCTAATAGATACATTAAACTTTTTCCATACAAAAGGATGGGAGGGAGCATTTTCTAAAACCACATAATCATTTTCTTAATTCGTATTTTTTTTATTTCTATATTATTATTGGATGAATATTAATAAAGATAAATTAAAAAATATTAAAATATGGTTGTTAGAGTAGACATTGATACGTACCGCAACAACAGAGTCTCGAGCGGCGACGGCCAAAATGTCAGCACAAGAAACAAGGGGGCGACCACACACTTTGTCCACTTCCCTCTTGATCTCATCAATCACTTCAAATCCTCTCGCTGAGTTTACATTTGGTTTCGCATTCTTCTCGCTGTCTATTGTTTCCGAATCATCCAGAAGAATCGATCCATCGCATCCCTGCTCAAATCATATTCAACCAACTAACTCCATCATCATCATATTTACGGTTCACACATCAGGAACTAGCAATAGTATATATAGAGGAATGAGAAAACATATATATATATATATATATAAAGGTGAAAGGAATGAGAATACATTGACGAAACAATCATGGAAGTGCAAGCGAAGCAAAGAAGCGCCCATGCGGCGTTCTTTAGAGACGGCGGCCCGAACCACTCTTTGGATGGCTTTCAAAGCGTCAGGACAAGAGTGGTGGTAGAAATCAGGAGACAGTGAAGAAGGAGATGACAAAGCTGTGGTTGCAACACCCAAAACCACCAAACAATACACCACAATGGTTAAACACCCATGTGAGGCCATTTTTTCACACACTATATTAATTTCTTCAATGTATATGAGCAACAGACTGAATATTAGGCTCTATATATATAGTGCAAGCATGATGCATAGTAACGGATCGAGGAAACCATGACTTGGCCATATAATTAATGCCCTACCAATAGCCACGCCTGGACTGGGTCCCAACGACCATTTCAGGGCATGCATAGTGATCAATCATATTGCTTAACTTGCTAACGCTTAAGGTTACTCAAGCAAGCAATCAACAAAAGAATCATTCAATCATTATTTAATTTAATTTCTTTTGTTTCCCATATATATATATATATATATATATATATTCAATTAGTCTGGCTAAGTTCAGAGCTTTACTCCTTTGATTTTAGGGACATACCATAAAGTGATTGTTTCAGCAGCTTTTCTAGATAACCCAGATTAGGTAGCTGGATAGTTTATAATTCTGAAAAGCAATGTCAAAGTTTACGAAGTAAGTATCTTGGAATTTGTCGTGACGTACGCTCTTTTGGGCACGAGGTTTTTTTCGACACTGACATATATGATGTATAAATAACGTTAGTCAACGGCAGGAACTTTCCGTGTATAAGTTCTTTTTTTACAGTACATTGCTAAATTATTGGATTTGTTCAAACCAAATAAAGCCCACATTTCTTTGCCAGCAATTTTTTTTTCTTTATCTTTTACTTTTTCTACCTGGGACATGGTCAATAAGAAGAAAAACAAGCATTGGCTAGTGTTCTTGTTGAGCACGAGATAAGGACTATTGACTATCAATTTAACATTAATTGATTTGGCACTGTTCACTAAGGAATAAACCAACTACTCTTTTTAATCAAATAAGTGTTTCAATGTGTTTTGTCGTAAGAACATAGATGTCTAGCCCGATATGGGCCAGGATATTGATATAGGATCTAGTTGCCCTCTCCCAGGTACCTATGGATGAGATACCTGTGGGAGGGGGGAGATCACTTGTATTACGATATTTGAAGGCTCTTCGCCAAGGGGGATGGGGGTAGTGTATAGTGGGAGGTGCGTGATCAACCCGTGTTCGAGAACTCCAAAGTTTTGATCTGCCGAGATTCGGTTCTAGCGCCCTTAGTTTCCCTTGGGCGAATACTTATCCCGACTTAATAGCCGAGATTTCTGATACGCTTATCCTGACTTCAAGTATTCCGACGTTAAAGCTGAGATTTTCGATCCGCTTTATATCTCCGCACGCATCGTGAACACCTCCCTGGATCATTCTTTTTAATGATCTTCCGGGTCATGTTGGCACTATCCACGAGTCTCGTCGTATGCTTCATGTCACATTACCCCCAACCCGAGTTGTGACGTACCCACAATGGCGGGTTTCAACGTCTTTGAATTAGCATGCGTTTCGCTTGCCTGACATTACATTTGTCCATGTAGCGGCGTAATTTCACTCATGACTTTTTGTGTACCTTCGCCGCCTTCGGTTTTCGTGCGCATTTAATGCTCACGTCATTCCACGAGTGCCATGATTATCTCCTATCATCATGACTCCCTTCAAATTCTGACGTTACTTTTTCTCGACTTTTCACATTCGGGATTATTCTGACCTGATTACCCCTGCCCGTCAGCCTATAAAGCTTTGCATCTGGCCCTTTGTTAATACTTTGGCTCCCAGGATTCTCTGCATTTTTTGAAGTACTTCCTGCTAACAACAAGCTTTCTTCCTCCGAAGATTACATCGATATCTTTAGCGCCGGTACTGGCATTACGTATTTGTCTTTTGACACTTTATCACGTCGATTTTTCCTCGCCTTATTTCTCTGCCATGCTTGCGAAATTTGAATTTTGTTTTTCTTGGTTGTCTGGGTATGCATGTTAATATTTTGAGTATGATCTTTTTGTGTGCTGGTTTTGCTGGTCCTTTTTTCGCAAAATAGGCGGGTATTGGATGGCTGTGATGACCAAAATCTATTAATTCCTCTCAGAATGTGGCATGTTGAGGAATAGACCAGACCCATCCTGGACTGAGGCATCACAATACCCTTTAGCTCTTCTGTTTGCTTTTGTCTTTGAATATTGTTTGTTTTAGTTGTGACGGCTTGATCCAACTTACCAACATTGTGGTTGGTTCCCTTGGATATGCTTTTGGATATTTTGTTTCTTCCTTGCATGGCTAGAGCCCAGGGTTTGCGTTGTCCATGAATCGCTATACGCCCAAGTTAGCACCTTTATAGAATGCTTCAAATTCCATAATCCCGAGATTATTTCTCGGGATTCTTGCTTAGCCATCTCATATCTCGGCTTTCCAATATTTTAGCAGAGTAGGCGTACCTTCAAGCTCCGTTTGGTGCAATATTCTTGCCTAAATCATGCATACCCTGGCTCGCTCAGACGAGCCAGGTTTCTGACCTTCCCATTTCTTGGTTTCTGATCCCTGTCTTGTGTATTTTGTGATAGGTATAGATGGCTTCGGCTTCTGAACATTCCGAACAATCCTTGACGGGAGAGTCGAACTCTACTGGTTCCTCTCATCCTTACGATACCCAGGTCCTGCTTGTTAGTGATGCTGTCACCAGTTGTAAAAGTAAGATGATAGCTAAGGAACTCACCTGCAGCGGGCTTTGTGATGGGGAGGGATATAGCATACGCCTACCCCAAGTTAGCGAGTCAATTGCCTCAACTCGGTCAAACGACGGGGATCCTCACTTTTTCTACTTTTACCAAGATGTCATTACTCGACTTGGTCTGCAATTTCCTTTTTCCGACTTTCAGATTTCATTACTGAATCATCTACATCTTGCCCCTTCCCAACTTTATCCCAATGGCTGGTCAGTTGCCATAGCTTTTGATTTTTTTTTGTAAAGAACAAGAAATCACTTGTACAATCCCCGTATTTTGCTATTTCTTTGCCCCCTTAGAGACCTATGTTGTATACGAGGGAAATACCAAATGGTTTGGTTGGACCTCTTTCCAAGCCGTTCGCGATCGTAAGTTTCTTCGCCCTTTCACCAATTCATGGAAAGGCTTCAAGCTGGCCTTTTTTTAAGGTGGTTGCCGAACCCGGACAATTGCCTTGGTTCCTTCAGAATCATACTTCCGGGGCCACTGAAGAGCGATTCCCGCTATATTGGAGCGAGGGTCACCATCGCCTCTCCCTTAGATCGTTCGCTCCTTCTATGAGTAGCATTACCGACTCAGAAGAAGAAGTGATAAATTTACTGAAAATTATAATTAGCGAAAGTAGTGATCTAGTGGACTCCGCTGACTATATTTCAACAGCATTGATGCGAAAGAGACCCGCCTCGAGTACTGATTCCTTTTTATTCTTCATTCTATCTTCGACTTTATTTAATGGTGACTGACCTTTGTCTTTTTTTTTGCAGATCAAACGATGGGTAAAAGGCCGACATATCTTGCGGGGCGTGACACCAGAACCCGGATGCCGAAGGTTGCCCCTTCAAAGGGGTGTAAACCCCGGACCGGCCGAGAAACGCTGATACAGTTTTCCCACTCATAGAATAAACCCGCGTGGTATTCGGCCGCCCCCGATAAGGCGTCCAAAAGGGCTAAGGTAACTTTGAGGAAAAGATAAGTTTGGGGGAAGGTTGCTCTCATGGAACCTTCAAAGGGCGTATCCCCTTCTATTGTTCATATGAGAATGATTTGAACTCCATGAACATTCCGACCGCGAGGCGCAGGCCAAGCATTATAAAGAAGAACTTGCCGCCGCCGATGTCGCCCGGCTTTTGAATGTTATACCATGCCTTTTTGAGTCAATTTTGTCGCCATCGGGTGTTGGTTGGCATGCCCAAGAGGTAGTATTCTAACCCGAATTTAGATTTTATGCGTTTCCACCATGATACACGATTTGTGAATACTTATTATAAAGTCGGATTCACCCGTGTTTACTTTTAGTTCGTTTCCACCATGATACACGATTTTTTTATTATAAAGTCGGCATGTTTAGTGAAGGCAGGTTTGTATACCTTGTATTCACACATGTTTGTTAATTTGGTGGCGTCCTGCTAAGTCATGATTTTTGAACATGGGTGATTACCCGGGTTCATTCATGCTTAATTCTTACCCAATTTGTGAAAACTAGTTTATCTACCATGAATTCATGTGTAAATTAGTTTTGGCGGCTATGCCGCTGTGACATGATCTATGAAAACAGGTTCGTCACCTTGGATTCATACATGCATATTCATTTTGCGATGTGTTGCTCATAACATTTGAAAATGGGTTCCTAGACCCAAAATTCTTTATTCATTCATCTGGTGGAAATGCCGTCATACATGATTCCCGAGGGAATTTTCATAGGTTTGCGGCAAAGACTTTCTGAAAACAAACATAAGCAAGAAAAACTTCCATAAATAAATAAACGGGAAATAGATTAATGACCTGAGGTAACGATGGTCTTGGCGGATCCATGGTTTCAACTATAATAAGCCTTCAGCTTGTCCGCACTCCATGTTCTCTTGATTGGCCTTTTCTTCAGTGATTCTAGAACATAAGCCCCTTTGCCAAGCTTCTCTTTGATGCGATATGGGCCTTCCCAGTTTGCTGCAAGCTTTACATCTCGGGCATTTCTGTTGCCTATATCAGCTTTCCTGAGGACTAGGTCTCCTTTTTCAAAAGATCGAGGTCAAATCCTCTTGTGGTATCGAGCTGCAATGAGTTGTTTGGCTGCCATGTCGCGACAATGAGCTATAATCCGGACCTCATCAATCAAATCTAACTCTATTGCAATAGCTTCATTATTTTCCTGCTCTTTATGTAAAGCCTTAATTCTCCTCCATGAAGGTTCGTCAATTTCAACTGGAATCATTGCTTCACATCCATAAGTCAGTCTAAAGGGGGTTTCCCGAGTAGATGTTTGAATAGTGGTTCGATGTCCCCATAAAACGGAGTACAAATGCTCCACCCAATTAGATTTAGCGTCCTCCATTCTCTTTCTCAGGCCATCGATGATGACTTCATTGGCGGCTTCGGCTTGCCTGTTGGACTACGGATGTTCTACAGAGGCGAAATGATGTTTAATATTGAGGTTGGACACCATTTCCTGGAAACCTTTGTCGATGAATTGTGTACCATTATCCGTCAATATCTCTGCCGGGATCCCAAACCGAGATATAATGCTTTGTTGAAGGAATTTCTGCACCCGCGCCGAGGTTATTGTTGCCAACGGCTCGTCCTCTATCCACTTGGTGAAGTAATCTACCGCTACTATTAGCCAACGCAGCTGTCCTGGGGCTGCCTTGAATGGCCCCAACAGGTCCATGCCCCACTTATAAAACGGCCATGGTGCCGAGATTGATGTTAACTCTGCCGAGGGAACTCGTATCACATTGGAATGTTTTTTGGCAGCTCTCATACCTTTTCACGTGGTTTTTGGCGTCTGCCGCCATAGTAGGCCAATAGTATCCGGCTCTTATTTCCTTTCGGGCCAGGGCCTTGGCGCCCATATGCTGTCCATTGATGCCTTCGTGGATCTCGGCCAGAACATACTCGGCCTCTTCTGAGTTTAGGCACTTAGACATAGGGGTGTGTACTCCCTTTCGATACAACTGATCACTTACCATTGCATAAGCGGCCGCTGCTCTCACAACCTTTTTGGATTCCAGTGCATCTTTTGGGAGGATTCCCCTCTCCAGATAATCGGCTATGGGCTTTCTCCAATCATTTGATTCTGAAATAATCATGACACAACTTGGCTCGGACAAACTTTGCTGGATTACAGATCGGAGGTTACCAGGGCTCTTAGTGCTAGCTAGTTTAGATAACACGTTCGCCCGTGTATTGTCCGTCCTTGGAATATGCGCCACTGTTACTTCATCAAAGTTTGCCATAATCTCCTTAACCTTTCCCAGGTATTTAGCTAACAGCGGTCCCCTGGCTTGATAAGTTCCTTGTATATGGGAAGCCACAAGCTGAGAATCGGTGGATACATGCACCTGTGCAGCTCCGTTTTCTTTAGCCTGGAGTAAACCGCCTATCAAGGCCTCATACTCAGCTTGGTTGTTGGAGGTTGGGAAATCGAGTAGGAGGGATGATTCCGTAGAGAATCCTTCTGAACTTTCAATGATGACTCCGGCTCCACTTCCTTTGATATTTGATGACCCATCTACAAACACCTTCCACGTCTTCACTTTTGGTATCCTTTGTGTGCTTATGGGGGTTAGCTCCATTAAAAAGTCCGCCAAAGCTTGAGATTTGATGGCGTGCCGAGGTTTGTAAGAGATATCAAATTCCGACAATTGTATCGCCCAATTTATCATTCTCCCTGCTAGATTCGGTTTGTGCAACACTTGTCGAATTGGCTGATCCGTTCTCATGATCGAATGACCATGGAAATAAGGGTGAAGCCTTCTAGCTGCAGTTAATAGAGCAAATGCCATTTTTTCCAACTTCTGATACCTCAGTTCCGGACCCTATAGGGCCCTACTAACAAAATACACAGGCTTTTGGCCATCTACCGTCTCTCGAACTAACACCGCACTTACCGCTTCTTCCCCTACTGACAAATACAAAACCAGGCTTTCGCCGAGTTCGGGTTTGGATAAGACCGGTGGGGTTGCAAGACATTTCTTGATCTCTGTAAAGGCCACTTCACACTCCGTATTCCATCCTCCTTGGGTTTCCTTCTCCAATAATTTGAAAAAGGGAAGCGACTTCTTTGCCGACTTTGGCAAAAACCTCGTCAGGGCCGCCAACCTCTCGATTAACTGCTGAACCTCTTTCTTGTTTTCTGGTGGCTTCATTTCCAAGACTTCCTGACATTTGTCAGGGTTAGCTTCGATACCTCGGTTGGTCAACAAGAAACCCAAGAACTTGCCCGATGGAACTCTGAAAACACACTTTGTTGGATTTAGCCTTATTTGGTGGACTCTTAATTTTTCAAACGCCTGCTGCAAATCCTACACATGGCTTCTTCTTTCCGTCGATTTTACTATCATGTCATCTATGTAAACTTCCACGTTTTTTCCCAGCTGATCCTCAAATACCTTGGTCATCATCCTTTGGTACGTTGCCCCAGCATTTTTGAGGCCAAATGGCATGACATTATAACAATAATTAGCTTTATCCGTGATGAACGCCATTTTTTCTTGATCCTCTGGGTGCATAGCAATTTGATTGTATCCCGAGTACGCGTCCATAAAAGATAAGAAACGAAAACCGGAGGACTGATCGACCAACTGATCAATGTTTGGCATATGAAAGGCGTCTTTAGGGCATACCTTATTTAGGTCTTTGTAGTCAGTACATACCCACCATTTTCCTTTGGGCTTTTTGACCATGACCACGTTTGAGAGCCATGTTGTGTACTGCACTTCCCTAATGAAGCCGGCTTTCACATGCGCCTCCAGGGCCTCGGCCCTATCTGATCCATGCTTTCTTTTCTTTTGCGCCACTGGGGTCGATCCAAAATGAATGGCTAATTTGTGACAGAAGAAATGGGGATCTATCCCTGGTATCTCGGATGGCTTCCATGCAAACACATCTCGGTTTTGCCTTAAGAAATCCTCTAACTCTGCCCAAATCTCGGGTTCCAAAGCTTTCCTGACTTTTGTTGTCTGCCCTGGTTCTGTGCCCAGGATAAAGTTTTCCACCTCATCATTTGGTTCAGCCCTCAAGACTTTATCTTCCTTTCGTAAGTCTAGCTCTACCGCGTGGATGGATTTGATCTCTGGTTCTCCTCGCCTTGGGTTTGAATATCCTTTTAGCGATATCTTGTTTATTTTGACGGTCTCGAAGTAGCACCGCCGAGATTCTTTTTGGTTGCCTTTAATAACCACAATCTAACTGTTCTTATTGACGAACTTCAATCGCTGGTGTTTCGAAGAGACTAGCATGTCCCAGTCATGAATGGTAGGACGTCCCAAGATGATATTGTAGGGGGACGGGAAATCGCCACAATGAACCGCATGATTTCCGACTTAAAGGCTGCTTTAGTGCCCAACGTCAATTTGAGGTCGATATATCCCTTTGGACGGTGTGTCCGTCCATTGAAACCAGTCAGTGTGGTTTTGCATGGCTTTAAGTCCTCCGAGTCAAACCTCATACGTTTGAACGCATCCCAAAGAATTATGTCTACAGCACTTCCATCGTCAACATAGATTTTCTTAACAAGGCAATCTACTACTGTTCCCGTAATCACCAACCCGTCATGATGGCCTAGTATCACATCCGCCAATTCTTCCCTGGTGAAACCCATCATCGGTGGTCCCGGCTTTGTGGTCTCTGTTTTGAACTGTGAGCAAGTTCTAACAGAGAGGACTTCTTTCAGATATTTTTTCCTTTGACTAGCTGAATCTCCTCCCCCGCCAAAGCCCCCACTGATCACGTTGCAATCGTATTTAGGGTTGGGAAACTCGTCTTCTCCGCCATTTATTTTTTTGTGCTCTCGCCTCTTCTTTTCTGGAGGCGGGCTTCTACTTGGTGCTCATTGACGCTTATTCTGTCGTCCTTGCGTCTGAATTACATATTAGCGAAGCTTTCCTTCTCGTATGTACTTTTCTACTGCATCTCTCAAATCCCAGCAAGCATCCGTTGTATATCCATGTTGGTCAAGGAACTCACAGTATCGAGATTTGTCCAGCGTGGCCTCCTTCCGAAGTGGTCGCGGTCGCTCAGACTTTCTCATCTCGGTCATAGATACCTCTTTCCATATCTGCGCTTGGGATACCTTTAAAGGAGCATATCTATCAAAATTTCCTTCTGCCCTTCCCTCTCTAGGCTTATCATCTCTTCCGCGTGCTCGGGAATCTCGCCTATTCCGGTTATCTTTGTCCCTCGGGGGTGGACTTCTATTCTTCTCTTTCGGTAACTGGCTCATGATATCCATTTTCTCCAACTCTAAGTATTGCTTAGATCTCTCTCGAAATTCTGCCAATGTTTTGGGACGCCGTTTCATGACGGACTTCTTAAGGCGAGACGACTTATCCAGTCCCGCTATAGCACAGTATAAATGTACTTCCTCTTTCAATCCTGACACTTGTAGAGCCGTGTCTTTGAAGCGCTCCAGGTATTTTTGCAATGTCTCACCCGGAGACTGCTTCACCTGTCCGAGTTGAAACTCGGTTTTTGGCTGTTTTCGGCTAGTGGCGAAGTTCTGCAAGAATTTCTTTATTAAGTCCTTCATATCCAGAATGGTGTTCTCAGGAAGAAAGTTAAACCAAATTTGAGCGGCTCCCCTTAATGTTCCAGCGAACAGCCGAGGTATCACGGGTCCCACATAGCCTTTCACCATGATTTCCATCTTGAAATTGCTGACGTGCACTTGCGGGTCTTGAGTTCCGTCGTACTTCAGGAAGTCTTTAGTGTCTAGTCCTTTAGGATAAGGAGCGGCTAGGATTCTTTCAGTAAAGGGACTTGGAATTCTGTCTTCATCATCAGAAGGAGGCTCTTCTTGCTCGGAGGCCGCATCTTTTTTAGGCGGATCCCTACTTTTGGCATGCTCCTACCCTTTACCCTGAGCAGAGTTCTTGATCCGTGTCGGATTTCGCCCTTCCTGGTTCTCGCCATCAACTTGAGTGGTTGCATTTCTGATCTTCAATGCCGGGTTTTCGAGCCTCTTGATGCGTTTTTCCAAAGATTGTATTCTTAACACCTCATCATCGGGTTCCTGATGTTGGTCATTGACAACCATATTCTCCTCCCCTTGATTTTCAGAGCGTTCCTCATTGAAGGTCGGGTCAGAGGCCGAGACCTTGGACCAGATCTACCTCGATCTACACTCCGATCCTTCTACTCCCGACGTTCTGCACGCCCTTTTAGGATTTGGTTCATTCTTCGTTGTTCTTGCTGTCGCCATATCGTATTCTGGCGGTCCAAATCCTCCCTAATCCGTCGGATATTGTCTTCTCGCTGGAGTCGGGCCCGAGTTTCAATGTTCTCCAAACGATGGAGGACTGATTCCATGGTCTTGTGCAACACTCGGATGTCAGGATGTTGGATCTGAAATTCTTGAGAAGGAGAAACGTTTGATTTCTGATCCAAACGTTTCCCTCGTCGGACATCCCTGCTTGGATGTGGAGAATTAGCCGTATCCTCAGTCTCACCTTCTTCCCTGATAATTACATGTTCAGGATTAGGTGCAACCGAGTTTGAATATTGGACTACCTGCTCCTGTACCGTCTGCTGTGGTTGCCCTTCAGGCAGCCGATCCTGCCGAGGTGCCTGACTGCGACTTCTAGTAATTGCTGCCATACTCAGCGGCGTAAAGTGACTTTGTGTAGATTGGGGAATCAAAATTTATGGTCCCCATGGTCGGCGCCAATGTTCTGTCATAAGAACACAGATGTCTAGCCCGATATGGGCCAGGATATTGATATAGGATCTAGTTGCCCTCTCCCAGGTACCTATGGATGAGATACCTGTGGGAGGGGGGAGATCACTGTACACAGATATTTGAAGGCTCTTCGCCAAGGGGGATGGGGGTAGTGTATAGTGGGAGCGTGCACAGTGATCAACTGAATGTATGTAATGGAGTGTACTTGCCTGCTTTACCTGTTGGTTACTCTTCTATTTATATTGCCCGACTAGGGTTCCAGTCTCCACGTTATGCTTTCTCCACTCCCCTGATCGTGTGCCTTCATGACGTGCATGGTATCCGCTACACTTCCCATGATTACTGCCATGATCATGGGATGATTGATACTCTTCCTGAATGGGAATGATTCTACTACCACGTACCCTTATAGGGCCCAAGTTCTGTTGGGCCCATAACATAGGTCCACAACACAATGTATCATTTAAAATTCATTACAGCCTAGAATAGTCTTATGTAAATTTATGTGTCTCGATCTTTTAACTCGTCATTCAAAATACTCAATTCGTTCCAATTTATAAGAGCTCAATAACTTAATTATACGGTTTAAGAAAACGGTTAAAGTAAGAGAGAGAAATAGAATAAATAAAAGTAACACAACCTTTTAGTTAATGCAACATATATAATTAATGAAGGGAAAAATTGAAAAAGAAAAAATTCATTACATGTTCTGACAATTCTTGCACACTCTTATAAAAAAATCAAAACAGTTCAAAATTTGGAATCTTATAAAAAAGATAGGAGGAGTACTAATTAACCATAGTAGAAACGTTCAGCTGATCATTCAAGAAGCTACCATGGTTATAAAGAGTTTCCTATTCATATTAAAGTTAACTGTCATAGAAAAGAATTGAACTAAATCATTTGAAAGCCACATACTTAGTTAAAAGTATTAAACCACTATAACTTATCCATGATAGAAAAGTGACAGTTGAAATACCGATACTAACGATGATCAATATAACTAATTAGTAAATGCTATATGGATATAGCATTTAATATAACTAATCATTTATATTTATCATTAGTAACTTATCCATGAGACAAAAGGGAGAAACTAATCATTTAAATGCTATATGGATACTAAAGCCTTCCTAATTATTTTTCCAGTTAAACCATGTTAGGAAAGGACACAAGAACAAATCGTATTAACATATACGCTTAAACTTCTTAAAACCCAGAGTGTAATATCCAACTATAAACCCAAATAACACAAATTCTTTTCTCTTTTTTTATTAATTAATTTCCTCTGCGCGATGTCCTAAATATAATCAGTTAATTAATCACCGGTGTAAATTTAAATATCTTATAATAGTTGGTAGCTATGCAAGGCTTCTGATGATGTGAATGATTGAGGTGTTCATCTTGTAAACTTTAAAAATAAGAAACGGTTTGACGATTTGTTTTGGCCATCAGGCTGAACTGAACTTGGTGATGATATACTGATAAGTACACAGGAATATGGCAAATTTTATTACACATAATAAATGACTTATTCAAAGACATATACAATGAATATGAATAGAACCAAATTGAATGAAAGGAAGCAAGCTAGGGTTATTGAAAGAGAGTTGACTGGGAGAGAAATAAAATATATATAGAGACACAAATTAAGAATGTAATGAGATATAGAATAGAAGTGGAGGGGTGAATTAATTGACTTTGCGGCAATTAGTCCTGATCTGGCCATTGGAACCAGTGAGGGGGGTAATTTTACTCATCTTTATCATGGCGTTAGCAAAGTCTGAATTGAAAAGCAAAGGCTGGGAGAAGTAAGATGTGACAAAGGCATCTGTGGAACCTCCATCGAAGAGCGCTTGGTCTGAGTGCAAGAGTCCCTTCCGGTTCACCAGATTCCTGAAGTAAGAGTTGTCGAAAAAGTTGGCAGTGAGGGCATCATCCAAAGGTGTCAAATTGTCGTCTGCATCTTGGATTGGACATCTTGATTGCAGTTTTGCTTTATACGCCGGGTCTATGTTGGTGTCGTTGTAAGCCCTTGCCTTGAAAGTAAAGCACCTGGCTTGCCCTATTGTGTGCGATCCTGCACAATTATGAAACTTCAATTAATTAAGTAATGGGATTGGTGTCCATCTGTACAATAGAATTATTCTTTTGATCGAGAGAAAGAGACACACCCACTTGGATGGTATATAAGTACGTAATTATTAATCAGTAGAGTACAATTGGGTGGCTGTCAATTGGATTCTTTAATTTGCAATTTATTATTAATTAAACTTATCATATATATGAAAGCCAACGAGCTTAATTAGTTCATATATATATTTAAATAAATATATATGGACAAGCCTTTCAAGAAAGAGGATCCTTTCCTTACAGACTCATCTGAATATCGAAGGTTGATAGGTAGGGTACTTTATCTTACTACTACTGACCTGACATTTGCTTTGTTGTGCAGATGTTGAGTCAATTTATGAGTGCTCCAAGGAGATAACACATGGAAGCTGCTGTACGAGTAGTCACACACCTCAAACTAGGAATTCTCTTGGATGCTAGAGGAGGAAAGGAGCTTGAGTGCTATGTGGACTCTGATTGGGCAACCTGTCTAGATACAAGAAGATTTGTTTCCAGCTATTTAGTGAAGTTTGGAGGATCTCGATCTCAACTGTTGGAAGTCAAAGAAGCAGCACACAATCTCGAAATCATATGTCGAGGCGGAGAGAATAGGGCTTTAGGGATAGCAGTTTAGAAATAGTTTGACCGACTGGTTTGTTTAAAGATCTTGGGATGCAGGATGTTGAACCTGTTTCAATTTGCTATGATAGCAAGTCAACCATATACATCGCATAACCAATCTGATATTTTATGATCGCACAAAGTATATTGAAATTGATTTTCACTTTATTCTTAAAAAGTCAATTTGTTAGTTTGATAATAGTAGATGAAAGAGATTAAATGAAAAAATATATATGAAAGAGATATGTAATTAATTGGAGATAAAAAAATGCATTAATTTTTTAAATAAACACAATTGGTTACTTATAAAAGGTTGAAAGCCAAAGAGGCGGGGTCCAGGATAAGATACACAAGACACGTATAAACGCCAGGTTACTACTTTTTCTTTTACTGGGGATCATGTTCGCCAATGCTATATACTCCAACCGGTCCTATTGTTCCCAAAAAAAAAAAAAAAAAAAAAAAAAAATCCTAACAGTTGACCATTTTTTTTTTAAAAAAAAGAGTAAGAAAGCCAAATAAGTTACTTAATCATAAGATATGTTGTGTATCATGATATTATATATTAATTTATAAATCATTCAAATTAGTTTGAAGAAAAATAAAAATAAAAATACTTTAAAGTAATTTAATTAACTTTCTTAACTTTTTTTAAAAATTAATTGTATCTTATATTTATGACGGGTAGTATACAATTAATAATACGGAGGATACACGGAATTCGGAAGAAAGTGAACCGCTCACATGCAGTTCTTTTCTTAATGATTTTTTTTATAACTCTTACACGTATCCAACTGATTCGGATAGAGGCTTCACGATCAGAATACCTAGCTCTCTCCCATGAGTCTTTTTTAGTAAGTGAGATATATTCTATGGCATCCCTACAAATTTGGACTGACAGGAAAACCATTGCTTTGGATAGGACTCTATCGAAGCAATCTTCAAACATTATACTCCAAGACGTGGCTAGTCTTCTTGCTTCTTTTGTTTCAATTAATAATTTGTATTTGTTTAATTATTAGGAACATAAGGGTAACCGCTTTTTATTAGGTCCTCTGATTCCTGTATTTCCTCTTTGTACCTTTAATTGGTTATCAATTAAAATTGATCATTTAATTTTACCAAAAAATTATAAGGTGGGATTCTAATTCTGTCCTCTCACTTTGTGAACAATTACCCTTAATTTCTTCTTTTATGAATGATCAGTACCGAAAACAATTTGTATTTGAAGCCTGAGTAGTTTCATTCAACGCACATCTGCCTTCAAGCAACTAACTTTGTTGCTTTTCTTAATTACTGGTGAAGCGAGAAATGGAATTACTAAGCCAAGCATTGTTTAAATGATACTAGTAGGTTTTTTGGGTTGGAAAAAAAATGATAGGTTTTTTGGAATATGTTTCTGGATATTCACCTTTACGTACTCATGAAACTGCAGAGGAAATGTACGTACATGGAAAGCGATGCGTTAAGGAATGGAAAATCTCAGAAAGAGTTTGGTTTCTGAATTCTGACACAAAATTAATGGGAAACCATGCCTTTGCCATATTCTTTCTACTTTTTTTTTGGTCAAAATATTCTTTCTACTTAAGCTTTAGATTGGAGGGAGATCATGCATGTTACTGGGTTTATGGTCGTCATCCTTTTCAGATTCAAATCGATCTGTGATCTTATTCTGATACTAAATTTTCATGACCAAGTGTTTATAACTCATTAGAGTGTAGAAAATAGAAACTGTTGGAAAATAAATGGAGGGAGGGAGAGGTGCCAGCATCTGGAAGATGTAAAAAGAATGTACCAAAGTCTTCTGCACACGTTCAAAATCTGGAAAAAAAAAAAAGAGCCTACAATTTCACTAGAAATTTTTAAAGTTGGTTGATACTTCCCATGTCGGTTTTATTTACACGTATACATTAACACAATCTGGCTCACTGTACACTGCTACAACAAATTAGTTAGAATTTCACAACATATAATTTGATTATATTAATTTTGATTTAACAATTGTAAATAAGCCTGTCTCAAAAAATTTCAATACATATATATCGAATTTCTTAAACCGGGTATAACTCAGATTAACATTTTGAAGAATGGTGGATGAGGAATATCATCAACTCTGCTTGATCCACCGTAAGGTCCTGGGAGTCAAATCTCGGTTCGCCGAGGCTCTACCTCCAAGATCAGCATGTCCACCAATCCCCTTTTAATTCCTTCTTTTGTCAATCAAGTTCATAATATCTCATGAAATATCATCATTATATATGTTATTTATATACGCACGTATGAGTTGCGGATTTCTCTAAAATAACCTTCATATTGTAATGCCAAATCAAAACACGTGTATGTGACGTAGAAATAATATGCCAAATTAAACGCCTTCTATATCCCCAGTTTAAAAAAGGAAGCAAATTATATAGCGAATGGAAGAGGTTGATAAGTAAAGAGCTAACTGATAAACCATGATTTTTATATGTTTTATCCCACCTTATTCATTTATTTTGAGGTTGATTTTTAGGCTATTTTAGGTTTATTAGGAAATATTTGAAACATTAGCCAATTTTGAGAAATAATATAAATCTGAATTAATTATGCTATTATTGGTCTTAAATTGTTAATATTTTAGTTTCGTATTTTGTGATTTGGCAGATATTTCCTTGACCTGCAAGAATCATTAATCACATATAATTAATGCTACGATATTGATTGTTTTGCAGCATAAGGTTCTTAAAACAGACGAGGGAGATGATGCATGGTTGCAGAAGCAACTAGTTGGCGTTAGCAACTTGTATCGTACAAATTATAGGTGGCAGCACATGTAAAAACACAACAAACTTGTAGTTTAAGTAGCTCCTGATGGTACTGTCCTTAGAAGATATTACACAACCCCAGTAAATTAAGAAGTGACACTCCCTAGAATAAAACAAATCATTCTTGTAAAAAGTAGTGTGACATGACAACAAAAAGATAACAGTATAAGTCAGAGAAGAAAGAGAAAAGGAGTTGGGGGATAGAGTTTAGTGTGACTTGACCCTGTTGCTCTGACATTTGTTGTACTAGCTAACCCTTACACTGAACATTGCCTTTTATAGGCAAAGAAGATGGGACCGTTGGTGAACCATAATGATGGCTTAATGATAATTAAAATGATAGTTACAAAACAAGGATTAATGAAGATTGAATAAAATAAAACTATTTAAATGTCAACCGACTAATTAAATCATATTAAAACTCTAGAAGTCATCTCTAACTGTTAGCTTAAAGACTGCTCTTATTAGCTTTTTTTAGTAATCCAAGCTCGTATTTAATTATACACTAGGGAGAAGGGAATTATCAATCTTGAGTTATATGAGACTTATTCCTTTGGCACGCCCACACACAATATTTACAACAATTCCCCACATGTGTCAAAAGAAGCTCACAACCTCATTAGTTGGGTTACATATATGGATATAACCATTTGTCTAGTGGTCTTTTGGACTTAAAACCAGACCTAGACCTATAACATTTAGTACCTAAAGATGTCGGTGGTCCTATGAACATAAAACCAACACCTCTTGGATGCAGTGGCGGAAGGCTTTGATGGCCAGGTTGATCTTATAAAATTTATGAGAATATATACGTATTTATTATATGATATTTTATTTGGCCACAAATTTGGCCCCAACTAATTTTTTATCTTCTCTGTAAAGATAATGTTTGTTTCATTACTCATTGGGCTGTGAGAAGAAAGTAAAATTCTTGTTTGAAATACCGAAAAAGTTAGTATCATCTTACATATTGTTTTGATTTATAATTATCAGTTATTATTTATTTGTATTTTTAAGGTTATTTGATACTATTTAGTAAATACTCCCTCTGGTCTTTATTTAAAGAACCAACTAACAATTCTCACAAGTCAATAAAAATAGTTAAAGTCATTAAATTTGTCCTAAAATTTAAGTAATTTTCAATATTATCCCTGTTAATTATATTAAACTCTAATATCATATTAATTATTACTCTTTTTTTGTTAAAAAAAAGTAATAATTAATTTTTATTAATTATTACTCTCACTCACTACCTTTTTAATTATGGGTATACATAAAAATATGTAATGCTATTTAGAAACAAGCAAGTGCCTTATAAAAATGACCAAATATACTTGTTAGTTGGTGTCTTATAATAAGAACTAAAGGGAGTAGTCCAATATGTTTATCTTTTGGCCCGGGCTAAATTTTTTTTCTGGTTCCGCACTGCTTGGATGTATATTAGAGGCATTAAGAGTTAGATTATACCCCACATTTCCTACTGTTAGTGTGTTTTTGCACGTTAAAACAATCATGCATATGTCATGGTATTTAACGATTCCTTTAGAGATTTTGATACAATCTCATAAGAGTAGCCCCACTCTTTATTTGTATAGGTGATTTCATGAAATATACCTGCACATTACGTTGCACACCAACCCATAAGATTATGAAATCATTAAAAGCTTTCACTCAGACTGATTTTCCTTTTGAGAACAAACCAAATATCCCTCCCTCCTAGACTCCTAGTGGTTACAACGACTGGCGCTTGAGCTGTTCTAGTTTGAAAGGTTTGATTTTTCTGTTTAATTAATTACTCCTACTACGTACACAGCACGATATGATGTCTTAAAATATATATAATTAATGAATCAGTGGT
Organism: Acacia melanoxylon; assembly: GCA_019022615.1. Classification (NCBI taxonomy): domain Eukaryota; kingdom Viridiplantae; phylum Streptophyta; class Magnoliopsida; order Fabales; family Fabaceae; genus Acacia; species Acacia melanoxylon. The sequence continues at coordinate 2,196,472 of JAFJYJ010000025.1, forward strand.
GTGAATTTGAATATGGTATAGCTTGTGGGCATCTGATGTGAATGACTGATATCATCTTGTAATTAAACTTTAAGAATTAAATAAGAAACGCGCGTTTTGACGATTTGTACATTTTGGCTCGGTCGAACAGAACTTGGTGATATATATACTCTACAATATATGTGCACAGGAATATAATATGGTAAATTTTATTACTCATCATGAATGAGTTATTCATTCAAAGACACGTACAACATGAATAGAACCAAATTAAATGAAAGGAAAGGAACAACATGGATAGAACAGCAAAGTAGGGTTATTGAAAGACGAGTGACCGGGAGAGAAATTAAATGTAGAATAGAAGTGGAGGGGTGAATTAATTGACTTTGCGGCAATTTTTCCTGATCTGCCCATTGGAACCAGTGAGGGGGCTAATTTCACTCATCTTAATCATGGCGTTAAGAAAGTCTGAATTGAAAAGCAAAGGCTGGGAGGAGTAAGATGTGACAAAGGCATCTGTGGAACCTCCATCGAAGAGCGATTGGTCTGAGTGCAAGAGTCCCTTCTGGTTCACCAGATTATTGAAGTAAGAGTTGTCGAAAAAGTTGGCAGTGAGGGCATCATCCAAAGGTGTCAAATTGTTGTCTCCATCTTGGATTGGACATCTTGATTGCAGTTTTGCTTTATACGCCGGGTCTATGTTGGTGTCGTTGTAAGCCCTTGCCTTGAAAGTAAAACACCTGGCTTGCCCTATTGTGTGCGATCCTGCACAATTATGAAACTTCAATTAATTAAGTAATGGGATTGGTGTCCATATGTACAATATAATTATTCTTTTTATCGAGAGAAAGAGACAGACACATGCACGCATGGTATGTATATAAGTACGTAATTATTAATCAATAGAGTACAATTGGGTGGCTGTCAATTGGATTCTTTAATTTGCAATTTATTATTAATTAAACTTATCATATATATGAAAGCCAACGAGCTTAATTAGTTCATATATATATATATATAAATACCTGACAAAGCAACCATTTCTCGGGGAGTGAATCCCTTTTTGGCGAAAGAAGCGATGAGCTGAGTGAGATTGAAAGAGGGAAGAGGCAGATCCGAATTAGCTTCACTTAAGCTTGCGGTGGTCGAGTCTCTTCTCCCCAATTTCACATCCCACGATGGTCCTCCCAACTGACATATATAGATTCATTAATCATCTGTTTAAATTAAGAAAACATTATCATTATGTCTATGAATAAATGAATCAGATAATTACAAGAACAGTAGAGTCTCTTGCAGCCACAGCTAGAATGTCAGCGCAGGAGACAACACCAGGACATATCGACTCCACAGCAGCTTTGATCTGGTCTATAACCTCAAAACCCCTCGCCGAATTCACGTTGGTAGCAGCAGTCTTTTCACCAGTGAAAGTCGCTGTGTCGTCCAGCAATACCGATGCATCGCATCCCTGTCAAGTAGGTTCGATTATATATATATGTCTATATGGCATGATTCAAATATAACAAACAATTAGTGATCGCGGATTTATATATGAAGAGATTAAATTACTTGGACGAAGCAGTCATGGAAATGGAGACGAAGCAGGGAAGCTCCCATGCGAGCCTCTGTCAACACAGTGGTCAGAACCTGAGTTCTAATGGTGAGGAGAGCAAGAGGGCATGTGCTTGCATAAAAATTAGTGGATAATTGAGCTGAAACTGTCCCATTCACGCATAGCAACAGCAACAAGCACAAGCTTAGTTTCAACATTGCGGCTTTATGAGCTGAACACGTTTCAGGCACAAGAATCCTGTGTGCTCAGTTTGATTCTTAATTTGTTGATGTTTGATGCCCTCAATTTGGTTGCTATTTATACCCGTTTTCCACTTACTCATTCGGTGGGTCAACCAAACTGAAACTTAAAAAACTTTAACTGGAAAGGATTTGTGAGCCTGTAATATAATATTGATTGATTTATACGAAATCTAATTATTTATAGGCATAAAGGTTTGTTTACTTCGTGGGACGTTAGCTGTATGTGCTCCCGTACAATATGCATGGGATGGTTTATTTTTATTTTTATTTTTTTGCGCCACTCGCACCGCACCACCTTCGAAATATTAACGAATTGCTTCTTATGCTAATAAATAATGTTTGGCCGTTAGCTGTACTGTTCGAAACATTGTTTTTTATTGAAAGGTTCGAAATAATTTGATACCTGAAGATGTTATATGGTAGAAGTAATATAATTTGGCATGACAGAATTATGTTTAATTGAACTCTGTAGCGACTGAAATAAACTATTAACTAGAAATATACAAATAATAATCACTATCATTCATACATGAAGATCAGATCCAAAATATCAATAAAAATCAAGTATTGTTGATTTTATAATTGGGTTTAATGTTTCTGCTTTTGCTGCAGAAATATTTTTTCTGCCACACTCACATAAAAGTGAGTGGATCCTATTGTAAAGAAAAGAGAGAGAAAATATTAATGAGACCTATTCACTTTTATGTGATTGTGGCAGAAAAAATATTCCTGCAGCAAAAGCAGAAACATTAAACCCTTGGTTAAATGGTTTACTATTTTCGTTTAGATAAAAATGTTATAATTATGGTTATTATGAATTATTATCATTTGCAAATGCCCAATTAATGAAATATCAAATAGTTATTTAAGCATAACCATTAAGTGTAATACCCTACTGAATACTGATATTCATCAGAGTATTTATATGCAGTCCGTACGCAATTGTGGGGCAAAACAGAAATAGCATAAAATACTGATACAAATATAATAAAATCTTGATTACATTTCAGAAATTCCCACAGGATCTATACATATTACAGACAGTCAAAATTATTACACTACCATCCTTCAATTCTTCGGCATTCCCTCCGTTGGTTTGTCTTCAAGCAACCTTCCCTCCGGGATCTCTTCTAGCACTTCTTCCTAGTGTACACCTGCTAACTGGTAGTGGAGGGTGAGATTCTGGGGAATATCAGTAGCAGGAAATACCAAACAATGCATGCAAGATAAATGATAGTGTATGAAATGCTTGCCTTGCTTAGACTCATGCCAACATAAGGACATTTCTGCATGCTCAATGCTTTATGCATCATACTCATGGCCATAGCATAATCAGAAACAGAGCTTCAATCATTCAAATATGTTAAACATAAACAAGCAAGCATAGCAATCATACACATTAACACACAAGCAATGTACATGCAAGTAGGATAAGTCCACTGCCTTAAGGACTAATGTCCTTCCTCGGTTTCCTCTTCTTCCAATCATCGAGGTTGCTTGAAGCTCCTTCCCTTTTCTCCTTCTCTCTTATTTTGTTTTTCCCTCTCTCTCTATCCTCTCCTTTCCATGCTTCGGCCAAGAATGGCCTAAAGACAAATGAGGGGAAACAAGTATATATAGAATACTGGTGTGGTCCAGAACACGCCACGTGTCTGGTCTAGAACGCGCGTGTGTCTGGCTCAAAACGCGCTGTGTGTCTGGTACACAACGCGTCGTGTGTCTGGTTCAAAACGCACCACGTGTCTGGCCCAGAAGGCGCTGCTTGTCTCTCCCAGAACGCACCACTTGTCTCTCCCAAAAAGCACCACGTGTCTGGCCCAGAATGCGCCACTTTTTAGGTCCAAAATGTGCTACTTGTCAGGTCTAAAATGCGCCACTTGTCAGGTCCAGAATGCGCCACATACCGGTGTCTTTTTTTCCCTAAAAACGCAAGGTACACATATGCATCCTAAAAATGTCATGTGCACACCAATACCGGCACATTTTACTCAGTCAATCTTCCCGTGCCTTATAACATAGTTGGGTGGCCTTTTTCTACCAACCCAATGACACTGTATAAGCGTTCTTGTGCCCTTTTGCACTGCCACTTTAATTCTACGGCCTAAATATACTAGGTCCATTGCCCAGTATAGTCGTACCATACAGCCCCCGAGAAGCTTTCTATCTCTCGACATTCTTGAGACTCTTCCCGAACTGGGCTTAGTCATTTGCCTACTTTAGGCTTATTCTCAATTCTCAAACCCAAAATTCGGGATGTTACATTAAGCTATTATAATATGGATTACACTGGTTTGATCGATTTTGTGGTGTGGTGAAGAAGTTTGGCTTAAGCCAGAGTAAGTGTGATCACTCTGTGTTTTACCAGCGTTCCAATGTAGGCATGATCCTTATAGTAGTGTATGTTGATGATTTTTCCCGAACTACTTGGCTTTACTTAATGAAACAACGCTCTGAATTGTTTACTCATTTTCGTCATTTCTGTGCAGAAATTCAAACCCAGTTTAATACGCCTGTGAAAATCCTTCAAGTGATAATGCAAAATAATATTTTTCTGCCCCATTCACCAATCCTCCTGTGTTGATACACCTGCTCAAAATGGTGTTGCTGAAAGAAAAGATCGCCACCTTTTAGAAACTACCTGTGCTCTAATGTTTCACTCCTGTGTACCTAAATCCTTTTGGGCTGATGCCGTGTCTACTGCTTGTTTTCTCATCAATCGCATGCCTTCAGTTGTCCTTAGTGGTGGCATTCCCTATTCTATTTTGTTTCCCACCACTAAACTGTTTCCTGTTGATCCTAATTTTTTTTTATGTCTGCTTTGTTTGGGATGTCCGTCCCAGTATGAGTAAACTTGATCCAAAGTCCTTGCGGTGTATCTTTCTTGGTTATTCTCGAGTTTAGAAAGGTTATCGGTGTTACTCTCCTTATCTTTGTCGTTATCTTGTGTCCACAAATGTGACCTTTCATGAGTCTTCTTCTTTCTTCCCATCTTCGATATTGTCTGAGTCTTCCTCTGTAGTTTTTGAGTATGATGATATCCTAGTTTATCGTGTTCCTATCTCACCAGTACAGGCTGCAGTTTCGGAACCTGATATAGTCAATGATGCTGATGTTGCCAATGTTATGCCCTCGCTAGTACCTGCTTCGCCGTCGGATCCAAGTCTTGCCCTTCCTGTTCCTGACCCAATTGTACCTGATTCTGCTATTGCCCCATCTGATGACCTGCCTATTGCCCTCCGAAAAGGTACCTGTCCTCATCATCCTCCCCAAAGATATGTTGACTGTACCTATCATATCTTATCTTTTGTCTCTTACCAGCGTTTGTCCCCTGTTTCCTTTTCCCTTGTGGCCACCCTTGAATCCATCTCTACCTCTACCAGACTTCACCAAGCCTTGACTCACCCTGGTTGGCGTCCAGCGATGAAAGAAGAAATGATGGCCCTTGAAAAGGCTGGTACCTGGACTCTTGTTGATCTCCCTTCTGGAAAGAAGGCCATTGAGTGTAAATGGGTGTTTACTGTTAAGACCAAGGCTGATGGTTCCTTGGAACGGTTGAAAGCTCGGCTTGTTGCAAAAGGGTATGCTCAAACTTATGGCATTGATTATTCTGAGACCTTCTCCCCTGTGGCTAAGCTCAGTTTCGTTCATCTTCTTGTTTCTCTGGCTGCCACTTACCATTGGGATTTGCATCAGTTGGATGTTAAGAATGCCTTTTTGAATGGTGACCTTCTTGAAGAGGTGTATATAGAGCAACCACCTGGATTTGTTGCTCAGGGGGAGTCTAGGAAAGTATGCTTTCTCTGAAAATCATTGTATGGTCTAAAGCAAAGTCCTCGTGCCTGGTTTGATCAGTTTTATGGTATGGTGAAGAAGTTTGGCTTAAGCCATAGTAAGTGTGTGATCACTCTGTGTTTTACCAGCATTCCAATGCAGGCATGATCCTTCTAGTAGTGTATGTTGATGATATTGTGATTACTGGGAGTAACATATCTAGAATCTCAGAACTTAAAATCTTCCTTAACTCCCACTTCCAAACAAAAGACTTAGGTCCATTGAAGTACCTCCTTGGCATTGAGGTATTGAGAAGCAAGAAAGGAATCCTTTTATCCAAAAGAAAATACGTTCTCGATTTGTTAAAGGAAACTGGAAAACTTGGCGCTGCACCGAGTACCATTCCCACGATTTCGAATCCATTCTTGGATCTTAATGATAACATGTTTGCTGAACTTCCTGATGACTTGAAGAAGAAGATTGATCCAGAGAAATTGAAGCCATTTGCATCTCCGGAGCGATATAGAAGACTCATTGGGAAACTGAATTATCTGACAGTGACTCGTCCTGATATAACCTTCTCAGTCAGTGTATTCAGTCAATTCATGGAAGCTCCAACAGTCGCTCAATGGGAAGCCTTAGAGCATATATTGCATTATTTGAAAGGTTCCCCAGGTCGTGACATTCTCTATATAGATTATGGGCACATTAAAGTTGAGTGCTTCTGTGATGCGGATCATGCAGGGTCTAAAGCCACAAGACGGTCCACTACAGGTTACTGTGTGTTTGATGGTGAAAACTTGATATCTTGGAGAAGTAAAAAGCAAGGTGTTGTGTCAAAGTCAAGTGCAGAAGCAGAATACAGAGCCATGTCACAATCAGTACAGGAAATTGTGTGGGTATTTCAACTCATGAAGGAAATTGGGATAATATAACGACATTACCTGCGAAATTATGGTGTGACAATAAAGCAGCACTCCATATAGCATTGAATTCTGTGTTCCATGAGCGTACAAAGCATATTGAAATCGATTGCCACTTTATTCGTGATAAGATCAAAGAAAATATCATATCTACCGGGTACGTGCGATCAAACAACCAGCTGACTGATATTTTAACAAAAGCCTTAAATGGCACACAGGTTGAGTATTTTTGTAACAAGTTGGGCATGATTAATATATATGCTCCAACTTGAGGGGGAGTGTTATAATATGGATTACAGTTAGATCCATAATTGTAGGGTTTCTTGTTAGCCTTTCTCTTGTATGTATACCCATGTATTTATCTTAATTGATACGACTTTAAGATTCTCAGATTACATAAACAAAAAATAAAATAAAAACCATCGTGGTTACAATATGTCTCATAACGACGCATTCCGATAACGTGGGTGTAACATCCCATCGTTTAGAAGAAAGTCAATGGATTTTCTTAATATTGAAGTAGCTGTAAAGTTCGCAGCATTTTCTGTACTATTGTATCTTTATACCTGAGGAAAGAATCGTATGATGATATATTTTATTTTCCCATATGTAAATTTATAATTTTATAGTAAGGTGATCATATCTTGCAGAAGAATCAAGAAATAATTTTTTTTTGAAGACCATTCATGAAAACAAGATCTCAACTAACACAACTAAATTGAGGACTGTTTGATAACTAATTAATTAATTATCTAAAGAACTGTTAAGTAAAAGTAATTAGTAATGGGGTATCATATTCAAGTCTAGAAAGTAGAAATGTCTAAGGTATCATTAAGCAGGGATATCTCTAACTAATCAATTATCAATTGATTATTCAATAAAGGTTATTAAGTAAAAGTAACTATTAACTAATTTTAATAAATTAATTTTTAGTTTTAGTATAGGTTTATTTCATAGTTTCCTTTAACTCTTAAATTTTGTGATACTTGACGGGTTTTGACTTTTGAATACAATTAACAAGCATTTACACCCTGTGTGTTATGAGAGATAAATATAATTAATGTAAAATTGAAAAGAAACTTTTATAAATCCCCCACCTAATTAAAGAGAAAATCATAAAAAGAAAAGAATACAGCCAACAAAAAATAATATATTATCCAAAATTAAGGGATGTGATGCTAGATGTGGGATTTCTCCATATGCATGCATCAAATATGGACTTGGTTAATATTACTTTTTTTTTTTTTTTTTTTGCCAATAGAACCTAGTCAATATTACACTAAGAAATTGAAGTTAAGCACAACAAATTTATAAATGCATTTATAAAATAATAGAAGTTATTAAACTCAATATAATTCAACAATAATAAACCAAATTGTAAAATAATACAAGTGATTAAACCAAATTGAAAAAAATGAAGTTCTTGGATATTTTTGGAAAATGACTATTGCGTGGTTATGATTTATGATGCATAATTCATAATTTTGGTATAATTTTTAATATATATCCCGATTATTAATATCATAATTTTAATTGTTTGAGTACTGATATTCCAATAACTACAATTTCATCCCGATGACTGTGCGTTTTTCTTTTCAATTTACTTTATTTTCTTATCTTCAAAAAGGGGTAACTCTTTTTTTCTTTTTCTTTTTTTCGCTCTCTTTTCACTTCGGAGTGTACGTGTGAAATTATGGGTGGTAGAAAATGATTAGAGATCCCTACAATCATGAAAGATGAAATTTTTGGGTATTTTTAGTCATTCCCATATGTGAATATACTGATTTATGATTCATGATTTGATGCCTATTTTCAAATTCAATCAAATTTATATCATGATTTAATGTCTATTTTAAAATTAAATTTACTTTATTACCTTATCTTCAAACCCCAATAATAAAAATTGAGAATCAAATATGACTTATATCCCAATAAATTTGAATAATTTGAAAATGGAATGCTTAATTTTATTCCGTAATTATAATTGAAGAGGTCAAACTTTCTGAAGTTGAAAGAAATTGTCTATATTGGAGAATAATTTGTAATGGTTTTTCAGAAAAGGAAATTATTTTAATGGTTATTAAATAAATGAATGTAAATAAAATTATACATGGATTAATTTAATGATGTGATTATCCAACCCATTTTTAGTTAAACAGATTTTTAAGGGGTATTACAAGATTTTGATTGATGATTGATTTGGCTTGACAGAATAAATTTTCATTTGTATATTTCTTAATGAAGCTCAGCAACGTCAGAAATAATTATTGTCTCTTTTGAAAAATGCATTAGAGTTTTTAAAAAATATAAATAAATAAGTTTTTGGGTAAAGGATCCCAATTAAATGCACGATCACCAATCACCAATCACCAAGTGAGCCTAAATCAATTATCATTGTTTCATTTTATTTTTTTTGGTAAAAATTAGGGCTCAATCGCCCATTACTTCACTATTATCAATAGATTTTAGTGTTTTTATATCTTTTTTTTTATGCAATCATTATTTCATATCTTATATTGTGTAGATTATTATTATAGCAATGTAAATAGAAGAAAAATCTCAACAGATCTATATGATTAAAATTAGATTGTCAAATATGAATGTTAAACATTTTATATGGTGTAAATTATTATTGCAGCACTGCAAAGGGAAGAGATACCTCAACAAATATATATTAATAAATTTATATTGTCAAATAAAATATTTGGGAAAAAACGATCACATTTAATTTGCATATAAATCCTTATATGAAATGAAATATATAATTATAAGATTCTTTCTTCAAGCATAAAAAGTATTAAGAAATGCTCAAAAAAAAAAAAAACCCAAATACGTGCTGCTGCATATGTAATATGTTCATTCATACATTGATATAGCCATGTGCCAAAGCTAGCTGTTGGAATTGAAAACACAAAGTCTTATAAGGCCCCTCTTTCAAGGCAAACCAGGAAAAAGTATATATCATTTAAATATTTTTCTAAACTATCTAATTCCCTCTTTTCAGATAATAATAAATAAACTATTTAAAAGTTTCCTCGTTGCATAAAGCGAATCCACTCTTGCAATGACTCCTTCATGCAAACAATTTTATGAAAATAATAATATTTAAATCAATTTTTCTTTAAAAAATTATTAGAGATCCTACAAATTATTATTATTATTATTATTTGATTTGACACATTCTCACCGACATCTTAGGGCCTGTTTGGTACGGGAAATATTTAATGAGGGAAAGAAACTTAAAGGAGGGAAAGGAAGATTGAGAAGGAACTTAAAAAGTTGAGTTATTTGGTAGACATGGGAAGGAAACTTAAATTGAGGGGAAATGAATTGTTTGGTATGAAGAATTGAGTGTTGGTTAAGTGGGAAGGTGAGGTGAAATTCCTAAAATGCCCCTCTGTTCGTTCGGAAGTTCGAATGAAAAAGTTACGTTCGAACGTAATAGGCACCCAATTGCCTGTGTTCAAACGTAAAATCTGACAGTAGCTTGAGGTTTACATCAGCAATTTCACAACCCTATTGATAGAAAACCAGACCACCAAAATCTGACAGTGCCCAATGTGAAGCTTCTGCCAAGATGAATGTATGAAGGAATAGTTTAAATGGAAAGAATAGAAGGTTGAGAAGAATTCAAAAACAGAGGAAGCCGACGATGGTGGTTTAGTCTTTCCTCTCCGGCGACGGTGCTTGGTAGAGAGGAAGAAGAAGGAAAAGATGATGGAAGAGAGTCGAAGCTCTTTGTTCTCCTCGGCGCTCTAGTTTTGCTTCTGATATCTTGTCTATCGCGGCTGTGGTGGAGGGTGAGGGAAGAAAGAAATGTCGCCGGCGACGATGATGAAGGTGAGAGTTGCCGGCGACGGAAATGGAGAAGGAAGGCGGAGGAATGAAGGATCAGATCTGGTTAAACTTCTTCTTCCCCAACTGTACCCTCACGTATGGGTCGCTTAATACATAATTATTTGGTATTCTTGCTTCAACAACACGAACCACAAGCTTCATTTTTCTGCAAACCAAGAATCGCAAAGACAAGATGGCCTTACAACTCTTTTAAAACAGATCAACTGTTGACAAAGGGTTTTTTCCCCAATAATTTCACTCTCCTAGGAAACTTTCATGATCCCACCACTTTTTGAGGAATTCAATTTTCCCACGTTTAAGGGAAGATCGGGCCAGGCGGGAGAGATTGGCGGGGGACTTACGCAACAAACGGTTTTTTGCATGGGAAGCCTGACAAATTCCCTTTCCCTCTTGTGAGATCCGTGTATCAAACGGGCCCTTAGTGGGTACGCCCAGGGAAGTGGGAAAATGTCTAAAATTGAAAGACGTGTGAAGTAGAAAGCACATTGCAGTGGACCAAACAAAAAATGTGTAAAAACAGGAACTGGTTTAGAAGTCATTTATTCTCTGTAAAATCCTATTTATAAGCAATATTCTCTCACATATGTCGGCTCTATAAAACAATTTGGCTATGTCTAAAGGTTTAACGCTTTTTTTCTTCTTTTCATTTTTTACCCCAAATTAGTTAGATGGCTCTCTCATCTCTTTTACTCACTCACTCACTTTCATTTCTTTTCCCACTCATTCTCTTTCACCCTTATCATCTTCATAATTAAGGGTATATTTGGAAAAAAAAGTACATCTCTTACACATTTATTGCTTTTGACTAATTTAAATCAACAATCTGTATCGTAGTTTTTTTTTAATTGTTGTTTATAAAAATGATAAGATGGAGTAGTATTTTCTATCCTGCATAGTCATGATTGTCAAAATCATGAGTTTAAGTAAACTTATGATAAGAATGTAAACGCATATTGTTGGGTTTATCTCTATCAATAAATAGCAATTATTTATATGCATAAAAGTTTGTTTACTTTGTGGTATAACTGTATCATATGCAGTGGCGGATCTTGGAGAAAATGTTTGGGGGGGCAAATGTATACTTATTAACTAATTAAATTTTTTTATGATTATATAACATTTTTAAAATATTATATTAAATTTTACATTATATTAATTTTTTTTTTAAAAAAATTATGAGGTTTGTCATGATTTCTTGGACTTTTGATATTAGGAGTAAAATGATGATAATTTTTTAATTATTCATATGAATTATTTCTTGGACTTTTGATACTACTTGTTTTTAATTTTGCATTGTAGGTGTTTAAGAAGAAAATTTGAGATTTTGGAGGGTCGAATGAATGTTTTGAGGATCGGGAAAAGTTATAGAAAAGTCCCCGAATTTTCGAAAATTGTAATCAATGAAGAAAATGGACTAAGGAAAATTACGAAAATACCCATAGTTTTCAGAAATTATAGCACTCTCTACAAAGTTTTCAAAGATTTGTACTTTAGTCCCTTTTTAAAAAAACATTTAAAAAAAAAAAACTAAATATTTTTTTTGGGGGGGCCATGGCACTAATAAAGATCTGCCATTGATCATATGTGTGCTACACATACAATATGCATGGGGTAATCTTTGGTCTTGTTTTCTGGGTCAATCTCAGCGCACCACCTTCGAAATATTAACGAATTACTACTTGTTATGCTAATAAATAATGTTTGACTTTGGCCGTTAGCTGTACTGTTCGAAACAATTTGATTTATCATTATATATTTACGATAGATTTTTCCTCATGCTACTGGTAATAGTTGTTTCACCAATACATGATAAGCATGAGACTTCATTCCCACTTACTTCAAATCATTCATTGAGACAAGCCTTATCACATTAGAAGAATACCCTTGTAGCACATTAATGTCATGCAAATACCCACACAAACTTTTTTCTCGGCTTTTGCAATGTATGCGTTGTTGGCTCATGTACACCCTATTACCATCATCTCTTAGTTGTAGATATAACGGTTCTCTTATTCACATTTAAACTAAGTCTATCTCACACTAATTCCATCATTAGTCTTCCCTCGTATGTGCAAAAGTGTACTGACACGGCTATGACAAACATTCTTCTCAATGTGCATCAAATCAATACTGTGTCTTACATCAAGACTATACCAATGTGAAATATCAAAGAAAATTGACCTCTTCTTCCATATGTTCTTCTCACCCGCAGTCCTCTGATTCTTACTGAAGATGACATTATATTGATACGTTCTATTCAACTATAAACTTCCTTTTTAGTTAATGCCTTTGGAGTTATTCCATTTTCTGGTAAGCCGTTAAAACTCTTTCTTGACCTATGATACTGGTGGAACCGATGAAGAAACTTCCTGTGACCAAGGTAGATCGTTTTCTTCCATGCTTAAATTGATGGAAGTGTGTCTCTGCTTTACATATCGGACATGCTTTATGCCCTTTCACATTGTACCTTGACAAGTTTTCGTATGCATGAAAGTCGTTTATCGTGGTAAAGATATTTCATTGCATATAGGTTAAATGAATCCTGCTTATATGCATCAAGCACATCTAGGAATTTCCCCTCACAACTTCTTCAAGTCCTCAATCAAAGGCACCAAGTAGACATTGATATTGTTCCTTGGCTATTTTGGTCTAGAAATAATCATAGAAAGCATTTTATTCTTGCATTTCATGCACAACCAGGGAAGTAAGTTGTATGTCACCAAGGGAACCAGCCATGTACTGTGTGTGCTACTAAGAGTTCCATACAGATTGATTCCATCTGTACAAAGCTCAATTGAAGGTTTCTTGGCTCGCTACCAAATTGAAGGGAACATTTAATCTATTTTCTTCCATTGTAGAGAGTCAGTCGGGTGCGGAAGATATATTCCATCATATCTTCTCTCATCAAAATGTCATCTCAACTTCTTTGTTTTTGTTGCATTCGCAAACAAATGCTTAAACTGCGGTGTTATTGGAAGATATCATAACACTTTTACATGTTACCTTTTAGTTGTCTCATTACCACAACCAGTATCGCTTTATTCACTTTGTATCGTGAAGTTTTACATTTCAGACACTCACTAAGACCTTCATACTCCTTTCTGTACACTACGCAATCATTAGGGCAATCACATATCTTTTTATACCTAATACCCATCGTAGACAATATTTTCTTGGCCTCATACATAGGATTTAGAAGTACATTATCGTCTGAAAACATATCGCACAACAATTAAAGCAACAATGTGAAACTACTATTGATCCACCCACCTGTCAAGTGTCACTACAAAAAAAAAACTGACATCTTGTAGAGGTTAAAATCGCGTATCTGTAACGGTTTTAACCGCTACAAACGATTGAACCGCTACTAAATACATTGTTGCAAGCTGTTTTGTAGCATTTCTAAAAATCGCTATTGTTCTTGTAGCGGTTTCACGTCACTGCTATAGATGAGGTCGAGATGACAGATTAAGTGAACATTTTGTGGCGGTTAGAGAACCACTACAAATGTGGCATGAAAGAAAATTGAGAAATTGACGCCAACTTCGTAGCGGATATAAAAATCGATGCTAACTACATCAACGAATTTTTAAAAATTGGCGGTAAAACTTTGTAGCGGTTGTAAAACCACTACAATATTGGATGAAATTTATATAAGGCGCAAAAAATTTGAATTAAAATTTGTAGCGGTTATAGAACCGCTAGATAAAATAAAAAGTTTGTAGTGGTTGTGAAACCGCTACAAAATTTGGATGAAATTTTAGAAAATGCGGCAAAAAATTTGGATCAGAATTTGTAGCAGTTCTAAAACCGCTACAAAATATATATATATTTTTTAAAAACCTTAATTTGAGTCTATTTTTACATTATTTTATTATTTAAGTGACAATTTAAATGATAATAGTTAATATTCGGAAGAAAAATGATAATGGTGGATGATATTTGATTATGAATATAATATATGTATAATACCTGAGAATGTGTAGATAATTTGAAATTATATTATTATATTGTCCACTAGATGATATTTGATAATAGAAGGAATGTTGAGGAAATGTCCTTAAAGTTCTAGATAAGAAATTAAAATAATAATTAGTATCAATATTATAAGAAGGAAAAAAATTGAAATCAAATATTTTTTAATAAATATTTACCATAATTGATCATCTTGCTCAGGACTTAACCTCTTCAAAAAACATTGACGAAGAGAGAGAATGAGAAAGAAGGTGGGTGGGAAGAATAGAAGAAGTATGTAAAATGAGGCATGGCGAGTGTTTGTAGGGATATCTCGTGTAACACTTGTAATGGTTTATATGGCTGTGTTTGTAGCGTTTTTTATTTTTAACAGTTTATGTGATGGTGTTTGTAGTAGTTTTTATTTGTGACGGTATTTATAGCGGTTTAACTTTTTGTAACGGTTTTTGTTTGATTTGTAGGTTCTAAAACCTCTATAAAAATCCATTAGCATTGTTTAAAAAAAAATAGAGGTTTACAATAACAGAAGCATAATTTTTTAAATTAGTCTTCATCGTCATCCCTTCAAAAAATGTGTGAAGACAATGTTAGTTGTGAGTTTAATATGTTTGTACAAAAAATAAACTTAAGTTGAGTGATAATAAAGCGTAACTTATAAAAACGCACCGAACTAGTAAATTGTCATCGCCTTAAGGGTAGAAGTTTTTGAAATTGGCGGGCTGGAATGACTCACTTTCATAGGCGATGTTATCACCATTGCCCATGTCGTAAAGGTTCCGAGGCTTTAAGTATAATAAATCTGGTGTGCTTCTGAGGCAAGAATATATGGCTCATCATCTTGAGATTGACTAGTGTGAAATGGCTAAGAGAAATTTACTAATGTGATGCCTAAGTTGTCAATTATGAGTCTTCGAGAAGTTATCATATTTGCCCACAAACACTTGAACAACGTCACGGTGAAATGATCTTGGTAATTTAGTTCGACGACATCAAAAAGCTTTCCATAATAAGAGACATACGTCTTCGAACTGCATGTTGCCGTTACTGCTGTTCGCATAACTCCTTGTCCCAAAGGTTCCATAAACGGTACCTGAGTTTTCGGTTAGCAATCATTGATCTTGTAAAACAGTGTAAAACTTGAAACCACTGACATCGTATGTCGTAAACTTGGTTGCATGGTCAAGAGGGCCGATTACCAAAGCTTTGAAATCTGGTGAGTGCATGTTATGGTCATTTAGTATTCTCCACGCAAACCAACCTAGGCACGGATCCTAAGTTGATGCTTCACATGACTTTTGAATTCC
The DNA here is from genome assembly GCA_019022615.1 of Acacia melanoxylon. Classification (NCBI taxonomy): domain Eukaryota; kingdom Viridiplantae; phylum Streptophyta; class Magnoliopsida; order Fabales; family Fabaceae; genus Acacia; species Acacia melanoxylon. Next base: position 2,212,097 of record JAFJYJ010000025.1, read on the forward strand.
TTGTAATTAATCATGAGATGTCAATCATGAAATGTAAGTATAAAATGTAAGGCAATATATAGGATAACATATGAGTATACAATCCTTACTCTAGGAATGGTTCAACTTTAGTGCAATTAATCAAGACATATCTATGTGCTTGCAACTTCTCAGTTACTGTCAGTTTGAAGTTCTCACCTCCTCCAACTGGTTTACCAACACGAGGGATTAACAACTCTCTTGATGATGACTCAAGTTCAAGACAATCATCTACACGAGGCTGTTGGTAGAAAAACTTCTCAATGTCATCAAAGTACCTTGAATAGAAATACAGGACCTTATCCCCTATATAACCTTCAGCTATAGAACCTTCTGGCCATGCTTTCCTTACGTAAGATTTCAATTTCCCAATAAACCTATAAAGTAAAGAAGGAAAAATGTCTATAAATGCTGAAATGTGCAATTAGCAAATTTAGAAAGTAATGCTAATGCAATGTATTTTAAATGAGTTCCTCTCAATAGGATACATCCATCAATGGATATCAATTACAAGTTGACATTCTTTTTTACAATCTTTCAATAAAATAACTCAGTACTCATGATAACTAGGGACCTTAAACCCAGATCCAATTGTAGTAGCTGCATAATTAGCTTTTTCAAATAAGGGACAAATCAATGCATTAAATGGAACACAATACACATAAGCCCATTGACAAAAAACTATTTTCACATTATATTGTGCTTCTTGACTTGACCATGCACTGTTGATGCTTGGATGAACACCAGGAGTTGTCCTAGGTGAAAAATAATTTTCAACCCCCACAGTGCTAAGCGCTTTCCTCTTTTGAAACAATTGGTTCTTCACTTTCTCTAGATGCATTGCCTTCATCTACATTATCATTATGAATTCTTTGCACTTTCTACCAAAGACTCTTTCATTCTAGCATGTACATAATGGGAAACTTTTTTACAAGAACTCACTTGACCATTCACACCAGCTAAATGTTGCTTCAACCTATTTATCCCACCTTCCCTGTAACTTGAACCATAGAAAAGGTATGTAAACACATTTACATTCCCCTCTTTATTAACAGAAACATATTCCCAAACATGGTCTGTTTTTCTTACACTCAATTGTGATGGCTTTGAACTATCGTTGGGAGGATTGCTAGACTCGAGATGGGGGGTGGTAGTATTCTAAACACCTTCATTATTAATATTATCCTCCAATAATAGCTTCTAGAAAACAAAAAATCACAGACCGAAAAGCAAACCAAATCAAAAACAGACCACAGCAGCTTCAGGAAAACAATATGAACCCGAAAACATAGCAAGACAGCTTCAGTAAAACAAAATTGAACCAAAAGCAAACCAATATGACATCCAAAAGTCAAAAACAAAGTATCAACTTCATGAAACCAAAAAATTAAAAGGAAACTGAAAAAAAAAAAAAATTCATAAACCAAACCTAGGTAAACCTATGCAAACTCACGACAACACATAGCAATGAACACAAAGCTTCCAACTTTCGAAGCTTTCTAAAAGCACCTCTAAATGATAGCAACGAACCAAAAGCTTCCATCAAAAAACTCCTCCTGAATAGAGCAACAAACCCAAAGCTTTGACCTTTCAAGGCAACATGGCGAAGATTAGAGCTTGGCACCGCATAGTCGGAGAGGAAAAAAACACAAAGCTCTCAGTGTTCACCGGCATAAAGGAAAAAATTCAAAAAATTAAGAGGAAGAACGAAGAAAAAAATGAGACACTAAACGAGCTCTACAAACTTTTACAAGCCAAACCAAAACCAAAGTCAAGAACCTAAAAACAAACTCAAAATGGTCTATAACCAGTGACCTATATCAAGCTCTGCAACCTTGTACAGTTAAATGAGGATGGCTATGCTCGCCAGAGCTCCTAAAACTTGGTGCCATGGATGGAGCTACTGAGTAAGATGGACGAAATTGGAGGGGGAGGGTTTGGCGAATCTTTCATTCGATTGAGTCTTTGACTTGAACAATGAACTAAAGCTTAAGGAAAATAGTTAGGATCGAATTTGGATTTCGTTTCCAAACTTCAATGCTTCACTCAAAATTAACCAACGAAACGGCGTCGTTTCATCTAGTGCAGGGAAAACAAATTGAGGTGAATCGCTCAACTAATCCGGGTTAGGCCGAGTTGGCCAAATTGATCTGGTGTCACCTCTAAACCCGGGGTTTTCCCCTAACTTAGATCAATTTTCTGGTCAGTTCGGGTCCGGAATTCATAAACCATGAAATGTATGGATAATAATGTAATTAGTATAAAATATTGTTCTTGAGTTCCCACAATGACTAAAGCAAAAATAATTACGTTAGTTATCACGATTATGTTTTTAATTAGGTTGAGTGAAAACTTATGAAAGGTTTTGATTTGTAAAGTAAAATAATTGAAACCAAATGACAACACTATGAAGAAAATTCTTTGAACCTTTAATTAACTTCAAAGATTTGGGAACCTAGGATTATCTTTCCCTTTTGCATTTCATGAAACTCATTTAAATCCCTGTCAAATAGCTTTTAAAAACGAGGACAATTGTTTGTCTAAATTTTAAAACATTTGATTAACTTTCTCAAGTCAAAACAAAATTTCTATTATCATTGCATAATCTCTTGCTACTAATAATGACAATCAAGCTTAAAAGTAAACCCTAATGTGACAATGCAAGGTTAGTAAACATATCTCTAATTTACTAACAAACTATATCTATCTGACGATCGAATTTTTAAGTCAAACATGAATTTATCCAAGTTCCATATCCAAATGAGAAATTCTTGTATGAACCTGGTTTGACACATCCTTTTTGGTCGATCAATTAAAATACAACAACTCATGAGCTAATTTGGCACCTCTTAAATATTAGCTGGAATATTAATAAAATTAAAATATTTCACAAGATTCACTTTTTCATTACTTGTGAAATTTTAATTAAGAGATTCATTTTTTAAGAAAAATAAAAATATGAAATACATGAGCCGCCAATTAAGATTAATGTTAGCTAAGTTGTTATATTTCAATCGGCCAAGCCACAAAAGACATGGAAAACCAGGTTTACACAAGAATTTCTCTATCCAAATTAGCTTTCTCAAGTCAAATTATAGAGAAATACTTATATACTCTAGGAGTATCACGTCATTTGAACTCTGTCTAATGAAAACATAATAACTTAAATTATTTTAATCCTAGTTGGCTGATGAGTCATTTGAAAAAAATTCAAATTTATCTTGTTTTTAAGAAAAAAAAACATCTTTATTTGAAAAAAAAAACTAAAACAAAAAGATCAACCAATATTTTTCTTAAAAACAAGATAAATTTTTTAAAAATTTCAAATGAGTCATAGCCAACTAAAATTAAAATGGTCTGAGTCGTTATGTTTTCATTCTGAACTCTTGGAGTAAATAAGTATTTCTCCAAAGTATTAAAAAAAAAAACAATCCAAGTGGCAGCCAAACTCTAGAAAGTATTAAGCACAAGATAAATTCAACCCAGCACATGTCATGACATCCATAAATCTTCTCAACTTGACTTTCACATTCATCAACTCCTTCCTTTCTTGCTTGGAATATTCATGATCACCTATCAAAAACAAACATTTATGAATGAAGTGTACTGAACCACTTGTTTAATTCAATTTCTATTCATTTTACAACAATTTAATGTTAGTAATATTAACATTATACCCATTTGATTCCTTCAGTAAATTTTTCATTGCAAACTCATGAACCACTTCCAATTTTGCATTTATATTTCCCCAAATATATTCAAAATAAACTTCAAATCTAATAAAAATAGGGAGTCATCAAAGACTATGAAAGAAGGCAACAATAATTTACAACTTCAAAACAGGGAAACTTATTTTTGTGTTAATATTAGTTTATGTCTTTCTGTTTTTGTTTTTGTTTTGAGTGAGACCTTATATATACACGTTTTGTAAACCGAGCTTTGCCTACATGTTTAACTTACTCAACTCAGTAAAAAATCATCAACTTTACCACGTTTGACTGAGTCACTCGCAAACCCAATCAAATTTACAGTTAACATGAGTTTAAGGGTGTGTTGTCAGGATTTTGTAAGTTATAAACTAAAAAATGATAAATTCAGCGAGTTAAATTGAGTTTACAGTAAGCATGAGTTTTAAGAGTGAGTTGACATGATTTTTTACGGTAGGAATGCAAAATCAATAAACTCATGAAGACAACTTGTGAATTGAAAAACAATTTGCATAACCGTAGATAATGGATCCAATTTGTTCACACCACAAAGTTCACGTAAAGCCAGTTAAGGTCTGAGGTGTAACATATCCAGCTCTACGCCAAAAAGCTGGATGTTACATGAGGCAGACCACAAAAATCGGGGAAAATTTTAGTTTTATAATGAACTTCCAGGTTACGGCATCCTTCACTTCACCCATTTTAGGGCCAACCATAATTCCATTAATCAATTATAAATTATATGCATCCAGCCTAGTGGTCAAAGAAATCTATATCTATATCTATAATCATTAAAAAGAAAAATTAATTACTGCAATGTGCTTTCTGCTTCACGTGGTTTTTAAATTTTAGACATTTTCCCACTTCCCAGGGCGTACCCACTAGGATGTCGGAGATAATATATCAAATAAAATAATAATAATAATGATTTGTAGGATCTCTAATAATTTCTTAAAATAAAAATTAATTTAAATATTACTTATTATTTATATAAAATTGTTTGCATGAAGGGGTCATTGTAAGAGTTGATTCGCTTTAAGCAACGAGGCAAATATTACTCTGCAACGGCGTGGTTTGTTTATTTTTATCTGAAAAGGGAATTAGATAGTGTAGAGAAATATTTAAATGATATCTATGTTACAGAAGCTTAGAGAAGTGCTTAATCCCAAAAGACTATCCTATTATATTAAAAAGAAGAGAAGAGCCCTTTTACATTGCAACCTGTCCTATATTGCGAGGGTTACCTTAAAAAAGGAGTCTTATAAGGCTTGGATTCCCTAACTCTAACTAGCTACTAGCTTTTGGTGTGTGCCTGTGGTTCACCCATCGAAAGAGGGCTATATATATATATATATATATCGTTTATCATCTTGATATAAGGTTTTGTCAATTCACCTTTGGGAGTTAGGAGAATTAATTAAGGGTGTTTTTGTTTTTTGTTTTTAATTTGTATTTATTATATGAATTTTACCAAAAGACTCTTCATTAATTCCCTTAACTTACAAAACGACGTCGTTTTGGAGTTAGGAGAATTAATGAAGGGTCTTTTGGTATAACTACATCGTTTTAAGAGTTATGGTAATTAACGAAGGGTGTTTTAGTATTATTATTTTTGTACCAAAACGCCCTTTATGAATTCCTCTAACTCCCAAAATGACATAGTTTTGGTGTGACTTGACAAAACCTTATGTCAAGTGACATGACAAAAAATAAACGATATATATATATATATATATATTAACATATATCAATATCAATGTATCCATGAAAAAATGCAGTAGAAACGTTTTAGACATTTTATTTTCAAAATACTTCAAGCCATGAAATTGCTCAAACAATCATATTTGGATTCTTCACCCAAAAATGATCACTTAAACTACATTTAAAGTCATGTATGCATTTTTTAATAGTTTTTTATGCTTGAAGATAAAGAATCTTATGAGCAATACTCAAGCTAATAAAAAAAATCACATTAATCACATTTAAAGTCAATGCATTTTTTAAATGTTATTGTTTTTACACTTGAAGAAAGAATCTTATAATTATATAGATCGTTTTCCCCCAAATATTCTTATTTGACAATAGAAATTTATTAATATATATTTGTTGAGGTTTCTCTTCCATTTCCATTGCTTCAATAATAATCTACACGATATAAAATATTAAGCAATCATATTTGAGAATCACCTTTTATTCATATAGATTTGTTGAGATTTCTTTTCTATTTACATTGATATAATAATAATCTACACAATATAAGATATATCAAACAATGATTGTATAAAAAAAAGATATGAAAAATGGTAGTTGATTTAGTTTCACTTGGAAATTGGTGATAGTAAATTTAATTTGGATTCTTCACCCAAACACTTATTTATTAATATTTTTTAAAATCTCTAATACATTTTATAAATCATGAATTTATTTTTTCCAAACACTCATATTTGACAATATCATTTTATTAATATACACAAATATAAGTTATCGGGATATTAATATCCCAACAATTAATAATATCCCTATAACTTTATTTTTCATATTTTCAAAAATCTCTAAATTCATTTTAAAAATGACAAATTTATTGTTTCGAAATCTGATTGGTTGCTATAAGATGTTATTCCATTTTTTCATGGGTTTATGCTAATGTCATCATTTTTTAAAAAAAAAATATTCATATTTGACAAGTATGATTTTATTAATACACACAATATATATATATATATATATATATATATATATATATATATATATATATATATATAAAAGTTATTGGATACTAATATCCCAATTAATAATTAATAATAACCCAATAACATCCTTTTTAATATTTTCAAAAGTCACCAATGCATTGGAAAAATAATGATGAATTTATTGTTTTGAAGTTTAATTGGTTGCTCATGGAAGTAATTCCTTTTTTTCCTCTTGAGAACTCTATTATATATAACATGCATATCTTTAGTTTGCTTGATAAGTAATTCATTATCATTTGCTTGATGGTCATATCTTCAAATGACATGCACAATATTTCAATCAAAGTTTCTTGGACAAATATGGCATTCGGCGAGGTAGGCTAAGGCTGAATCTCTCATTTTCTCTTCTCATCTTCTCCCCTTATCTTCTCTTTTATAACTATTAGATCAACATTTGAATTATTCATATTTAGATTTATATAAATATTTTTATTTTCTGTATTGTATTAATAAATGATTCGTTTTAAAATTTAGCAATTTGCATTTGATTTATTTTTTTATAATTTAAACTTTTGATAATATATAATTTTATAAAAGACAATTCCGAACCATTACAATTTTGATCTAATAGTTGTAATTAAAAAGGGAAAAGGAGGGAAGAGGATGGAAAGGGAAAAATGAGAGGTTCCTCTCCTGAGGTATCCATCCTTGTGCATATTAATAACAAACACATCTATTGAGTCATTTACCATAAGGTTTTTTATTTTTATTTTTTTTGGTATTGGCCAGTGTCACCACAAAATCCTCAAATCACATTCAACGCCACCCTAACAAATAGAAAAGTGTTCATTACATGAGATGCTATAAGTCTTCATTTCATTTGTTTTATTATGGTTTCATTTTGTTCATTACTTGTGCTGATGAGGGTGATCATTGTACCATTTCTATGGTTATTGCAGTCGTTCGCACCCGAGATTGATCTGTAGGTTCTCTGTAATACTTAGAATTTAGGAAAGGTTGCAACTATGCGTTCCAGAGGTTCAACATCGAATATGGGTGTAACCCTCATCAATTTTGATTTCAAAATTGTGCTTGAAGAATATCCACATGTGGACTTATTATCCGACATCATAGACAACACAAAGTTCCTTTGTCAGCCCCATTTTTATTGGCAACACTAATTAGGCCCCGTTTGTTATGAGGAAGATTTAAGGAAGGAAAGGAACTTAAAGGAGGGAAAGGAATGGAAAGGAAGATTGAGAGGGAACTTTAAAAATGTGAGCCGTTTGGTATACTAGGGAATGAAACTTAAGTTGAAGGAAAATGAGATGTTTGGTATGAAAAATTGGGTGTTGGTTAAGAGGGAAAAAGAAGAACCAGGGTCAATTTTGGAAGGGAAAAAAAAACTTTCTTGGGAAGATTGCAGCTTTCCCTCCATTTTCGGATGGAAAGCATCTTCCCTCAAATAAGGGAAGATGAGCACTCACTGGAAGATTCTGACTGGACCTTCTGTCTACCAAACACCCAAAATCCATGGGAACTTTGAGATCTTCCCTTTCCTTCTCTAATCTTCTTTCTACCAAACGGGGCCTTAGTCTACCGAGCATAAGCTTTATGCGTAACATGTGTTTGGACTCGTGATTAAGGTTGAGTGGTGTTCCACCATAAGTGCACAGGACAAGTAATAAAATCCCGTGAAGTTTTTTTTTTTTGGTTAAAAGCTATTTATATTATTAATGTAAACTGGTACAATACATGAAAATAAACTAAAGATGGAATACAAACAAAGCCAAATCAAATACAACAAAATAAGCCAAATACAAGAACAACCAATCACCGTACATTGAAGATTTAAGAGTAGAAGTATGGACAAAACCGGTCTCCTCGATATCCAAGGTTAGAAGTGACGTGAAAGAAAGTGTTGGTTGTAAAACCTACCCTAACGGGCATACCTCCTTATAAGCATTAGCTGTAAGCAGCTGCATAGATACCTCGACTTGGGGTAATGATCAAAGAAAACCCAACCTCAAAAGGAAGAAAACCCATGATATCCTGAAGAACACTTCTACTCCTCTGTTTAAGCAAATATGGTGACATTGACCAAGCACCGAACAACACCTCTTGAAATCTTCCCCCAAGAACGTATATCCGAGCCACCAGATGATAGTCGAATCTAATAACGTTCAAACAAACATCCAATCAAGAGAATTTATACTCAGATCTCACTGATCTGTTTATTTCCTGGGAAAACAAGAACACCACCACAAAACCAAGCACCACAAAAAAAGAAACAAAAGATAGATAGCTCTCACCGCCGCAAAATAGATCTGAAGAATTAGAGGAAAAAAACTCGCCACAAGGATGAGAGAAGTCCACAACCGCCAGAAATCAGAGGGAGAAGACCACAGATCAAAGATCTGGGAAATGATCTACCACTCTGACGCAGTTGTGTTGGAAATTATGCTCTAGGGGCCAATTATTGCACTTTAAACATTATTGTTATTTAAAGTATTTCTCCATTTTGTTATCATATCATTTGCATGTTTATTATGATGACTGTATCCTTAGATGTATCATAAAGATTGTCCTAAATATCCCTGGTCGGTCATCTATGCGGGAGCAAAGATGAAATAAGACTAGTATGACTTTGATAAGGTATGGAGATACAAATCAAAGTCTTAGGCACTTGTAAGAGTACAAGGTGCTAGACCGACCCACTATGAGAAAGCTGCATGGATTAAGTCATAAGCTTATCTCATATATAACTACGTCACAATGCCCTTTGACCTGAGATCATCATGGATTCCTACATGAGAGTCGCTAATCTTTAACCTAGTCAAAAGTCACCTTTGACCGGGTGATGATAAAAGCTTCGATCGAGATTAGTGGTTTTCATGCAGAGGAATGTGAATGGTCAAGATGAGATTTTCCCTCACATTTGTAGAGAGATATTACTGGGCACCTCGATGAGAAAGTCTGAGAAAAGTACGGCCATACTACGATGGAAAGGAGTTTTCATTTCAATTGTTAGACTACTTAAAAATTGAGAAAGTAATGGTCAAGAACATGAGGATGACACTATCCATGCTTCATCCTTGACCAAATTATCGCGTGACAAAAGGGACGTGGCATGGTTGTATGATAGGTTGCATCGTATCATTGATCCTTATATGAATTGGGTAGTCGTAATGTTTTGCTATAGGCCCTTGCGACTTATGGGCTGGTACATGGTCGCACACAAAAATAGCCCAACACGAGCTATAATGTCCAGATTCATTGAATCTAAAATATGTCTAAGATTTAATGAATACAACATTTAATCTAGAGTGGACGTGTGTGTGTGTGTGTGTGTGTGTGTGTGTGTGTGTGTATAAAGATCCAATAATGATTGGATGAAGATAGGAGAAATAATAAATGAGGATTGAATTAAAAATGATTTTGAATTTTAGTTTAAGAGATGAATGTAATCCATCATCTTAAATTATTATTCAATTAATCAATTAAGATATAAATGTGATTCATCGTCTTAAATAATTGACTCAATCAATCAATCAAGAAATTAATGTGATCCATCATCTTAAATGATTGATTCAATCAATCAAGATATGAATGTGATTCATCATCTTAAATTCAATCAATCAGTCAAGATATGAATTTAATTCATTGTGATTTGGATTTTCCAATTCAAGCTTGTATTGGGCCTTTCTTGTAAGCACTTAAATTAGGGTTAAACTCTTATAAAGTACTGATTTTTTGTGTGCCTTTTTCCTGCACTTTTTTCTAAGAGGAAAACAAGATCCTTATGCTCTGTAAATTTCGATCTTTACCAAAGGTTTAGAGAGGAAAAATCATCATCCATAGAAAGGCAAAGTTCCGATGATCTTGCTCCTCCTATCTTTAATCTAATCCTAAGAAACCATCATCTTCTTGAAAGAGAGAAAATCCTAGAGGATATGGAGAAGGACGTTTGTAATACCCTAAAATTTGTATTTCTCCTAAACATCATAGTTTGGCAAGTAATACCTATTAAATTAGGAGAATATGTTGTCTCTAATTTTGTAGTGTATTTATTTTATTTCTTGGGCAAATTTTCTTTAGGATTTAATAAGGCAAAATCCAATACTCTAAATAGGGATAATAAAATATCATAAAATTATCATAATTAAGCCTAGCCCTAATTTAATCATTAGAGGCAATAAAATGACATGAAACTACCTAAACTAATTAGAGAAAATTACCAACAACTAATGGGCAATTAAAATTACATTAATTAAAGTATTCACATTTAGTTCTTATATCATCAAGAATAAGTCATAAAGGGTTATGAAAATAATTAAGGTAATTAAAGAATATTAAAGACAATTGTGAGGCAATTGAATTTTTATTAATTAAGTTAATTGCATAATTAATCTTTGGGCAACTTAAAATCAACAAATTGGAATATTTTGGCTTAATTAAATATTAAAGACCAATAAGGATTCAAAATAAGTATCAAATGAATTTCTAAAGACCATAATTAAATTGATAGTCAAGCACACTATTATGATTAAGCCTAATAACATCTAGAACACTATATTAGGAATACTAATTAGGATTAAAAATAAAGAGCCAAGATTTAATCTAAAATTAAAGGCCTTAATTAATCATTATAAAATAAGATACAAGTGAATTAAATAAATGAGCTTAAAACATTATCAATAGGTTAAAAGTAAAACACAAAACAAAATAAAAAGAAAATAAGGGAGGGGGACGGTTTTGTAGCTAACTTAGGGAAGAAGTAGAATTGAAAAGAAGAGCTAAAGATTCTAGAAAGCCAAACTTAGTGAACAAGGGTCAACAACTTGGAGAGGAAGTTGGACAACTTGTGAAACAAGTTGGAAAACTTGTTGAATAAGGTGGAAAAAAAAAGATGAGGGAAAGAGAGAGGGGGTGGGGGCACGGTTTTGAGTGTTAAGAGGTGAGAATTTAGCTTCACAAAGTAACCAAGATCCAAGGGTTGGAACTCAAGATGAATTAGGTTAGGAATAATTACACAAAGTGCCATACCATTTTCCTATAAATAGGGGCATTGGGTTCATTCATTCTTCACACCAAAATCAAGTAGCAATCTGAATATAGAGAGGAGTGGAAGAGAGTTGAGAGCTTCTTGAAGGAGTTGAAGCATTTGTAAGTAAGTTCTTTAAGTTTTAGTTCTTAAATTCATAGATAGAAGTAGCTTTGATCTTAAAAATGCTAGAGTAATTTTATTTTCATATTTTTATGGTTAGAATTATCTTTATTTCAAAAAAAATGATGAAGAAAGTGATAGAGCAAATTTTTTGAAAGAGAAACATCAAAGTAACGAAGTTCTGACGAAATTTTTCGGTTAGGCGATTTCCAGAGTCAGTAGTAAAAACACCATAATTTTATGTTGAAGATAAATTTAATTAATTATGAAATTTTTCATGGTTAAAGTAGACATATATATATTTCCAATGGTACCTATAGCATGTCAATTTGAGTTTTTTTCTAGGAGATAAAAATTCCCAAAGTTAGGCTACGTTTTCTGAGAAAATTCTGAACAGAGCTTTGAAAAATGGAAACTGGGAATTGTTTGATAAATCTGGGAAAAACCAGTATTTTACCTTAACAATAGACATTCTAAGGATTCCGGGGAATTTTACGGATCCTCGTTTCAATTTTGATAGAATTAATTATGAATTTTCAAAGTTAGACGAAAATCTGCCTAAATGTTGTAACCATCGTGTTTCTACGAAATTTTGGGGAATAGTAAAATAAATCCATCAAGGGAAAAATGGTCAATAGTGGTCAAAATATCTCTTAGGATATTATTTGTGGATTAATAAAGCGATATTACTAATAAAGACTATCCGTGAACGCATACCAATCGACGAACGTACCGTCATCACCGACTCAGGTACGGACGCGTACTGTAACACTAACTCTGATGCTTATTGTATACTTATATGTGATAGATACTTTCATAAAGTCATGAACGGGACTCTGTCTTGGGTCATGCACCGTGCCTAAGTTTATAGGGCTTAGATCATTACATATACATTCAGCTTTATACACGGGTTATGGTTTCGATAATGCCGTTGGAGTTTTCCTAGCGCTGAGGACACGATAGGCCATCGTGGCACGGTGAGGTGCAGACACCTATACATGTGAATTGTATAGATAACTTTACATGTGATATGTACTGTTGTTGTATTAATCTTACATCTGCTGTGTGCTTGTGTATTGATTACTACTGTAATATTATGAATATCTGTCATACATGTACTGTCATATTTGAGCATAAGGTTAACCGTTACCTGAGATCCGATGGGCATTGGACCTCAGCTCTTACAATAGCTTCAGGGTCAGGTGGACCGAGGGCTGAAGATAAAGACAAGCAGCTCGCATAACGTTTCGGCCGGAGTTTTATTTTGGAGATGTATTCATATAGTTTAAAATTTTAAATACTCGGATTATTGTACCGTTATTATGAACAACCGGATACATCAAGGTTGATATGATATCACGTAATTTATCAGTTACTCACTCTTTTAAATTGCTTCGATGCTCTACTCTGATCAAAATACTTTATTCCGCTTTTAAAAAAATGGGGTGTTACAACGTTGGAGGCACTAGCACGCTGCCTATGTTGGAGTTCTGTTCGTGTGGATATCGATAGAGGGAGCTGGTTCGTACATTTGGCTCCTAGTGATCGAACAAGACGCATATGAAAAGTACCATTCTGACTACTCTAATTTAAACATTATTGATAGATCCTCCATTGGGATTCGAAATTTATTTTGATAAATTTCTTCCGCTGCTTGTTCGAATCCCAACAGTTGTGGCATAGAATGATACTCATTGGCAGCTTGTGATGGTGCCACAAGCCGCCAGTGAGAAAGAGATGAAGGAGGGTCGTGAGGCAGAGAAGAGAGAATTCAAATTTTAGGGTTACTAGAGAAAAAAGCACAATACATTCCCTTTTCCACTAAATCCCGTGAAGTATGGATTATCACACTTTAACGTATTCTAAATAACAAAATTCAAGAACAATGAAAGGAAACGGTGTAATAAACCTATACTGACTAAAAATTAATTTAAATTTAGTTAATAGTTACTATTCCTTAATAACATTTAATGAATAATCGATTAATAATTGATTAGTTAGAGATATCCCAGGTTAATGATACCTTAGACATTTCTAGACTTGATGATACCCCATTACTAATTACTTTTACTTAATAGTTTTTTAGATAATTAACTAATTAGTTATCAAACATCTCTCGATTTAGCTGTGTTGTTTATATCTTATTTTCATGAATGGTCTTCAAAATTTTCTTATTTATTGATTCTTAATTATTCTGCAAGATATAATCACCTTACTATAAAATAGAAATTTCAATGGGCAAATAAAATATATCATCATATGATTCTTTCCTAAGGTATAAAGATACAATAGTACAAAAAATGCTGCGAACTTTAATTTACAGCTACTTCAACATTAAGAAAATGCATTGACTTTCTTCTAAATGATGGGATGTTACACCCATGTTATCGGAATGCGTCGTTATGAGACATATTGTAGCCACGATGGTTTTTATTATTTTTACTTAATAGTCATGCTTAAATAACAATTTGATATTTGATTAATGGGGCATTTGCAAACCATAATAATTCATAATAACCATAATTATAACATTTTTATATTTCTAAACGACAATAGTAAACCATATAAGCATAATTATAAAAGGGTTAAGTAGCAATTTTGCCCCGGAAATATACCTCGAGGAGCAATTTTGCCCTTGAAGTTTTTTTGGGTTCAATTTTGGCCCGAAAGTTTTTTCTGGAGCAATTTTGCCCCTCCGTTAGCAACCCTAACGGTCAACCGTTAGTTGACCGTTTGACCGTTAGTTGACTGTTAGGGTTGTTAACAGATGGGCAAAATTACTCCAAAAAAAAAAAAAAAAAACTTAGGGGCAAAATTGCTCCTGGGGGTATACTTCTTAGGCAAAATTGCTACTTAACCCTTTTTTATATTTAATATTTAATTTTGCAATAATGACTCATCAATGAAAATGTAACCCTTTCAAATCTGGATTTGGATTCAGTCCTCTGCAGCTTAGTGTCCATTGTCGTCCACTGCGCAGAAAAACACTGATTTCTCTTCTTCTTTTTTAACAAATATTTCAGGATACTGTAGGTACTAAAAAAAATATTTCGGGATATCTTTGGCCGGTACTTAAAAAATACATCATGATCTTTAAAAATTATTTTAGGATGTTGAAAAAATATTTCGGGGTATTTGGATGGTACTAAAAAAATTTGAGGATCTGCGTTGATGCTTGAAAAAATATTTAATGATCTTAAAAAATTATTTTAGGTCTAAAATAATTTTTCAAAATCATTAATTATTTTTTCGAGTACCACCAATATCTTGAAGTATTTTTTTAGTACCAGTCAGTACCCTGAAATATTTTTTTCAACATCCTAAATACTTTTTAAAGATTATGATGTATGTTTTTAATTTTTCAAGATCATTAAGTATTTTTTCCACCCCTGGATATTATATAAATAAGAATAAAAAATATATGATATCATAAATAGCAATTTTAACACTTTTTTTGGGTTAAGTAGCAATTTTGCCTCGGAAGTTTTTTTTTTGAGCAATTTTGCCCCAGAAGTTTTTTTCTGGAGCAATTTTACGCCTCCGTTAGCAACCCTAATGGTCAATTGTTAGTTGACCGTTAGAGTTGCTAACGGAGGGGCAAAATTGCTCTAGAAAAAAACTTTTGGGGCAAAATTGAACCCAAAAAAACTTCCAGGGCAAAATTGCTCCTGAGGGTATACTTCCGGAGCAAAATTGCTACTTAACCCATTATAAAATGAACAATACTTGCTTTTTATTGATATGTTGGATCTCATCTTCATGCATGAATGATAGTGATTATTATTTGTATATTTCAAGTTAATAGTTTATTTCAGTCGTTGCAGAGTTCAATTAAACATAATTCTGTCATGCCAAATTAATTATATTACTTCTACCATATAACATCTTCAGATATCAAATTATTTCGAAACTTTCAATAAAAAAAATGTTTCAAACAGTAAAGCTAACGGCCAAACATTATTTATTAGCAGGGATAGGATATTGTTACTACCCATTTTGGTCACTACCAATGTCACTACCATTTTTTTACTGTTAGATCAGAATCTCAATAGGAGAGAGAAATGATAAAGGTAGTTGAGATTCTAATCTAACGGTGAAAAAATGGTAGTGACATTGGTAGTATAAGAAGGAATTCGGTAATATTACGAAGGTGGTGCGGTGCGAGTGGCGAAAAAAAAAATAAGAAAAATAAACCATCCCATGCATATTGTACGGGAGCACATACAGCTAACGTCCCACGAAGTAAACAAACCTTTATGCCTATAAATAATTAGATTTCGTATAAATCAATCAATATTATATTACAGGCTCACAAATCCTTTCCAGTTAAAGTTTTTTAAGTTTCAGTTTGGTTGACCCACCGAATGAGGAAGTGGAAAACGGGTATAAATAGGAACCAAATTGAGGGCATCAAGCATCAACAAATTAAGAATCAAACTGAGCACACAGGATTCTTGTGCCTGAAACGTGTTCAGCTCATAAAGCCGCAATGTTGAAACTAAGCTTGTGCTTGTTGCTGTTGCTATGCGTGAATGGGACAGTTTCAGCTCAATTATCCACTAATTTTTATGCAAGCACATGCCCTCTTGCTCTCCTCACCATTAGAACTCAGGTTCTGACCACTGTGTTGACAGAGGCTCGCATGGGAGCTTCCCTGCTTCGTCTCCATTTCCATGACTGCTTCGTCCAAGTAATTTAATCTCTTCATATATAAATCCGCGATCACTAATTGTTTGTTATATTTGAATCATGCCATATAGACATATATATATATATATATATATATATGTAATCGAACCTACTTGACAGGGATGCGATGCATCGGTATTGCTGGACGACACAGCGACTTTCACTGGTGAAAAGACTGCTGCTACCAACGTGGATTCGGCGAGGGGTTTTGAGGTTATAGACCAGATCAAAGCTGCTGTGGAGTCGATATGTCCTGGTGTTGTCTCCTGCGCTGACATTCTAGCTGTGGCTGCAAGAGACTCTACTGTTCTTGTAATTATCTGATTCATTTATTCATAGACATAATGATAATGTTTTCTTAATTTAAACAGATGATTAATGAATCTATATATGTCAGTTGGGAGGACCATCGTGGGATGTGAAATTGGGGAGAAGAGACTCGACCACCGCAAGCTTAAGTGAAGCTAATTCGGATCTGCCTCTTCCCTCTTTCAATCTCACTCAGCTCATCGCTTCTTTCGCCAAAAAGGGATTCACTCCCCGAGAAATGGTTGCTTTGTCAGGTATTTATATATATATATATATATGAACTAATTAAGCTCGTTGGCTTTCATATATATGATAAGTTTAATTAATAATAAATTGCAAATTAAAGAATCCAATTGACAGCCACCCAATTGTACTCTATTGATTAATAATTACGTACTTATATACATACCATGCGTGCATGTGTCTGTCTCTTTCTCTCGATAAAAAGAATAATTATATTGTACATATGGACACCAATCCCATTACTTAATTAATTGAAGTTTCATAATTGTGCAGGATCGCACACAATAGGGCAAGCCAGGTGTTTTACTTTCAAGGCAAGGGCTTACAACGACACCAACATAGACCCGGCGTATAAAGCAAAACTGCAATCAAGATGTCCAATCCAAGATGGAGACAACAATTTGACACCTTTGGATGATGCCCTCACTGCCAACTTTTTCGACAACTCTTACTTCAATAATCTGGTGAACCAGAAGGGACTCTTGCACTCAGACCAATCGCTCTTCGATGGAGGTTCCACAGATGCCTTTGTCACATCTTACTCCTCCCAGCCTTTGCTTTTCAATTCAGACTTTCTTAACGCCATGATTAAGATGAGTGAAATTAGCCCCCTCACTGGTTCCAATGGGCAGATCAGGAAAAATTGCCGCAAAGTCAATTAATTCACCCCTCCACTTCTATTCTACATTTAATTTCTCTCCCGGTCACTCGTCTTTCAATAACCCTACTTTGCTGTTCTATCCATGTTGTTCCTTTCCTTTCATTTAATTTGGTTCTATTCATGTTGTACGTGTCTTTGAATGAATAACTCATTCATGATGAGTAATAAAATTTACCATATTATATTCCTGTGCACATATATTGTAGAGTATATATATCACCAAGTTCTGTTCGACCGAGCCAAAATGTACAAATCGTCAAAACGCGCGTTTCTTATTTAATTCTTAAAGTTTAATTACAAGATGATATCAGTCATTCACATCAGATGCCCACAAGCTATACCATATTCAAATTCACACCACTGATTCATTAATTATATATATTTTAAGACATCATATCGTGCTGTGTACGTAGTAGGAGTAATTAATTAAACAGAAAAATCAAACCTTTCAAACTAGAACAGCTCAAGCGCCAGTCGTTGTAACCACTAGGAGTCTAGGAGGGAGGGATATTTGGTTTGTTCTCAAAAGGAAAATCAGTTTGAGTTGGTGAGTCTGAGTGAAAGCTTTTAATGATTTCATAATCTTATGGGTTGGTGTGCATTGTAATGTGCAGGTATATTTCATGAAATCACCTATACAAATAAAGAGTGGGGCTACTCTTATGAGATTGTATCAAAATCTCTAAAGGATTCGTTAAATACCATGACATATGCATGATTGTTTTAACGTGCAAAAACACACTAACAGTAGGAAATGTGGGGTATAATCTAACTCTTAATGCCTCTAATATACATCCAAGAGGTGTTGGTTTTATGTTCATAGGACCACCGACATCTTTAGGTACTAAATGTTATAGGTCTAGGTCTGGTTTTAAGTCCAAAAGACCACTAGACAAATGGTTATATCCATATATGTAACCCAACTAATGAGGTTGTGAGCTTCTTTTGACACATGTGGGGAATTGTTGTAAATATTGTGTGTGGGCGTGTCAAAGGAATAAGTCTCATATAACTCAAGATTGATAATTCCCTACTCCCTAATGTATAATTAAATATGAGCTTGGATTACTAAAAAAAGCTAATAAGAGCAGTCTTTAAGCTAATAGTTAGAGATGACTTCTAGAGTTTTAATATGATTCACTAGTGCAAAAAAGGGCTTTAAGACCGCCTCATTTGGACCGGATTTCCGACACACCGGTCTTAAAGGTTTGACCGGTGGCAGTTTTGTAAATATAAAGAACTTCTTATGTATGACCGGTGGTAGTTTTGTAAATATAAATAACTTCTTATACCGGATCATTTTTTCATAGGTCTTAAATATATTATTCAAACTCATTAAAAAAAGCCGGTCTTAAAAATGTTATTACAAAATATTCAAATATCAATTACTTTATGGAGAAATCCCACACAGTCAGACTGATATTTTATGCGATCTAAAATAATAAGGAAAAATTTAAATATAGAGGTAATAAAGTTTTAAGACCGTACATATTTAAAAGCCGGTCTTAAAAGTTATTCTTTTAAGACTAGACATAAAATGCGGCCGGTATAAAATATAGAAAAAGAGTGCGGACAAAAAATTAATTACTTTAAAGACCAGACTGTAATATGACCGGTCTTGAATATTAATTATTAAGACCGTCTCTTTTTATATCCGGTCCTAAAAATGAACCGTCATATAAACATTTCTTCACGCATAGGGCTTGGTGTGACTGGTGTGAGTCAGAACGAACCCTCTTCATCTCACAATGAGCCTCGTAACCGCCCTGCACGCCGTGGTAGAAGAGGCACACGAATGATGGATGTAACCCTAAGTCAGACTTCTGGGTCAAGGCTGAAGATTCAGTTTGATGAAAAGTTGGAACCTTTCGGTCCCAAGAAATCCAAATATAGTAGTTTTGTTGGCTATCTAGCACGCAGCAAGGTTAGCATCTTGACAGATGAGTGGAAAAATGTGGACCGTGTCACAGTAAAGGATCCTATTTGGGACACTATCCGGCTTACATACACTGTCCCTGACTGTCAGAAGTTGAAAGACAAGACATTGTCTTATTGTGCTGATCGGTGGAGGAAGTTTAAGACCTTTCTAGCTAACAAGTATATTTTTGCCAAGGTTCGGCCTGCAGAAAATCCTTGGGAGAAGTACACATTTATTGGTGAACAAACTTGGCAACAATTTGTTCAGCTGCGGACCACTCGAAGCTCGGTGAGTTTATATTTAGTTTTGTTTGCCCTTTTGTGTGCTTATTAACTTTTGTGCGGATATGTGAATGTTATTGTGTTCATTTAATCCTGTTAGTTAAATGGTTTGGTGTGTGAATAAAAGTATATACATTTCCTACCTTTGTCTATGCAAGTCTGATATGTAAACCCTGAAAAGGTAAAATACTAAGAAGGTAATTAGGGAAATAATAATGGCATAAGAGTCAAGCCATTATTATAGGCTTAGTTCTGTTATAGTAGGTAGTGGTTAGACATTGCTGTTAGTTATTGAGGCTGAAGATTCAAGCCTCTAACTATATATAAGAGGTTAGTCTAATATGTGTAGGAACCAGTTATGATGAATGAATGAATTGACTGAGTTGGCAGCATTTATGCAACTCCCTTTACTCTGTTTCTCCCAATTTCTTCTACCATTCTACATCTTTCTTAAATAAAATGTTGAAACTTGATGCAGTGAATTTGACTAATGTTTGACCTTCATATGAAGCAGAAGTTCTCTAATTTCTGTTAGTGAGATGGCTGGAATTCATAATTAATAGTTTTTTTTCAATTCTGATTCACAGAAAAGATGGGAACAAGCACAGGAGATAGGGAGAAAGAATGATTGCCCGCATAGGGTTCTCGCGGCAGATATTAAATGGCCGAAAAAGAATTGATGGCGGCCAATCAAAACAGATTGGAAGATGAAGCTGAATCCAATCCTTCTGCGATAGTTAATCAGCCATCTCTTATACGTCGCGAGGAGTTGTGGTTGCATATTCGGCAAAAGCCAAGCGGCGCCTACACGAGTGAACAAACTCGTGTAGTTCTTTGAAAGAATTGTAAGCATCGTTATTGTTATTTTTTAGTTACTAAACATGTTTCATTACTAAGTTTCTCGTTATCTGTATCTTACAAGAAGATCTTAAAAAGAAAGAAGCAGAGGGATCTTTTGTGTCGGACGGGAGGAATGATGTTCTGACCATTGCGACTGGAAAACTGGATCACGCGGGGCGTGTAAGGGGGGTTGGAGGACGGGTAGGCCTAAAGGAATACTTTGATAAATCCAAACGCCACAAACAAAGTATGGTTACCCAGGAGGAGATGGAACAGACGCTGGCCAAATTAAGTGAGGAAGCAGCGGTTAAAGAAGCAATGTTTCAATCCCAGATGAGGCTGCTTTTGAGCTCTCGTCCAGAGAGCAGTGTTCCCGTCACACATTCACCTACGGTTATGTAGCAGAGCACTAGGGGGAGCTGCATTGTTGGACAGTCAAAGCAACTTTGTTACCTGTATGTGGAGGATCGTGATAGTCATAGACGATTTGTTGCAAAAGGGACTGTCCACAACTTGGGATCAACTGTACACCACTAACAAATGGCTAATGATGAAGTCAGAGTGTCAGTTGAAAAGGTGATCGTTGATGCACCTCTCCCTCTCCCAACTGATGAGCTGAAGCTTGTGAGTCATGTCAAGGGAACCTTCATCTCTTGGCCAATGAAGCTTGTACATGTCTCTACTCCTCCTGAAGCTTCATCCCCTCCTCCTCAAGTTCCATCTTCTCAAGTTCCATCCCCTCCTCAAGCTGCATCCCCTCCTCCTCAAGTTCCATCCCCTACTGCTAATTTGATTGCCAAGGAAAAAAATATCTGATTTGGTAAACAAAGGATATTTTAAAGATAAATCGTGGTCTGTCAATGAAGTAGTAGGCGTCCCTCATCCTGAAGAGGTTTACGTTGACAGCGTAGATGTAACGTCCCTGCTGCTTCCTCGACAGGATGTTACTGATGCAAATGTTCAAATGTTTATGAAGTAAGTATCTTCTTCTATGAGTACATAATTTAAATGCATCGTTTAGACACACATACATATATACTAATTCCCTGATCGATGTCATTATTGTAGGTTCTTGCATCAACAATTGGTTGAACGGGCGAGAATCAATGATTTTGGATTCTTGTGCCCAGTCTATGCAAGTACAACAGCCTTGGAGTTGAGACAAGAATACATGTCACCCAAGGTGTGTGAAGTGATAAGAAAGGTTTACGTGTTTCCATACTACCACAGGTACATATCACAATTCTTGTATGCAATTCACTTAATATAATTCTGCTACATATATCACCGAGTACTTTATCTTTGTGAATTTTCAGCCGCCCCTTTGATTGGTCCTCATGTGCATGGAGGATAATAAAGTTATCTTCTTATGCTCCACTCACAGTGAGCCAGAGACTATATTGACGGAGAGCGTCAATAAGTAAGCATGTCATTTTGATTCTCTTGTCTGGAATCTCTACTGTGAATTTTCAATGAACATTATTGATAAATTTGTGATTTTGATCATAGTGCCATGAGGACCTTCCAAATCGAGGTAAACAAAAGGCGTAGGTCTCAGGCCACTTATCCTAAATGGTACAAACCACAAGTTAGTACATATTTGGACACTGGCACACTGCCTTGTGAACTTGGTCAGTAAGCTATATATGCTAGCTCTTATATATATTTCTTGTTCGTTTTAGACCCATCGGCAACCAACGGGGTCCAACTTATGTGGCATGTACGTCATGAAACACATGTATGATGTTATCATGGGAGGAACGACAAAATTAACTGCAAAGGTAAATGTATTTGATGTTACATATTATGGCTGAATTCAGTTTATGGCTTAATGTTACATATGAAATATGCATGCAAGTTAATTCAGTCTCTGTCTTTGATGTTACGAGGTTTTTGGGACTGCTCCCTTTCCCGATGATGAAGTGGAGCACATACGCAATGTGTTTTGTGAATATCTGTATGACCTAATTAAGTCCTAAATTCATTTGTAAAATATACGCACAATGTGTAATTCAATAATATATTTGTATATCTTTTCGAAGAAATTTGTTCATTCATTCTAGCTATTTTGTGCTTGAAATTTTGAGGTACATGATGTTGTAAATGAGAAAAAAGAGACTATCCTAAAGTCCATTGCTAAAAGTCTTCGTTTATTTCTAAAAAAATGGCGAGACCTTTAGGACCGCATAATAATTAAACCTCCGGTGCTAAAAGTCTTCGTTTATTTTAAAAAAACTATGGCTAGACTTTTAAGACCGGACGTATTTATTTGTCCGATCTTAAAAGTCTTCTAAAAATATTCTACACTTTTAGGACCGCATATTTATGTTATGACGAGTCCTAAAAGTCTTATGTCTAGACTTTAAGACCGTAAATTTGTTAAATAGCCGCTCCTAAAAGTCCATCTTCTTCGTTTATTTTTAAAAATTTGGCGAGACCTTTAGGACCGCTTATTTATTAAACCTCTGGTCCTAAAAGTCTTCTAAAAATTCAATAGACTTTTAGGACCGAATGTTTGTGTTATGACTGGTCCTAAAAGTCTACGTTTAATTAACTAAAAAATATGTCTAGACTTTTAGGACCGTAGTTTTGTTATTTTTCCGCTCCTAAAAGTTCATTCATGAAAATATTTTTAAAAAATATGGCTTAACCTTTACGACCATGAATTTGTTAGCTTTTAATAGTTTTTGACTGTGTTTTCAGACAAATTTTTAGGGTTCAAGACAAGCGAGGTTCGCATTGCGCTCAAGCTAGGACCTCTTGTCGTCGATGTTACCTCTCTTGATGTTGAGCAAAGCATTATCGGTTTCCCTTTTCGTTGTCTCTTTTCTTTTTGTCGGAAAGATAAGAAGATGCGAAAGGAAACTGAAAATATTCAACTCAGGTCGAGATAACACCGACTACAACGACGGTCCAACCTTGAGAAGAACAGTCACTTTGTTTATTTTTATTCGAATAAGGAAAACGACCTTTTTTTTTGTTTTTTTGTATGTTCTTAACTGTATTCTACGAATTTGTAATGTTGATTTACACGAGGACAATGTTTTGTTTGTTTCCTTTTTGTTGGAAAAAGAAAGAAGACAATGAAAAGGACATGGCGATCGAATATGGAAACAACAATTTTTTTATTAATTTTTTTTTATGCTGCCCCGTGAGGAGCAGCAGCAGTACAGACAAAAAAATAGAAAAAAAAAACTTAAAAACATCTACTCACCCCCATCGTTGTCGGAGGGGAGGGAGTCGTCGAAGATGTCGTCATCTGAAGGATGGTCCTCAACGTCCTGGGCGTCGAATACCTCCTGCAGCTTGGCGTTGACGGCGTGATAGACCTGAAACAACTGGTCGCAGCGTCGATCTATATGAGCGAGGTGGGCCAGAATGTGCTGAATCATCTGGTAGATTGTCGGTTCCGGAGGCAACGGAGGAGGAGGACTGGTGGTGGTGGAGCGGCCATTCTTGTGGATGTTTCGAAGTGATGGAGAAGAATGTGAAGGAAGTAAAGTAACATCGGGTTTAAATAGAGAACCCTGCCTGACCAATGTGAAACGCCGGAAACAATAACGAGGAGACGCATAGTTCATCAGAATACGAGGAGACGCCTAGTTGGGAAGTTTATCTGGAAGTTGAAGAGACTCTGAATCATTCATTTGAACAGAGTGTAAGGATACGACTCTGAATCATTCAATTGAAAAAAATAAATGAATTCTAGGACCGGATACAAGGTAAAAGGTCGGTCTTAAAAGTGATTGAATTGATTGAAAAAAAATAATAGACTTTTAAGACCGGACATATTATAAAAGGCCGGTCTTAAAATCAATTGAATTGAACAAAATAAATAATAGACTTTTAGAACCGGATATATTATTAAAGGTCGGTCTTAAAGTCAATTGAATTGAAAAAATAAATGAATTCTAGGACCGGATACAAGGTAAAAGGTCGGTCTTAAAAGTGATTGAATTGATTAAAAAATAATAATAATAGACTTTTAGGACCGAACATATTATAAAAGGCCGGTCTTAAAATCAATCGAATTGAAAAAAATATATAATTTTAGACCGCATATTTATTAACTCCTTATACCTCTCTGTCCTTATTAAACTCCTCATACCTCGTAACTCCACACTTCGTCACTCTTAAAAATATAAACTCCTCATACCTCTCTGTCCTTATTAACTCCTCACAATCTCGTAACTTCACACTACGTGGCTCTCTGCCCCAACTGCTCAAACCATGCTTAGATACAAGAGAACCGCTCGTAGGGGTACTCTTACTCCTGATGCTCGTGCCTTCCATAGATCGTTATACGGTGCGCCTATTCCAGCGAGAGTGCGTTCTATTGTGACAGAAGAGTCTCGGGTCGTTGGACCCATTGTTATTTCGAATGATGAAGAGGTTGCCACACCCCCGTCCAGCCTTCAGACCATGAAGAGGTTCCTGCTCCCCCTCTCCAACCAGTTGGCCCCAGTGCGCCTACCGCTGACCCCTCTCCTCTTTCCTCTAATGATGCATTGCGGCTGATGTGAATAAGACAGGAACTTGCTGATATCTGGCGGGAATTTAATGCTTTTCACGCCGATATCGCCAAGGATGTTTAGTCAAATTCTTGTTTTTTATAATTTTCTGCTTGTTTTTCTTTTGTTTTTTTCTTGTGTACGTGCATATTCACCAGTAATGTATGAATCATTAAGAACTAAGCTTGTGTCTTTTTTTTTTTGTTCATATTTTCCAGTAATTAAAGAAGCTTATTCTCCAGTTTTTCTTTAATTTTTATTCATTCAGTTGCTACTGCGCTCGCCAAAGCCAATCCTCTTTTTTTTTTTAAATGAGGACTTTTAGGATCGGATATTTCATAAGACTCCGGACTTAAAATTAAATGAAAAATAAAAAATTAAGACCGGAGTCTTTTAACCCTCCGGTCCTAAAAATTTAATTATATATTTAGGACCGGCTACTTTATAACTAACCGGTCTTAATAAAATCCAAATTAATAAAACATGTATTTGTCGCGCGGAATATTAAATTTCCCTCTCTGAACTTCTCTCCTCGCGCCGAAAGTGATTACTCAGGTTCTGTCTCCAGTGTTTTTTTGTTGCTTCGTCGACTGCTTCGCGTTGCTCTCTCGACAATCAATTTCTGGTTCGTTAGCTAAACGTCTATAGACCAAGCTGTAAGAGGTGTTTCAGTTATATAACTTTATGGTTTTCTGGGTTGAACGAAATCGATGAAATGTTCTTGTGGGTTTCTCTGTTGTTAATGAATATTATATTTTGAAGATTATATTTGTGCTTTAGACCTACCCAACTTACCAACAAATGTTTTTAGGTTACTCTTGTTGTCTGCAACATCAACGTTCGTGGCGGGAGAAGAAAGACTCCACAAACGCATTTGAATTTATATGCTACAGGTGAGTCCACAAGACCTTCACGCGATGCATTTAATTTCCTCGTCATGCTTTTATTTTGCTTCTTGGATTCACTGTGATACATTTATGACCAAAAGTGATTATTCGTTATGAATTTAAATGGCAAGTTTCTCCGTAAAAAAAATTGACATAACCGACATTGAGCATAAATATGCATTTGGTGTTGCCTTATTTTATATGCAAGTGTCAATTTTTTCGGATTATGTATGTTAAATCTTTCCGTCTATAGGAATTCTACTATGGATAACAGTTGAATAACTGCGTTACGTACGAGTGTTGAATATCAGAATGGGGTGAGGGACTTTATAGAATTTGCTAAACAAAATGCCCATGATGATAGTAGGTAGTTCTATTGCCTTTCTGTAAAATGTTTGAATGAGAGGCGACTAAGTCCTGAAGTTATCCACACACATTTAATTTGTGAAGGATTTTGTAAGACTTATACAGTATGGGTATGGCATGGTGAAAAAATACTAAAGGGGTCTCAACATGGGGATGCGGCCTTTGATGATAATGACACGGATATGGATGATCACATAGAGGACATTATTCGTGATGTAGGAGAAGAGGCTTTTCATCAATCACATGCATATGGTAATATGTGCAGTGATGCAGAGACCCCGCTATACCCTGGTTGTAAAAAATACCAATTGTTGAACACTGTATTGAAATTGGTAAGCTTGAAGGCACGTTATGGATGGAGCGACAAGAGCTTTTTTGAAATACTTGAGGCTTTTAAGGACATGCTTCCAGATGATAATGTGTTGCCGCATCGATACTATGATGCTAAGAAAATACTCTGTCCACTGGGGATGGAGTACAAAAAGATCCATGCATACTCGAATGATTGCGTATTGTATAGAAAAGAGTTTGAAGAGAAGCAGAATTGTCCGATATGTGAAACCCCAAGGTACAAGTCAAATAAAGGGCCTGCAAAAGTGTTGTGGTATCTTCCAATCATACCAAGGTTCAAGCGGTTGTTTGTGAATGAAAATGATGCAAAGAATTTGAGGTGACATGCAGATGAGAGGATTTCTGATGGAAAGCTTCGACATCCGGCCGATTCTTCTCAATGGAAGAAAATCGATCACTTATTTCTGAACTTCGGCGAAGAACCTAGGAACCTTAGGCTTGCCCTTAGCACGGATGGCATGAATCCCTATGGGAGCCTTAGCAGCATACATAGTTCATGGCCTGTGCTCCTGATTATTTACAACTTATCTCCTATGTTATGCATGAAAAGAAAGTACATCATGCTATCTATGTTGATTTCGGGACCAAAATAACCCGGAAATGACATTGATGTTTACCTTCAGCCCTTGATCGAAGACTTGAAGGAGTTGTGGGAAAAATGTGTCGATGTTTTTAACTCTTTCAAGAAGGATGTGTTTAAATTGCGAGCCATGATATTTTGTACTATAAACGACTTCCCAGCATATGGGAACTTGTCAAGGTATAGTGTAAAAGGCCATAAAGCATGTCCGGTTTGTGAAGAAGGCACACACTACCATCAACTTCAACATGGAAGAAAGACGGTTTATCTTGGACATAGGAGATTTCTTAGACGGGGCCACCCATATTGTCGATTAAAGAAAGCCTTTTTGGTGGCCGGGAGTATGAAGATGCTCGGGTGGCATTGATTTGGGGAGCAAGTTTATGAAAAGGTGAAAAATATCGTGTCATCTTCGGTAAGACGCAAAGAGTAGAAAAGAAACAAATATATGGAAAAAGAGATCTGTATTCTTCAATCTTCCATATTGGCGCAATCTTGATGTGAGACACTGTATTGATGTCATGCACGTGGAGAAAAATATTTGTGATAGTATTGTTGGCAGGCTTCTCAACATACAAGGTAGTTCCAAGGATGGTGTGAAGGCAAGATTGGATTTGCAAGCAATGGGAATACGCGAAGACTTACATCCAAGGCCATACAGGAAGAGAACTTATTGTCCCCCGGCTTCTCATACTTTGTCTAAGGATGAGAAACAAAGTTTTTGTGAGTGCTTACATGGCACAAAAGTTCCCTCGGGGTATTCTTCAAATTTTAAGAGGCTTGTATCGATGAAGGACTTGAAATTAGTAGGCCAAAAGTCTCATGATTGTCATGTCTTGATGCAACAGCTACTCCCAGTAGCTATTCGAGGCATCCTCGAATATGATCTTTGGGTCATTTTGACTAGACTTTGTGTCTTCTTCAATGCGGTTTGTAGTAAAGTTTTCGAGATAGAAAAGTTGGATAAATTGGAGAATGAAGGATATCTTATCTTGTGCCACCTTGAGAAGCTTTTTCTTCCTACCTTTTTTGACATCATGGTTCATCTAATTGTTCATCTAGTGGGGGAGATAAAGTTGTGCGGACCTATCCATTTACGGTGGATGTACCCAATTGAAAGATCTATGAAATTCCTAAAAGGGTACGTGAAGAACGCATACCGGCCAAAAGCATCAATTGTTCAGAAATATGTTTTTGAAGAAGCCATGGAATTTTGTCAAAATTATTTGGCCAAAATAAAACATATTGGGCTTCCAAAACGTCAGCATGCTGAAGGGGGTAGACGAGGGGCTTCAGTAAAGAGTGTGGATCCTGATGAATTGTCACAAGTCCACTTATACATCTTAAATAATGTTGATGAAGTTCAAGCAAAGCATAGCGCACATAAAGAAGCTGTAAGGAAAGAAAATCATCGAATGACTAAACAAAGGTTGATTAGGGAGCATAAAATGAACTTTTGCAAACCTGGTTCAAACAAAAGGTCGAGGGAGAGGAATGTGTTTCGAGACAATCAAATGGTTAGCACATGGTCCCGAGGTTGATGTCATAAGTTGGAATTCGTATGTGATCAATGGTTATACATTTTACACGAAGTCCCTAGATGATAGGAGCACCGTCCGACAAACGGTGGTGTTATGTTAGAGGCTGAATCTATGCACTTCTCCAGTTCGAAAGACAAGAGGCCTTTATTGGAAGTCATGCCATATTATGGGGTTATTGAAGAGATTTGAGAGGTAGACTATGTTAAAATTAGATTTCTCCTTTTCAAATGCAAGTGGGTTAATGTCAATAATGGTGTTCAGATCGATCGGCTAGGATTTACATTAGTCGGTGTCAATGGTAGAAGTTTTGGAGATGAACCTTTTATTATGGCGGACCCGGGCGAAACAAGTGTTCTATATCACTGATCAGGAAAATAAAATGTGGTTTGTAGCTCTCCAAGGAAAAAGGGTCATTGATATTGATGAGGAAGTTCATTCAAATTATGGTCTTTCTGAGAGTACTCCTTTTTCAAGGGGTCTACTGGACATGAACGAAGAAGATGAAGCGGATAATGAACCCGACATAAAAAATGATCATCAAGAAGGGATATGGGAGGATATCGCTTTATAAAAGAGTCAATTCATAAGGTAATATTCATATGCAAAATTCTTTGAAAATTTTAAGGTTTTAACTATATTATGTTCCTTTTATGTTCTTAAACAATGTCACTGACTATGAAGTTTGTTCTTGTTTTATTTTTGTGGCAAGATCGGATCCAAAGGGGCATGTTATAAAAGATGATGTTACGTTGTTGGGTGGGAATCAGATGAAGGCATGGTGAATATTACGTTGGGCATGTATGTTGTATTTGTAACTTATTGTGTATTTGCATTGTAAGTAAGTTATGATATTGTATAAATTAATTTAGGTGTTGTAGTCATAGTATAATCATTAATTAAGAAGCCACATAACTCATGGTGAATAATATTTGTATTCTTTTTCCCAATTCAATTTATTCATAATTGTTCATAGCTTGTACTTAAAGTATCGACTTTTATGTGCTGGATTGGGTGGTGGATTTGTGAATATATATGATCAGGAAGAACAGAATCGGGAAAAAATTCGGGAAAATTTAGACCGGTAATAAATAGGCCGGTCTTAAATGTTCAACTGTTAAGACCGGATTTATTAATATGTCCGGTCTTAAAGGTCATGTGACATATTTGATATTAAGCTGGTCTTAAAAGTTTGTCTTTTAAGACCGGTGTATTTATACGTCCGGTCT
This sequence comes from Acacia melanoxylon, assembly GCA_019022615.1. Lineage (NCBI taxonomy): Eukaryota > Viridiplantae > Streptophyta > Magnoliopsida > Fabales > Fabaceae > Acacia > Acacia melanoxylon. The sequence goes on from JAFJYJ010000025.1 coordinate 2,242,082, forward strand.
AAAAAATAAATTTTTAAGACCGGACGAATTTACCGTCGAGTCTTGAAAGTCGGTCTTTTAAGACCGCGTATAATTAGTCGTCAGGTCTTAGAAGCCGCTATTTTTCAAACCGGATTAATATTTGTCCGGTCTTATAATTTTGATCTTTTAAGAGTGGTCGGGTTTTTGCCCGGTCTTAAAAGTTGAGTTTTAAGACCGAACAAAAAATATTTCAGCTTTATTTAGTACGACTTTTAAGACATAATATTTTAAATGTCCGGTCTAAAAGAGTTTCTTTAAGACCGGTTCAAGTCCGGTCTTAAATGTGGACTTTTAATGCCGGCTGGAACAAGACCGGTCGCGGGTCCGGTCTTACTATGCATCTTTTGTTCGGTCTTAAAGCCATTTTTTGCACTAGTGATTTAATTAGTCGGTTGACATTTAAATAGTTTTATTTTATTCAATCTTCATTAATCCTTGTTTTGTAACTATCATTTTAAATATCATTAAGTCGTCATTATGGTTGATCAACGGTCCCATCTTCTTTGCCTATAAAAGACAATGTTCAGTGTAAGGGTTAGCCAGTAGAACTAAGGTCAGAGCAACAAGGTCAAGTCACACTGAACTCTATCCCCCAACTCCTTTTCTCTTTCTTCTCTGACTTATACTGTTATCTTTTTGTTGTCATGTCACCCTACCTTTTATAGGAATTATTTGTTTTATTCTAGAGAGTGTCACTTCTTAATTTACTAGGGGTTGTGTAATATCTTCTAAGGACAATACCATCAGGAGCTACTCAAACTACAAGTTTGTTGTGTTTTTATAGGTGCTGCCACCTATAATTTGTACGATAAAGGTGCTAACGCCAACTAGCTGCTTCTGCAACCATGCATCATCTCCCTCGTCTGTTTTAAGAACCTTATGCTGCAAAACAATCAATATCGTAAAGTTAATTATGTGATTAATGATTCTTGCAGGTCAAGGAAATATCTGCCAAATCAAAAAATACGAAACTAAAATATTAACAATTTAAGACCAATAATAACATAATTAATTCAGATTTATATTATTTCCTAATAAACCCAAAATAGCCTAAAATCAACCTCAAAATAAATGAATAAGGTGGGATAAAACATATAAAAATCATGGTTTATCAATTAGCTCTTTACTTATCAACCTCTTCCATTCGCTATATAATTTGCTTCCTTTTTTTAACGGGGATATAGAAGGCGTTTAATTTGGCATATTATTTCTACGTCACATACACGTGTTTTGATTTGGCATTACAATATGAAGGTTATTTTAGAGAAATCCGCAACTCAAACGTGCATATATAAATAACATATATAATGATGAAATTTCATGAGATATTATGAACTTGATTGACAAAAGCAATTAAAAGGGGATTGGTGGACATGCTGATCTTGGAGATAGAGCCTCGGCGAACCGAGATTTGACTCCCAGGACCTTACGGTGGATCAAGCAGAGTTGATGATATTCCTCATCCACCATTCTTCAAAATGTTAATCTGAGCTATACCCCCTTTAAGAAATTCGATATATATGTATTGAAATTTTTTGAGACAGGCTTATTTACAATTGTTAAATCAAAATTAATATAATCAAATTATATGTTGTGAAATTCTAACTAATTTGTTGTAGCAGTGTACAGTGAGCCAGATTGTGTTAATGTATACGTGTAAATAAAACCGACATGGGAAGTATCAACCAACTTTAAAAATTTCTAGTGAAATTGTAGGCTCATTTTTTTATTTTTTTTCCAGATTTTGAACGTGTGCAGAAAACTTTGGTACATTCTTTTTACCTCTTCCAGATGCTGGCACCTCTCCTTCCCTCCATTTATTTTCCAACAGTTTCTATTTTCTACACTCTAATGAGTTATAAACACTTGGTCATGAAAATTTAGTATCAGAATAAGATCACAGATCGATTTGAATCTGAAAAGGATGACGACCATAAACCCAGTAACATGCATGATCTCCCTCCAATCTAAAGCTTAAGTAGAAAGAATATGGCAAAGGCATGGTTTCCCATTAATTTTGTGTCAGAATTCAGAAACCAAACTCTTTCTGAGATTTTCCATTCCTTAACGCATCGCTTTCCATGTACGTACATTTCCTCTGCAGTTTCATGAGTACGTAAAGGTGAATATCCAGAAACATATTCCAAAAAACCTATCATTTTTTTCCAACCCAAAAAACCTACTAGTATCATTTAAACAATGCTTGGCTTAGTAATTCCATTTCTCGCTTCACCAGTAATTAAGAAAAGCAACAAAGTTAGTTGCTTGAAGGCAGATGTGCGTTGAATGAAACTACTCAGGCTTCAAATACAAATTGTTTTCGGTACTGATCATTCATAAAAGAAGAAATTAAGGGTAATTGTTCACAAAGTGAGAGGACAGAATTAGAATCCCACCTTATAATTTTTTGGTAAAATTAAATGATCAATTTTAATTGATAACCAATTAAAGGTACAAAGAGGAAATACAGGAATCAGAGGACCTAATAAAAAGCGGTTACCCTTATGTTCCTAATAATTAAACAAATACAAATTATTAATTGAAACAAAAGAAGCAAGAAGACTAGCCACGTCTTGGAGTATAATGTTTGAAGATTGCTTCGATTGAGTCCTATCCAAAGCAATGGTTTTCCTTTCAGTCGAAATTTGTAGGGATGCCATAGAATATCTCACTTATTAAAAAAGACTCAAGGGAGAGAGCTAGGTATTCTGATCGTGAAGCCTCTATCCCAATCAGTTGGATACGTGTAAGAGTTATAAAAAAATCATTAAAAAAAGAACTGCATGTGAGCGGTTCACTTTCTTCCGAATTCCGCGTATCCTCCGTATTATTAATTGTATACTACCCGTTTAATTACTTTTTTTAAAAAAATAAAAAAAACTAATTAAATTACTTTAAAGTATTCATATTTTTATTTTTCTTCAAACTAATTTGAATGACTCATAAATTAATATATAATATCATAATACACAATATATCTTATGATAATTTATTTGTGGTGCTCATTCGTCTACTTTGCAAGAAAAATGGGGACAGCAGTGGGTTACCAGAAATTAAGGGTAAGGTTTCAGTTGACTTCCTGTTGAAATTGATGGAGAGAATTTTCTTGAAACCCGAAGGAAAAGTTTCCATTTTAACTAGCCTTGTAACTATTACAAGTTCTGGCATAAAAAAATGCCAATACAAGGATTAGTCTAGTCTGTGGATGACTGTCAATAAGCAATAAGTTAAGCCTTGCATACAACTTCATTGTGTGCAATAAGAACTTTTTAATGGCAAACCCATCATGTAGGATATAATTAGGGAAGTTTGAGGTTTTATAGTATGATGGTTTGAACTTTGAAGGTAGTCAAGTCACGTGTCTGAACTGAGCATTGTCTATAACAATATTTTGTTTACTAACCGTGTCTGTTTTGCTAATTTGGGCGTAAATTATTCTCTTCCACCGGCGCTTTTCGATTCTGTTTTGCTTTTCCTTTGCTGAATTCTAAATTTAGGATGAATTTGTTGTTGAACTGAGCATTGTCTATAACAATATTTTGCTTATTGCCTGTTTCTATGCTGCTAGTTAAACTCATTGGCTACTGATTTTCTTTTATTTTTTAATGTATTTAAAATTTTCCCTAAAAAAATTCGTGGGCGCTGCTCCCGAATCCTCCCACTAATTGTGCACACATAAATATAAAATCCTGGCTCCGTCACTGTCTAGTGCCATGATGAAAACTATGAGCCATGGACCAACAAATGAGAAAACCATTATCCAAGATTATTGATCCCCATCCTGGGCTTGAGGGCCTAAGGGCCTGAGTTGCTTACGTACGGTAACCACAGAGTCTCTTGCAGCAGCAACAACAATGTCAGCACAGGAGACAACACCAAGTCCAAAACATATTTGATCTTGTCTATAACCTCAAAACCCTTAAGAAATTCACATTGGGAAAAGTTGTTTTTTCACCTGTGAAATTCGCTGTGTCGTCCAGCAATACCGATGCATCGCATCCCTGTCAATTATATATAATATGAGGCATGAATAATTGAAATGTAACAGAGGAGATCATGGAGGGGGCAAATTAGGAAACTTAATTAAAGGAATAAATTACTGGGACGAAGCAGTCATGGAAACGGAGACGAAGCAAGGAAACTCCCATGCGAGGCTCTTTGAGCACGGCGGACACAACCGCAGCTTTAATAGTGAAGAGAGCAGCAGGACATGTGGATGATAATAACGAGAGGATTATTCATCAGCTGAAACCATCCCATTCGCGCATACTAACAACAACAACAACAAGCAGAAGTTGAGTTTCAAGTTCATCGTTGCTGCTTTATGAGCTGTACGTATGTACGTTTCAGTTTAATCCTTGGTTGATGCCCTAAAATTGGTTCCTATACTTATACACCCAATTTTCGGCTATCTGATTCGGTGGGCCAATAAAACTGAAACTTATAAAAGCGTTAGGCATATAAGTTTGTTTACCTTGTGGGAAGTTAGCTGTGTTAGAATTTCAAACTCAATATTCCACCGCCAATCAGGATTCATGTGGAAGAATCATGCTGAATGTAGAAAAGTCTAAAAGGCAGTATGAGGAAATAGAAGACGCAGGAGAGTTACGAAGTTGCTAACGAGTTGTCAAGCAATATGAATAAAATAATATACATGTTGCAAACTTAGTCATGAAGGAAATAGGAAGTATTTTGAAAAGTCAAATATGATGGCTACAAAGGAATAAAGTAGAAGCAACAGGAAGCTACTACATATGAAGGCTACGCAAGAAAGAATTGATGTGAAGAATGTGGAAGCTACAGGAAGCTACACGAAGATTGAAGATGCAACGAAGAAGCTGCAAGTTGGTGTTAAAGGAATAATAAAATAATATTATATTGTCGGTTGGTGAAGTCTATATATAGATGTGAGAATGAATTCATTGTGTATCTGAATGAAAGAGAAAAAGAAATAGAAGGAAAATAGAGATATGAGAGAATAGTGCCGTAGCACTATGTTAGAGAAAAGTGAGAGAATTATCTTGTGAGAAAAATATAAGATAGAGTTTGTGTGAGACAGAAAAATAGTGTGTGAGAAATACAGTTGTGTATATTTTATTTGAATTTCTCTTATAATAAAATTATTGTTCTTCATCTGTTTATACCTCCAATTTCCTAATAAGTGGGATTAAAAGCAATTTTTCCCAACAAGTGGTATCAGAGCCAAAGTTGATCAAAGATGGCGGAGATGGTGCAACCGCAAATTCCAAAATTGTCAAAAGGCAATTATGGAAACTGGAGCATTCAGATGAAGGCATTATTAGGTTCTCAAGATATTTGGGACCTTGTTGAGGATGGATACACGGAGCCCGCTAATGCGGCATTTGACGGCTTTATCAGATGCTCAGAGGAAGACGCTTAGAGATTCTCGGAAGAAGGACAAGAAGGCTCTATTCTTGATTTTTCAAGGTGTTGATGAATCAACCTTTGAGAAAATATCATATGCAAAATCATCCAAAAATGCATGGGAGATTTTACAAAAGTCTTGTGAAGGAGTAAACAAAGCCAAAAAGGTACGACTGTAATCACTTAGAGCAGAATTTGAGAATTTGAAGAAGTAGAATGCAGAGCCAGTTACAGATTATGTCTCACGAGTGCAAAAGGTAGCCAAAGAGATGAAAAGAAATGGAGAGACTTTAGATGATGTCAGAATAATGGAGAAAGTTCTACGGTCATTAACTAGAAAGTATGATTACATCATTACTGCCATTGAAGAAGCTAAAGACTTGTCGTTATGTACGTTGATGAGCTTGTGGGTTCTCTTCAAGCTCACGAGCAAAGAATGAAACTAAATGAAGGTTCTAGCAATTTGGAGCAAGCCTTGCAAAGCAAATTGTCTTTAAACAAAAACCAAGCCAGTAGTAGCAGCTATGGTCGTGGTAGAGGAAATTCAGGTGGATATAACACCCGAGGCGGCTTCAATGTTCGAGGTGGTCGTGTTAGACGCAGTGGATATGTCCGATCAAATGGAAGATTTGAAACCTATACAGCAGAATATGAACGTGGTCAAGGATCATACAATCGAGGTCGTGGTCAAAGTCGAGGTCGAGGTTTTTTAACCAGAGGAGGAGATAGATCTCAACAAAGAGGTGATAAATTCCAATTACAATGTTATAATTGTAATAGATTTGGTCATCTCAGTTACGAGTGCAGAGATGCTGCTAAAGTTAAAGAGAGAAGTCTTTATATAGCAAATGAAGACAAAGTTGATAAACCGGCCATCTTGTTCTCTTATAAAGGTGAAGAAGATAATGGAAAAGATGTGTGGTATCTCGATACAGGAGCAAGCAATCACATGAGTGGCAAAAAGGAGTTATTTACAGAGTTAAATGAAGAAGTTCAAGGCGAAGTCACATTCGGAGATCAATCAAAAATCCCAGTTAAAGGCAAAGGTAATATTACGATATTTACAAGGAATGGAGATAAAAGCTACATTTCAGATATCTATTATATACCATCTTTGAAGAGCAATCTTCTCAGTCTAGGTCAACTATTGGAGAAGGGTTATGACATACATTTAAAAGATAGCCGTCTCATCATAAGAAATCAGAAAAGAGAATTGATAGCGAAAGTTGATATGACAAGCAATCGTCTATTCAAGTTGAATATACAGTCAGGTGGAATCAAATGCATGAAGTCTATCATTGAAGATAATTCATGGTTGTGGCATCTCAGATTTGGTCATCTCGGATTCACTGGCTTGAAGTTGTTGTCAAAAGCGAGAATGGTGTATGGATTGCCAATAATAAATTATCCAGATCAACTATGTGAAGGATGCATGCGAGGAAAGCAACATAGACAAAGATTTGAGGTTGGTAAGTCATGGAGAGCAAAAAGACCACTACAACTAGTTCACTCAGATATAGCTGGTCCAATTGACATTCCATCACTTGGAGGAAACAGTACTATATCACATTCATTGATGATTTAAAGAGAAAAGCTTGGGTGTTCTTTCTCAAAGAAAAGTCGAAGCCCTTGATAAATTCAAGGAGTTTAAGGTAATGGCTGAAAAGCAAAGTGGTCGATATTTAAAGGTGCTCGGGACGAGATAGAGGAGGAGAATATACTTCCGAATATTTGAAGAATTTTGTCGGAAACATGGAATAATACATCGTTAAACCGCTTACACACCACAACAAAATGGAATTGCGAAAGAAAGAATCGCACAATTCTTGATATGGCAAGGAGCATGATTAAAGGAAAGCACATGCCGAGAACATTTTGGGCTGAACTGTTCAATGTCTTTGCGTATCTATTAAATCGATGTCCAACAAAAAGTGTCGGGTTCAAAACACCAAATGAAGCATGGAGTGGTAGAAAGCCAAAGGTGAGCCATCTAAGAATCTTTGGTTGTATAGCATACGCTCATATTCCAGATCAGAAAAGGAAGAAGTTAGATGACAAAGGAGAAAAGTGCATTTTCGTTGGTTACGAGCATCGGAGTAAAGCCTACAGATTGTATAATCCCCTAACCAAACAGGTAATAATCTCAAGAGATGTAGAGTTTGATGAAGCAGACTACTGGAAATGGAGTGATGAAGAGAAAAGAGTGGAAGGCTTATTCTTTAAAGATGACGTTGATTCAAAAGATCAAACAGTCGAGGTAGATAATGATCAAACACCTCCACCAAGTCCTAATCCAACAACTCCTGCATCTACATCATCAACATCAGAAAACAGTAGCAGTTCAGGGGGAGCAACAGAAAAAATGAGAAGTTTAAGTGATATCTATGATGCTACAGATCCGATACAAACTACGCTTGATTATTCATTATTTTGTTTAGTAGCAGAATGTGATCCAGTGACATATGAAGAAGCAGCAAAAGATGAAAAGTGGAAGAAAGGTATGAATGATGAAATCACCGCAATTAAAAAGAATGACATGTGGGAGCTTACAACTATGCCTAAGGAGCATAAGCTCATTGGAGTAAAGTGGGTATACAAGACAAAGACCAACAAAGAAGGAAAGGTGGAGAAATACAAGGCAAGATTAGTGGCAAAAGGGTACAAGCAGAAAGTTGTGGAATTGATTGATATCTTTACGAAACCATTGCAGGCAGATAAAGTTCAACAAGTTCAAAGATATGATTGGTATGGAAAATCGAGTTTGAGGGGGAGTGTTAGAATTTCAAACTCAATATTCCACCGCCAATCAGGATTCATGTGGAAGAATCATGCTGAATGTAGAAAAGTCTAAAAGGCATTATGAGGAAATAGAAGACGCAGGAGAGTTACAGAAGTTGCTAACGAGTTGTCAAGCAATATGAATAAAATAATATACATGTTGCAAACTTAGTCATGAAGGAAATAGGAAGTATTTTGAAAAGTCAAATATGATGGCTACAAAGGAATAAAGTAGAAGCAACAGGAAGCTACTACATATGAAGGCTACGCAAGAAAGAATTGATGTGAAGAATGTGGAAGCTACACGAAGCTACACGAAGATTGAAGATGCAACGAAGAAGCTGCAAGTTGGTGTTAAAGGAATAATAAAATAATATTATATTGTCGGTTGGTGAAGTCTATATATAGATGTGAGAATGAATTCATTGTGTATCTGAATGAAAGAGAAAAAGAAATAGAAGGAAAAGAGAGATATGAGAGAATAGTGCCGTAGCACTATGTTAGAGAAAAGTGAGAGAATTATCTTGTGAGAAAAATATAAGATAGAGTTTGTGTGAGACAGAAAAATAGTGTGTGAGAAATACAGTTGTAGAAGATATCCAGCCAAAACATCTCGACCCAAATCGATGTCTTCCTCTTTGTACGCTGCCTCCTCCTTACCAAAAATCTGTAAATTAGAAAATAAGGTATAAGATAAACCAATGAAGTGAATGATAATTAATACACTCAAGTACAACATCAACAATATTATCATTTGAGAATCAGGGAGCGATTATGTACTTGTTCAAAATTGATAGTACGTCCAATTTTTTTAAAAAAAAGAGCTTATTCAAGTTCTATATTCAGGACCACAACCTCCAATTCCAACTTGATTAATAGCAATAAAACTACCATTGCAAAAGCATGAGAAGAAAGCATGGATATGGCATGGTGAGGAAGTAACAAGTTTACCAAAGTGGGTATGTGGTGCATGTGTGTAGGTGTACAAGTCATACTCCAAAATCATGTTATTTTGGGAAAGAAATTAATGTCAGGACATAAATAGGAGTACTTTTTTTTGGGGAAAGGGAGCAATTAATATAGAAAATAAGAGAGAACAACTTCTTTTACAATAACTCACGCACTCATCGTATCATTCATACAATAAGAGTCATAAGTAAAGTGGTTGGTGTTAGTTAGGTTATTGTAACCCAAGGTAAGAGAACCATTGTTCAAATCTTCAAACCATGCCACTATGATGCAGACACATGTTTCCCTAAGGATATTGAAAAAGCAACTAGAAACACCCAAATGTGGATAGATATGAGCGAACCAACCAAAGAACGATAGTATGGGCCAAAACAACTTATTGATGAAACAAAACAACCGGGGAAAAAAACAATACCAAGAGACAAATAATTGCAAAGACTACGGGATGAATATCTAAGTTGCTTATTCCAAATCCCAGGGATACTCAAATCCCAGCAACTAATTTAACATTTTTGTTAGGTCAACAAGTTTAAATTTTCATCTCATAATAATATTGGCTAACCCAATTTTCAAATTCTAGATCCAATATCAATATACATTATTCAAGCTGAGTTGGATTTTTTTATAGAATTACCATACTGTTTTGTATAAGTAATTTAATCATTAACAACTTTTTTGAGTTCTCAATATTTATAAGATGTTATTTCTTGCACTTGATTTTTGTCATGTATGTTGCTCACTTATTATAAGACTTTTCAAGTATTATTTTTAGTGGGAGTGTCTTAATGAAGTAGAAGCTAGTGGTCGGGATTCTTATAGAACCGAAACACGAGAAGGAGAATGGGGATTCAAAGAACCAAGTGAAGAATGAGGAGTCGAATGCTCAGCTAGAGTATGGAGATCAGAAGTCCCAGCTGGAGTGTGACATAGAGCCTCAAAGCATGGATGTTATGGTGCACTCTTCTGCTCCAAAAAAATCAGGTATCTGAGGTCAACACTAGTTTAGGGTCTCAAGTAAAATCTGATTCTATTTCTAGTGATTCTGTGTCAATTAATGAAAAGAATGAACTAAATGAACTAAAGGATAATATAATTGCTGATAATGTTAGGCCAGAGGTGTTGGAATCATCATCCAACAATTTTGCCCCTGTTTATAATGTTAGGCCAGAGGTGTTGGAATCATCATATTCATTCAGTCCAATCATTTTGCGACAAAATGAACAATCAGAGATTTTATGCTCATATATATTTCCAACCATTCTCTCCATATATGCAGAATTCATCGTCTTCTTAATAATAATAATTATATCAAATGTCTTGAGAAAATACTAAAAGTTTAATATCCCACCACCACACAAGTGAACTGTAATAAAGGATTAGGCTAAAACTGAACTCTAATGTTTATCCTTTATGACTAGACCCAAAATTAATGTTAAATTAAATTTGGCCTATATAAATTTCTTTCTTACACATGGAAACAAACCTCTGTACCGCAGTGAAGGGAGAAAACTAATTATACAGTTTAAGGATGGGTATTTTTTCCCCTTTATTGCAAAACATGATGAACATCTTTTTTTAATTAAAAAAAATTTCCCTCTAATTTCTTTTGAATAACAATCTTATATGACAAGTTAGTATATTATAAAAAGTAGCAACCACCAATTTAGACTCAAAAACACTCACGCCATCTTTGAAGATGGTCCAGGCTCCAGAGTACAGACATCATATTTGACTTGCCTTGATAAAATTTGCTTCCCTGTTTTCCAAATTATATTGACAAAGGCAAAGCACTCACATTGAAGCAATAATAATACATGGAAAATATGAACCAACAAAGAAGACTTGTTCCAAACTCCTCTAAACAAAAAATCACAATGATGATAATGGAAAGTCACCATTCATGTCCAGTTTCAACAAGTGAGGAACAATTGTCAGAACTTAGAAGTGTCTCCCCAAAGAAAATAAAATGCAAATTAAAACAAAAATTGACTGATCAGCTAAGTTTTGCCCAATCGGGATACAGGCATTCATAAGTCCATCCAGGTTCAGTGTACCGAAAACAATGCATTACCTAGGAATAATAAGCCTGCCAAAAGGCTACGCTGGTGGAACACTGAAGTTGCCAAGGGTCCAAACCCTCAAAGCGCTGGTCTAACTTCTGCTACTACTCCCAAGGATGAACCGATTGCTTTGAAGCGCAACTTCTTTATGTCTAATTCTTCAGCAGTTGATGAATCACCCGGAGGTAAGTTACAATATACCCTAATACATGATCAAAACATATCATTCCTAAATTGCATGGACATTTTGAGACACAGATCCGTAAATTAAATTTAAGTTAATCACACACCTGCAGAAGGGTCTTGGTGGGCTGATCGAGTGAATGCAGCAAGGAGAGGTTGACGAGCTCACGGTGGCGATAGGCAAGGCGGTGAATGGCTGCTTTAAATTTGCACAAACTCGGCTCGACCTTTTGATAGCAGCAAAAACGATAGGGGGAACTTTCGATTGTAGCGAAAACGATGGGAGAGATTTCAGGAAAGAGGGGGTTTGACTGAAGAAGCTTCTCCGGTGGTTTTAGCTCTAAGTCGCATGAATGAAGCAAGTCCCTCTGTCTCAATCAGGTCCTAGGGCTTTTTTTGTTTGAGGAGGAGCGCACGGTGCCTCTGATTTTTTAGCCTATTGCTTAAAGAGAAAAATCTAGCCTATTGTGTGACGGTCTGATGGGTTAAATGCAGAGTTTGGCGTCCCAAAACCTTAATTCAAGACGCCAAAAAAAATTCCCTCCCAAAAAATTGCCCGCCAAAAAATATTCTCCGCCTAGAAATTGCCCAAAAATTGATTTTGGCATGCTTTAAATGAATATATGGCGTCCTAAACTATATTTTGGGACGTCAAAAAATTCACAGGCCAAAAAATATTGCTCGGCGCCATAAAATTGCGCCAAAAAGCTAATTTTAAGCGTCCCAAATATATTTTAGGACGTCTTAGGCTCAAAATTCAGGCATATAATTACAAGAATGCCACCGTGTTCACTTTTTACTTCACTTTTTTAAATAGGGACGTCCTTTAGGGTAGTAATATCCTTTTTTTGTAGTAGTGCAGTGGCGGAGCTTCTCAAGGGCCAGAGGGGGCCATGGCCCTCCCCAAAAAAAATGTCCTAAATATTTAATATAAAATGAAATTTTTTTATACAAAATTTATACATTTGGCCCTCCAATTATTTTTTTCTTAATTAGTTAATGAGTATACATTTGGCCCCCAAATATTTATCCTAAGATCCGCCACTGGTTGGAAGCATACGTCGTTGTTGCAGCTCTCATTGATGAGAATTGATTAATCCATTTATCAAACAAACATAAAAAGCAATTCTCTTATCTATATCATATATTTAGCACTAGAAGTAGTACCTATAATAACATTATGCCGGTAGCTACACTGTTCTAAACAATTTGACTTATCATTAATGTACATTAATCTGATTTGAATATTTTTCTAAGCAATATAATTCCTCCTTTTCAGATAAAATCAAATAAACTATGCTATTGCAAAGCAAATCAACTCTTCAATGGCCCCTTCTTGCAAACAATTTTATGTAATTAAACAATTAAATTAACTTTTCTTTTAAAAAAAACTATTAGAGGTCCTATAAGTCACTATTGTTATTTGATATGGAGCACTTTCACCGACATCATAGTGGGCTGGCCCTTGGAACATATCTAAATTTGAAGCACATGTGAAGCAGGAAGCACAATAATGTAATAGTTAAAATTTTTAAGGATTATAGGTATAGATTTCTTTGACCTTGAGAGGCTGGATGTATATAATTAGTTATTTTTTATATGGCTATGTATTTGGGCCAGGTTCGAGCATTATAATCTAGCATAGTATGATTAACTCTTACAAAGGTCCTATCAAAAAAACAATCTCCTATCAAAAAAAAAAAAAACTCTTACAAAGGTGTTTTCTATATTTACATAGACTTGAATTCCAAACCTCATACTAAAGCAGCAATGGAATCTCCTTCCACTAGAGGATCAATGCATTTTATTGTATAATATTATAATTAATTAATTGCTTAGGAACTGCCTTGCCAACGAAAGAAGCCCAAAATGGAGGGAATGGAATCATGAATGGATCTAAAATGGCCAACTCAAAAGGCCCATTCCCATGAATGAAGAATGCCATTAACCCGAAAGTTCATTATAAAAATGGGTTAAATGTCTAATTTACCCGGAAGTTTTGCTAAGGGGGTGCTCAGCACCCGGAAGTTTTTTTGGTACCAAATTTGCCCCGGAAGTATGAAAAATGTACCAAATTTGCCCCTCCGTTAATTTTCACCGTTAAGTTTAACTGAGTGTACACGTGGCATGCCACCTCATCAACCCAATAAGAGTTAAGTATCATTTTTGCCCTGGAAGTTTTCATTGAGGAGCAATTTTGCCCGGAAGTTTTCATTAAGGAGCAATTTTGCCCAGTTTACAACGGTAGCAATTTTGCCCTTCTTTCTCCCAATATTAAATTTGACTATTAAATCAGTCAAAGACCACACATGTCATGCCTTGAAAAGGTCGAACTTAGAGTCAGAGAAGGAGATCCTTGAGATGTTGAGCTCAAGGCGGCCAGAATTTGTGCAGCCGAACTGGTCATAGGAAGCATCACTTATTATCTAAGCAAATGATCAGTCTATACAAACGTAAATATTATCACTATTGATTTGTTTTACTGAACCAATTTTTGGAACAATTCATTTCTCGTTTTGCGTTTCATTTGCTTAGATTATAAGTGATGCTTCCGGGGTTTTGCGACAGACCTTTCGGTCCCTGTTAGAGCGGGAAATCGGGCGAGCCCGTTGAGCCGGCTGTTTAAGCCCCGGCCCTACAGGGCTTGGGCTTGAAAAATATGCCAAAAATTTGAAATTGGCCCTGCAGGCCTGTTTAACTGTAGCTTTTTTAAAAAAAAAAAATTAATTACTTAGACTTCCACTTAATGAATGTGTTTATTTGTAATTACTTAGATTTTTTTAGTTTAAACTAGAACCCTTTTTTATGTTTATTATTATTATGTATTAAAACACATAATTAGTTTTTAAAGAAGGGATGTTTTCATATTAAATAAACACATACTTTGGTATTACAATATTATATAAGTAATAAATTATAAATATATTTGGTGTAAAATAAGTATAATTATTCAGGCCCTAGCCCTGGTACTATTGGGCCGGGCTTTGAAAAACATATGTTTTCCTTACTCCAAGCCCTATAGGGCCGGCCCTGTTGGGCCCAGGCCCTGTCGGGCCGGCTCGGCCCTAATTCTCAGCTCTAGTCCCTGTGACCAGTTCAACTTTACAAATTCTAGTCATCTTGAGCTCAACATCTCAAGGATCTCATTCTCTAACTCCAAGTTCGACCTTTTCAAGGCATGACATGTGTGGTCTTTGCCTGATTTAATAGTCAAATTTAATATTTGGAGAAAGAAGGCAAAATTGCTACTTTTGTAAACTTACGGGGCAAAATTGCTCCTCAATGAAAACTTCCAGGGCAAAAATGATACTTTTGATTGATGAGGTGGCATGCCACGTGTGATGAGGTGGCATGCCACCTCACATTTTAACGATCTACGTGGACTTCCGTCACTTTTGGGTAAATTTGATACCTTTTTAATACTTCCGGGGCAAATTTGGTATCAAAAAAACTTCCGGGTGCTGAGTGCCCCCTTAGCAAAACTTTCAGGACAAATTAGGCATTTAACCCTATAAAAATTAATTTTATTTTTCAACCATATTTAAATTTACTCATCTTAATAAATTATTTATTTTATTTTGACAAGTTAATACTGTTAAGGAAGGACACAGCGGATGTTAAACCTTCCTATCACTTGCAAAGGTCTATGAGGAAATAAATAAACAAATATATGGCAGAAATTAAATAAAACAAGAGACTAAAATTATTAACATGGAAAACTCATAAATTCAAGGGTAAAAACCATGGGTAGTCTAGACTAATGAAATATGATCCACTATGATCAAAGGGTATATGAGAGTCTCAAATAAATCCACAAACACATGTAATCACCCAGCCAAACAATAAATGTTACAAACTTACAATAGAGAATAAAGCAGCTCAAAATACCAAAAAAATTATCCCTGACCATGAGCATGTTTTCTCTCACACCAAGCCTCCAAACAACAATCCCACCATTGAAAATGACGAACCATATATTCTAAACTTGTTGACCAAATTTCAGTTCAATCCAACTAGCAACAAATGTGTGAACGCCATTTTACCAATACCAACCTGTAAAGCTGCGTTTTTGTCTCACATGGCTGTGATATTAGAATTTTATGACCTCTCCAACCTTAGCCTATCCGGCCTCGGTAGGGCCTCTATGCCCATTGATGACTTCTCATTTTTAATAGATTTGAAATATGTTTTGAGCTATTTTTGGAAGTCATCAATGCTAAATTAAAGAGATTTTACTATGATTTTAAGAGATATCAATTTGGATGCAATATTTGGGGGATTTCAATTTAAAATATAAATTTCAATAAAATAATAGTATTAATAATAAATAATAACGATTTAAGATTCGAAGAAGAAAAATATTTAAATGGAGTAAGATAAGGAAAAGATTTTGCAGATCTTATTATTATTGTTGTTGTTATTATTAGTATTATTATCTAAATTTTTTTATTATTTTAATGTTTGTTATCTTTTCTTCCTATGCTGCATACGCCACCGTTTAGGGAAATTTATTGGAATCAATTGAAACCTAAGGAAGCTACACTAAAAAGGGGGCAGAGGCGGCATTTGAATTGGGCTGGAGACGCAAGAGGATTCTGAAATAGGAGACCACAACTTGAGCGAAGAAAGCAGAGAAGTAGCGCCGCGGTCCAGACCTTCATCCTTCTTCTTCCTCCCTCATCGGCGGCATTATTCCACCACGGTCGCCGGCGAGCATCTTCACCATACCTCCATCCACCTCTTCACCATCGGCGGCTTCACCCAACAACCACCGTCGCTCTCCCCATCTCAAACACACAGCTGCAATTTAGAAGCTCCAGAGGCAGATTTGGACGGAACAAAAGAAAAGAACAAAGAGTCCAAGAAACATAGAAGATGGACGACTTTTGTTGCAGTGGAGTGGCTTGACAGATTTGATTCCTTGATCCTTTTCGTTCTGGTTGTTGTTTGAATCTGGATTTTAATTTTTCTGTGTTGTTTGGATTTTTTTAAAGTCATGTTTGGCTAATTTCTCTTTGCAACCTAGAGGACCTTTAAACTTATAGGTAGGTGGATTAGACTTTGTTTTCATTGTTTAGTTATAATTATTATTAATTTTGGTTACTTAATCTTGTTTAGATTTATCTATTAGTGACTGGCCATCACTGAATATGAATTTGAGAATTAGGATTTACCTTGACGAAGGGAATTCTAATTAGGCTCTGAGATTAAGTAATATGGGATTAGATTACGATTTAATTTGCGATTAGGATAGACATATACCTAATGGCCCCATATAATTGTTGAAGAGTGTGTCCGAGTTATGTTGCCTCTTGAGTAACTATGTTAGACATAACAAATTATACTCAAGAGAGGGTTGTAAGTAGACCGACAGGCACTTATGGCTATTTATACTCGAGATTAACAAAATTGATATTAAGTCTAATTAAATTAGTGAAATCAATGTTTATGAAGCTAATAAGGGATTAGTGACTCTGGGTTGCTCATTTGATTATTGTACTAGTTTGTTTATTTTGAATTTCTTTTCTCTTAATTAAATTCAATTTGATTTGCTCAATTTAAATGAAAGTGTAAAATTAATGCTTAACTGAAGTTGTGAGTACTAAGTCCTCGTGGGAACGATACTTTTCTTATCACTTTATTACTTGATACAGCTCGTATACTTGCGGAGTCATAGGCTATAAAGTTTTGCCCTATCACCCATAAACCTAATGTGCCCCATCTAAACTTAAATAAGTTAGATAAAACCTCAAATTAGAAAACTTTGAGAGAATAATCTTTCTCACAAAGAACAATCACGAATTTTATTTCATTTTCTCACTATTTTCCTTCTTTCCTTTTTTTTTATTTCCTTTCCTTTTTTTTCCATAAGATAGAAAATATATCAAATTGAACAATTCAAACATTGACTTTTTTTCCACATAGGAAGGGAGATTAAAACCCAACGTCTCCCCCCCTCACAACTATGTGGAGACAACCGTCAATTCGGCGTTCACATGATAAGCTTCAAACTTTTCACAAATATCAAGGTGCATCCATTCAAACATCTTTGACCTACTTGAAGAAACACTCTTCTTGAAATATATTCTAGCTTGTTCATAAACCATGCAGCAAGAACATTTCACTCCTCCAATCTTGCATTCTTCAATCCAAGAAGTACATCCTTCCCCAATTTTTTTAATTGATATGACTAAGCCTTTGATGCTACACATTTGATGATGCCTCCATATTAATAGCATCCACACTGCCTCTAACTATAACATCTCAATTTTTATTCTAGAATTAAGTAATATTTTAGGAGAAATTAATTTATAGTAATTAAAATTTGCCATGTAATTACTCTATGAAAATAACTTTTTAAAGTGAGAGTTTAAGAATAAATTTTCAAAAGTGAAAGTTTAAGAATTTTTAACACTCACGCGCACACACATATATATATATTATGCCAAAGATCAACTTAGCTTAGAGCATGGCCGTATAAGAGTTTCATTCACCTGCCCTATTAGAGTGAGATTCGAATTTCATTCTGGGGCTTAGAAGAAAGCTTCTTAAAAACATGATATAATAACATATTATATAATATAATAATATATTGATAACGGTGGGTGAGGGAACTCACCATCACGGGTGGAACTAGGGGCTAGGGGTAGCCCCCGCCCCCTAAAATTACAAAATAGTATCCAAATGTTTAGAAAATTAAATTTCAGCCTCATAAAAATTTCAATATTTTTGTTTTAGTCCCCACTAAAAGTTTTGTGGAGGGACTAAAATGGACATATTGAAATGTTTATAGGGCTAAAATGTAATTTCATAAATACCTGAGTTCTATTCTATAATCCCCTGAAAATTAAATTCCTGGTTCCGCCTTTGCTCACCGTATATTAAAAAGGTGGAGGGGATGTTTATATTTATATATATTGTTAGTCCATACCTCACGCACACCACACAGACGACACGCACACACATCTGACATCACGAGAAGAGTGTGTGAGAGAGAAGAGAGAGATAAAGAGAAGGAGAGCCAAGTGGAGGAAATTATTTAGTGTTAACAAATTGGAAATATTCAAGTATTGGTAGAAATAAGCTTGGAGTAAAGGTAACCTTGGTTATTCTTTTATATACTTGTCAACTATATATATATATATATATATAGACACACACAATGTTTTGAGATATGTTATGCCTATTGAGGGCTTGATTTAGAATTATATATTTGACTAAAATTATATTGATGAGATTGGAAACTATTCAAGCATGCTTGTGTGTATTAGAACTCATGGTTATGCATTTTGGGAAAACTGTTTAAGCATGCTTATGTGTTACGATGAAAATATCATTTATTATAAATGATTTTAAAATAATGCTATATATTTTAGATGATGTTATTTGTTATCTTAAAGATGAATGAAGATGGATTATTTGATAAATCATGTTTGGAGCTATACTTTGATTTGAAACTTGTATATACCTACCAATATTGTGATTGTTGGACATTGATGCAAATGCAAGGTTGTGGAGTTGTGATAGGTTGAAGTAAGGAAGAATTTTTATGATGAGATCTCTTTATGACATCACTCGGTGCACAATGTATGATACCTGTCAACAGGGACGGACTTTGGCACAAATATTTGGGGGCGACTAGTTACTGTTCATTCATCGTCTTCGAAGAGGCAGCCACCATTGCTCACTCACTGTTCGTGCTTATTTTTTAGACCGTGAGCGAAAATCAAAAACCAGAGAGGGGGCATTTGGAACTACTCATCACCTTCACGAAAGGACTAGAGGATTGTGGAGGCCATTGAGGTAATTGTTTGCAAGACTGCCTCTGATCTGCATACGATTGAACTCTGTGGGAAGATTACCAGTAAGAAAGTTGTTATCTAAATACAGTCTCTTCCATGATCTCTGCACTTTAGCTCCGTATTCATTGGGGATGTGTAATACCCCAAAATAATAATAATAATAATAATAATAATAATAATAATAATTTAGAATTTAATAATGTTAGTATTATTTTATAATCTATTAATTGGCAATTTAGAATTTAATAATGTTGGTATTATTTTATAATTTATTAATTGGCAATAGTTAAAGAGCCCAGCTCATAGCTAAACCCTAATTTTAAATTATAAATAGAGATCTAGCCGTCTAACCCTAACGAACGCTCAATACGTCTCTTCTCCTCTACTACTTTCTCTTTTCGTACTCTACGTCAATTATTTTTCTAGGAGGTTAGCAAAACGGAGACCAGGTAATCCTAATCCCTAGAACAATAGGAACAATATTAAAGGCGTCGCTGCATTTGTATTTCATTTTCAGTTTCTGTGAGTAACTTTTGCGATCAATTTATCGATTGAATTGAATATACCTGACAATTTCAATTGCTTTGGATGCCTCGGCCTTCGTGCTTGATTTATATATGTACATGATTGAATACAATTGCTTCGATTGAATTATATCATGTGCGTCCTTACGTTTCTTTTTTGTGATTGAATACAATTGCTTTGTGGGGTCTACATCTTCTTTTCATTAATTGCAATATATTATACGCCTGTGCAATGCTATATTTAATATCTCCTGCACATGTCTGTCCACGTCTTCTTTTCATTATTTGATTTTTTTTCTTTATATAATATCTCTTGCACAATAAAATAGGATATGAACAGATTTTATGTCAAAATATCCTTATATCCTATATTTAATTAAATAATATAAAAGTATATAAAAGATAATTAAATAATAGAAATAATTTAGGAGTTTATTATGTGTGTATTTTAAATAACTTAACAGTGGGAGGATAGCTTTGGGATGATACCTCCCAAAGTGATGAGCACAACCCTTAGGCTTTATGCCCTCGATATGTTATTTTATGTGAACCGATGATATCTGTTCTTCCCAAAGTGGCGTCTGGCAGGGTTTCCCGAGACACTAGTAGCAACTTTGAGAAGAGGTGTGCACACTAGGAAGAAGTATTTTATGGCCAATTTGATTAATTGTGGAGCGGGGTTTCTCGGGTCACGGTGGTAGCGGCGGGGTTTCCGGGTCTACCATGGTTCTTTTCCCACTAATAGACTGGCAGGGTTTCTCGGGTCTAAATAAATTTTAAAAGATAATATATAATGTTTGGTGCAATTACCATATGATTATATATGTTTTCTTTGATTAATATATTGAGCCATTTAAATTGTATTTTATTAGGATTACCAGCTTTGCTGATTTTTGTTTGTGTTCTTGGGCTGCGATGATCCTTCGGGGGAGCAAAATTTCAGTGAAACAGGTGCCAAGGGTTGGGGCTAATAGTGAGAAGTGAGGAAGCACATTCAGCTACTTCTATTTTAATTTAGAGTAAATACCCTTTTTGGTCGTTTACAAAAAAAACGCAATCCCCATTTTGGTCCCTTACAAAAAAAAATAGTCTCATAGTCCCTCACAAATTCAAAATACACTCAATTGGTTGACATTTTGATCCCTCACAAATTTCCAAAAGGTTCTTTTTAGTCCATAAAAAGGATGAATAATGGTCGATTTTTTTGTAAGGGGCCAAAATGGGGATCGCATTTTTTTTAAAGGACCAAAAAGGGTATTTACTCTTTAATTTACTTTATTTTGTTCTGAATAAAACACATTTTTGTTTAAGTTTGGATTTACGTTATTGTAATAAGTTAGCCTTGCACTTGTCCCAGTACAAGTGCGGCGGTAATGAAAAACCAGGCTATCACCCAAGAGGGGGGGTGAATTGGGTGTTTGTTAAAACTTTATGAACTTTGAAAAACTTTTCGCAACTTATTGAAAGCAGTTTGAATGACAATAATAATGATTGATAAAGCAATAGTCAGTCATTCAAACATGTATAGATATTCAGGTATATATATGCTGGAAATATAAGAGATAAGGGAAGAGAATATGCAAACTGATTTATACTGGTTCGGCCCAATCCTTGACCTACGTCCGGTCCCAAGCTTCACTTGAGATTTTCAATCCACTATCTTCTTGTAACTTGATTACACGTTCGTACTTGGAGTAATCCTCTCACTAGGATTCACTCCCCTTACAAACCGTAATCAATACACTTGCTTGATCACACACTTTGTACTCGAAGTAATCCTTTCCCTAGGATTCACTCCCTTACAAGTTCGTAATCAACACAATGTGTTTCCCACTCAAGATTACCCAATCTTGAGTATCTCACGAATAGAATGATAGGATGTGTACAATAACTCTCTTCTCTCTCGAAGTAGATGGATAAGCACCGAAGCACAATTACAAGTCATCTCACTCTCTATGATAACCTATGTAAACATTAAGAACAGAGAGTAAATGATATGAAAATCAGAGTATTAGCATCTCGAAGATGTCAGCTTGTGTCTCTGCGTTTTTCTGCTCTGTGTACTCTGTTCTCTACTTGAAAGCTTCAAATCTTTAGGTATTTATGCTAGTTGAAGTAGATGAACGTTATAGATCCGTTCAGACTTGAACCCATTCGAAAATGTAGCTGTTATGAGTGTTTCTCCATGGATCTAGTGTTATGACCACCGCTTTGTTTGAATATAGTGTTGGGAACTTTTGCAGATTTGAATATTTGAATTTTGGCTTTCCAAGAATGTGTCCCATGTGGTCTTGTTTGAGAAATGATGATGTACAGCTTTAGTTGGTGGAGGCATTGTTATCGTGACCGAGAAATGGTGTCCATCTTTCCAGTCGTCTTCCATTTGCTTTGTTTGAGAAGATATAATAAAATAATACAAGTGGCTCATGGAGTTGCTTTATTTGACTTTAAAGCAAATTCAAATCTTCTCAAATCTGAAGTTAAAGGACATTGAACATTTGAATCCATTGAAGAACATTACCGTTCAGCATTCAACATTGTTTCTTCAAGTTTCTCGTTCAATTCGCCTTCTTTGTTGTTTACGAAAATATGCAAGAACCTTCATCTTCATGCTTATGACATGATTTTGGTTTTCGTCAAGTTTGATGTAATCTCAAACTTTAATCACCTGAAACTTATACACAAATGATATAAATGATGTTAAGAAGCTTTATAAATCATTTGAGTATTCATCTTGATGTTCTTGATGAGATATGATGTTTCAGTCATGGTGAATTTTCTTGAATCAGAGGTGTAAATCTGTTTTGGTGTTCCAAGCTCGAGTTTATATAGTAAGCTCGAGTTTGGTCTTCTTTTGAACTTGGAATTTTGCCTCTGGAAGTCTCAAGCTCGAGCTTATAACTTATAGACTCGAGTTTGGGTGTTTATCGGGACCTGTTTGCACTCGTGTCGAGCTAAACTCGAGTTTGGTCACTTATAGGCTCGAGTTTGGCTTTTTCCCAAAGTTCATTTCTTCTCGGAACTCTCGAGCTCGAGCTTGTAACTTCAAGCTCGAGTTTGGACTTCTTCAAAATCAGCATTTCCTCTCTACGTAACCCGTAAGCTCGAGTTTGCTACTTGTAAGCTCGAGCTTGCTACTTGTAAACTTGGCTGGCTGATTTTGGACTTTGTTCAGCGAGCTTGCAACTTTGTCCACTTTCGAGGGCCATATCTCCCTGGTCTGAACTTCGTTTTTGTTGGTTCAACTCTTGATGGAAAGCTCGTTGAGTCTACTTTCCAATGCCACTAATTTGAACTAAATTGGATTTGTATATTGTGAGTTACACGCAAACCATTGAGGCTTGGTTTTACGTGTGGCATGGATTTCTCTGTCAACTTCCACAATTTATAACTCCGTGATATGAACTCCTTTGGGCTTTAATTTTATATCAAAATGACGCATTGGGAGTCTAGTTTCATATGCCACTGGTTTCACCTCAATCGGATCTCTGGTTTGGAAGATATCATCAAATTACCAGACGTTGCCTATGCTGAACGTGAAACAGAGTTGATCACCGCCGTAAGTAAGCTCGAGTTTGTCTTGATGAGCTCGAGTTTGCCTAGTCTAGAAACACCAAAGCTGTGAAGACACTTATAGACTCGAGTTTAGAGTGCTAAGCTCGAGTTTGGACATATCGAAAGGAAAATTACTTGACAAGGTAGTAAACTTGAGTTTAATACTTGGAGGCTCGAGTTTGCTCATCCACAATCTCATATTTGCGACTTTAACTCGAATTGAGCCAATCCAACTTCCATATGATCTTGGAGGCTTCTAGCATCAATATAAGAACTTGAATAATGATATATTCATTCCATTCAACAAGTTCTTCCTTTTTCCATCTCCCAACTTGATCATTCTTCATCTTTTAACTTAGCATCTACATTAAATATAAGAATTAGTCAAAGTAGAATATAAATGTAGTATGCAACCTTTTTGCTCTTAGGAATGACATCTATATAACACATCATCAAAAACTAATCATAACCAACAGGTAACACTTCTCAAAGTAGTTTATTTTGACTTTCAGTAATTAATCTTAAATATTATCGCAGTTTAAGTTATTATAATTGTTAGAAATTTGGGGGTGTTACAGGATGAAACCTGAGAATTGATTCCTTGCTAAATTAATTGATGATAGATATTTAAACGTGACCAAATTTACTGGTAAATGCCCATGGATATGGTTCCCTTTGGCATCAAGCACTTGAAGATGTGTGTCTTCCAAATCCAGAGCATTATTTGACAGATTATATACATAAAGAAAATGGCTAGTCATTATTTGATTATATTGTAACCCATTTATTTAACTATTAGTTTTTATTATTAGTTGTGGTTTATTATCTATTGTAACAGTCTTGCTTAGTTGTAACTGACTTGTTTAGTCAGCACATGTACATAGGGTCTATTATAAGAGACACGGTGTAATGCACAATATTCAATCAATTAGAATTTAATTTTCTCAGTTTTCACTTTCCTCTCTTTCTACTTTACTTCTTTCTTCCTCTGGTCTTCACCCTGTTCATCACGATAGCAGGAACAATCTCTTTATTCCTGATCTATCCTTCATCTGATTCACAGGTGTTTCATTATTTGCAACCTCTAATGCTGTGAAGCAATTGAAAGAGAAATTGAGATGAACAAGCCTTGGCAAAGAAAGAATATCTGTTGTGATGGAACCTGAGAGCCTGTTGTCGCTCAGATCTATCCATCTGATGAGTTTGAGTCTCGTGAGGGGAGTAATATGGTCGGAGAGTATATTTTGGCTGAGATGAAGTATTCTTACACTCATTGGAAGACGTGGAAATTCCCCGAAGAACTGGTTGTTGCTGAGATATGCAATGTTGAGCTGCCAAAGCCCTGTGTTGAACTGAACAAAAAAAATTGGGGGGGCTAAGTTTCGTCTCTGCCTATCAGAGCCTCTTCTTCCATGTTTTCCTTTGGCTGGGATTAGAGCTGGGATATGTGACACCTTCTTAGTTGTGTTCTTTTAAGGAAGGGAGCCATAGTCCAGACTTGAGCTTTATACCTTTGGCCGGGTACATTTCAAGAACTGGTGAGCCTGGGACAATCCAGTTAAATGGATGTTTCTGTTAGACTATATGTTAGCCTGGCTTATGCCTCTAGTCAGCAGTTATAAAGCCGGTCAAGGGTAATAAGTATGGTCGATGCATCAATCATTTGCTTGGCATATTATATATCTGATTTATGATTTGAATGTTAAAACTTTTGTATAATTATTTTTGTAACAAGTTTGAGACATGTTTTGTAAAATCTCTTGTGAATAATATTTGGAAAATGAATTGATGTTCAATTGTTTTAGAACCTTTTTTAGGAGGGGATTTTGGTAACCAAATCGAGAACTAGTTTGTGAAAGGTTTTATGTTGATAATATTAATAAATTATTGTGAGTTGAACTTAGATTTGAAACTGTATGTTCTCGATCTTAGTTTGCATGTATATTTTTGAATGATCAATGGTTACAGAGATCTTTGGATCTTATGGTTACTATATTTATTTATTTTTCAGGAAATTGTTAGGAAGCAAGGGAAGCCACATATGGAGTGAATCTTGAAGGCTCTTTTGTACTCCTAGAGCATATGTTATGTTATTTGTATTTGCCATAATTCTAAGACTTATGCATTCACTAGTGCAAAAAAAAGGGCTTTAAGACCGCCTCGTTTAGAGCGGAGTACTGACGCACCGGTCTTAAAGGTATGACCGGTGGCAGTTTTGTAAATATCAAGAACTTCTTGGATCGGATCCTTTATTAATGTGTCTTAAATATATTATTCAGACCGCTTAAAAAACCAACCGGTCTTTAAAATGTAATTAAATTTTCAATTATTTTATAGAGAAATCTCGTATGGCCCCGAACTTATATTTTTCGCGGACCAAAATAATCGGAAAAATTTAAATATAAAGTCTAAAACTTTTAAGATCGGACATATATAAAAACGGTCTTAAAGGTTATACTTTTAAGACCGGACTTAAAGTATGGCCGGTACAAAATATTGAAAAAAATTATTACTTTTAAGACTGGCTTTTAATTATGGACGGTCTTAAATTTTAACCTTTAAGACCGGCGTTTTAGGTCGTCCGGTATGGAAACTAAAGCGCTAAATATTCACGCGAACGTTGCCTTAAGAGTTAGGACTGAACGTTGCTCTCTCTGAACTATGAAACCCCTGTTCTTGTTGTGAAACCCCTCTTCCTGTTGCATTACTTCTCTTCCTCGCCCACCACTATCATCCTCTGTTACTCTCTCACTTTCTCAGGCGTTCCTCTTTCGCACCATCACTCTCAGCCTCTCTTCCTTTCTCGAAAATGAACAAAGAAAACGGTTCTTCTGCTATTCCTTCAACGCCGATTCATCGGTGCGGCGGGTGTGAGTCAGAACGAACCCTCTTCATCTCACAATGAGCCTCGTAACCGCCCTGCACGCCGTGGTAGAAGTTGCACACGAATGAAAGACGTATCCGTAAGTCGGACCTCTGGGTCGAAGCTCGAGATTCAGTTTGATGAAAAGTTGGCTCCTTTCGGTCCTAATAAACAAAAATATAATAGTTTTGTCGGCTATCTAGCACGCAGCAAGGCTAGCATCTTGACAGATGAGTGGAAATATATCGACTGTCGCACAGTAAAGGATCCTATTTGGGGGACTATTCGGCTTACATACACTGTCCCTAACTCCCAGAAGTTGAAAGACAATACATTGTCTTATTGTGTTGATCGGTGAAGGAAGTTTAAGACCTTTCTAGCTAACACATATATTTTTGCCGGTGTTAGGCCTCACCATCATCCTTGGGACAAGTACACATTTATTGATGAACAAACTTGGCAACAATTTGTTCAGCTGCGGACCACTCCTGAAGCTTTGGTGAGTTTATATTTAGTTTTGTTTGCCCTCTTTTGTTTGCTTATTAACTTGTGCGGATATGTGAATGTTATTGTACGTGTTCATCTAATCTTGTTAGTTAGATGGTTTGGTTTGTGAATAGAAGTATATATTTCCATCCTTTGTCCTGCATAAGAGGAGCATGTCTTAGTTGTATGCAAGTCTGATATGTAAACCGTGCAAAGGTAAAATACTAAGTAGGTAATTAGGAAATAATAATGGCATAAGAGTCAAACCATTATTATAGTCTTAGCTAGTTCTTTTATAGTAGGTAGTGGTTAGACATTGCTATTAGTTAGTTAGTATGTTAACTGTGTAAAGGTTTCGGTGTAGTTCTGCAACTCCCTTTACTCTGGTTCTCTCAATTTCTTCTACAATTCTACATCTTCCTTAAATAAAATGTTGAAACTTGATGAAGTGAATTTGACTAGTGTTTGAGGTTCATATCAAGCGAAGTTCTAATTTGTTAGTGAGATGGCTGGAATTCATAATTAATAGTTGTTTTCAATTATGATTCACAGAAAAGAAGGGAACAAGCATAGGAGATAGGGAGAAAGAATGATTGACCGCATAGGACTTCTCGCAGCGGATACGAAAATGCTGAAAAAGAAATGATGGCGGCCAAGCGGAAGAGATTGGAAGATGAAGCAGAAGCAGAATCCAATCCTTCTGCGATACATGATCCGCCATCTCCAATACGTCGTGATGAGTTATGGTTGTATATTCGGCAAAAGCCAAGCGGCGCCTACACGAGTGAACAGACTCGTCTAGTTGCTGAAAGAATTGTAAGTATCGTTATTGTTAATTTTTAGTTACTAAACATGTTTCATTACTAAGCTTCTCATTATTTGTATCTTACAGGAAGATCTAAAGAAGAAAGAAGCGGAGGGAACTTTTGTGTCGGACGGGAGGAATGATGTTCTGACCGTTGTGACTGGAAAACCGGAT
Organism: Acacia melanoxylon; assembly: GCA_019022615.1. Lineage (NCBI taxonomy): Eukaryota > Viridiplantae > Streptophyta > Magnoliopsida > Fabales > Fabaceae > Acacia > Acacia melanoxylon. The sequence continues at coordinate 2,269,687 of JAFJYJ010000025.1, forward strand.
CACGCGGGGCGTGTAAGGGGGATTGCAGAAAGGGTAGGCCTGAAGGAATACTTTGGTAGCGCCAAACGCCAGAAACAAGGTATGGTTACCCGGGAGGAGATGGAACAGACGGTGGCACAAGAGGTGGCCAAATTGAATGAGCAAGCAGTGGCTAAAGAAGCTTCATTGACTGCCTATTTTCAATCCCAGCTGAGGGAGATGAAGGAGGAAATGAATTAAATGAAGGTGCTTGTGAGCTCTCGTGCAGAGACCAGTGTTCCCTTACCATTCTCACCTACAGCTATGCAGTAGAGCACTAGAGGGAGCTGCATTGTTGGACAGTCAGAGCAACCTTGTGACCTTTATGTGGAGGATCCTGAACATCATGATAGACGATTAGTTGCAAAAGGGACTGTCCACAACTTGGGATCAACTGTACACCACCAACAAATGGCTGATGATGAAGTCAGAGTGTCAGTTGAAAAGGTGATCGTTGATGCACCTCTCCTTCTCCCAACTGATGAGCTGAAGCTTGTGAGTGATGTCATTGGAACCTTGATCTCGTGGCCAGTGAAGCTTGTGCATGTTTCTACTCCTCCTGATGCTCCAGCCCCTCCTGAATTGGTTGGCATGGCTAAGTTGAGTGCCAAGGACAAGCTTGTCCTTATGGTATCCAATAAACAAGTTACACTTAATCAGTGGCCTGTCAATACAGAAGTAGGTCTTAAAAACAAGCACCCGGTTTTGGTTGACCAAGATGATATAATTTCCTATTTTGTTTGATAAACAGTGAGCTTATCGATTCAATGATTCTCATGTTTATAAAGTAAGTATCTTCTTCTATGAGTACATAACATAAATGTGAGACACTCACATACGTATATACTAATTTCCGACGTCATTATTGTAGGTTAATGCATTGTGAATTGGACAAGGCGTAAGCCAAGATATTGGATTCTTGTGCCCACAGTACATAAGTCAACCACCCTTAGCAGAGAGACAATCATACATAACAACAAGGTTGTCCAACAATAGGAAAAAGTGGTACTTGGCACCATACTACAATAGGTACATATCATAATTCTTTTCTCGCAATTCCCTTAATTTCGCTACATATTACGAGTACTTGTCTATTGTGAATTTTCGTCGCCATTGCGATTGGTCCCGATTTTCCCGAATGAGAATAAAGTGGTCTTTTTATGCTCCATTCACTACGATCCACCGCCTACATTTACGCGAGATGGTGAACAAGTAAGCATATGTCATTTTGATTGTCTAGTCTGAAATCTCTGATGTAAATTTTTTGACACCATTATTGAGTAAATTCGTGATTTTGACAATAGGCCCTTTAAAATCATTCCAAGAACAGGTTTGGGGCTGAAGTCAAAGAGCCTACATGGAGCAAACCAAAGGTTAGTACATATTTGGACACTGGCACACTGGCTTGTGAACTTGGTCAGTAGCAATATATGCTCTTATATATATTTCTTATTTGTTTTTAGACCCGTCAGCAACCGAAGGAGTCCAACTTATGTGGACATTATGTCTTGACACACATGTATAATATTGTCATGCAACCAGTGACTAACATCCAAGCAAAGATAAATGTATTACATAATTTTGCCGTTCGTCACGACCCCTTTGATATGCAAGGAAGGACCACTAATATATTTCGTCTTTGATGCTACGAGACGTTTAACCGTGCCGACCCCTTTCCCCGATGGTGATATTGAGCGCACACGCAATGTGTTATGTGAATATCTGTATGATCTGATGATCTCGGAAAATCAGAAAAATAGTTTATTTGTGAATTCATTGTAAACATATGCTAGCTGTATCAACAATCATCTTCAGTCTGTATATAATGAACAATTGTCCAATTTGTGATAGTATACAATAATAATTTTTTAATTCATTTCAAACAATTTCCTTGTGTCCATTAGTGGTTGCTGAATATATTGTTGGATGGTGGATAAAACTATTTATTGCTTAATTTACAAATGTGAGAAGTTTAGGACAGTAGATTTACAAAATAGCCGGTCCTAAAAGTCTTTGTTTATTATTAGAAAACATGTCAGTCTTTTAGGACCGTAGGTTTACTAAATAGCCGGTCCTAAACGTCTTCGTGTTCCATTGAAAAATATGCCAGTCTTTTAGGACCGTAGTTTAGAAATATACCCGATCCTAAAAGTCTTCATTTATTATTGGAAAAATATGACAGTCTTTTAGGACCGTAGATTTGCTAAATAGCCGGTCCTAAAAGTCTTCGTGATTAATTATTGGAAAAATATGCCTGTATTTTAGGACCGTAGGTTTACTAAATAGCCGGTCCTAAAAGTCTTCGTTTATTATTGGAAAAATATGCCAGTCTTTTAGGACCATAGGTTTAATAAATAGCCGGTCCTAAAAGTCTTCGTTTATTATTGGAAAAATATGCCAGTCTTTTAGGACCGTAGGTTTACTAAATACCCGGTCCTAAAAGTCTTTGTTTATTATTGGAAAAATATGCCAGTCTTTTAGGACCGTATCTTATCTATATTGCCGGTCCTAAAAGTCTTCGTTTATTATTGGAAAAATATGCCAGTCTTTTAGGACCGTAGGTTTTCTAAATAGCCTGTCCTAAAAGTCTTTCATTGGAAAATATATTTATTAATATATTTTTATATAAAAAAATCACTTATATATTTAATGAATAATCATAATATTAAATTAAATATTTATTCAATATGCAGTAACTATAGCCTACATTATTAATTATTCTGAAACTATTTTCCCTATTATTCATATTTCATAACCGATTTACTTTATTTATTTAGAGAGTGTAATCACATCAAAACATTAAATTAAATATTTGTACATATTACAACCTCCATATTTCATAATTGCCTTTCTGTCTTTTCTTTTCTTTTCTTTTTTATTTTGGTGTTTTGAGTCCGCCATTTTCCATATTTCATAATTGACTTTCTTATTGCTTTCCAGGTCGAGATAATGCATATAAACTAATTAATTAAAACTCCCACGAGAACAAAATATGGAAATATTTTATTTATTTTTTTTTTGCCGCGCCTATAGGGCTATGACTATTACAACAACAACAACAAAAAAGCAAAAAAAAAAACTATAAAACAACTAATCCTCCCCGTTATAGGAGGCGTCGGAAGAGGTAGGATCGTACTTGACGTCATTGGCGTCGAGTACCATGTTCAGCTTCTGGTTGACGGTATGAACAAGCTGAAACAATTTGCCCAAGCGTCGGTCGATGTGATCGACGCGAGCCTCAATGTTCTGCACCAACTGCTTGACAGTCGGATTTGTAGGCAATGGCGGAGGGGGCTGAGGTTGAAGAGAAGGAGGAGGAAAAGGAGGACCTGGTGGAGCAGCCATTACAGTGGAGGCTAGGTGGTGGAGGAGGCCGTGTAAAAGTGATGGAGAAGAATGTGAAGAAACTAAAGTAACAACGGGTTTAAATAGAGAACCTATCCTGAAGAATATAAAACGCTGAGAACTTTTTACGAGGAGATGCATAGTTCCTCAGAATACGAGGAGACGGATAGTTGAGCAGTTTACCTTGAAGCCGAAGAGACTCTGGATCATGTGAACGGAGTGTAAGGATACGACTCTGCTATCTGAGTAATTTTAAAGTGACTGAACATTTAATACCGGATTTTGTAAAAGATCCGTTCTTAAAAGTAATATTTTTTAAGGAAAAATTCTTACTTTACAAAAATAAATAATCGATAAAAAGATAATTGACTTTTAGGACCGGATATAAGATAAATGGTCGGTATTAAAAGTAATTGAATTGTATGGAAAAATAAATAGTGGACATGTAGGACCGAATTATTCTAAAAATACGGTCTTAAAAGTAATTTAATTGAAAAAATAAATAATATACTTTTAGGTCTGGTTATATATAAAAAGAGTGTATCAATTGCGCATCCTTCTCTTTGTCCTCATTAACTCCTCACACTAGCTAGTTACCTCCATGTCCTTATTAACTCCTCACTATACCTCTCAGTTCCTAACTCCTCACTACCAGAGCTCTCTGCCCCAACTGCTCAAAGCCTCAAACTATGGTTAGATACAAGAGAACTCCTCGCAAGGGTGCTCTTACACCTGAAGCTCTTGCCATCCTTAGATCATTATACAGTGCGCCTCCTCTAGCGAGAGTGCGTTCTATTGTGACCGAAGAATCTCGAGTCGTTGGACCCATTGTTATTTCGGATGATGAAGAGGTTACCGCACCCCCCTCCAGCATTCAGACCATGCAGAGGTTCCTGCTCCCCCTCTCCAATCAGTTGGCCACAGCGTGCCCACCGCTGACCCCTCTCCTCTTTCCTCTAATGATGCATTGCGGCTTATGCGAATAAGACAGGAACTTGCTGATCTTCGGCGGGAAGTTAATGCTTTTCACGTCGATATTGCCAAGGCATTGGATGATAATAAGCTTTAGGACGTTTAGTTAGATTCTTGTCGTTGATAATGTTCAATTATTGTTTTTCTTTCTTTTTTTCTTGTGTACGTGCATATTCTCCAGTTATGTATGGAAGCAGTAAGAACTAAGCTTGTGCCTTTTTTATATTCATATTCTCCAGTTTTCCTTTATTTATTTTATTAATTCAGTTCTGTTGTGCTCGCCTCATTTCTTTTTAGTTTGGTTCATTAATAAACGAAGAGGTTTACGACTCTATAAGTATTTGACTTTTAGGTCCGGATGTTTATAAAACACCGGTCTTAAAATTAAATCAATAGTAAATATTAGGAGCGGAGTATTCTTAATTGCCGGTCTTAAAAATGTATTAATAAAATTATATCTTTAGGACTGGACACTTTATAACTAACCTGTCTTAATAATAAAATTATATATTTAGGACCGGACACTTTATAATTAACCGGTCTTAATAAAATCCAAAATACTAAAACATGTGTCTTTCGCGGGGAAAATTAAATCTCCCTCTTAGAACTTCTCTTGTCACGTCGAGAGTGATTACTTAGGTTCTGTCTCCACATTTTGCTTGTTGCGTCGTCGCTGCTTCGCGTTGCTCTCTCGACAATCACTTTCTGGTTCCTTAGCTAAACGTCTATAGACCAAACTGTACGAGGTGTTTCGGTTATATAACTTTATTATTTTCCTGCTTATGGTTCTGGGTTTTTCATGGGTTGAACGAAATCGATGAAATGTTCTTGTGGGTTTCTCTGTTGTTAATGAATATTGTATATTGAAGATTATATTTGCACTTTAGACCTACCAAACTGACGAACTAGTGTTTTTAGGTTACTCTTGCTGTCTGCAACATCAATGTTCGTGGCCGGAGAAGAAAGACTCAGCAAACCCATTTGAATTTATATGCTACATGTGAGTCCACAAGACCTTCATGTGATGCATTTAATTTCCTCGTCATGCATTTATTTTGCTTCTTGGATTCACTGTGATACATTTATGACCAAAAATGATTCTTCGTTATGCATTTAATGGGCAAGTTTCTCCGTAAAGAAAAAAAAAAGACATAACCGACATTTGAGCATATATATGCATTTGGATTATGTATGTCTTATTTTATATGCAAGTTTCAATTTTTTCAGATTATGTATGTTAAATCTTTCCATCTATATATAGGAATTCTTCTATGGATCACAGTTGGATAAATGCTTTACGGATGAGTGTTGAATGTCAGAATGGGGTGAGGGAATTTATAGAATTTGCTAAACAAAATGCCCATGATGATAGTGGGAAGTTTTATTGCCCTTGTGTAGAATGTTTGAATGAGAGGCGACTAAGTCCTGAACTTATACACACACATTTAATTTGTGAAGGATTTTGTAAGACTTATACGGTATGGTCATGGCATGGTGAAAAAATGTCAAGTGGGTCTCAACATGGGGAAGTGGCATTTGATGATAATGACACGGATATGGATGATCGCATAGAGGACATTATTCGTGATGTAGGAGAAGAGGCTTTTGAGCAATCACATGCATATGGTAATATGTGCAGTGATGCAAAGACCCCGCTATACCCTGGGTGTAAAAAATACCAATTGTTGAACGCTGTATTGAAATTAGTAAGCTTAAAGGCACGTCATGGATGGAGCGACAAGAGTTTCTCTGAAATGCTTGAGGCTTTTAAGGACATGCTTCCGGATGATAATGTGTTGCCGCATCGATACTATGATGCTAAGAAAATACTCTATCCACTAGGTATGGAGTACAAAAAGATTCATGCATGCCCGAATGATTGCATATTGTATAGAAAAGAGTTTGAAGAGAAGCAGAATTGTCCGATATGTGAAACCCCAAGGTACAAGTCAAATAAGGGGCCTGCAAAAGTGTTGTGGTATCTTCCAATCATATCAAGGTTCAAGCGGTTGTTTGCTAATGAAAATGATGCAAAAAATTTGAGGTGGCATGCTGATGAGAGGATTTCTGATGGAAAGCTTCGACATCCGGCCGATTCTTCTCAATGGAAGAAAATCAATCAATTATTTCCGAGCTTCGGTGAAGAACCTAGGAACCTTAGGCTTGCCCTTAGCACAGATGACATGAATCCCTATGGAAGCCTTAGCAACATACATAGTTCATGGCCCGTACTCCTGATTATTTACAACTTATCTCCTATGTTATGCATGAAACGAAAGTACATCATGCTGTCTATCTTGATTTCGGGACCAAAACAACCCAGAAATGACATTGATGTTTACCTTCAGCCCTTGATCGAAGACTTGAGGGAGTTGTGGGAAGAAGGTGTCGATGTTTTTGACTCTTTCACTAAGGAGGTGTTTAAAATGCGAGCCATGATATTTTGTACTATAAACGACTTCTCAGCATATGAGAACTTGCAGGGTATAGTGTAAAAGGTCATAAAGCATGTTTGGTTTATGAAGAAGGCATACGCTACCATCAACTTCAACATGGAAGAAAGACGGTTTATCTTGGACATAGGAGATTTCTTAGACGGGGCCACCCATATCGTCGATTAAAGAAAGCCTTTTTTGGTGGCCAAGAGTATGAAGATGCTCTGGTGGCATTGACTAGGGAGCAAGTTTATGAAAAGGTGAAAAATATCAGTGTCATCTTCGGTAAGACTGCAAAGAGTAGAAAAGAAACAAATATATGGAAAAAGATATCTGTATTCTTCGATCTTCCATATTGGCGCAATCTTGATGTGAGACACTGTATTGATGTCATGCACGTGGAGAAAAACGTATGTGATAGTATTGTTGGCACGCTTCTCAACATACAAGGTAGTTCCAAGGATGGTGTGAAGTCAAGATTGGATTTGCAAGTAATGGGAATACGCGAAGACTTACATCCAAGGCCATACGGGAAGAGAACTTATTGTCCCCCGGCTTCTCATACTTTGTCTAAGGATGAGAAACGAAGTTTTTGTGAGTGTTTACATGGCATAAAAGTTCCCTCGGGGTATTCTTCAAATTTTAAGAGGCTTGTTTCGATGAAGGACTTGAAATTAGTAGGCCAAAAGTCTTATGATTTTCATGTCTTGATGCAACAACTACTCCCAGTAGCTATTCGAGGCATCACCGAATATGATCTTCGGGTCATCTTGACTAGACTTTGTTTCTTCTTCAATGCGGTTTGTAGTAAAGTTTTCAAGATTGAAAAGTTGGATGAATTGGATAATGAAGTATATCTTATCTTGTGCCACCTTGAGAAGCTTTTTGTTCCTACATTTTTTGACATCATGGTTCATCTAATTGTTCATCTAGTGAGGGAGATAAAGTTGTGCGGCCCTATCCATTTACGGTGGATGTATCCAATTGAAAGATCTATGAAATTCCTAAAAGGGTACGTGAAGAACGTATACCGTCCAGAAGCATCAGTTGTTCAGAAATATGTTTCTGAAGAAGCCATGGAATTTTGTCAAAATTATTTTGCCAAAGTAAGACATATTGGCCTTCCTAAACATCAGCATGTTGAAGGGGGTAGGCGAGGGCTTGGTAAAGAGTGTGGATCCCGATGAATTGTCACAAGTCCACTTATACATCTTGAATAATGTTGATGAAGTTCAAGACAAAGCATAGAAGCACATAAAGAAGTAAGGAAAGAAAATCATAGAATGATGAACAAAGGTTGATTAGGGAGCATAACGAGAACTTTTGCAAACTGGTTCAAACAAAAGGTCGAGGGACGGGAATGTGTTTCGATACAATCAAATGGTTAGCACGTGGTCCTGAGGTTGATGTCATAAGTTGGAATTCGTATGTGATCAATGGTTATACATTTTACACGAAGTCCCTAGATGATAGGAGCACCGTCCAGAACAGTGGTGTTATGTTAGAGGCTGAATCTATGTACTTCTCCAGTTCCAAAGACAAGAGGCCTAAATTGGCATTCATGCCTTATTATGGGGTTGTTGAAGAGTTTTGGGAGGTGGACTATGTTAAAATTAGATTTCTCATTTTCAAATGCAAGTGGGTTAATGTCAAAAATGGTGTTTGGATCGATCGGCTAGGACTTACATTAGTCGATATCAATGGTAGAAGTTTTGGAGATGAACCTTTTATTATGGCGAGACCCTGTGCAAAACAAGTGTTCTATATCACCGATCAAGAAAATAAAATGTGGTTTGTAGCTCTCCAAGGAAAAAGGGTCATTGATATTGATGATGAAACTCATTCAAATTACGGTCTTCCTGAGAGTACTCCTTTTTCAAAGGGTCTATCGGACATGAACGAAGAAGATGAAGCAGATAATGAACCCGGAATAAGAAATGATCATCAAGAAGGGATATGGGAGGATATCCCTTTATAAAAGAGTCAATTCATATAGTAATATTCATATGCAGAATTCTTTGAAAACTTAAAGGTTTTAACTATATTCCTTCCATGTTCTTAAACAATAATGTCACTAACTGTGAAGCTTTTGTTCTTGTTTTATTTTGTGGCAGGATCCGATATATATGTTATAAAAGGGGATATCATGTTACATTGTTGGGTACGTGGGATCAGATGAAGGCATGGTGCGGTATTTGTAAGTTATCTTATTACATGTATATATTCATTACGGTATTGTACTAAATTAAGAGGCCACATAAGTACATAACTCATGGTGATATTTGTATTCTTTTCCCAATTCAATTTATTCATAATGGATTGTTCATAGCTTGTAGCTTAAAGTATCGACTTTTTTGTGTTGGATTGGGTGGTGGATGTGTGTAAATATATATATATATAATCAGGAAGAACAGAACAGGGAAAAATTCTGGAAAATTTGGACCGGGAAATAATAGCGCCGGTCTTAAAAGTTCAAATTTTAAGACCGGATGAATATATATGTCCGGTCTTAACAATTGGTCCTTTAAAACCGTTGTTTATTAAGACCGGTCTAAAAATTTTAACTTTTAAGACCGGCTTTATTAGGACCGGTCTTAAATTTAATTAATTTTAGAACCGGATTAGTTAGTCATCTGGTCTTAGAAGTCGGTATTTTTTAGACCCGAGTTTCTTTATCCAGTCTTAAAAATGTTGATATTTTTAGACCGGTCTATGGTTTTGTCCGGTCTTAAAAGTTGATTTTTAGGACCGAACAAAATACATATCAGGTCTATATAGTACGACTTTTAAGACCTAACTTTTAAAATGTCAGGTCTAAAAAAGTTTCTTTTAGACTGGTTCGAGTCCGGTCTTAAATGTTACGGACTTTTAATACCGGCTGGAACAAGACCGGTGTCGAGTTCGGTCTTACAGTGCCTCTTTTGTCCGGTCTTAAAAGCCTTTTTTCCACCCGTGATTTTATTAACTCTGAAATATTTTAGGGAATTAATTTGACCCTGTAAATAAATGGGTTTTTGTTTATTGGCAATATTTCAAATACTTTGATTAAGTATTTGGTCATTTGATTTTTGAGGTGTGCACTAGCCACCAAAGTTTCTATCATATACACACTCTGGTCATTTAAAGAAATAATCCCTTTTTTTTTGTCTTCATCACTCAAGCAAGTCAACAACCAAACAATCAGGTAATCATACAACCTGCCAACCTGGCTCTAATACCACTTGGTGATTTTTGTGGATGAGTTGTTGTCATCCTATAGTTGAACTTTATACTAGAGTATTAAATATTGTATTCCTTTTTATTTGAAGTTAGTGGAATTTTTCGCTTTAGACTATGGTTGTCTACTCTCACTCCCATTGAAGGGGAGATTTTTTGACGTTAAATTCTTGTATTTTGTCTTTTATTTTGTTGCTCATTTTATTTTCTTTTTAATTGACTTCATACAATCATTTTTTAATAGGAAGATTTATTATTCATTGCACTCTTTCTAACAAATACCCCTTCTCAGGGGGAGCAAAGACGCCTAACACACTTCTATTTGACAACATGGGATATAGTACTCAACTACTCATAATCTCCTCTATGTTAAAATACTTTGTAACAATGGGAAATTGTTTATTTTATTTGTTTTGATACAATTATCTTCCTTTATTACATTTATTGCTAAAGGGATTAACATTTCTGCAGTTGTGGCAGAAAAAAAAAATCTGCAGCAAGGGTAAAACGGCACCGTTTCTTCCTGTTTCTTCTTCTTTTCTTTTCTTTTTTGCTCAGATGTTTCTTCTTCTTTTCTATACACACCCGTAACCTTCACCATGCTGCTCCCCTGCAACACAAGTCCAGATTTTGAGTACATGGCGTGCCCATGTAAGGAAGAATACGCCACAGGTTTGTTGCCGTTTAGGTATTCAAGCTGGGAGGCATCGACCCACGTGCCTCCACTATGTTCTGAGAAGTAGATTTGATATAGTTGGCCATTGAAATTGCTTATTCTTAGGGTCACATGCTCCCAGTCCCCCACGTGCTCGCCGATTTTCCCCAGTGAGACATTGATGAATTCCACTTTTGCTCTTACTGGTCCGTTGAAAGAGTAGAATATCCACATTGCTAGGTCTGTAAACGTTCCTCCCAAGTCAAGAAAACTCGACCCGACGGTCGAGTACCCAGTGGGAAACAAAGCAGCCATTGAAATGGAGTCTTCGACCGTCACCAGAACCAACACGTGTCTCTTATCTCAGCTGCGGCTGAGAGGAGTATGTATTCCGGCGAAAATAGTGACGGAGATTAGGGACATGGTTAGGCTATGAAGGGTGAGTACGGGCCAGAGAGGAACGGTGCAGGTTGGGCGGAGGAGGAGAGACAGAAATAGATGGAGAAAGAGAGAGACGAAGAGATATGCTGCTATAGAGGTGAAGAGGAATAGCTACGTGAATCAGAAATAAAGGGGGAGAAAAATATAATTGAAACGGCAGCGTTTTGATCTTGCTGCAGACTTATTTTCTGCAGTAGATGCAGAAATGATTTCCCCATTGCTAAAACTAATGTTTGTTCGAGCCCATATCCGGATTTTTTGCGATCTGCCTCAGACCTTATTGGGACGATATTGAACATTTAATATTTTTATTTTTTGTTAGAATGAACACACGCATACTGCATACACATATTATAATTAATGGGTTTAATGTTTTTGTTTTTGCTGCAGAAACATTTTTTCTGTCACACTCATATAAAAGTGAGTAGGTCCCATTATAAAGAGAAGAGAGAGAAAATATTAATGAGACTCATTCACTTTTTATGTAAATGTAACAAAAAAAATGTTTATGCAGCAAAAACAAAAACATTAAACCCATAATTAATACATATAGCTTTTTGTTTGGAGAGCGCTTACTTTTGGGGGGAAGGGAATAATTCAATCATAGGTAAAAGGGTCAAAGCAAAAACGCGTGGCCCAAGAATAAGAACACAGAATGCTTGCATGCGCGCCACGTAATGCCCACGTTACTCCCTTTTCTTTTCTTTTTTTATGTGGGGATCATGTTCGCCATTACTAGTATTTAATCAATCAATACTCATGTACCAAAAATAAAATAACCAATTTGATTAGATTAAAGAAATTAATTAACTTAAATAACATGACATATTTTAAAAAAAATCATAATCATCCCCATAAATCTGGGTAATCGATAATAATTTGTACTTAAAGCCTGGGTAGTCTCAATCAAAGCAACACGCTTTATTGCTTTCTCATTAGTGATGTGAAAAAGGGAATTATTAATCCACGCATTGTTTGTAATGTATTTCTGAATGATGCATACGGAATCGAACTTGTGACTTGCAAAGTGAAACAAACATGGTGCAACCAGCAAGCTTGTATGCAGCTTTACCTTTACGTACTGATTATGGGCAACACATGAAATTGCAGAGGAAATGTACATGGACATTAAAGCCATGCGATAAGGAATGGAAAATCCCAGAAAGATCATCTTTGGTTTCTGAATTATGACACAAAATTAATGGGAAGCCATGCCTTGGCCATATTCCTTCTGCTTAACCCATTCTTTGCCTCCAACTTGTATCGTACGCAACTCGATATTTTCATTTACAAATAATTAAGGTTCAGCCTAATGCATTGCATGAAGTCAGCTCTGAACGAACGAAATGGCATAGACAATTTTTTCCAACTACTATATGAAGGCCTCCAAACTGGGCTCCCAATATATATATATATATGGTCTCTCCATTATTGCTCATAATTCTGGCATCACTTTACTCGATCTAATTCCCCAATATTTCTCCATCTTAACAAAACCCAAATCATTAAGGGTCTGTTTGCAAGGAGGGAAAATGGAGGAGAGGGGCAAAAATTTATGAGTTGGATTTTTTAAAAAAAACAATTGCAAGAGATTTTAAAAAAAATTGGAGAAGTAAGGTTATAAAATTTTAATAAAGATGAGATGTAAAATAATAAAATTAATTAAAAACTTTCAACCACGTTTCTTTATTTTATTTTTAAAATCTAAAGTCTTAAAAATTTTACCTCCTCCAAAACCCTCATACCAAACAGCCCTAAGGGAGGGGGAGAGGGACTTCCATGCAATTTCAAATCAATGGGAGATCATGTCAATTTTGAACCTTTCACAGGTACTTGGAACATCGACCATCGACATTAAAAAGGACGAGTCAATTCTAAAAATCACTTAACTGGCAACAGATTGAAGAGAGCTCATGTTACTAGGTTTATCCTCGTATCCTTTTGTCAAATCAAATCTGTAACTTTATTTGGATACTAACTGTTCAAGACCAAGTGTTTATAACTGATTAGAGGTTGGAAAATAAATGGAGGGAGGGAGACACACAGCGGATTCAAGTTCAGAACGAGATATCTCGAGTATACTCATACAAAGAATCAACTACTAGCTAGAGCCTATTCTGTCCAAGCACAGAAAATTAAATACACCTCACAAGTGAGAAGAAAGAGGATTTCACTCCTTGTTTATTAGTAGTATTATATTTCGACTTAGACTGATGACCATGCCTATATATTTATATTATGAGTGGGTGGGTTTCATATTTACTGTGGATGATCTAACATACGATCGATCCCATGTTCATGATGATAATGAACGAACATCCTATCTACAAAGTTACTTGATGGACCGATCCAATTTTTGTGTCATGCATGAACTTGATTGTTGACTCCGCTTTACAAAAGGCCCACATGGTGGAGAAAATCGGATTTTGAATGTTCACTGCAAATTGTGATATATCTTCTCTATATCCTTTCTTTTTTTTGGACAAGCTCTATATCCTTTCACAAATAATAAGAAGAGGAAGAAGAAGAAAAAAGTACCAAAATTCGTGGCAGAAACTCAAAATCTGGAAGAAGAAAAATAAGAGCCTGCAATTTCACTTAAAATTATTAAAGTTGGATGATACTATCCATGTTTTATCTGAGTTTCTTGTAATGTGTGTCGGGATCATCCATCTAGAGTTGACGCCACATTATCCTGATCGGTACTGTTTTGTTCACACGCTAACACTGGCAGGCCACTTTTATTCACACGTGTACATTAACATGGACACTTCAACGATATATTTTGATTTTACAATTGTAAATAGGGAAAATTGCAATCAGATCCTAATTAATAAACAATCAGGTCCATTGAAATCATAAAATTATACCCAAGTCAACCTAGGTGTTATTTATTCCAAACTTGAAAGTACAATTTTGCCCTAATGACAAGTTACATGAAAATCAATGACAAATTCCATGTCTATGGTATTTATTTATAAAACTTATAGTGTTGTTATTTAACTTGTTACTGGTTGCTCTAAACTTGTCATTGGTTTCTGTGTAACTTATCATTGATTTCTTTAAACTTGTCATTTGATGCTCTAAACTTGTTATTAGGGAAGAATTGTATTTTCACATTTGGAATTAAAAGCACCCAGATCTCTTGAGAATTCACTGCAAATTTGATGATTTTAAAGAACCTTATTGTAATTAATTCTGTTAATTGGGACCTAGTTGCAATTTTCTCTTGTAAATAAGCCTAATCACGAAAACCTTCAATATATGTATATATTTCCTCTGGTCCTTATTATAAGACACCACCTAGCAAATGCATTTGGCTCTTTTCATAAGGAACTTGCTTATTCCCAAGGAACATTAATTATTTTTTTCCATGTATGCCCATAATTAATAAAGGTAGTGGGTGAGAGTGCGATAATTAATATAATATTAAAGTTTAGTGCAATTAATAGGGATAATATTGGAAATTAGTTAAATTTTAGAGTAACTTTATTGACTTCAACTGTTTTTATTAGTTTATGAGAATTGTTAGTTGATGCTATAATAAGTACAAAAATATTTTGATGATAGATATGAGAGAGCATTAAATTGGAGGCAACTACCGCCAACTCAAGGCTCTGCAGTGCAGTCCCCATAACACTTAGCTGCTAGTTGGGATACTGTACGTGTCTCACTTTCTATATAAGCACTTTGATTCACACATCACTTGCCACTCACAAATATCAAACCAAATTTACCAACAAATATTAAACCCAAAGAAACCAATCACTGAAAATGATGGGTAGGCTGGTCGTGGTTGCAGCGTGCATGGCGGTGGTGCTGCTGGTGGCGGCTCCACCCATGGCTGAGGCCATCACGTGCGGCCAAGTGGAAAGCAACTTAGCGCCGTGCATCAATTACCTTAAGAATGGCGGCGCTCCTCCGCCGGCATGCTGCAACGGAGTGAGAAACACCGTCAACTCTGCTCGAACCACCCCGGACCGCCAGGCAGTGTGTAACTGCCTCAAAGTAGCTGCCAGTAGGGTGCCGGGAGTCAAATCGCAGTTCGCTGAGGCTCTACCTCCTACCTGCAGAGTTTTCATCCCCTACAAGATCAGCATGTCCACCAACTGCGCCAGGTTTCCCCTTTTAATTCCTTCTTTTTTCCATCAAGTTCATAATATCTCATGAAATTGCACCATTATATTTGTTATCTATATATGCACGTATGAATTGCAGATTTCTCAAAAATAACCTCATATTGTAATGCCAAATCATATGACGCAGTAATTATATAGAGAATGGAAGAGGTTCATTAGTTACAAGTTAATCAGATATAATTAACGCTTTTTATATTGATTATTTTGCAGCATAAGGTTCTGAAAACAGAGGAGGGAGCTAGATGATGCATGAATGGTTGCTGAAGCGGATATAATATATTAAGAGTGAGCAGTGAAGAATAAATAAATTGAGGAGATCAGAGGGAGGCTCCACTTGTGCTCTCGATGTGTCTTAATTACCACTTCTAAATTAATGTGTTGTATGCTGTGCGTCTTTCATTTTAATTATAACTCCGCTCTCTTCCGTTTTGCTTGTAGTAATCGCTTTATTATGAATGTAATTCCATGCTTCTTGAGTGCTTTCATTACTTTGTTTCTATCACCTCCTCTCGATTAATAATAATATGTATGTGTTTTTCAACAAAAATAAGAATATTGGGTCAGAAAGTTTAGTTACACTCTATTAATTAATCTTCTAATAAAAATAGGGTTAAGGGGCAAAAATGCACATGTGTTTTATCCAAGAAACGTCCAACACTAAGTGTTTTTTTTATATGTAAAAGTGACTATATAGTTATAAATTAGATGCAAAAATACCGTTTAACCGTTAAGTTTGATATTTATCATTAAATTTGACTTTTTTTGCTGATTGAACAATGATGTGAACAATCATCCTCTTCTCTCATTCAAACCCTATAAATTTCCTTCTTCCCCAATGCCAAGATCACATTTGATCCTTCCCATATAACCCTTCCAATATCCCACGAACCCTACAATTCTCATAAGCTAAAACCCTAATTCATCGATCCAAATTCTGTGGAGGGTTGCTTCTCCGAGTGCTCAAGACTCACTGGATGGAACCAAGCTTTCTCCTCTATCACCGTCTCCGCTCCGGCATCAGCAGCAGAGTGGAAGCTCCGGTCACCGCCGTTGCGTTGGTGGGACCAAAAACCCCCGTCTGTGGGTGTGGGCCCCAGTATTTGTCAGATTGGGCTGCCTGGATCCCATCGTTTGGGACCCCACTTGGGCGAAGCTGATCGTGGTCACCGCCATAGCTCGCTCTCTCCCTCAATCAAAGCATGTTCTCCTACTTGTTTCTGACTTTCTTTTTCCCGCTCTTCAACAGCGAGGGTATGCGGTTTTTGTATCGCACGTCCGCAGTGGTAGCGGCAATAGAGTGGGGAAGCTCGAAGACACATCGGCGACGGCGACGAAACAAGCCTCTTCTGAGGCAGCCTCTGCTTGGGTTCCAGATCTGTCACTGGTTATTACAAGTCCATGAATCACTCCCTCGAGATCGACCCGGCCGAACTTCGGATCATGCTCTTGAATCATAAAGTCAGATCACCCACCCACTCCACTTAGGCCATATTCTTTCTGACTTCGAATGATCCATCTTTTCTTTTCTTTTTTTTATGATGCTTGTTTCAGTGCCGGCATAATTTTACATTGAAGGTCATGATTTTTTCTGAACAATTCCAGTATTTGGAGGCCTTTTTCTTGTTGCGAACTAGCTCGATTTCTACAACTCGATCTTCTGTTTTGCGATTTTTCCTTATACGCTTGGGTCATTTTTTCCCTATTTCAGTCCCCTAATACTATTTGAATTTCCTACTATACACTGGATTTGATCGTTTTTCTTGGTACTATAATGCTCATGTAATTAGGCTCATGAGTTCCTCAAGTAAAACACGTGCATTTTTTGGCTAAAAAAAAGTACTTGGTGTTAGGGCTCTTTTGGTCAAACTACATGTGTATTTTTACACCTTTGAAAGCCACGTTCAATCAGCAAAAAAAAAAATCAAATTTAACGGTTAAACGGTATTTTTCACCTAATTTGTAACCACGTAGTCACTTTTACACCTAAAAAAACATTTGGTGTTGGACGCTCCTCAGGATAAAACACATGTGCATTTTTGTACCTTAACCCAATAAAAATATAACGTAATTCATCCCGTCCTAAATATAATACCTAATTTGAAAGTTGATTTTGGTCATAAATATAAAACATTTTTTGTCATTTTATCTCTTATACTTATCATTTTTTTTAACTAATTTACTTAAATTATATATACTCATCTTGTCTTTAATATAAGACATATTGACCTAATTTGATAATATTAATGAAGTTAGTTAACAAAACATATATTTTCTTAAATACTCTACTTATCTTTCTTAATTCTCTCAGTCACTCTCCTCCTTGATGATTGATAGCATCAATAGGGGTAAATTAGAAAATGAATGACAAATATGAAAACTTTGTCCTATATTTAGGATCAATATCAACTCCATAAATATATCTTATATTAAAGATATCATGCCACATATATTATATTTAAGTAATTGTTTTTGTAGTATCCAAGCAATATCCCTAGCCGATAGCTAGAGATTTATCCTCACGAGATGTATAGATCATTGAAGTGGGTTTTGTCTCTCTCAACAAAGTCTTTTCCATGAATACGGCTTGATTCAAACCCAAGACATCATGTTTAAGGAATCCAGCCTTCTACCAACTGTGTCATGCTTTTGTTGGTTATAACTAAATAATATATTTAACTTCCTTAATCTTTTTAAATTAGATAAATAGGTATTACATTATGGATCAAAGGAGTATTTTTTTCAAAGACTAAATCATATAATTCTTGGTTTGGGAAAAAAAAAAAACCATTCGCAAGTCTTTTCTTCAATTTTTAACTTGGCACTTGTATATTTTCCCCTCTTCATTAAATAATTAATTTTTCTCTATTAATACAATTAGATCCTGCAACTCTATTCTCTTTTTTTTTGTTAAAAAAAAAAGTTTTGGAAGGGTTAGATCGTGATCACCAAAGCAAAAAGATGATCTGCGCTTCTTTGAAAGACTTAATGAGCGACTTACGAGATCGTCTATCGAAAGCCGAGTCCAATGATGAGGATCGGAGGATCGAACACACATCTCTTTGGAACTTGAACAAATCCCTTACCATCTATGTCAACTCTCAACTCTATTCTATTAGTACCGTTAACCGCTAAACAGGAGTTAATGATACCAAAATAGCAAAATTAAAGCATTTAATTATGGGAGAAAAAATACAGAAGTACTAAATTAAAAATTGAAGAAAGGTACAATTACCTTGAAATGGCTTTTAAAAAAATTGTAATCATCAATATATACTACTAAATCTCCTAGCCTCTTAGCTATTGGTCCACTTGTAACTGACACATGTGCATTTCCCCTTCATTCATTGGTCCTTTGGCTTCCGATTGTAACGTACACGTGGTTATTCTTTAACAAACAATACTGCTCCTAAGCCATCGCACAAACGGCTGATCCTCGTGCTGCGTGTAAGCCTTCATATCGCTTCTTCTCAGTTTGAAAAAATTTCAGACCCTTTGTCAGGATTCAAAATTGTAAAATTTTAGACCCTCTGCTTGCTCTATTATTTTGCCATCTTCTCTTTCTCTTTTTCCTCAGTTTGAAAATTTGTCTTAAAAGTCGGGATTCAAATTTGAATCCCGACATTCTCACTTCTCTCTCTCTGCTTCCTCCATTATTTTCCTTTCCTCTGCAGGATTTTCATTTGTTTCTTGGAAATCAAGAGTTCCCTCCTATTGTTCTTCTTATTCTGTGTTTGGCTTTAATGGTTTCCAAGTTTCTGAATTTCGATCTTCTTAATATCCGTATGATTTTCACTGTGCTCTCTCTGTTGACCAGGACGAAGACGATGTGAACAGATCTCACATCATAAGATTGCTCCTCCGCCAACACCCTTTAATTACTTCAACGAAACTTTCATCAGAGGCTCAAGCTGATTCAAATCGAAACACTCGGCCTGCATTGAACCCTAGGGCTCTGTCTTCTAGCAAAATACGGCGAGGTTGATTTGTTCAATCTATCTTCTAGCACCGTTTTTACTTTTTCTTCACATTCTCGGCGTGCGTGCGACCTTGTCAGTGAGCGTTCTTCTTCGTTGCACCTGATCTGGTGAGTTCGCGAGGATGACAGACGAGGAGAACAAGTGAAGAGGGAGACCAAGCTACCACTACAGCTGTACTCTCTAAAGGTTTTTTGAATGAAGGATGGTCAAAAGTTGCTTTATCTGCCAAAACACATGTGGTTTGCTTTTGTTGAATAGTTGCTTTAATTCAAAAAGCTAATGAATCATTGTGTTTGCTCTTAAACTATGTTTGTCATTATTTTCTACTCAGTGTGGCTGAACCCAGTGTGATTCAGTTGCTGCTCTTCCCTTTTGCACTTCCATTCGGGGAAGATTTCATTCCGTTGTTGCTCCTAGAATTTCTGAGGCTTAGAATCATCTTCTGCATTTTAGTTCCCACATTTCAGATCATTGCAAAAGCAGGAGATAAGGCGACCTCTTTATCTCAGAATCAGAATCAGGAACTTCAGGTAAGTTATTGCAATGATCTCTTTGGAAAATTTTGTTCCATTCTTCTTCTTCTTCTTTAATGAACTCTAGCAGAGCGTGGACGAATCAGATGAATCCTTACTCTCAAGTACTTATATTTGAATCGCCTTTTTCCATGTTAATCCAGAAATAGATGCTTTGCGAGGCATGCCTTGTCCATGTTAATCGCCTTGTCTATGTTGTCCTTTCTCTCAAGTACTTATATTTCAGATCTTTAGAAATTTGTCACTGCTAATTTCCATTAACAGTTTTGGAAGTTCCACAGTTTTATACTCATTGTCATATCTTATCCATATTATTGGGTGTTATCCATTCTATTCATGCTTTTGTTGGGAGAAAAATGAGATGGACTTTGCTTTTTCTGTTTGGTAATTTACGGTACCTCTTACCAAGTTCTAAATTTAAACATGCAAGCAGTGCTTTTATCATAGGAAGTTCTTTATCTTTCAATCCCAATATTTGTGTACATTCCTATTACCAAGTTCTAATTTCATTTTTTGATTCAACTCCAAATGGCAGAATTTTGAACAGGGTAACGTGAACAACTTCTAATTTCTAACTTTCAAGAAAATTTACTATAATATACAGTTAGTAATGTTTACGCAATGGAATGCATGTAAATAATATCTAAAGTTTGTTGAAGTTTCTTAATAATAATGTCTGAGAGTTCTTTTCTCAAAGATGATTCATATGCTCATAAATTTTTATTTCAGGTATCCACAGATCAAAGTGTGGTGGACTTGGAAATGGCAAAGAAATTGGGATGGTGTGCTTTCTCAATAATACAGATTCTGGGTACCATTGCCGTAATGTCACAAGCGGCATGGCAAGTATTTGTCATCTTCATTCCAGTAACCGCCGTCTGCGTATGGTATCAAGTATGAGATCCCTTCTTTATGGTTTCAGTTCCTATAAAATAGTTCAAATTCATGACAAATAAAACGCTCATGGATAGTTCAAGTTGGTGTTTAATTATGCTTCTTTCAGAGATACTATACACCAACAGCAAGAGAACTGGCTCGCTTGTCACAAATACAAATAACTCCAATTCTGCATCATTTTACAGAATCATTAGCAGGAGCAGCATCGATTCGAGCTTTTGATATCTGTTGAGAGAATCATTCAATACACAAATACCAAAAGTGAAGCAGCCCTTGTGATTGAAGATTCTAGGCCACCAAACAACTGGCCTGAAATTGGAACAATATGTTTCAAAAACTTGCAGGTTAGGGATAACAACAAGTTAACCTAAAGATGAACATAAATAATACATACACACCCAAATTCAATGTGCTCAAGTGTTTTCTAATATCTCCTCTGCAATATAATCATGTCTGACAGATACGTTATGCGGAACATCTACCGTGCGTTCTGAAAGACATAAATTGCACATCTCCTGGAAGGAAGAAAATTGGTGTCGTGGGACGAACTGGGAGCGGAAAATCAACCTTAATACAGGCCATTTTCAGGACTGTTGAACCTTGGGAAGGAAGCATTATAATTGATGATTTGGATGTATGCAAGATTGGTCTACATGACTTGAGGTTGAGGCTTAGTATCATTCCACAGGATCCCACAATGTTTGAAGGCACAGTTAGAGGAAACTTGGACCCACTTGATCAATACTCTGACCAGCAAGTGTCGGAGGTGAATAACTAAACCAAACACTAAATCCAGTAATAGTTAGGATGCTGTTACATGCATACATACAAATATTGCATGCTTATTCTAGAGGTTAAATAATTGGCAGTAATATTCATAATATTGATATAAGATTTTTCTTGAGTAACTTATGGTTTTGGTGAAATAACACGGATATATCCTTTATTTCTTTAAATTCAATGTATTTAGTCTTCAAAACTTGTACAAACTACTCTTCTATAAAGTAGATTATACCTCCTTTCTATTACTTTATAGGAAGGTATGTGTATATTTTGAAAACACATGGGGGGTTTTGTATAATTTCAACAAAAATAATTCAAGGTCAGTATAATTTACTATATTGATTTACTATATCTTTTAATTGTGATTGAATAGTTGCTATAAGGTCTTTCCTGGTGCTCTGTTAGGCATACACGTCCTCTTCAAGTGCATGAGAAATATTATTGTCTTTATTACCTCTTGGGATCTAGAATTCAGATTCTGTTCTAGATATTTACCTAGAGTGGAAATGGTGTTTGAAGTGCTACTGAATTGACCTTAGTTTAGTTTATATCATGCAGGAACACCTTATCTGTGACAACCTATTATTATGTGAAATGATCTTTACCTCTCATTTTTAGTGAGTATTATGGGGGTCGAACACCTTATGTGTGAGAACCTATTTTCCTTATTATACCGATTTGATTGATCTTTACTGGGATTTTGTGGTTATTTCATTGGATAATATATTAAAACTGTTTGTTATAGTTCATTTTGTTACATTTATTTCGACCAGCATTATATTGATATGCGCCTCTATTTTTCTGCCCATATTTTCAAAAATAAAAAGGGCTGTTGGCTGCAAATACTGTACAGTTCATTTCTGTAGCTATAATTGTTTGTGTTTTATGTAAAGATAAAGGTGTAGAAAAGGTTTGCTGGATTATGCTTATTATAATCAATGCAGTTTAATTTTGCTAAACAACCTCTGTCAATATCTTATATCCAATGAAGCTTCAATGTCTTTCAAGCTTTGTCCTGCTAAATGCTTTATTTCCAGGTAAAGGTATGGTTGGTTGATAATGCAGATCACTACTATGTTCTATCCACATTTTTGCTCAGTGGAATGCTAACCATAACCAAGGTGTTTTAATACAGCCATTTACATTTTTATTTTTGCCATTTAACCAACATCTGAAGAATTGATGGTTGGGCACAATTTCTGCTCTAAATTTTATCAATTCCCAAAATTTTAATGGTATTTATTTTTTTCTCATCGAAACTCACTTTATAGATTATCATGCATAGATAGATATTGCAGTTGAATATACTTCCATTCTTACAGTTAATAGTAGTTGATTTTGGCATCATTTCTCTTCCACTTATTGTGACTCGCCACTGTAGTGTGTTGGAGTATGCTGAAAGGTGGGCTGCAAAATTTATTTTACATTGAGAGACACAAACTGGTGACTCCAACTATAGCAACCTTATGCAGAACAACGTAAGCATCAATATCCTTGGTTGTAATTATTATTCATTCATACATGCAATTGTTATAGCCCCTAAAAAATGTTAACTCTTGGAATTTTATAAATAACAGCTTCACTATATATCTATATCTATATATATTAAATTGCTTTTTTAGGCTAGGAAGGGTGGGGAGCTTACCCATGATGAGACAACAATTATCAGCGGAGCACTTGATTTGACTGAGAATGTGCTGATTTCAATTTATGTCGCCTGCTCTTCTTATTTCTTTATTTACTTTTTGTGTGTGTAAATCTCAATGCAATACAATGTGCGTTATAGGCTTGAAATTTCTTAAAAAAAAATTACTTCCAATTTTCAACGTATATTGGTAACATGCAATGGTATTCTATGAACTTGGTAATTGATGAACAGAGGTCCTGTTGTAATTTCTTGACCCCTCCTTTTCTCTTAATGAGGCAAGTCAAAAATACCTCGCACTCATTGAGGAATTGCCTAAATGGCCAATGCAATTAGAACAATATGTTGGAGAGAGCATGTTCTGAAAGCTTTTTTTTTTTCCTACACCTTTCAAATTTAGCCACTTTAAGAGAAGTCACATTCTGAATGCAATGGTAATGCAAATATATATTTTTGTTTCATAGGCTGGGATAGTTATTTGACTTAATACTTCTTTTGGTCTTTCTGAATCATCTGTTTCCACTTTTTATGCTTTTCAACATTACCCTCTAATGTTTACATTGTGTAGGTTCACTATATCTGGTAGAGTTGTGGGGGCTGTCGGTGGAGAAAGCTGTTCAGTTAAAAACGGTGGTCCTTCAAATGTGCAGGTTTAGTTTTTATCTCCAGCCGGTGATTTTATTTTGGTACATCCAATATTGAATTCAAATCTTTCCACTGTCAATTCGTGTTGTAAGTGTGTGATTCATGATATTTTTGCCCTTTTGTTTCTATAGCAGCAGCAAATTGCAAGTAGCATTTTTGTAGTTCAACATTGTTAGATTTCATTTTAAATATGTATTCTAAGTCAATTTTACAATATTATTATTTATCTTTGTTGATGTTTCATTTCTAATATGATGTTTTCAAGTTCCTTAAAGAGAATAAGGTTACTTCACTTAGATAACAAATTATGTGTAAGTAATCTATGAAATTTTTTCATCCCGTGCAACGCACGGGGAAGTACAGGCGCGTTTACTTAATCCTTTATTAGTATTATTCCATTGGCTTAACTGGTCGGCGTGAGTAAGCAAACGTTTTAAATCATTTCTGATATTGGAATTAAAGTACACCTTAATTGTATCATTTAAACCTCTAATTTTTCCAACGATGGATGCGTTTTCCCTATGCATTTGTAGTCTGACCGTCATCGTACTTTAATATCCACTATTCAAGCATTGGTTGAACTAATGGTGCACCTTTAATTAACGTAGAAAATTTTTGGCATCATTTCCAAAGATCACATTGAGGTTGGATGCCTATTCAATTACTACAAAAAAATTATCTGTAAATTGTGCCTTAATACACTTCGTACTTACAATTTTTTTAACTGATTATATTATTTGATTTAATAGCAAGTTCCATTGTAAAATGTTTTGGCACATAAAATATGATTTCTATAACTTCTAAAAAAAAGTATTATGTCTAAAAAAACAATGTAATTTTGTTTTAAATTAATTGACAAAGTCGATACTACTGAACTAGTAATTTTTTTTTTCATATTTCAGAATTGTAGTTTTCGACTACCAATAAAGAAGAATTTCCGGTTCATAATTGAACAACTTTTTTTGTTACGAAACAAGAAATGCCTTGACGACTATCCATCACCGCCTAAACCAAATAAAGAGAACATCATTGACATGTCAAACCAAGCGATACTCAGGAATTAAACTACAATAAAGAAAGAGAGGGCGATGAAGCTAATAGGTTGCAAAATCTAATGACTGATGAGCAAAAGAAAGTATTCCATAAAATACTTTCCTTTGTTTCTTCATAGAAAGGTGGATTCTTTTTTTTTTTTTCATGGATTTGGTGGTACTTGGAAAAACCTTCATCCGGAACACATTGACGACTTCCATAAGATCTAAGGGGTATCATATTGAACATAGCATCCGGTGGAATTGCGCAACTTTACTACCATCAAGTAGAACTGCGCATTCAAGGTTTTTAATTTCTATCGACATCAATGAAAATTCTATTTGTTCAATTACTCAAAATTCACTAACTGCAAACTTGATCAAGGCTGCTAATCGAATTATTTAGGATGAAGCTCCTTTGGTGAAGAGACATTGTGCTGAGGCTTTTGACCGAACTTTAAGGGACCTAATGAAGACAAATAGTATATTTGGAGGAAAATGCGTCGTCATGGGAGGTTATTTCAGACAGATTCTTCCAGTCATTCCTAAAAGTGGACGAGCTAAGATTGTAGATGTATCTATTAATGCTTCTCCTCTTTGGAATGAATGATAGTTATTGCAATTAACCAAAAATATAAGACTGAAGTCTTCCACAGATCCAGCTGAGCAGAAAAAAATAAAAGCATTCTCTGAATGGCTGCTACTTGTAGGAGAGGGTGTCATTGAATTATCGCACGATGGTATTGCAAACATAACATTGCCATATGATTTGTTACTTTATGATGATGATAATCCAATCAGCTGCATCGTTCAATCTACTTACCCAAATTTAGTTGAAAGTTTATTAGAGGAAGATTACCTAAACAACGGGTCTATTTTAACCCCAACTATGGAACATGTCGACTCATTAAATGAGTACATTTGTTCTTTGTTGCCAGGAGATGAAGTAGAAGACTTTAGTGCTGACTCTATAAATCGTATAGATTATGCAAATGAACGTTTCGATGATCTATATCACAGAGTTTCTAAATTCAATTAAATGTTCTGGGATTCCTCATCATAAATTGGTTCTGAAGGTGGGAGTACCTGTTATGTTAATGACGAACATTGACCAAGCAGCAGGATTGTGCAATGATTCAAGGCTTCAAATTACACAACTAGGCAAGAACGTCATTAAGGCGAAGGCGTTGAATGGCACTAGCGCAGGTCAAGACATTTTGATACATAGGATGGACATGAACCCATGTGAATTTAAACTTCCATTCAAGATGACGAGAAGACAATTTCCCATCATCATTTCATTTGTGATGACAATAAACAAGAGTCAAGGACAATTGATGTCAAATGTACAACTCTGGTCCAATTTATAAGTCCCTTTTGACCAAATAAATGAGATTATGACAATTTTGCCCATATTAATTATACCAATGAAAACATAGAGAGAAGAAAGAGTAGAAATGTACCCAATCATAAATGAGGGTAAAATTGAAAATTCATCCCATAATCATTGAGCTAACTACCTCTCCTTGGTATGTGTGATTTAGTCAAAAGAGACTTATAAATAGGACCAGAGTGATAGGTCTTTATTTACCTAGTCCAGTTTTTTCACATAGACAACTTTATGTTGCTTTATCTAGGGTGAAGTGTTTCAAAGGTTTGAAAATACTTATTTTGAATGAGTTGAATAAGTGTAGTTAATGTTGTATACAGAGAAGTTTCCCAAAACGTTTTATCACATCCATAGTTGAAATGGAAAACTTTGTTTCACTTTGTTATTATTGTGCTTTGGATTTCATAATGACATTAACTCATAATTTGATTGGTTCTATTTGTGTATTTATCGTTGTGCTTTGGATTTCATAATTACGTGAACTCATGATTTGATTACTTCCATTTCGCCTTTACAATTTCTATTAAAAACATAATAGAAATCTACACTCCGTGCAACGCACGGGTCCGAAGTCTTGTTCGTATCTGAAGAACCTAGATCTGTTATCTTTTTATAACAATATTTAAAAATTATACCTACACTATTTTCTCATAGAGGCTCGGTGTGATTAAGCCCAAAAGAAAAACCTAATTGCTTCAACTGTTGAGATCCGAGATTGTTTTCTTGGACTAGAAACGCTGGAACACAAACCCACTCCCTGACCTCAACAAAGTCAAGATGTGGCCAGAAACAAAAAAGTCCATTAACCTTTTTCCTTGGGCCGTGTTTGGCTTCTGGCCTCCTACATCATTACTTCTGAATGTCCGATGAATTCATTTTCCTATCCTTGTCTAATTAAATAATATCATGTCCATTATCAAATAATAAAAAAAAAAATATATCATGTCGATCTTGAAAATTTATGTTCAATTTGGGAGTGGATTACTTAGACTGACATGTAAATAAAAACGATAATGTATAAGATATCCTTCGTCCAAGGTTCTCATATATAATACACATACATACATACATGTGTGTATCTTGAATAAAATGATTGGTATTTTGATGATGTCATCATTTGAAAAAAAAGAAGGTAATTTGAAATAATCATATACGACTTCCTAGAAGTAGGCCTAGGATTAGGAACAGACGTTTTGATGGAGACATATAGCAGTACGTTATGTCAATCCTATATGAAGTAATATGGGATCG
Source organism: Acacia melanoxylon (assembly GCA_019022615.1). Lineage (NCBI taxonomy): Eukaryota > Viridiplantae > Streptophyta > Magnoliopsida > Fabales > Fabaceae > Acacia > Acacia melanoxylon. Next base: position 2,297,060 of record JAFJYJ010000025.1, read on the forward strand.
ATGCTTTATAAGTATTTAGCTGGCTTAAATATTCTCTCAAGTGTAATGTGTCTGAAAAAACTAGACATGTGAGCTTTTGGAGGTGGATTTTTCCCACATGTTACCGTGATCTTATATATTTTCATTAATACTTTGAATTAAACCCGAACATTCAACTCTCAATAAGGTATTTAACCATATTACAATTGCTTTCACACTTCTGATTCAGAAGAACAAAAAGAGAGATATGTAAGGAGAAATGATATTTTGGGACATTAGAAAACATTGCCTTATAAATAGTCAGATTTCAATTAAGAATAAAAAAAAAAAAAAAACTTAGTTGAAAATCATGAGAGTTCATCCGAAAATTGATTTTAACTGCCAATATTATTCTTTTTTAAAGATCACAGAATGTAACTGCAGATTGATGAAGAATATAGCGAGACCCATCTTTTAATTTCAACCTCTTTATTCACTTCATCCAAAGTATCACTATGGCAATTCTTAAGTTCATTCAACTAAGATATTAAAACAAATCAAGGAATTATAGTGAACTTAATTATGTATTTAAGGTGCCATAGGCAAGTAACAAAGCTTTTAAAAAAATTATTTGGTAGGTTTTTATTTAAAGAATCAGGTCCCAAAAAAAAAAGTTAAGGAAGCGGACATTGGATCGGACAGGGCTTTTATACTTGATTGTGTTGCATACTCTTATCATAATAATTTATGGGAACCCATTTGCAGGTACAGATTTTTTTTTTCTTTCAATTTTTAATTTAATATATGTGCTTTTTTTTCTTCTAATTAAATGCTTTACTTTTGCTCTATTAATACAATTAGCTCTTAGATAAGGGCTAACCGTGTTAAAAGAGCAAAGTTATAGGAGCCAATGGTGTTAACAGAGTAGAATTAATAATTTAATTAGCATGTATCGTTAGAGATGCTGCAATAATCTTGTAAATTTTTCATATACTTGGTATTTGACACTACTTGTATTAAGTTAAATTTGAGTCATAATTGGCCCATCTAACTTGGTTTTTCTCATATGATATTTTTAAATTTGTAAGACTCAAATAATCACCCTAACCTAAATGAACTCGAGTCTCATTCACTCAACGATCTAACAATCATTAATATCTATTCAAATTTTCATTCCTTTCAATAATGCTATCAACTCCATCAAGTGTTTTTTTGAACACACTCCATCAAGTATTCAATTCATCAGATATTAGATAAGAAATCCTAACTAATTTATTTAAGGTACTATAAGTAAGTATGTTGGCAAAAAAAGTACTATAAGTAAGCAGTACAATCTTTGTTATTTCCGAAACTTTTTATTCAATGTTGGTATACGATGTTTGCGAAAGGTACTGGACATTATTTATAATAATGCTCAAATAAGTGCAAGTATTTGGATTATTTTTTAAAGCTATTTTCTTTTAAAAAAATGTATAAATTCCTGTCCATTCATTTTCTGCTGACACCCAACTTGGAAGAGGTAATTTAGGTTTGGCCTTTCACTTTGGAATTTGGATATATGTGAATTTTACACTTGAAAATGAAAAATAGAAGAAGACAAAAAAAGGGGTACTTCATCTCTTGCTCCTATCATCAGTACTTTCTGATCAGTCCATTACATTGTTGATTGCTTGCAGCACCGTTTGCTTCACCGTTTGGGCGTCTATCTCCTTCTCTTCACTCTGCAATAATATCACCAATCAAAATTAATACAGATTTACTGATCCAAGAGTTGAGAATTAACGTTTGAGAGGATTAAAGGGAAAGAAAAAAAAAAAGCATAAGAGTGAATAGAGACAGAGAAATAAGCAGAAATTAAAGGGCAATATTTATATACCTGGGATCCTCCAAGAGCTTCGAGCTGGAAAGTGTCTTCACAGGAAACCCTAGCATCAAGCACATCGAGGCCAAGTTGTTCGAAGGCCTCTAGAACTGAGACGAGCATGGCAGGGCAGTTCTTTTCAGAGAACACGTTAACTTGAAATCCCTTCTCTAGGGTTTCAACACTCACCTGTGCAAATAACAAGAACAAATGAAATTTAATAATTAATATTCACGATCCATCAATGAAAGCATACATAGAACATAAACACAATAAAGAGAGCAAGCTAAGCTAAGTAATATATATAGTACCGAAGGCGAGTCATCGTGGAAAGAAGTGGAAGATTCAGCCTCATCGTCTTGTTGATGATTTGATGAGGATTTCTTTTGAGAATGTTTTTTCTTTCTTTGATCTCTTGATGAAGAAGACATATATATATGCTACTCGCTGCTGCTGCTGCTTCTTCTTCTTGTGCTTCTGCTTCTTGCCAGCGTTGTTGCTGCTTCCATGAGAATTGGGGCCTTTATTGTTTTTTTTATATATAGATAGAATGAGTGATGCGGCTTACAATGAAAATATGTGATTCTCTTGTCTCTTTCCTTCACCTCTGTTGCTTCATCTCCCCCACATTCAATTATGCTCTTCCCTTTCACAATTACTTATTTGACCTTATCCCCATTTTACAATTCTTAGCTTTCATTTTGCGTTGCAAAATTTCCTTTTCTCTCCCTCACTCTCTCTATATATCTTCCTCCGTCCCAATAATTTAACTTATACATGGAATATTTTTTATGTGCTTTGAAGAACAGTTTTAATTCTAAAACATCATCAAGTTATCCAAAACACATAACTACAACAACAACAACAACCACCCCCTCAAAAAAAAAAAAAAAACAATTATGAATTCTCCCAGATTATAATGAAGTGAAATAAATGTGGCTTATATTTTTATTATTCAACTTTATAAACTACAAGGTAACTATAACGATGATTAAAAAAAATAAATGAAGAAAAAACGGATGAGTCATAAAAAGTTAAGGGAAAACTGGAAATTATGAAGGAAATTAATAAATAAATAAAATGATAATTTATTGGAAGCTAGCGTACCTAGTTTTTAGTCCGGAGAGCCGTGAGTCATCGGGCTTTCACGAGAGTGCATAAATGTGTGGGATTTTATTCCATTCTTAGGAGTCTTACGTGGTACCTTACACTAAACTATGCTAATCATCTCTTTTTCTTTTTCACTGACTCATCATCAGTCATCACATACCCTCCCCGAAAATAAAAATTAAGAAAAATACAGATCAGAATCATTATATATTCCAACTCATCATAATACTATATATAAATAATTGATTTTTTTATAGCCGCATAAATGTATATTATTTATGTGTGTGTGTGAAGTGAGCAATATATATATGTTACATTGAATCAAAACTATTTTTGTTTAGGTTTTAGATGTATAACCACGTAGCTTATGATACAAGGAGCAAAAAATGGATAATTAACAATTCTTGTAATAAGAATAAGTCACATCCACGTGTGTGTGTGCGTGTGTATAAATTTAGAAGATATTTTAAAAAGGGAAAAGTAAAAATAAATTATAATAAAAAGCCAACGAAATGTAAATGTTATAATTATCGAGAAATAAGAGATATATATGTAAGTTGCCCAAAACTGAGAAATGAGAACAGAATGAACATACTATAACAATGAGTATGACTTAAAACTAATAATCTAATAATCTACATACCTAACATATTAGGCACGCATGGCAAAAGTTTTAGCTAATATATGATTTTATATATAAAGTATTGTTCAAGATTCGAAGAAATAAATATGGGTTCACGTGAATTTCTTCATTTCAAAGGAAATAATTATAAAGAAATAATTGATGAGGAGGAACATGAAATATGCATAACTTTGGGAATAATGAAAGATTTTGCCCCTTCACACACGAGCAAAAGGAATTTGATGTTTTATATATGGGGCATGTGATGGCAGGCATATAGTCTTAATTATAAGATAAAGTTTACTTTTTTGGAGAAGTTAAGGAAGCTAATTAAATTACTTTAGGTTATTTTTATTTATTTTTTCTCCAAACTAATTAGTTTGACTAATAAACTAATATATAATCTAAGGATACACAACATATAATATGATTAAGTAACTTATTTAGATTTCTTAACCTCTCCAAAGAAAGTCAACTATGTCTTATAATTAGGACCGGAGGTAATATAATAATATCACAAATGTTAAGGTTAATTTGGAAGGGTATTTCAGTAAAAGTGACTCAACACAGAGAGAGAGAGCGGTCGTGAAGATATGAAATGGTGTCCCGTGAGAGAGTACTTGGAGGGATTGACAGCTAAACAACATTTGATGCTTCCTTTCTCTGTTTTCGATGCATCCCCTCTTTTATTCTTTTTTTTTTTTTTTTGTATTATATTCTAATTTGTTCTCTCTCTTTTTTTATAATAATCCCATATCATTAATTATAGATATATTCATGCTCAAGCTTGCATATATATACACATATTGATGCTCCGCCAATTCTTAATTCATCATCAATTTAGTTTTAGAATTAGTAATCGTTAACACTAAAATATAGTACTAATAATACATCATTCATTAAAATTGATTTGCTAAAACCAATCTTTGTCATTTAGTTTGGAAGCAAACCAACAAGGCAACCATCGATCATGTTTCAAATATATTCATCCCGTGGTTATTAGTATCTCCTCATAACTTGCAGATTCCCTAAGCGCATGATTCGCTTTTCTGTTCCTTTTTTTTTCACCTCCTCCCAACAAAAGTAATATATATTACATCGATCATCATATCTCTGTTGTCCGGGCTTGTGACCTTTTTCTCTCGTTTATTGGTCTCATTGCATGGCGGTGGTTGATAGATAGATCGAGCTTGACAAGTTTCAACCATATATATATATATAGTTCTAATTAATTAAATTGTGGTTACGTTTCAGATTTATTATAACTATGTTTCACAAAATTCGCACCCATTAATTATAGGCCTAGCTGTCATAGTAATTAGAAAAGCAGTCTTGTGAATATGTTTGTTTCACTTATATCAAACTCATCCACCAACCATCTCAATTTCCCGCATATGCATATGATTAATCACATATATATCAAGAGATTCTGTCACATGAATAACGAAGTTGTATTTACTTTTTAATTATTACTCAATCTGGTCTTAAATATAAGATTGAGTTTTTGTAGAGATATTAATAAAGCTAATTAAATTATTTTAAAATATTTATATTTATCATTTTTTCTCTAAACTATTTTGTCTAAATTATAATAAACTAATATGTATATATATATATATATAATTCAATGCTACACAAAATATTATATCATTAAGTAATTTATTTAGCTTATTTAATCTCTTAAAAAAATCAACTCTATATTATATTTAGGACCAAAGGGAATATTAAATTAGATTAGATGTGGTCCCATACATTATGCCTGATTTTATTATGTTTTGTGACCAAGGTCATGCCTATAAATGTTAAGGATTGGAAAAAAAATTAATAGAGACGCCTAGTATGGTGTCATTCATATAGACACACACATATACATATGTATGTATCAATTCTCATATTATTCTTATTCGGCTTTCTAATAATGAACGGAACTCATTAGTCCATCATCATCTAATTAAATTAGAACTCAAATAAGCGTCATCAATTGAAAACACCACACATTAAAATTTGAAATATACAAAGAAGGACATGCAGAGCTTTGGCCGGGGGCATCATAGCTCAAGGCTATTACATAATTAAATCTAAAATGTTATTTACTATTATTGTCATGGCGTGGTTTGTGAAAATGAAGTCTATAAATATGATAAAGTAACAACAAATTGAGCTTGCTAGCTTTAATATCATTAATTGTTATAGTTTCAAGAGTAACAACAAATGGAAACCCATCATGCAAAATAATACATTCCTTTCCATAGTCCGGAAGAATCTTTAAAACGGCTCTAAGAAAAATGAAGTTATAGATATACGGATATACCTCGTCATGCCAGATTAAAAAATTTATCCAACCGTTCAAACTCTCAATGCTTTACAACGTGTTTGACCAACAGTCTATTAATTATTCGATTATTAATTAGTGGCATTACAAGTTTATAATTTTTGATAGTATGAATCCAAAATTTGTGCCCCATGGAAAGGTAATTCATTATGATCACGCAACTACCTGTTCACATGTGTGCCCATATAATCATCACGAGAAAACAATAATTCAAAGAACAAACACTAATAAAATAAGCAATCTTCTTTGTCTCTCTGGCCCTAGCTAGCTACTTTAATTTCAATTTTATTCCTCATAAATACATAGGGTCTTCATCATCCCCTACAAACACAGCTTCTCTCTCTCTTCTTTCCATGTTATTAAATATGGGAAATACACTTCTCATATTGTAGGAGAATGTCATAGATACAAAAAGATGTGGTTCCCACCATTTTCGTACTTAAGTTTTAGTATTTTTTATAAAAAAGATGTTAGCGGTCAACGAATGAATGATTATTTTTATTTAAGATCATTCTTTGAAAAGATATTCTTGAGAATATACAGATATAGAGTACACAAACATAAAGTAAATAATACGACGTACAACTCTAGTGGTGATCAAAGGGATTTTCCTTCCACTTTATTTGAAAGGAAGATGGACTCATTTGGAGACATTTATTTGATTTCATTTCATAGTGCATATAGATAATGTATTGTTCAAATAAAGAGTAATTAGTAGAAGAATAATCAGCAGCACGTGCTTTGCCTTTCTTGCTTTGACTAAGACGTAATGATTAAAGGGCGGGGGGTGAGGGCCGTCATATTATTCTGGAAGAAATTAAATATGCCAAAAGCAATATTGCAGTATATTGAATTGTTCAATGATGTGATTGATTTAATTGAGCCACGTATAATTCATTAATGGTCCAGGTCTTCATAATACAATCACTGCTGAAGCTGACTTGGTGCTTATCAGTTTTGAGATAATTTTGATTCCTGTAGCTCTACTAATTTGCTAATATTATATCTTGCGTTAAAGTCTATATTTCTTTATTTAGTAAATAGAAGCTTTATATTTTAATTTATATTAATCATATATCTATTAAAGTTGTAGGAAAGTGTACTGTTTTTTATTCACGAACATTATAGTATATCACAGATTATGTGCGATTGAACGGGATTGTACGTACTTAGCTAAAAGATTTTGATATTGGCGATCGCATTGATAACATTGATATAACAAAATCGTGTCTTTCCTTTCTCATTTATATAAGCTATAAATATCGGGGTTTTTTTATTGGCCTGGATCTTTGTTGTTGGTTCATAGGAAATCCAATGGTAGAAATTTCAAAAACTAGGACCAATTTACAAGACCACATTAATTGAGTCAGCTTTTTGCCAAATTTTATTCCTGTTTTTATAACATGGCAAATTTTGTTTCAAACTTGTAAAAGTGATGCTATTGTGTAGTAAAGTTTTGTAAAATATTAAATAAATTGGTAGAAGTATGTTTTAATGAAAAAAAATGAAATACACGCATGCAAACATACTCATCTGGCCCTATTTATAAATTAAAGAGAGAATATTTATTTTAGATTCTTAGTCCTATTTCTAAGTTACGTTATTTAATTTTTTATATATATATAAAATTATCATTCATTTATTAGTATGTTAACTTTGTTTTAATGAAATATATTGTTTACTTTCTTTAGTCCTTATTATAAGATACCAACTAATAAGTGTTCTTAATCTTTTTTTAATTATAAGGCATTTGCTTGATTCTAAAGATTATTAAATATATATTTTTCATGTATGCCCATAATAAGGGTAGTGGTAGAGGTTATTAATTAATATGATACTCCATTTTGTCTTTATTATAAAGCATCAACTAGTAATTCTCACAAACTAATAAAAACAGTTAAAGTCATTAAATTTGTCCTAAAATTTAAGTAATTTTCAATATTACCCATATTAATTGCACTAAACTCTAATATCATATTAATTATTACTATCACCCACTACCTTTATTAATTATGGGCATACATAGAAAAAAAAATATTTAATCCTCTTTAATTAGAAACAAGCAAGTGCCTTATAAAAAGGATCAAATATATTTGTTAGTTGATGTCTTATAATAAAAACTAGATGGAGTATTAAAGTTTAGTACAATATTAGTAAGAGTAATATTGAAAATTACTTAAATTTTAGGATAAATTTAATATTTTTAACCATTTTTATTTGGTTTGTGAGAATTGTTAGTTAATGGTTTATAATAAGGACTAGATGAAGTATTTAATAGGGGTAAAGTTGAAAAAAAAAAAACTTTAAAGGAGAATTAACGAGGTCTAAGGTTTTTCTTATAAATAAGAACAGATAAATACTGTTTTTATTAGATTGTCTGGGGCCTGAGTCTGTCTCACGACAATTATATTGAAGCATTTAATGGAGCCCAAATTAATTTAAGTAGAATCCAACGTACATGACCACAAAGGTTAGTTATTAATCTCTCTCACCAAGTATTTGGTGTGCTTATCAACTCTTGTTAATTTATATTTTGGTCATCCACGTACGTACAGGGTCGAGTATTCTTGAAAATTTGTTACTTTATTAAAGGAAACGCACACTGTAAACGCAAAAGAATCATAGCTGAAGTTGTCAAATTCAAAGTAATTTAAACAACCACGTCAAAACAATTTTACACAAATTAAAGTCTAAATCAAATATTTATGCCTGGCTTATGGTAAAAAGATAATGAAGAATATGTAGGCTTTTCTTTAAAGGACAAAAATGAATGGGGGGTAATCAAAACGTTAAAATTAAAAAGAAAGTCCTTCACCTTGTTAGTCAGAAAGTATCTATCAATAATAAGTTACACTACATATATAAAAATATATATTTTTTCCGTCTCATAATTCTTTCCCAAAGAGAATTTGAATTGGATTTTTCCTCGTTAATATTTAAAGAAAAGGGATCAATCAATCTCATTCTGCATTAACCATATCACAATAATTTATAATAATATAATAACGAAACAGTAAAATTATCACACACAGCACATACCAATTTCTTGTCTTTTCTTTGCTTAGTATTTGTATTTGCAACCGAATTGAAGACAAAAACAGTGCATGTTGATCTGCAATGTATTGCCTTTTTGCATTGTCGTCTGACTATATACACAAACACACACACACACACACATATATTCTCATAATAAAATGAAGCGGTGCAAGGGATAATGGTAAAAATGATTGTATATATACACATCCTATCAGACAAAATGAATATTAATCTAAATAGTGCAAATTTTGGAACTCTATCTCGTGACTACCCTCCTTTCCATGTCCTCTTTTCCCATCATTTATTTATCATTCCTTTTTGCTATGCACGAATATGACTCCTGGAATGAATTTAAACCGTGCACAGTAACTACTAAGTCACGAATCCTAATTAAATTGATGTTGTTCTTGAGATGATATCAATTAAAAATACCTTTATAATATTACTGGATCACCTGAGCTCCTATATTAGTTGAACTTTCTGTATCTTGTTTAGATAATTAATTGATATTAGTTTGATCTCTGAACTAGCTACAGCTGATGGAAGAATATATTAATGAGTAGTGGGAAAATAAAAAATCCCACTTTACTTTTTCCTTATTTTGGCAGAATACGAAGAGCTACTTTGTTCTTGTTGGGTTGCAGAAGCCTGAACAGAAGTTGTCGTGTGCATGCTCGTGAGTGAGAGAGAGAATCACAAACATATGGCTAGCTAGCTTATAAACAACTGAGTTAATTTCTTCGTATATATTATGACATATAATTAAAATAAACAGATTGTGCAGATGCATGTCAATAATTGAAGGATATATAATATTTAAGATATATTAGTAGCATAATGAACTTTTGATCTGGAATTAATGGGGAACATGATAGCCAATTAGGGTCACAAGGCCTCATGAAATCCAGGAGAAATGAAAGCGAATAATTTAAAATTTTGCAGAATATATATTGAAAAGATCTCAAAGCCCATTTTGCTGCTAGCTTAGCTACCTACATAGCTAAAACCTACCTAACATATATATGAAACCGCATCAGTTAATTAAAGTCAGCCCTACGAATTGAACTCTCATAAATTATAATTTTGCTTCCATGGCCAACGTGAACATCATTATCAATTAGTATTAAGCAGCACAAAATCCTATAATGTTTTTCAGAGCAAAAAGTTCAAAGGGAAAGTGAATTAATCAGAAACCATACGCATATGATAATAAAGATACTCTCGCAAGTATAAGGATTATTAAAAAGAAATCAATAATTTAGCAAAAAGATGTGTATGCAATACGGTTTGATATGAATCATGATTGATCTAGAAATAGTTTATTGAAGGTCTACATCTATCGGGTCAGTTTGGGGCATTAAGTGACAGGTGTGTTGAAGTGGACAGAGTCCCAAAAAGGACATACCGCCCCGTAATGTTGTTGAGTTGTGAGTGACATTAAGGTTCACGGGCTAAGGTTGCGGTCAGAAACACAACAAAGGGGCTTCAATTGTAAAGAAAAAATTTGATATCATGGAGGGGAAAATTCCATGAGCATATAGTACAAAAGTGGGTTTGTCTCTTTTCCTCACATGTAGGATTTAGCCAGCAATACCTACACATAGAAACAACCAAAACTGCAAAACTGCATCACTTGCAACATTAATAGCATCATTTCTTGCCATTGTTTTTTAATGATTTGGCCCACCCGGTACAGCTAATGTGAGCGGATGTTACCCCCACAATATAGGAGTTTTGATTCTCTCTTCATTTTTCCTTTGTCAATTTATATATATATATACATAGAGAGAGAGAGAGAGAGAGAGAGAGAGAGAGAGAGAGAGAGAGAGAGAGAGAGAGATAGTAAAAACTAAAAAGCAGTGAACCACGCACATATATACACTGAGTCATATATATTCTTTCGTATGACTCATACTCTCTTAGAATATATAATTAATTATATGGAACTGTATATGATATGATCCTATAAATGTTCAAAATTCTTCTGCATATGAATTTACTTGATTGACAAAAGATGACAGCAAACCCTACAATCCATTATATATGCCCCAACTTTGTGTCGCAGAAGGCTTCTATAGCTGATTTATTCAGTGAAACGATTGGCCACCCATCCTAAAATATTGGCTTCCACTCTAATTAATCCTTCTAATGAAAAGCCTTTTTGTTTCTTTTTTTCTGATACAAACAAAAAAGGATGAGTAGGAGGATTATAATGGAACCGAAATAGTGAATTATGAAATTCTTGACTATAAGCAGTGTATACAAGTTAGGTGACTAGGTGCATTTCCCCATGAATGTTGGAGTCTTTGAGAGTATTATCCCCTTAATTAAGTGATACTTTGATTAATTTCCCAAAGGCAGCATTTTCTTTATTAATTTCGTATTTCAGTATTGTAGCTTCAGGTCTTTGAAAAAGTATTTCATCTTTTGCTATCAACGCATGCGATGCTTAAGCTCGTGGTTAACAAGAATTAATTAATTAACAGATAATTCTGCCTCAACATAATATTTTATAATAATAACTAGGTGTATATGATTCGGTGCCTTGTCATGACATCGTGACGAGAATATTAATTAACAATAAAAAATAAAAATCAAACTTTAAATAACCAAATGAGGAAAAAATGTTTTTTCAATGACTAAAATATCAATTCGCCCATATATAATTATTAATAACCATGGTCGTTTTTGGGATTATAGCAGGTTTGTAGTCCCCTTCAGAATATGTAGCCATTCTGATTTCTGAGTATGGATTTGGTGGACCTAGCTAGGGTTTCGCCAAAAGCCTTTAATTCTGCACCATACAAACAACTTGTTCAACAATCTAGTACGCGCATACTATATTTCGAATAACATAATACTCGATTAGATTTATATTTGTACATGCTTTTGTTGTAACATCTACTGCAACACGTGAGTTTAGGATGTGGCAATTCAAAGTTGGAATATAATTGGTGCTTTTGGGAAGATTATTTGCACATGCTATCCTGTACAAAGTTACACACAAATTAAATGAATGCTTTGTTATTTAAATTCAAGACTAAAATCAAGTATAGAAATATTTTTCTCAAATGATAAACTTTTAGAGCGTTAACAGACCACTCTATTTCTCTTTTAACATTATCCAAAATTAAAACAATTTACAAGCATAAATTAGGGAGATGAATCTGATTTTTTTTTTAAAAAAAAATGTCATTTGTTGATTTTCCCACCTGGTTTTCCATCTTTTTGAAGCACCAATAATTCGAACTTATCATCTCCTGTCCTGTCCTTTTGAGATCACTTTCCTGTCTCTTCTGACTGTGAACTAAATTGTCTAAATCCTAGCAAATTCAATTAATTTAACCTCCTCTTATTCACTATTTTTCTTTGAACGTGATGTTAATGAAATGGAATCTTCACGGAAAGAAATAAGTATGAACTATGAATTGCTGTAATTAATGTCAGTCAAAACACAGAAGCAATGGTTTAAATTCTGTGACGCTTGTCTAATTAATTAACGCCTATGAAGCGCTCTATAACCGATGAAAAGGAAAACATGTATATTCTTCGAATCTATTATTTTTCTTTTGAAGCGTATATGCTTTAGTTGCAAATTTATTTTGGCCTGAAGGTTAATTGGAACTTCCCATTCTTCCCCTTTTCTTTCTGTTATATATGTATGTAAGCTGCCCTCTGTGTGTTGTGGTTTAGGGCCGAACTTAATCGGTTCCTTTTTTGGGCTCGAAGAACTAATATCTCTAAGCTCATTTGTTTGCATTCGGACGCAATCTAAACTTGAACAGTTGAACCCCACTTTGCAAATTGGAAGAACTGATTTCTAGACTATGAATTTGGTTTCTTTTTCTACTTCAATCTTAGAAAAATGCCTTTTTGCACTTACAAGATTTCAAGCCTGTTTACAGTTAAGGCTTAATTGCTTCAAAACTACGGTTGTCAGAGGCCCACAATTAGTCCATTACACACCAAGAGAAAAGTCCACATGAAAATTTGAACCTTTTGAGAAGAAAATGTCTGGGAACCGACCACCGCCACCAGATTGGTTTAAAATTAATGTCGATGTTGGTGGTGCCATGTCTGTGTTTGATGAACGAGCAGGGAGTTCTAAGAGATAGCCAAGGAACTTGGATAGCTGAGTTTTCTCAAACTTTGGGTAAATGGAAAGCATATGAAGTTGAAGAATGAGCTATATTTAAGAGGTCTATATGATTTGCTTGGGACATGTGCTTCAAGAAAATAATCCTAGCTAGAATCTTTTCAGAGACCCATATAGAAAGACCTAACGGTTTCGTTTCTGATGACAGGAATGGTTGTTTAGTGTTTCTGAAAATTAAGAAGAAGATTATTAACTACTTTTCAAAGACAAGTTAAATGCCAACATATTTCTCGTGAACAAAACAAGGTTACATATATATACACGGGTGGAAAAAAAGATTTTAAGACTGGACAAAAGAGGCACTGTAAGACCGGACTAGCTGCCGGTCTTGTTCCAGCCGGTATTAAAAGTCCGTTATTTTCAAGACCGGATTTGAACGGTCTAAAAGAAACTTTTTTAGACCGAACATTTTAAAAGTTAGGTCTTAAAAGTCGTACTAAATAGACGATATGTATTTTGTTCGGTCCTAAAAATCAACTTTTAAGACCGGACATAAACATAGACCGGTCTTAACATATCGACATTTTTAAGACCGGATAAATAATCTCCGGTCTAAAAAATACCGACTTCTAAGACCAGACGACTAACTAATCCGGTTCTAAATTTAATTAAATTTAAGATAGGGTAATTGGTAAAGTTTAGGTCTTAAAAGTTGAACTTTTTAAGACCTGGCTAGACGTTTAAGACCGGACTTGTAAATGCATCCGGTCTTAAAATTTGAACGTTTAAGACCGTGATAATATTTCCGGTCCAAATTTTCGAAATTTTTCCTGTTATGTTCTTCCGATCATATATATATTACACACATCCACCACACAATCCAAGACAAAAAATTAGATACTTTAAGCTACAAGCTATGAACAATCCATTATGAATAAATTGAATTGGGAAAAGAATACAAATATCACCGGCCATAAGTTATGTGGCCTCTTAATTTAGTACAACACCGTAATGAATTATCTTACAAATACAATGATGAGTTACAAATAAATACCGCACCATGCCTTCATCTGATCCCACCCAACAACGTAACATGATATCCCCTTTTATAACATATATATATCAGATCCTGCCACAAAATAAAACAAGAACAAAAGTTTCATCAATTAATCGTTTAATTAAGAACAAGACAACACCGTAGTAATGATGAATATATACATGTAATAAGATAACTTACAAATACAATGATGAGTTTCAAATACCGCACCAAGCCTTCATCTGATCCCACCCAACAACGTACGTAACAATTATATCCCCTTTTATAACATATATATCGGATCCTGCCACAAAATAAAACAAGAACAAAACCTTCATTGTTTAAGAACATGGAAGGAATATAGTTAAAACCTTAAAGTTTTCAAAGAATTCGTATATGAATATTACCATATGAATTGACTCTTTTATAAAGGGATATCCTCCCATATCCCTTCTTGATGATCATTTCTTATTCCGGGTTCATTATCCGCTTCATCTTCTTCGTTCATGTCCGGTATACCCCTTGAAAAAAGAGTACTCTTAGGAAGACCGTAATTCGAATGAATTTCATTATCAATATCAATGACCCTTTTTCCTTGGAGAGCTACAGACCACATTTTATTTTCCTGATCGGTGATATAGAACACTTGTTTTTGGTCTACGCCATAATAAAAGGTTCATCTCCAAAACATATACCATTGATATCGACTAATGTAAGTCCTAGCCGATCGATCCAAACACCATTTTTGACATTAACCCACTTACATTTGAAAATGGGAAATCTAATTTTAACATAGTCCACCTCCCAAATCTCTTCAATAACCCCATAATATGGCATGATTTGTCAATAAAGGCCTCTTGTCTTTCGAACCGGAGAAGTGCATAGATTCGGCCTCTAACATAACACCACCTGTTCGGACGGTGCTCCTATCATCTAGGGACTTCGTGTAAAATGTATAACCATTGATCACATACGAATTCCAACTTATGACATCAACCTCGGGACCACGGGCTAACCATTTGATTGTATCGAAACACATTCCTCTCCCTCGACCTTTTGTTTGAACCGGTTTGCAAATGTTCGTTATGCTCCCTAATCAACCTTTGTTCGGTCATTCGATGATTTTCTTTCCTTACGGCTTCTCTTTATGTGCAGCTATGCGGCTTGAACTTCATCAACATTATTCAAGATGTATAAGTGGACTTGTGACAATTCATCGGGATCCACACTCTTTACCGAAGCACCTCGTCTACCCCCCTTGACATGCGACGTTTTGGAAGCCCAATATGTCTTACTTTGGCCAAATAATTTTGACAAAATTCCATGGCTTCTTCGAAACATATTTCGAACAATTGATGCTTCGGCCGGTATGCGTTCTTCACGTACCCTTTTAGGAATTTCATAGATCTTTCAATTGGGTACATCCACCGTAAATGGATAGGGCCGCACAACTTTATCTCCCTTACTAGATGAACAATTAGATGAACCATGATGTCAAAAAATGTAGGAAAAAAAGCTTCTCAAGGTGGCACAAGATAAGATATCCTTCATTCTCCAATTCATCCAACTTTTCAATTTCAAAAACTTTACTACAAACCGCATTGAAGAAGAAACAAAGTCTAGTCAAGACGACCCGAAGATCATATTCGGCGATGCCTCAAATAGCTACTTCGGGAGTATTTGTTGCATCAAGACATGACAATCATGAGACTTTTGGCCTACTAATTTCAAGTCCTTCATCGAAACAAGCCTATTAAAGTTTGAAGAATACCCCGACAGAACTTTTGTGCCATGTAAACACTCACAAAAACTTCGTTTCTCATCCTTAGAAAGAGTATGAGAAGCCGGGGGACAATAAGTTCTCTTCCCATATGGCCTTGGATGTAAGTTTTTGCGTATTCCCATTGCTTGCAAATCCAATCTTGCCTTCACACCATCCTTTGAACTACCTTGTATGTTGAGAAGCGTGCCAACAATACTATCACATACGTTTTTCTCCACGTGCATGACATCAATACAGTGTCTCACATCAAGATTGCGCCAATATGGAAGATCGAAGAATACAGATCTCTTTTTCCATATATTTGTTTCTTTTCTACTCTTTGCAGTCTTACCGAAGATGACACTGATATTTTTCACCTTTTCATAAACTTGCTCCCTAGTCAATGCCACCGGAGCATCTTCATACTCCTGGCCACCAAAAAAGGCTTTCTTTAATCGACGATATGGGTGGTCCCGTCGAAGAAATCTCTTATGTCCAAGATAAACCGTCTTTCTTCCATGTTGAAGTTGATGGTAGCATGTGTCTTCTTCACAAACTGGACATGCTTTATGGCCTTTTACACTATACCCTGACAAGTTCCCATATGCTGGGAAGTCGTTTATAGTACAAAATATCATGGCTCGAAATTTAAACACATCCTTCTTGAAAGAGTCAAAAACATCGACACCTTCTTCCCACAACTCCTTCAAGTCTTCGATCAAGGGCTAAAGGTAAACATCAATGTCATTTCCGGGTTGTTTTGGTCCCGAAATCAACATAGACAGCATGATGTACTTTCGTTTCATGCATAACATTGGAGATAAGTTGTAAATAATAAGGAGCACATGCCATGAACTATGTATCTTTGCTAAGGCTTCCATATGGATTCATGCCATCCGTGCTAAGGGCAAGCCTAAGGTTCCTAGGTTCTTCGCCGAAGTTTGGAAATAAATGATCGATTTTCTTCCATTGAGAAGAATCGGCCGGATGTCGAAGCTTTCCATCAGAAATCCTCTCATCTACATGCCACCTCAAATTCTTTGCATCATTTTCATTCATAAACAACCGCTTGAACCTTGGTATGATTGGAAGATACCACAACACTTTTGCAGGCCCCTTATTTGACTTGTACCTTGGGGTTTCACATATCGGACAATTATGCTTCTCTTCAAACTCTTTTCTATACAATATGCAATCATTCGGGCATGTATGAATCTTTTTGTACTTCATCCCTAGTGGACAAAGTATTTTCTTAGCATCATAGTATCGATGCGGCAACACATTATCATCCGGAAGCATGTCCTTAAAAGCCTCAAGCATTTCGAGAAACTCTTGTCGCTCCATCCATGACGTGCCTTCAAGCTTACCAATTTCAATACGGCGTTCAACAATTGGTATTTTTTGCACCAGGGTATAGCGGGGTCTCTCGCATCACGCACATATTACCATATGCATGTGATTGCTCAAAAGCCTCTTCTCCTACATCACGAATAATGTCCTCTATGTGATCATCCATATCCGTGTCATTATCATCAAAGGCCACTTCCTCATGTTGAGACCCACTTGGCATTTTTTCGCCATGCCATGACCATATCGTATAAGTCTTACAAAATCCTACACAAATTAAATGTGTGTGGATAACCAGGACTTAATCGCCTCTCATTCAAACATTTTACACAAGGGCAATAAAACTTCCCACTATCATCATGGGCATTTTGTTTAGCAAATTCTATAAATTCCCTCACCCCATTCTGATATTCAACACTCGTCCGTAAAGCATTATTTATCCAACTATGATCCATAGAAGAATTCCTATATATAGACGGAAAGATTTAACATACATAATCCGAAAAAATTGAAACTTGCATATAAAATAAGACATACATAATCCAAATGTATATATATGCTCAAATGTCGGTTATGTCTTTTTTTCTTCACGAGAAACTTGCCCATTGAATGCATAACGAAGAATCACTTTTGGTCATAAATGTATCACAGTGAATCCAAGAAGCAAAATAAATGCATGACGAGGAAATTAAATGCATCACATGAAGGTCTTGTGGACTCACTTGTAGCATATAAATTCAAATGGGTTTGCTGAGTCTTTCTTCTCCGGCCACGAACGTTGATGTTGCAGACAACAAGAGTAACCTAAAAACACTAGTTTGTCAGTTCGGTAGGTCTAAAGTGCAAATATAATCTTCAATATACAATATTCATTAACAACAGAGAAACTCACAAGAACATTTCATCGGTTTCGTTCAACCCATGAAAAACCCAGAACCATAACCAGGAAAATAATAAAGTTATATAACCAAAACACCTCGTACAGCTTAGTCTATAGACGTTTAGCTAAGGAACCAGAAAGTGATTGTCGAGAGAGCAACGCGAAGCAGCAGCGACGACGCAACAAGCAAAATGTGGAGACAGAACCTGATTATTTTACTGTGAATCACAAAGACTTTTAGAACCGGCTCTTTATTAAACATACGGTCCTAAAATACTCTCATTTTTGAATTAATAAACGAAGACTTTTAGGACCGGCTACTTAGTGAACATGCGGTCCTAAAAGACTGGCATATTTTACTGTGAATCACGAAGACTTTTAGAACCGGCTCTTTAGTAAACATACGGTCCTAAAAGACTCACATTTTTGAATTAATAAACGAAGACTTTTAGGACCGGCTACTTAGTGAACATGCGGTCCTAAAATACTCGCATTTTTGAATTAATAAACGAAGACTTTTAGGACCGCCTACTTAGTGAACATGCGGTCCTAAAAGACTGGCGTATTTTACTGTGAATCACGAAGACTTTTAGAACCGGCTCTTTAGTAAACATGCGGTCCTAAAATACTCGCATTTTTTCACAAATAAATAAACGAAGACTTTTAGGACCGGCTACTTAGTCAACATGCGGTCCTAAACTTCTCGCATTTGTAAATTAAGCAATGAATATTTTTTTCCACCATCCAATACATTCAGCAACCACTCCAATACATTCAGCAACCACTAATGGACAAAAGGAAACTTGTTTTAAATGAATTAACAAATTATTATTGTATACTATCACAAATTGGACAATTGTTCATTACGAATCGAAGATGATTGTTGATACGGCTAGCATATATTTACAATGAATTCACAAATAAACTATTTTTCCGATTTTCCGAGATGATCAGATCATACGAGATATTCGAGATAACACATTGCGTGTGCGCTCAATATCACCATCGGGGAAAGGGGTCGGCACGGTCAAACGTCGTAGCATCAAAGATTTAAATATATTAGTCGTACTTCCTTGCATATCAAAGGGGTGCGCACGAGGCAAAGTTATGTAATACATTTACCTTTGCTTGGATGTTAGTCACCGGTTGCATGACAATATTATACATGTGTGTCATGACATAATGTCCACATAAGTTGGACTCCTTCGGTTGCCGACGGGTCTAAAAACAAACAAGAAATATATATAAGAGCATATATTTTTTTTTTCGACCAAGTTCACAAGCTAGCCAAAGTGTGCCGGTGTCCAAATATGTACTAACCTTTGGTTTGATCCATGTAGGCTCTTTGACATCAGTCTCAGACTTGTTCTTGACCTTTTCTTGGAATGATTTTAAGGGCCTATTATCAAAATCACAAATCTACTCAATAATGGTTACTGAAAATTTACAACAGAGATTTCAGACTAGACAATCAAAATGACATATGCTTACTTGTTCACCATCTGCTGCAATGTAGCCGTTGGTTCGTAGTGAAGGGAGCATAAAAAGACCACTTTATTTTCATTCAGGCAAATCAGGACCAACTGCCAATGGTGACTGAAAATTCACAACTGACAAGTACTCAGTAATATGTAGCAGAATATAATTAAGGGAATTACATAAAAGAATTATGATATGTACCTATTGTAGTATTGTGCCAATTACCAATTTTTCCTATTCTTCTTGGTCAACCTTGTTGTTATGTATGATTGTCTCTCCGCTAAGGGTGGTTGACTCACGTACTGCGGGCACAAGAATCCAATATCTTTGCTTACGCCTGCCTTTGTTCCAATTCACGATGCAATAACCTACAATAATGACGTCAGGGAAATTATACGTATGTGAGTGTCTCACATTTATGTTATGTACTCATAGAAGAAGATACTTACTTTATAAACATGAGAATCATTGAATCAGTAAGCTCCTATTTATCAAACAGCAGGGAAATTATATCATCTTGGTCAACCAAAACCGGGTGCTTGTTTTTAAGACCTACTTACGTATTGACGGGCCCCGATTAAGTGCAACTTGTTTATTGGATACCATAAGGACAAGCTTGTCCTTGGCACTCAACTCGTCGTGCCAACCAATTCGGGAGAGGGGCGGAGCCTCGGGAGGAGTAGAAACATGCACAAGCTTCACCGGCCACGAGATCAAGGTTCCAATGACATCACTCACAAGCTTCGGCTCATCGGTTGGGAGAGGGAGAGGTGCATCAACGATCACCTCTTCAACCGACACTCGACTTCATCATAAGCCATTTGTTGGTGGTGTACGGTTGATCCCAAGTTGTGGACAGTCCCTTTTGCAACCAATCGTCTAACATGATGTTCGGGATCCTCCACATAAAGGTCACAAGGTTTCATGGATCGTCCAACAATGCAGCTCCTCTAGTGCTCGCCGCATAGCCGTAGGTGAGGGTGGCAAGGAACACTGGTGGTCTCGCATGAGAGCTCACAAGCACCTTCATTTGATTCATTTCCTCCTTCATCTCCCTCATTTGGGATTGAAAATAGGCAGTCAATGAAGCTTCTTTAACCGCTGCTTGCTCTCTCAATTTGGCCACCTCCTGTGCCACCGTCTGTTCCACCGTCTGTTCCATCTCCTCCCGGGTAACCATACTTTGTTTCTGGCGTTTTGCGCTACCAAAGTATTCCTTCAGGCCTACCCTTCCTCCAATCCCCCTTACACGCCCCGCGTGATCCGGTTCCGGGCCGCAACGGTCAAAACATCATTCCTCCCGTCCGACACAAAAGATCCCTCCGCTTCTTTCTTCTTTAGATCTTCCGTAGGATACGAGATAATGAGAAGCTTAGTAATGAAACATGTTTAGTAACTATAAATTAACAATAACGATACTTACAATTCTTTCAAAGCAACTAGACGAGTCCGTTCACTCGTGTAGGCGCCGCTTGGCTTTTGCCGAATATACAACCATAACTCATCACGACGTATTGGAGATGGCGGATCATGTATCGCAGGAGGATTGGATTCTGCTTCTGCTTCATCTTGCAATCTCTTCCGCTTGGCCGCCATCAATTCTTGTTCAGCCTTTTCGTATCCGCCGCGAGAAGCCCTATGCGGACAATCATTCTTTCTCCCTATCTCCTGTGCTTATTCCCTTCTTTTCTGTGAATCAGAAATGAAAACAACTATTAATTATGAATTCCAGCCATCTCACTAATAGAAATTAGAGAACTTTTGCTTGATATGAACCTCAAACACTAGTCAAATTCACTTCATCAAGTTTCAACATTTCATTTAAGGATGATGTAGAATTGTAGAAGAAATTGGGAGAACCAGAGTAAAGTGAGTTGCGTAACCGCACCGAAACCTTTACACGTTAACATACTAACTAACTAATAGCAATGTCTAACCACTACCTACTACAAAAGAACTAGCTAAGACTATAATAATGGTTTGACTCTTATGTCATTATTATTTCCCTAATTACCTACTTAGTTTACCTGTGCACGGTTTACATATCAGACTTGCATACAACTAAGACATGCTCCTCTTATGCAGGACAAAGGATGGAAATATATACTTCTATTCACAAACCAAACAATCTAACTAACAGGATTAGATGAACACGTACAATAACATTCACATATCCGCACAAGTTAATAAGCAAACAAAAGAGGGCAAACAAAACTAAATAACAACTCACCAAAGCTTCGGGAGTGGTCTTGGTGAACAAATTGTTGCCAAGTTTGTTCATCAATAAATGTGTACTTGTCCCAAGGATTATGGTTAGGCCTAACATCGGCAAAAATATATGTGTTAGCTAGAAAGGTCTTAAACTTCCTCCACCGATCAGCACAATAAGACAATGTCTTGTCTTTCAACTTCTGGGAGTCAGGGACAGTGTATGTGGCCGGATAGTGTCCCAAATAGGACCCTTTTCGCGAGACGGTTGACATTTTTCCACTCATCCGTCAAGATGCTAGCCTTGCTTTGCGTGCTAGATAGCCGACAAAACTATTATATTTTTGTTTATTAGGACCGAAAGGAGCTAACTTTTCATCAAACTGAATCTCGAACTTTGACCCAGAGGATCGACTTACGGATACGTCTTTCATTCGTGTGCCACTTCTACCACGGCGTGCAAGGCGGTTACGAGGCTCATTGTGAGATGAAGAGGGTTCGTTCTGACTCACATCAGTCGCACCAGTAACTGTCGTTGAAGGAATAGCAGAAGAACCGTTTTCTCCGTTCATTTTCGAGAATGGAGCAGGCCGAGAGTGGTGGTGCAAAAGAGGAACGCCCGAGAAAGTGAGAGAGTAACGAGAGGATGGTAGTGGTGGGCGAGGAAGAGAAGTAATGCAACGGGAAGAGGGGTTTCACAACAAGAACGGGGGTTTGAGAGTTCGAGAGCAACGTATCGGTCGTAACTCTTACGGCAACGTCGCGCGAATATTTGGCGCTTTAGTTTCCATACCGGACGAATTAAAAGGCCGGTCTTAAAGGTCAACATTTAGGACCGTCCATTATTAAAAGTCGGTCTTAAAGGTAATAAATTTTCAAAAAAAAAATATTCAATAGTTTGTACCGGCCATACTTTAAGTCCGGTCTTAAAAGTATAACATTTAAGACCGTGTTTATATATGTCCGGTCTTAAAAGTTTTAGCTTTTATATTTAAATTTTTCCTGATTATTTTGGTCAGCAGAAAATATAAGTTCGGGCTTGTATGAGATTTCTCTATAAAATAATATAAATTTTAATTACATTTTTAAGACCGGTTGGTTTTTTAAGCGGTCTGAATAATATATTTAAGACCTATTAGTAAAGGATCCGGTCCAAGAAGTTCATGATATTTACAAAACTGCCACCGGTCATACATAAGAAGTTCTTTATATTTACAAAACTGCCACCGGTTATAGCTTCAAGAACATTGCGACGAATGTCCGGTCTAAATGAGGCGGTCTTAAAGCCATTTTTTGCACTAGTGATATGGTTTGGCAAAGAAAGGGATTCAAAATTCGGAGCTTTATGACATGACTTCTCAATACTTGAGGGTCCTAATGGAAAAGGATAGTACTGTTTGGGGTTTAACTGCCCTAATATTTTTTATTTCTAATATATTTTTGGGCTTAATTAGTGACTTATTCAGTTTTTTATAATGAGAAAACCTGAAACCGCGCTTTGAAAATATGGAGACATATAAGTCACATCTGATTGGCTTGTCTTATCTCTCCTTATCCTGCTTCTACATTTGGTCACGTTTTATTTGCACGTAACCTTGGGGTGGGCATGGGTTAGGCGAAACCCTTACTCGATGCCTAGCTCGAAGGATAAACGAATTGTATTTTGCAGTCCGATGCCTAGCCTGCCCACTAAAAGCTCTAATTATTTTGGGCTAAACTAGGCAGGACAGGCTTCCCTGTCCAAGTGGTAACGCCGTGCCCTGTCCACATGTAAAAAAAAAAAATCCACTTAAATTTTATAAACACTCATATATGTTACCATAAGTCTTAACTTTGCCTAAAGTAATATAAACTTCAAATACATCCGATGATTCCACATCAATTGGAATATTTCAAAATAAGTCTACAACTTGAGTTTTGAAATTGAAAAACTACCATATGTCTTAACAAATATCCATACTTCAAGAATCAAACAATATCCATAATCTATTAGAAATAAGGCAACAAAATTGTTAAATTTGATATGAATAATTCAATATTACAATAAGAGAAAGGGAAGGGCCGAAGAAACATATCACTAGATTTATAAAAAATATTTATATAATAATATATATACTTATCGGGCAAGGCGGCATACCATGCCCAATGCCCGACCCGGTCCGCAAAAATGCCCAGCCTGATTGTGTCCATTTTTTTCCATGTTGTTTTTTTTAGGTCGGGTAGGGCGATTTTTCTCCGGGCTCGGGCGGACGCATCGGGCTCCTAGGCTTTATGGCCACCCTAGCATAACCTTCACTGGTACAAAAAAAAATGCTTTTAAACCACCACATTTAGACCAGTTATAGAGGATCAGGTCTAAAAAGTATGATCGGCGACATTTTTGTAAATATAAAGAACTTCTTAGACCAGTTTTTTTAATATAAAGTCTAAAAGATATTATTTAGACCGGTTTTCCGAAAACTCAATTTAAAAAGATAAAAATAAAAATTCGATTACTTTTAAAACTGATTTTTACAAATAACCGGTCTAAAAAATCAAACTTTTAAGACCTTATATTTATTATAATCGGTCTAAAAGATGCAGAATATAATATATTTATTACTTTTAATATTGGTTTTTACTAATATAACCGACCTTATCTTTATCATAATCGGTCTATAAGATGCGGAATAAAAAATAACATATCTATTACTTTTAAGACCGCTTTTTACTAATAAACGATCTAAAAGATGAATCTTCTCTTTTATTGCGCCGAAAATTGAATTTTGCTCTCTGAACCACTCTTCCTACAGCGGATCCTCATTATGCAACTTTACTATCTTCTAATCGGCACCTCGTCCACTGCTACAATCTTTGTGACTCTTGCTCTCCAGCTATATATCCTTATTAAACATCTAACGCAGTTTCCCTTCACCTCCGTTAATCAACATCGCTAAATCATAAATCGCCTCTAAACCTGCAACCCTATTTACCGCACTTCAACTCTCCCTGAAAAGATCCTTCCTCACAAATCATTAATTAACCATAATGATTTCACGAAACTGGATTAACAAATGATTAAGGTAAATTCTTTTTCTTTTCAAAATAAGCACATCGGAGTCCAGGGCACAAATTCCGCCCACAAACTCACTACAGAAAATCTATAACTCTGGGCACATTTATCGAATAGAAGAATACATAGCCCAAGAGTCATCTGACACCAAATTCACAACAAAGGGTCTACACCAAAACATTTCCACACAAGTTTTGACTGTGGATCCACTAAAATATTATAGTGTATAAGATAAAACCTTTGGTTCAACAGTGAACAACAGTCATCCCAAAACAGTTAAAATAGTATTCTCAAAACATGTGGGCCCTAGGATGACAATATATAAACTCATACAACACCAGTACCAAGAGGCTTACAAAGTTCACAACTATTATGCCTCCAGTTGCTTCCCTTGACTTTTAGTAAAACTAGAGGTCTCGCCTGAAAAATATTTATAATGACGGGGTGAGACATAAAGTCCCAGTAACCAAAATTAATTTATCAAATATGCAGGAAATGATTGCAAGTCAAAGAAGCATGTTTACTAACATATTTATAAAATCAACAACAAATAATTAATTAATCTATAATAATTAACAATAAGTAGAACCATCCTCACTCATCCATCCTGCTCCTCCTTATATCGTCTGGACGTGGTACAGCCTATCAGTGCTAGTATACCTGGCCAAGGTTAGCTAGTGACTTCAAGAATATTGTCCCCTCCCATGTCACCACCAATATACCGTAACAGGGAGGTGTCCGCCCAAAACACTCAACTCAAATTCCGAGCCAGGAATGAGAGCCGATGGGCACAATTTCATCTTAAATCTCAAAATTTCAAAACTGAAAATACAAACTAAACTGACTAAAATCTCGTAGTTCCTCTATTAATCCAAAATAAAATTTTATACAACTTTTAATCTGTAAAAACACTCGGTAGGATATAAATCTTGAATTTCTTGAGTAGAAAAATTAGTTTAAATTCCTACCACAATCAATCAAAAATTATGAACCGATTAAAACTAGTTATTAATCGTTCTAAATATATATACAGTCATCTATTATAAAAATTCAAAACTTTTCCAAAATCATAATCTCAAAATTTTCACTAACCAACATAATATTATATTCATTGGAAATAGAAAAATATGTAAAACAACTTTTATGAAGAAAGTTTGTTGAAAAGAAGTTAATTTAATTACCAAAATGATCTTATAAAATAAATAACATACTTCAGAAACCAAAATCTTCTTCTCTCTCGCCGTCTCTTCCTCTCCTCTCTTCACTTCTCTCTCTCCTCTCTGCGTCTCAGTTCTCTTTTTTTCTTCACCGCCAGTGCGCACACACACCACACATTCGTATATATATACCACTCTGGTCCTATTTATAAGTCTCTTTTGACCAAATTACACATACTAAGGAGAGATAGTTAGCTCAATGATTATGGGGTGAATTTTCAACTTTACCCTCATTTATGATTGAGTACCTTTCAACTCTTTCTTCTCTCTCTATTTTCATTGATACAATTAATATGAGCAAAATTGTCACAATCTCATTTATTTGGTCAAAAGGGACTTATAAATAGAACCAAATTTTTTAGTCAAAATGGACTTATAAATAGGACCACAGTAGTATATGGCCCAAATGAGTCACCTCCTTAATTAATGAGGCGGTGATCATTAATTTTTTTTTAATTATTTTTTTCTTTTTCTTCCTCCAACGCATCTCTTTTTTTTTCTGAAATAGGGAAATTACCACTAAAGCCCTTAACTTCATTTCATTCATTTTTTTCATTCACAATTACAATCTAATTACCTTAATTATATATAATTATTCCTTAATTGCAATTAAATCCTAAAAAAAAAATTAGGATGTTACACTCCCCATCTCCGTTCATGAGTGACTGTTGTGAAGAGACGAAGGCGGCCTTCGCATAGATTAGATCGGCAAAGAGGAATAGTGGCACTTCTCAATTTTCTTAATATGATAGATATAATCCCTTACCAGATTCGTGGTTCTCTATTTTAAAATTTAGGTTTGTGTTTTTGTATGAGGTTTCAATTTTAGTTTGAGTGATTAGCTTTCGTTTCCCTGTATGTCACTACTACAAAAATTTGATATTACTACCCTAAAAAACGTCCTAAATAAGAAATAGGTAGTAAAAAATGACAAATATAATAAAAATGAGTGTTCAACGTCCTGAATTATTGTTTAGGACTTCTAAAATTGATTTTTGGCGTTCTAATATTTTTTCAAGACGTCTAAAATCTGCCAAATAATTTGGCGCCAGAGGGAAATATTGGAGAATTTTTTATTTGCGCCATGATATAAATTGGGTCTTATTTAGGTCGTTTTTTAGCATTTTTGTAGTAGTGTGTTGTAATCAAATTTGGTGCGAATTTCAGATGAGCTCATTGCCAATGCGAATTTTCAGTGTCATCAAATTCAATATCAAAAGTTCAAGATTTAAAATCAATCAGATTCAATATCAACTAGTTTGGAGGGACTAAAGGAGATGCAAGCTTATGTTTCCTTCACTCCCACACTTCTCCAGTGGCATTGTGCTTATGAAACATAGAGAGATATTTAATTGACCCTGGCCGATGCGAGCTCCACAGATCTAGAACAGAGCATCATATCTTGACGCGAGCAAAGTCAGGGCGGAGCAAATTTCGGATTGTAGCAATGGAAAAGCCGTATTGTAGAGGTGAACTGGTGAAGTAGGAAGAGAATCTGGAAAAAATAAAATAATAAAAATAGAATGACGTCGATACATTTAGAGGGTGGGTTATTTTGACAACGGCCTTCACTAGACAATGGCGACAACGGCGTCTTCAACCACGCAACCACGATGGAAGGGGTAGACTTGTGAGAATGAAGGCAACCTGATGCTTGCGTCATTTCTAGATCTGGTTCTAATCTTGTGTTATGGTGGAAGAGAGTTGTTTTTGTTTTGATGAACAACCTTGATGGTGGAGATGGGGTGTCTCCTAGTGCTATGCCAAGACGTCGATGATCTCCTCCTCCTCTTCGTTTTCATTCACAGATCTTGTCAGTGATCTCTAGATTTGCAAAAACTCATGAAGATACGTTTAGAACCGGTTGTATACCCAACCAGTTTTAAAAGTGAGACTTTTAAGACTGGTTATTTTTCACAACCGGTGTTAAAAGTATTACCTTTTAGATCTTATATCTTAAAAAATCAGTCTTAAAAGTATTACCTTTTAGACTTTATATCTTATAAATCCGGTCTAAAATGATTTTTTAAGACTGGTTGAGAAATTGTCTTAAAAGCAACAGACTTTTTAGACTAGCTGTATTAAGACCGGATTCAGAACCAATCTAAAAAGTGATTTCACCCGGTCTAAAAATCAATTTTTGCACTAGTGTTTATCACAAAATCTAGTAGTATTCCCCGGTCCTAAATATAAAATAGAGTTGTTGTTTTTTGTTGAGAGATTAAGGAAGTTAAATAAGTTACTTAATCATATCATATGTTATGTATCATTATATTATATATCAGTTTATAAGTTAAGCAAAATAATTTGGAAAAAAAATGATAAATATAAATATTTTAAAGTAACTTAATTAACTTTCTTAATATCTCAAAAAAAAAGTCAACCTTATATTTAGGATGGGAAATAGTATTTAGTTTCATGATATATCCAAGATAAAACGAGACGCTTTGTTTTCTTCATTTGGTATTTACACGAAGACTGAGTTACGTACATTGCTTACGCGAATACACGGCCTGTTAATTGGAGTCAAAGCATGCTAAGCGGAGACATATATATGGCCTTGAAGGGTAAAAAAGATAAAGCCTTTTCATGGCATGGCATCTTCCAATTTATGTTGGGGCTACTAACACTATTATAGATAATGGATTTAACGTTCATTTTTTTTTTAACCTTTTAACATTCAAAAACAGGGGGACATCTATCACGGGTGCGTAGTAAATTCAAAGATACAACGTTCTAAAATATTTAGGATGTCATAACAGACTTATGGCGTCCTAAATTATTTAGGACGTCGTAAGTTTTTTTTTTAAACAAAAAAAAAGAAACAGACAGCGAGTGACGACAACGTCTTATACTATCATCGGAATACCATCCCAGTAACCAAGTCTTTGTTTTCATCACACTTTCATATACCAATTACAAATCCAAAACTTAAATCCAATAATCAACAGAAAAATCAAATTAGAAAAATCAAATTAAATCCAAAGAAGAAAGAATATACACAAATCGCGAAGATTTTCTTCTAATATGTGCAAGAACTGAAATATTTACATAGATTTTATTCTAATATAAAGAATATTTAGAACTCAATGCAAGAACCGAAATGACGGTGAATCTGGATCTAAAACAGGTCGCGAAGAGAAAAAGTCAAACAAAAGAAGAAAGGCAAAAAAAAAAAAAAAATCAAAGGAGTAGATAATTGGATCTGGATCTACAGAGATGTTGGTGAGATTCGAGTGAAAACCTAATGAATCTTAAGGAATCTGAAACCATATGACGGCAGATGGTAGTGGATCTGAAACCAGACGATCGGCCTCTTCGTCGGCCACCACCACAATGGGGTCCCGATAGCCTTCATCGTTGAGAGCCTCCACCTTGAAGACAGGTCTCAGTATTCTGACCCTCCGCCACGATGGAGGCGACGCGTCTGAGAGTCACGATGGCGCCAACGGCGAGGGGCTTGTGTGCCGACGTGCGTGAGTAAGAATTAGTCAAGGAGACGCCGACAACGTCACCATCGGCGAGGGAGGGAGAGGCAAGAGAGGGTCCGACGTAGGAAGCCGGTGTCTGAGAAGAAAGAAGGTTGGAAGGGACGTGGGTGTAGATCGAGCTGAGATCGAGGAGGCATTTAATTCGAAGTAGGTGAGATGGCAGAGTGGGTGAGATTTTGAATGTGTTTTGGCGTCCTATATTTAATTTAGGTTACCAAAAACCCTTCTTTTGGCGCGTTTGGGTTCATTTTTGGCGTCCTAATATAATTTTAGGACATCAAAAATAATGTCAGGTTCAATTTTGGCGTCCTAAATAAATTTTTAGACGCCAAAAATGCTAGTTTTGGTGTTAGAACTAGCCCCAGGGATTACTTTTGACGTCCTAAAATCAATTTAGGACGCCAAAAGTCCCTTGCTTAGGCGTCCCAATTTTAAAATAGGACGCCAAAAGTAACTCTTTTTAAAAAATTAGGACGTCAAAAGCTTCTACATAATTACAAAAATGTCACTGCCTTTATTTTTACTTCTTTTTTTGAAAAAAAAAAAAAGGAGACTTTTTTGGGGACGCCATATCTATTTTTTGTAGTAGTGTAATCAAGAGATTTTTAACGTATATTGGGTTTGGCCACCAATTTGGTGGGTCCTTTTTGAGGTTAAAATGTTAAGCTTAATTACAAAAAAGAGAGGCGCACGCTTGACTTGGCTGTTCCTATTTCCACAATTAATAGACTCATGTGTGAATTGGATCCTATTTATGCATTTAATGAAATCAAACCCGGATTAAGGATAGGAATAGTTACGTTGAATGAAAAAAAAAAAAAACAGGAATGAATTCTTTTTATTACAGGGAGATAATAGTCGTGTTTGAAGCACAATTGTATACTAAATGTGAATCCTCGTAAAAATTCAAAATCATTAAATATTAATCTCCCTTTCAATAGACACAATCTCGTTGGTAAAAGGAATGTATTCTGATCTCTCTATGAGGAATGATGTGTACATTACTAGAGACTATAGTAGTAGTACGTATAAAAGAAGAATGCATTATATATATTAGAAGGCCCAGAAGCATCTGGATATGACTGTGAACGATGGAGATGCGTGTGACATTTTGCTTGTTGGCTCATATTGTCGTTTCCGTAACTGACAGAATAGATCATCGCCTCATGACTCACCCTCACCAACCTCCCTATTTTATCATGTCCTTTAAATAACTCCACATGATTCATTCATAATTAATTTACCCGTCTAAATCCATCCATAACCATAATGTTCAAGTTTATTTTCTTAACAAATACTCGTTTATTCACATCTCTCTATTTATCTAATTTAAAAGAATTATAAAATATGTGACATCCTCTCTCTAAAATAATTTTATATAATATTAGATTATATTGTACATTATGAGTTAGACAAATTAGTTTTAGGAAAAATAATAAAAATCTTATATTCATGACCAAAATCAACTCCAAATTACTAGGTTTTACGTTGATGACTCGATGAGTAACAACTATTAATGGATCTTGTCTATAAAAATTGTAGCACAAGCAATAATGCAACTCATCGTAAAAATATGGCAGAGGACACACACGACACATTTATGCTAGTTCAATATGATTCGTTTATTGTTGTTTGCCTTTGTTTTCTTTGATTTGCAACAGCTGTTAGCTTCTAGTCAGTTCCTATGTGTCATGTGCAAGGCGTTTGACGTGGACTCCATTATACTCCCTCCGGTCATAATTATAAGACATAGTTGATTTTTTTAGAAAAATTAAGGAAACTAATTAAATTACTTTAGAATATTTTTATTTTTTATTTTTTCTTTAAAGTAATTAGTTTGATTGATATACTAATATATAATCTAAAAATACACAACATATAAAAGGATTAAGTAACTTATTTAGCTTCCTTAATCTCTCCAAACAAAGTCAATTATGTCTTATAATTAGGACCGGAGGGAGTACAACTATATGCCCAAACCAATGAATCACCAAAAGATAAGACTCATATATGGTTGTCCTCTTCTCAGTTTTGAGTTTTAACCAATGTTATTAAAACCGGATTGACTGGTTCAACCACAAAATCATCGAACCAGTCCAATATGTGCAACATGTGTGCTGTCAAACACTGACTACTGGCATTTTCTGAATCAGTTTCTTTTTCCTTTTTCCCCATTTTATATTGATATTGTATGTCCAGCTTCCATGTATGTATTTGATTTAAATTAAATTTTAATGACATAACTGTGACTCTGCGCGAGTTTAGCAAAGTAGTAGGAGCGATGAGGATAAGCTAAAAATTGATGAAGCCACGTCAGAATGAAATCTTTTTGGTTTTGGGAGGATAAGATATGATTGTCGCTTGTTATTGCTAAAATCGCATATTGTAATAATAATAGTAATAGGTTTCTTGATCGTCTACGTATATTGCCTCTTCACACTTCATTTACAAGCACCACCTGCAAACGTAACACCATCTTTTGCATATCATTCATATCATATATTATACATATAATTGAAAGCTTCCATTCTCTGGTCTAATCGCATTACCTTAAAATTTTGATCTTATGTGAAAATCAATCAATCATGATTGGTGATGACACATTATATAATTATATTTCATTGTCATTCTTAATAATCACGCGTATCACCGGTGGCCCCACAAGAAAGGGTAAAAAAAAAAATACTTGAAATGCCTCTTCTTCTTTATAGATATGAACCAATTGTTTATGTTGGAAATGACCATTATTTTCAATGCAAATTAATTCATACTGTAGTTTTGAGGGAAGTCTACATGTGGAAGACATTATAATTGCTTTCCATCTTATATAATTTTAAACAAATCTTACAAAATGGTAGATTCAATGTACGTACGCAACTGGGACTTATTTTATATGGTACCAGTAAAATCATAAAAGAAATAATTTCGCATTTAATATTACTTCTTCATCTAGCAAATATTTTTTTCCTTTTTATTTTACCGGCCAAGTAAACTTCAATTTTTAATGCACCTCTTCCACTCAAAATGGTGTATAAATCAACCAGCTGTACATATAAATCAATAACCTCCTAAAAAATATCCATATATTCCTCAATATGAAACTTAGTCAACTAATTTATTAGATAAAAGAAGAAGTTAGTAACGTAAATTTATATAGCGTGTTTTTTTTTTCTAAAATAATTTAATAATTTTCCTTAATTCATTCCCTCTACTTCCACTTTGAATATTATTGCGGGGTGTCAATAGGCTAATTTTTTAAAAAATAATTGATCAATATATTAAATAAGTAATATATTTAGAACTAATATCAACTCCCAATAAAATCCAACCTTATATTAAACATAGGAGGAGCAATTAACTACTCTTCTTATCCTAAATATATGATATATTTTGTAGTATAAATTACACTATAAAATATATCATATATATTTAGTACCGGAGGAGTATATTTTTATGTGGATTGGGCATAAAGATTCCTTTCAAACAGATAGGCACCGTTGATGTCATTTCTAGTCTCCTTATTTGTCAGGAGAAGAAAACAAATGTGGATGGTTACTTACAGGTTGGGCGCATGCGCGCACTTGCATATTCCTGAAATATAATAATTTCTCACGCCAATCTTATGGCTTAATATCCTTCACTGAGCTGGAACTAATGGCGTCTCTATCACAAGAAATTCGTCAGCTTTACTATCCTTTTTCTTTGAAGCACGCGTATCATATATACTTTTATTTTTATTTTTAAAAATAATGAGTGCCATAGGTTGTTGAGACAAGTAATATATAAATAAACACAAGTTAAAGTTGGCGCATGTAGCTCATACTCTACATAATATTCAAGTTTGAAAGGATTGACTTTTAAACTGTATTACTCCGGCCTTAATTATAAGATCAAGTTGACTTTTTTAGAAAAATTAAGGAAGCTTATTAAATTACTTTAGAATATTTTTATTTTTATTTTTTTCCAGATTAATTAATTTGACTAATACACTAATATATAATTTAATAATACATAACATATGATATGATTAAGTAATTTATTTTAATTTTCTTAACCTCTAAAAAAAAAAGTAAACTCGATTTTATAATTAGTACCGAAAGTAGTACTTAGTATGAGTAAAGTAGGAGATGAACTTCATTGAATTGATGGTGAGAACCTCGCCACTTTGTGTAACAGATGAACTTTGAACCGTACAGAGGGAAAACTCTAAATTAGGAGAGCTTTCTTCTATTTGAGGTGTGCCTATATATATATATATATATTAGTAATATTGAATATCAAATGACTTATTAAAAATGTACTTTTATAATACAATATATATTTTTTGCCAACTACTTTTTTAATAAAATAATACTTATGTCAAAGATCCAAACAAACCTTAAACCGATATAATACGATTATTTAAAATTAAATAAATTTATTATAGAAAAATGATGGAAAAAAAATTAAAAATGCATAACCTTAAATAAGTTTTGCTACTAATAATTAATAAAGTAATGACGAGACTTGATAAACCCTTCACAATTTATTTTATGGGAAATATCGATTCTTTAATTTCAAAGTTCTTTTTATGTCATTCTCCATTTCTTATATGTTTTAGGAAAAATTATATGAAAATTTTCAATTTTTAAATAAGAAAATTAATTACTAAAATGTCACATTTCCATATAACATGTGACATTCACATGTCATATTGTAACATTGCTCACATGGTTTTATTAGTAATAAGTTTCTTGCTTACAATGCAAATGTTGTGATAATATAGTATTAACATATATATAGAGAGAGAGATTACTGGCCAAAAAACATAGGGAGAGAGAGAGAGAGAGATTAATTTAGATTTTACTTTTGTTTTAAACTATGAAAATGCCATTGTCCTGTTTTCACGGGACTTGGCTTTGGTCTGATGCCCACAATCATCCGCTGCCCTCATATTCATATTCTTGAAATTGCGCCGTTTTGGCGCTGAAATAGCTCTTTCCTCTTTTTTTTTTTTTTTTTAATATTTTAGGATATCGAATAGATAAAAAAGATCTTTCGGGATCTTACCAAAAAATATTCATAATCTTAAAAAATTATTTTATGATCTAAAAAATCCTGAAGTATATTTTGAATACCAGTTAATACCTTGAAATAATTTTTCAGGGTACTAACGGGTATTCAAAATATACTTCAGGATACTGACTAGTACTGAAAAAAATATTTCATGATCTTGAAAACATATTTTAGAATGTTGAAAAAATCCTAAAATATATTTTAAGTATTAGTCAGTACCTTGAAATAATTTTTTAAGATCCTGAGTATTTTTTTCAATACCAGCTGTCAGTATCTAAAAGTATCAATATTTTTTCAAGATCATAAAATAATTTTTCAAGATCATAAAGTATTTTTTCAGTACCATTCAGTATCATAAAATATATTTTTTTAGTACCCTAAAATATTTTTTCAAAATCATCAAGTCTTTCTTAGAACCGGTAAGTATCTTAGGGTATCTTTTTAGTATCGATCGATATTTTTTAAGATCAAATATTTTTTTAAGATCATAAAATATTTTTTCAATATTTGTTAAGTATCTTGAAATATATTTTGAATACTCGTGAGTACCTAAAAAAAGAAAAAAAAAAAAACGAAAGAGCTGCTACAGCCCCAAAACGGTGGAGTTTCGAATTGGAGGGTAGCGGGTGATAATTTTCGCCCAGGGCAAATTGTTAAATATTCCCGGCAACAAATGACTTCACTCCACGTCATCCCCCTCTCGATCCCCGGATAAATAGCATATCCCGCTCATTCTGAATCTTCTTGTTCCACCCCAATCTTACTCCGTTTTCCTTTTCTCCTTCAAATCTTCCCTCTGTTGACGGGTCGGGTCCATTCCTGCATTCTTGGATCCTATCGCCCGATCCCTCCTATTTCAAACGCCGACCAAGACAATGACGAGCTTCGTAACCGCGAGGAGAGTTTTGGCTCAGGCAAAACCTCTTCGATGGAAACGCTGTTTCTCTCAGCTTGCCGAGGAGAAAAGCGACGTCGTGGTCGGCGCTCCCGAACTGCCACCGTTCGATTGGTCTCCTCCTCCGTACACCGGCCCCACCTCCGACGAGATCCTCGTCAAGCGTAAACAGTATCTCAGCCCGTCCCTCTTCCACTTCTATAAAACTCCCGTAAGTACGCGCCACAGCCGATCATACCTCCTTCGATCATTCTCAATGCCTGATTTATTTACTATATTTATTGTGCTATTTGTTTTTAGTAAATTAGTATTCTGATCCGTTCAGTGTTCCGTTTTCACGGTCTTTAACCTCCATCACCGATAGTGATCACGTTTATAATAAGGAAAAATTATGGTAAGGCGTTGTTTGAATTTTGATGGTCTATGCTTGACGACCAGTATTTGACTACTAGTCTAAATTGCTGTCAATTAATTTAGGTAGTGCTCTGAAAATGAATTGACCCATGAATCTTGACCGAGTCTATTTTTCCATTGGCATAAAAAGTCTGGTTATTTAACTGTCATATTATCTTCCTTTGTTCGAAGTTACTGAGAATGATGAGTAGAAGAATAATTTTGTTTGAGGAAAATATGAATGGCAGTTGCACGTGGTGGAGGGGAAAAAGCAGTACTTGTTCGACGAGAAGGGGAGAAGGTATTTGGATGCGTTCGGAGGGATTGCGACGGTGTGTTGCGGGCACTGCCACCCTGATGTGGTGGCGGCCATAGTGGACCAAACAAAGCGACTGCAGCATTCTACGGTTCTTTATCTGAACCCCGCCATCGCCGATTTTGCAGAGGCTCTGGCCTCTAAACTTCCCGGCGATCTTAAGGTGCGTATCTCTGTGATTGCCATAATTGCTAATCCTCTCGTTCTTGAAGAAATTGTTATATTGAAGCAAAAATTCTGGGGTGTGTTGACATATAATAGGTGGTGTTTTTCACGAATTCTGGGACTGAAGCGAACGAGTTGGCGATGATGATCGCGAGACTGTATACGGGATGCCATGACATAATATCACTGAGGAATGCTTACCATGGGAATGCAAGTGGCACGATGGGGGCAACCGCTCAAAGCATCTGGAAATTTAATGTCGTCCAGGTAGGTATCCCCTAAATTTCCTCTGTATTTTTTTACCTTTAATGATTAAATAATCTGATAATAAATTTCTAACTTATGTTTAAATGATAAATAATACTGTAGAAGAAATTTTTTGTTCTTTTTTTGTTTATAGAGGTTTCAACAAAATGAGAAGAGTGGTGAAAGATTTTCAGGTCTTGAGAAATTTTCCAATGCTTTATTTTCTTTATATCTTGAAATAAAAATGATGATTGATAAAAAGAAAGAAAATGATACGTGAGTTACATTGATTTTTTTTTTCTTCTCTTTTTAAGTGTTTTAGTCGAATATGGATCGTTTCTTCTCCTGCCAATTTCCAAAAATACCCTGGAATTGTCATAACTAATACGAATGCCACTTATTTTCTTCATCTAACAAGTAATTTTAAACTATTTTTTTTTTATCCACAATCCTAAAATATTTTTTAGTTGCATCTCTATTTTAAATTTAGGATTGTCATTATTATTAGGAAAAATACTGGATGCTAGATATCACTGAATGCTATTATGAAATATTTTAGAGTCTTGAATATACTAAAAAAAAAAAAAAAAATTAATTTAAGATAGTGGAGATATGTGGTAACTTATAATATCTTCTGATGCCAATCAATAAAAACAAACGGGGCCCAAACCACATGGTATTAGTGGGAGGACTGTCACATCTTGGCAGCTGACTCATTTATAGATCGATGGCAACACCAACCCCATTTGGACTTATTGATCAATTGGGTCCTTGCAGAAATTCACGAAACCCACCCAATAAATTATACTATACGTTTCTATTCTTTTATATCATTCCCCGTTTTAAATACGTAATATACAATCTTAAATTTTCATTACTTCATCATAAAATCCGTCTTTGATCAATAATAATAATAATAATAATAAAAATCCGTCCATGTAATGAATAAAATGAACATTTCGCTTTCATGGCTTGGCTGGCCAGTTTCAGTAAATGTCACAAAGGAAAAGTAATCTTTTGATTACTATAATTTTTGACTCTGTTGTAATTTAGTCTCCATACTTTTATTCGACACAATTTAATCCCTATAATTTTAACTCAATTATAACTCAGTCCCTCAATCTTAAATCACTGGAACTCAGTCTTATAGTTTTAACTATTTTATAATTTAGTCCTTATGATTTGAGAATAAAGGTTAAGGACTGAATTATAAAATGTTTAAACTATAGGAACTGAATTACAATGAGTTGAAACACTATACTTTTTATAATTTATGGTATTATTATTAATTAATTGATCGCTCTCTTTTTAAAAGATTTGTTTTAAATATTTTTTATATATATATACACACACACATATATGTATATGTGTATATATGGGTGCATATATATATATATATATATATACACACATAATGGCTTCTATTTATGGACAAAAGAAAATTTTGCGCATATAAACACTCTAACAAAGCATATTACGTAGTACTTGTAAGTCATAAATTTGATGTCACATTTCTTAGACATGATATTTTCATCATTCATAGCTCATGATTAGTGTGGCCGATAGAATGTTTATATTCTTCACATGTTGAACAAACAAGAAAATTTATGTAACATGGCCCTTTCTCTAATATGTTACTTTGCTGGCATGATCGACAGAGTGGTGTTCATCATGCCGTGAATCCAGACCCTTATAGAGGAGTTTTCGGATCTGATGGAGAGAAGTATGCAAGAGA
This sequence comes from Acacia melanoxylon, assembly GCA_019022615.1. Lineage (NCBI taxonomy): Eukaryota > Viridiplantae > Streptophyta > Magnoliopsida > Fabales > Fabaceae > Acacia > Acacia melanoxylon. The sequence continues at coordinate 2,335,352 of JAFJYJ010000025.1, forward strand.
TGTCGAAGAAATCATTAACTTTGGAACTTCCGGAAATGTTGCTGCCTTCATATCTGAGGCCATACAGGTATGTACTCTGAACTCTGAAGTCAAATGGCCATGTTTATTCCTATTACAGAAACAAGTTTGTTCAATCTTTATGCTGCTTTTGCTCATGGCAGGGAGTGGGGGGCATCATAGAACTGGCTCCAGGTTACTTACCTGCTGTCTACAATACCATCAAAAAAGCAGGAGGCCTTTGTATTGCCGACGAAGTTCAGGCCGGATTTGCTCGTACCGGTAGCCATTTTTGGGGATTTGAGGCCCATGGTGTTGTACCCGACATAGTGACCATGGCCAAGGTAACTTCACTAAACAAGGGTGTTGATAGACTAGGATAACAAACAAGAAAGGAAGAGATGGAATGGTTTCATCTGAGTGTAAATCAACAAAATGTCTATGTCAAGTCTTCTCTTTCCTTTCCTTCTCCATTCTCTGAAATCCAAACATATCAAAGTCTCCCATAAGTCTGCCCAACTACTGTATATATATCTTCAGACTGGTACTGGTTAAATAGCTTGCACCAAAGAATATTTGGATAATTTATTCATGAACCAAAAAATGGTGCAATTTTTAGGTGTTTGTTAAGTAAAATACGCCAGTGTGATGCATTTTCATGGGAGAATAGACAGGAAACATGGGTGGCTCATGTCATAATTTGCTATTGGCAGGGTATCGGAAATGGCATTCCCCTTGGTGCTGTGGTAACTACTCCAGAGATTGCAGAGGTTTTGACTCGCCGAAGTTACTTTAACACCTTTGGTGGGAATCCTGTTTGTACTGCCGCAGGATTGGCTGTTCTAAGAGTACTTGAGAAAGAGAAGCTTCAACAAAATGCATTTGTTGTGGGAAGCTATCTGAAAGAGAGGCTCACTGAACTCAAGGACAAACATGAATGTAACCTTCCAAACCTTCTTACTCCTTCCCCATTTGTTTTAATGCATTATCAAAAACCTTTTCCCAAGACTTCTATAATATGCTTAATATACGTAAACGGGTTCATCTATGTGTTTTTTATTACCAAATCTACCTGCGAATCTTCTTTCTAATCTCAGAGAGATAACCCTTTGTTGGAGAGCAGAGGACTTGGATTCCCCTGATTTCATTAAAAAGAATGGTGATTTTCTTTTCTCGCTGAAAATTTTTGCTTTTGTGAACTTATCTGTTGGTTTGCTCTTAGTGATTGGGGATGTGAGAGGAAAAGGGCTGATGCTTGGAGTTGAACTTGTCACTGATCGCCAACTTAAAACTCCTGCAAAAGCTGAAACACTGCAAGTTATGGACCAAATGAAAGGTAAGAATCTGTGTGTGGGTACTAATCCGCACTTTTGTTTGAGCCTTATTTTCTGTTTGTTCTTAATAAAACTCCTTTGATGATAATGCAGAAGTGGGAGTACTAGTTGGGAAGGGCGGTTATTATGGAAATGTCTTCAGAATCACCCCTCCCCTGTGTTTCACCAAAGAAGATGCAGGTTAGTCATGGTTTTAATTTCTCTCTTTCGTTGACAATCTTTTTGAAATATTCGTCATGATATATTTTCGTTGAATTTTTCATAACTCAACATTATATTTTCATCTTTTAAGAAAAATAAAATAAAATATCATGAAATCATATGTTTATGGAATACTTTTACCTTGAACACCTAAGGAACGCGAACAATACTAATGGGTCTTATTTTCTGGCTGTGAACTTGGTGGTTGCAGACTTCCTCGTGGACGCGATGGACCTGAGCTTGTCCAGAATGTGAAGTATAGATTGATTGAACAGTAAATGAATGTCTCCTTCATATCAAAGTAGACATTTTACGTGAAGTCTTGAAGTTTGGTGGGATGTTAATAAACGATGACGATGAGCCAACAATTCGTTGTCTCTCGTTATCTTGATTTCTATGAGATTCTCCCCCTCTGTTTAAACTTCACCAAATGCCTGAAGTAGTCACTTTTTATATTGGTATCTAGTTTGATAATTGGAAGTCTGCTTCTATTCATACAACTTGTGTAAGCATCCACCTATTTACATCACTAAATTAAGATTGTAGGCCATCTCCGGTCCACATGACAAAAAACAAAAAAGTGGGAAGCTGGTCGGTTTTGCCTAATCTGTTGTCGGGTCAACATGAGAGTCATAGTTAAAATTCTTAACCGATTGGGTCGTTTAAGACACCAACTCTGTCGTTCCTAAGAAGATTGTAACCATCAATGCCTGCCAAACTTGTTGGTACTTAGTCCCCTAGTACAATTGTCTGATGGAGATCTGGAGATATAGTCCACGTTAAAAAAATATGACATGACTTGTTAGATCTTTGACTCTTGTAATCACCTCGATATGGGATTCGATTCTCTCTTCACAGCGCAAAAACTAGCCAGAGACTTGATAAATTCAATATACAAACTGGAGTCAAAGTCAATTATATCCACAGTTGCAATATCTTGCTGGCTCTTTCCAATACTCCTTGATATTGTACATTTTGCCAATTCAACGTAACTGATATAATGTACAACACCGAATATCTGATAAGGGACTCTTTAGCTAGCCCATTATGGACTGCGTTATAAAAACAACAGTATTTTGCATTCGCGAAGATGTACGAAGGGCCCGTTCTGTTTGATTGCAAGTAACATACCATTTCCAATGGAAAAATCAAAAGGATCTTACAAAAGGGTATAACAATGGCATATCTTAGTCCATATTCTTGTGGTTCCTCATCAAGATTTCATATAACTTAGTATATGTCCCATGCATCAATACATACAATCCCTCTCATTCTTAATATAAGACATATTTAGGAAGTTGATCTTAGTCCTAAATATAAGATTTTTTTTTCCATATTTATCGATCTTTTTCTAATTTATCCTATTGATGTACCTTCAGAATAATTAGGAAAGAGAAGGAATGAGAGAATTAAGGAAGTTAACTAGAGTGTATTAGAAAATATTTGTCATATTAACTAACTTAACCAACTTCTTTAATCTAATCAGGTAAATATTTGCCACATAACCAACGAAAAAAGATTTGAAATTTCTCTCTAATGAACTGATGAATTCCAAAAACAGGACAGGCGAAATGAATTTCGGTTGGGAAGAAAGTGTCGACATATGGATCTTAAAGGCACCAAGTAGGAGTACATGTAACTATATTTGGAGAGGCAGAAGCTCCATCATTGTCTTTATGTCCCCATAATGTCCTCATCCACCATGTGTATATTTGTTATTTTATGTCCATAATCACAGTGGAAGCCATGGAAAGGGCATTTGAGTAAAACCAGCAATAATAGGTCAAGATTTATGAAAAGCATAACTCACTAGCTAGTATCTAGGTTTTGACGAGGCGAGAACATCGAGAGGAAAGGGAAAGAGCAAAATGGTTAGATTTAGGGAGGCATTATGGATCCTTAGCAGTGTGATTCTGAGGAAGTGTATGTTCCTTTATTATGAATTTGCATATCTCTTCATGGCCTCGGCCTCACGATTCTCCGGCCATGTTCTCCGGCAAAGATCAGCAGTCTCTGGCAGGTTCTCTCCCATGTCTTCCATGATCGTTAGGCATGATCGCTAGCTAGGATGTATATATATACATCTACCGTAGAAATGTTCGCTGTAAGATTTAGCTAGAGTGGATTCTTTGTATCAGTAACATTGTTCTTGAAGATAATTAGTTGGAACTCCTAAATTATCAGAAACGTTGTATTAATTCATCTTCCTGTGATCAGAAATGCATTCTATTGTTGTTTGTTTGAGTTGATCTGAGAGTTAATGAGGTGTTTTTGAGACTTGTATTATCTTGCCCAACAAGTTCATTTTCTAGTCTGAGAACAATTTATGGGGGCGAGTAATGTAAGATTCATAGCTTCAATTTGGTGAAGTTCAAGCTGTCTATGTCTTTAATCTCTGACACAGTGCGAATGATAGATATATAACTTGCCTAGCTAATTCCAAGAATAATGTATATAGAAACTGATTAATTTTGATTTGCCCTCATAAAGTGATATAGAATGAGGAGACTGTACTATACTGGATTCAGGTTTATGTCAAGAGTATCATACATACAAATCATTTTCTTAATAATCATGTATGTCCTTATTCCTTGGACAATAACAGCAACAGCAAGTCCTTAAATATTGATGAAAACCTCTACGATATGATGGTGTGTGACGAACGGAATGGTTCATCAAGCCATTTCGGATCAATCAGTAATATCCAGAGATGTCATTCAAAGTTTAAATTTAGGGTAAATGTGCAAAAATGCACACGTGCTTTACCCTCAGGAGCGCCCAACACCATATGCTTTTTTTAGGTGCCATGTGGTTAAAAATCTGGAGCAAAAATCCCACCATCCGTTACTATTGCAAACATCCGTTAATAACGAACCTGGAGAAAGATTTATTTATTTTTGCTCGAATACCTGGAGAAAGATTTTTTTTTTTTTTTTCCTTGAATACCTAGAGAAAGATGAGAAACATAGATATCATCCAACTTTTCAACTCAATACTCTCATTTCTCACAAGACCATCTTCCAACTTCCAACAATGGCTTCTTCATCCTTCATCTTCATCTTCCTCTTCCTTCTCCTCTTCTTCTCTCCTCTTCTCATCTCTGGCCACGACAAAAGGCGACTTTGTTTGCCGATCGAACGAAAGCTCCTCGGTCTGGATAACCCCTTGTCCTCTTCGGTTTAGAACCATGAATGGGGATCAAATTGTGGTTGATAAGGAGACTCCTGATATGCTCAACACTCTTGGCATGAACGAGATTCCAGAGATCACCCTGCTTCGAGTTTTACGTTCTTTTTTGCTTTTGTTTTTACTTAATGTAAGGTATTTGAGAGTACTTTGCGTTTATAGTGACGGGTGTTCGATAGCCATGGCTATTATCAGTTTTTGTGAACTATAATACTTCTCCCCACAATGCTCTGTTTTATCTTACGTTCACTGGTTTTTTTTGGGGGGTTCTTATAAATGGTATTTGATCGGCTGCCCGGATTAATGTCTTAGTTCACTAATTGGATGCTCAGTTGCGAAGAACAAGTGGGTATGGCTGCAATTTGCGACCTGGAATCAGCAAAGTGGGGTAATGCTTTTATAGCAATCAACGATGTTGATCTGATTCAGTGCGATGGGTCTAATTTCAATATATCTTCTCTTTAATGGTTGCTTTTATGGACGGAAAATCCCAAATTGATGGTAGCCATGGCGGAAGTGCATGGGTGTTGGAGTGACAATGCAGTATTGATTAACGAACGTTTGCAATAGTAACGTATGGTGGGATTTTTGCATCTAAAAAAATACATGGTGTTGGGTGCTCTTAAGGTAAAAGTATATGTGCATTTTTGCACCTTTACCCTTAAATTTAACCCTCCCTCTAACATTTTATTTTTTAACTATTAACCCATGGTCGTTAAGTGATTATTATCTCTACAAAACTGATCCATTGTTAATTCTCTATTCCCCTAATTCTGTGATACTAGCCTTAATTGTATAGTTCTTCATTTAATATAATTGATCTTTTTATAGGGAAAAAAACCTCGGCATTTGCGCTGATTTCACTTTGGCAATTACTATATCATATAAATCAAATATATTTTGAAATGTAATTTTGTTGAGCTTGTGATCAAATTAGTCTTTTGATAACTGGTTAGCCTCACTCTATTGGACGCGGTTTTGGTCAGCTGCCTGCTACGTCTCCGCTGCCCTCCAATACCTAAAACAACGCCTTTTTTTTTTTTTTGAATGAATTGGAATTCCATTAAAATGGTCAAAACTTCAAAATACAAGAAATGACCAACCAGATCGATAATAAAGCTAATAAAGCCTAACAACTAATTACAGAAACATCTGGAACTTAGAAAAACTAAGTTGGGAGTGAACAACTATGGCTTTAATGTGAGCCAGTATCCCTTCTACAGTAAAGTTAGCGTCTGTGAAGATCCTTTTATTGCGAACTTCCCATAGCTTCCAACAGGTGATACACACTCCTATCTTCCAAGACTTATCAAAGGAAGGAGATTGAATAATATGAGACAACCAATTCCTAATGTTAAGTCTAAAGAAGTCAGAAATCATATCTGGAGACAAAATTTTTCTCCAAACATTTGATGCCATATGACACCAAAACAACGCCTTTTAGGTGCAAAACAATTAGCAATTCCTTCTTTCTTTTTTTTTTTTTTTTTTTTAATATTTCAAGGTATTGAGTATTAAAAAAATACTTTAGGATCTTTGGTAGAAAAAAAAAATCTTGTGAGTAAAAAAATCATTTTAGGATCTTAGAAAAAATCATTTTAGGATCTTAAAAAAAATATTTTAAGTCTTGATCGATCTTAAAAAGATATTTTAGGATATTGACTTGTACAAAAAAAAATATCTCATGATCTTAAAAAGTTGTTTTAGAATCTTAAAAAAAGTATTTCAAGTACTGACTGATACTAAAAATATACTTTCAGAAAAAAAAATTCAAGATCATAAAATAATTTTTTAAGATCATGAGGTATTTTTTTTTCAAGATATCTTGAAAGATCTTTTTTTAGTCAGTCATAAATATATTTTCAAGATCATGAAATAATTTTTCAGTACCCTTCGATATCCTAAAATATCTTTTTAGTATTTGCTGAAATATTTTTATTTTATTTTTTTTTAAAAAAAATTGCTCATTGTTTTACGCCAAAACAGCGCGTTTTAGATATTTAGAGGGCAGCGGAACAAAGCCGCATCCCACTCTCTTATTAACCAATCACGTTCGTCCACGGTATAGAAGCAATGTGGCCAAATCCATCATGGCTGTATCAGCCAATTTGCAATGGAATATCGAAAGTGGAAAAGACATTTCATTTGAATCATGATATGTTTTGGTTGGCCTTTACAGCAGCCAGGAAGGATACCAACCGTATATCATGGAGTACACATTTGGTACTTATACTTAGGTTCTTATTTATGTACTTATACCTCTAATTAGAGGTATAAGCAATTTTTTTAATTTTTTTATATATTGTATTTATTTATATTTAAATCATATCTTTCTTTACGAGATGTTTTTTTTGACCCAATATCTCAAATTAATTAATTCTCGTTCTGTATTTTATGAATAACACCAAAGGTATTATGAAAATTAATTAATTTGAGATATCGCATAAAAAAACATCTCGAAAAGAACATATGATTTAAATCTAAATAAATACAATATATAAAAAAATTGCTTATATCTCTAATTGAGGTATAAGACATAAATAAAGACCCAAGATAAATACCAAATGTGGACTCTATACCATGCTCTTCTCATTCTTAGGACAAAAGACTTGTTTCTTCTTTGTATTTCCGCGAGATTATTTCTCAGATAAAAGTTTTCCGAGGGTAATATTACCTCAGAATGTAAAAAATGTAGTAATTTTGTGTTCATCGTTATTCGGGTTAATTTGATCATTAGTTGATGAAATGTGTTAAACTGATAGTTTGCATGTCATTCATGTCATTTCTATAAAAAAGTGAATTTGCCTCAAAAGTTCATGTATCATATAATTCATTTTTTTAAAAAGTTAAATTTAAAACTTTTGAGGTAAATTTGCCTCTGTTCACAATTTCTAAGACAAATTTACCCATTAAAAAGACCGTTTGGATGTTGCTTTTGGAGAATAGTTTTTTAGATTTACGAGGTAAAAATGATTTTTGAAGAATAACTTTTAGGATTTACGAGGTAAAAATATTTTTTGAAGAATAACTTTTGGATAAAAATGATAGTATTTGGATAACTTCAAAACCTTTTTGACAAAAGTTTGTCAAACACTCAAAAATTATCCGAAGCTATTCTAATCAAAACTTAGGTTTTGACAAAAAGTTTGTCAAACACTTCAAAATTGTCTGGAAGCTATTTTATATCAAAACCTAGGTTTTGACAAAAATTTATCAAACATTCCAAAAATTGTCCAGGAGCTATTCTCGCATTAAAACCTACGTTTTGTAAAAAACTATTTTTTTTAGCTTTTTCTCTCTCCCCCTATCATCAATATTTTTCAAGATCTTGGTCAAATATCTTTAAGTATTTTTTTAGTATCTTTCAAGATCTGAAATATTTTTTCAAGATTAGTCATTACCATAAAATATTTTTTCAATATTCTTAAGTATCTTTTTAGTACCCGTTAGTATTGAATTTTTTTTTTTCAATATTAGTTAGTATCGTGAAATATTTTTTTCAAGATCATAAAATAATTTTTTAAAAGACCATGAGAAGTATTTTTTCAATACCAGTTAGTATTAAGTATCTTTTTAGTATCCTTAGTACCTGAAATATTTTTTCAAGATCAATCATTACCTTGAAATATTTTTTTAATATCCTAAAATAAATTTTTAAGATCATAAAAAATTTCAGGTACTAACGGATACTAAAAAGATACTTAAAGATATTGATAAAACACTTCATGATCTTTAAAATTTTTTGAAAAAATATTTCAGGGTAATGACTAATCTTGAAAAAAATATTTTAAAATCGAAGCTTTAACTAAAAAAATTATTAAGCGATATTAATATCGAAAAATACGATGATGAGAAAAGGAGAGAGAAAGCTAAAAAAAAAATAGTTTTTTACAAGACCTAGATTTTGATACAGAATAGCTTCTGAAAAAAAGAGGGGTATTTGACAGACTTATGATTAAATCTAGATTTTATTTCTAAAACTTAGATTTTGAAACCCTCCAAACATGTTATAAATATCATTAAGGTTTGTCCTTTATGCGGAGATAACAGTGTCTTTAGTCTTTGCAACATCTCTCTTTCGCTTGCTCTTTTTTCCCGGTTTGCTGGTTTGGTTCTTTGTTTCGTTTTAAATTTGACTATGAAACTAATACTTTCATCACTAAATGTATTTCTTGTTGGATCCATATGATTTAATGATGATGGCATTGTTTTTTGCGATGGAAAAAATATCAAAGTGACAAAAGCCAAGTTAGCGGCAGGCTTGCATGATGAAGATGAGGACAAACGTTAAGACGACAGAATTGAACCAAAAGAAAACGCCCACTTGGACGGCCTCCAATTGAAACAATCCCCAATTTTGATCTCATACAACTCTTTTAAGTTATTTTATTATTGTTGTTGCTTTCATGCCGCATGAATAAATAAATGACTCACAAAATTACATAAACGTGCGGTTGTGTGACTCCCACCGGAAAGAATCACTACAATTTTATAAATTAATTGAGGATTAATTATGAATGGCATGTGAACTTTAATTACAACACTCAAAAAGCGATTAAGACCCTTGATGAGGTCAGTGGACACATGTCACCATAATACTTCCACCTATCTCACTCTCTTCATATTATTAAAAAGCTTTCTTTTGCCCACGTCGTGATCCTATGATTGGCATCGTACGCTCTTCTTGGTTCATTACATGGGTCTTCATCTTCTTCGGCCACACATGCCCTGTCATCAATCATGACCCAACCTACCGAAAATGAAACAAAACTTGGCTAGTTTCTCATATTTCACTTTGACTTTAGCATCAGGCAGCTTGTTTGGTTTAGGTACTCCAGTCCGAATATAGGCACAAGTGGCTTATCAATATCGATCTCCACTCGGGCTCTGTACAAGTTTCGCCCCAAAAATCGTTCATCTTCAATATCCTCAAATGTGTGTTTAATCCAAGGATGTTAATCTCCATCTTTTTCTTCGGTTTCCACGCTCCCCTACATCTTCTCTCACTAAACTCACTTTAGCATCCGAGATTACCCTTCCCACCAAAATTCGATCATCTTCCTGCTCTGAGGTTCCTTCCTTCCATTGCATTCTTCGGATCTCCATGCCTGCCATCCTGAAAGCCTCAGCCTCCTCCTACCTTCCATTCTTAGAAAGCAGAGTGGAGAGTGAGAATGAACAATACCGTGACTGAAAAAAGTTTGTTTGGAAAAGCATCATAAGCCCATTTAAAAATAAGCCCATCAAAGCTCATCATCAAAAGTGAAAACTTATTTTTTGGGTGTTTGAAAAAAGCTTTTCATCGATGACTTGATGAAGCCTACTTTGGAAACAAGAACTAATCCAAACTTCAGATCCTATCACAGTAGCTTAGGCCTTTTATTTTTAATTTTTTATCCCAAATAATCACACACACACATATATATATATATATATATATATATATATATATAATTTATGTCATTTTTACTCATTTTTCATCTCAATTATCTTTTTAAAATTTATCCTATGCCAAAAAACAGATCCATAAAAAAAAAAAAACCATTTCTATCATTTGTTATCACAAACACAAATCACTTCGGAAAAATCAAGCGGGAAAAAAGTCCATTAGGAAAAGTCCGTCAGAAATGAAAGTCAGTTCTACTACCGCTATCCCAAATGGACCCAAACACCTATTGTGGAGGCGAAGAAAGCTTCTAGGGTTTTATTGGGAAATAAGCCCCAGAGTCACTCTCGTAGTGAAAGAAAAAAGTTCAATAATGAGATTCTGCAAAATTAAAGTTAGATATACCCCTATATAAATTGATACAATAAGTAATTATATGTTTCTTATATGGGTTTAATGTTTTTATTTTTGCTGCAGAAACATTTTTTCTGTCACATTCACATAAAAGTGAATGGGTCCCATTGTAAAGAGAAGAAAGAGAAAATATTAGTGGAACCCACTCACTTTTATGTGAGTATGACAGAAAAAATGTTTCTGCATTAAAAGCATAAACATTAAATCCTTCTTATATTGGGTATAAGTGAGTGTTTGGTTTAATTTATGTAAGTTTGCACAATGAGATCAATATGTGAGGATAATTTGTCATAAAGTGTAAGGGTAATTTTAGATGTTTCTTTGGCTGGGAAATATTGTTGGGCAGAGTTGAGAATCGGTAACCCTTTGGGGACCGGCTTAAAAAGGTTAGGGGTAAGAAAAATGTCATTTTTTAAGGCTGACACAAGATTATGCGGGCCAAAGCCCCTACAAGCTTGGAAGACATTTTTATCAAATTAAAATTATTTTTCTTATTTTTTTTAAAGAAATATAATTAGTAAAATAAAATAATTAAAGTTTTAATTTATCAAATAAATATTATCAACATCAATATCTACACAACACACTTAATGCAATAAATAAACACAATTATTAATTCATAATCAAGAATAAATTATTGTCCACAAGTAACTTATATAAAGCATAACAAGCTTATTACTAAGCAATATAAGTATGATTACTATCATTTTCATCTTCTTCACCACTATCATCAATTTCAAAGACATTTGATTATGCTTCACTTCGAATAGTAAACTCTGCTTCATGGGTAAAAATTAAGAATATCTTTTTCACATCATGAATACATCCATAATTTTTATCTGCAACAAATATTAAACCAAATCATTAAATTAAAGTATAGTATAGTTATTATGTATTTTTAATTAAATGGATAAATAACTCTATAACAATTACAAAATACATCTAAATTAGTAAATTAAATGGTCAAGTCAAGTTAACGAAAACAAAAAAATATATTTAAAGGGCCTGGGCCGACTCTTCAAGATCAACTTTATTTAAACTCCAATTTATAAAGTTCTTACCTTTTTTAAGGACCATGACTTAAATGGCGGCTACGATTTCCTAACTCCATTGTTAAGTGCCGTTTCCTGAGGAACAACTCAAAACACACTATCAATAATTATCGTCATTCCATCTGATAGATCAATAAATGCATATTTTGCTAAAATAATAAATACAATTAAATGTTTAGAATTATAAAGAAATAAGCCAACAATAAACTATAATATAATCTACTGCCATCAAATAAAGAGAGTTAGTTAAAATTAGTTTAAGGGTATTAAAGTATTCAAAAATGAAATCATCAGCCTTTTCTTTTAAAACTTACTGTAGTTCTTCTCTCTTATTAATTACGTTTCTCCCTTTAATTAATCTCTCTCTGTTAAAATGAGGGTGATCAAGATAGGTACCTCACATATAAATTTGCCATCAGACTTGATAAACCAAACTCACTCACACACATTTTCGTTGGTAAATAAAAAATTGATTGGTAAAAAAATCACAAATCTCATTCTTAAGTTATCAGTAATGCATTTCAAATTCCAGCCAAGGAGGAATAATCTTTCATATGTTCTGGCAAAAAAATAATCTTTTATAGGTAAGAAATCAAAAGAATGAGGGCAGAAAAGTAGAGGAGAAAGGGGAAAACAAGACGTGGGATAACACCAAAGCGCACGCACACCCGATTCACCAAATTCTTTTATTCCCTTCACAGAACTGTAGTATTACCGGAGTGACGCCCCTGTTCAATGCGCCACCATCATCTTCTTTCTTTCTTAGGGTTTCTAGTGATTTCAGACACTCTCCAAGACTTTCCGAGCTGGATTACCTCACCTTAACCTGGCGAATCTCTATGTGCCGCTGTTTCAGCGGCTTTGTTGATTAACTTCCCAGCTTCACCGATCCTACACTTTTGGAGAAAGTAGTATTCTTTTTGGCTTTCTCTATGGTTTTCCGGTTGGCACAGGATTGAATGATCCTCTGTGGTTTGGCTTTGTTGTTTAAGGGTTCTGGGTTTGGATGGCATTGGGGGATTTAATGTCATCTCGGTTCTCGCAGTCTTCGCTGGTGGTGGTTCCGAATCACTCGGACGATTGTGTGTCGTCAACACATGAAGATAGCGATTTGGGATCGCACAGAAGGGATTCCGAGGCTGCTAGTAGTAGTTATGGTAATGCCGCGGTCTCCGCCACCACCACAAGTATGGCGTATTTGCCCCAGATGGTTGTGTTATGCGAGCTTCGACATGAAACCTTTGGGGCCTTGGTTCCCACCGGTCCATCTGAAAGTGGGTTGGTCTCGAAATGGCGAATTAAGGACCGAGTAAGATTTTACTTTTTAGTTCAGTATATTTCTGATTGCAGTTAAGTTTGAGTGAGTGAAAAATATGTTATTTATCTTAATTGTCCATTGGAACCACACGGCTGCATTCTGTCTGACTTGTATTTTATAAGTTGTCGGGATGAGAACTGTCAAAAGCCCGGATTGATTCTAGTTGTCTTAAATTAATAAGTTGTGCTTTGGATGCTATGCTTTGTGAACGCTGCTTTTCGTTTTCGTGTCATCTGCGTTTTGACCTGATTATGGACGTTTTTTATATCATATCAGTAAAATTAGTACCCTAAATATGTATTATGCGTGATAGAAATTTGGAATCTATTCAATAGATGGGAAGGAAGGATGTTTCAACCTAACTTACATAATATGTGCATTTTATTATTTCTTTTCTGGGGTCTTCTGTGAATCCCTGTAACTCCTATAAGCAAGTGGCATGATAGATCGGAGTTTGCAAATTACATAGGGCTTATTTTAGTGGAGACTCTTGACAGATATTGCTTTTATAGCGTATGGCAATGGGCAAACATATTGATAAGCAACGTCCTTTTCCTTATATCCATGAATTTTATTCTAGCTTTATCCCATTAGGCGGGGTGATGACCTCTAATAGAATTCATGTTGCCTCATATGCTTAAATGATTTCCAGTTGTCACCAATTGTTGTAATTGTTTTAAAAAAATAGTTAAACACCCTTTTGTATTACATTTTATAGTTTTTAATAATTTTGATTAGATTAGATTGAAATAAAGTTAGTCAGCGCTTGATAAGTGGCTACTGATGGAAGCTGTATATTCTACGTGCCTAAAGTTTCCATCTTTCACCTGCCTTCTAAATTTTTAAATGGGCTGAAGCTTCTCTACATTGGTTAGGTGTTGTGAGTTGTGACAAATGTCTCCAAGAAGGAAACTCAAATAATCTAAAGTACTTAGTTACATAATTATGCTTTTTTAATTAAAAGTTGACGAGAGAAATTTGAATGATTTCCTCGGACATGAACATTTTTTAACATAAAAAACAAGCAGATATGTATCCTGTAACAACTATTAAATTGTAATCATGAACATCTTGTTCCGTCTTATACATGGGTGGGAGTGCCATTGTCACTAATCAAGAATTTAAGATTGTATCAACTGTGAATTATTTTATTTGCAATTGTCCTTGTGCTTTGTTCAGCGGAACAACTTCTGCATTTGCATTTTGCCTAGATTAATTGATGCTTACTCAATATGATAACGTGAATTAGAGTGGTGATGGCAATGTAAACTGGGATCTTTAGATGTTTTAAAGGCATTCATGGAACCTGGAAACTCCATGAATTCAATGATCTATGTGGCATTGTCTGAATGGAGGGGCTTTTTTTGTCTATTTGTTATGGAAGTGACTTGTATGGAAGAGGCTTCTTGTATGAAATTTCAAATTCCTGTGGGGATCATTTTAATTAGTATTTGCTATACCATTGATGCTATGGTGATTTATGGGAAAACTTCCTTGCTCATGATTTTCATTTTTGTGGAACAAACCTGGCTGATTTATGTTTGTCTTTGTTGGAAGTTCTCTACCTAGTCTGTTCATTGTTGTAGCTACACTTTCTTTGATATATGAATTGAATTGATGCTTGTTGTTTAATCTTTCTCATGTTTTACCTTTCCTGATTAGAATAATTTGTCCTATGTTGCATTAGTAGTTTGAAACGGTAAATGTATTTGTATATGATACACTTCATTTCAAGATACATGTAAGATATTCTAACAGTCATAACTTAAATGTTCTAAAACAAATAATTTTTTTTTAACAAAATTCAATTTTTGGTTGCTTGTTATGATTATAATTATATTACTTATTAAATTATTACATACTTTTCTTTTTTGGGTCAAGCAATGCATAAATTCAAAATATTTTGCGTTCTATATTTTTCATGTGTTAACTTGTAACATTTATTGTATCTGTATCTTAAAATTTTAAAATTTGTTCTATCTGATGTGTTTTATTGTGTAATTGTGATGTACCTGATACATTATATTTGTGCAACTTAGAATTTGTCATTCAGACTTTTCTCGTAACTTTTTAATGTCAGAATGAATGCTCCTGGAAGATGCTTGTGTGTTCAATCTTTGCTAAAAAGTCTGCTTTAATATAACTCCCAATTTTGTGGTGCAGATGAAGACAGGATGTGTAGCTCTAGTATTATGTTTAAACATTAGTGTTGATCCACCTGATGTAATTAAGATATCTCCCTGTGCCCGAATGGAGTGCTGGATAGGTCTCTTTTTACCCTGCCAATCTTAATTTGTGTTTTATTATTTACTTCCTTTGGGTTGTGGACAAAGTTTCTTCATTGATTTGAAACTTTTAGCATCTTTGTGATGATTGACTAATTTTTGGAAAGCATTTGGTTTCTAAATACAAGTTTTTTTAAAACACTTTTCTTTTGTTGTACGTAATATCTTTTTAAATTTATTGGCTGTGTCTGTTGATAGTTCTAGAACAGGTAATTGTCTGTCATTAACGGTAACATTGATTTAGTTGTTCAATTTTTTAAATTATAATCTTCTTAGGGTGTAATATAGATTGATAATTGGTGGTTTTATGAATATTTGTGGTCTATATTAACTAATACCATTTTTTGATCTGTTTTTATATATTCCCGCTTTATCATCATGCATTATTTCATTGCTGGGGAAACTGTTTCTGTATATCAAAACTCTTGATGCTCTCAATTTTAATTATAACACATGATAATTGATGGAGTAAATTGCATTATTTTAATTGTCTACCTTGCAAACGAATAAAATTATAGGGACAGTAGGTGATTGTTAATCTTAAACGAGACGAGGTACAATATATTATTTTAAAATTGTCTCATTGCTGTAGATCCCTTTTCTATGGCAACTCAAAAAGCATTGGAATCAATTGGTAAAACTTTGAGCAGTCAGTATGAAAGGTGGCAACCAAAGGTATCGATGCATAACTGATTTCCATCTCCCATGTGTGTGTGTGTGTGTGTGTTTTTTTTTTTAATGTTTGTTTTTAGTTAACATTGTTGGCAATGGCATATGAACAGGCCCGCTATAAGTATCAACTTGATCCTACAGTGGATGAGGTCAAGAAGCTTTGTACTACATGTCGAAGAAATGCGAAATCAGAAAGAGTGTTATTTCATTACAATGGACATGGTGTGCCAAAGCCTACTTCTAACGGTGAAATTTGGGTCTTCAATAAGGTCATACCTTTTATCGTCCTTTGTGTGAGATGCATGTTTGGTTTATGAAACGGAGCCGCCAACAAACCATGGATGATCGTTGGTGACAAACTCATGAACACCCTTAATTTCAAAAGATATAAAAGATCATAGAACATGCCATATAAATCTCGTGGCTTGCATGTTGTTTAAATCCTTGTTAAAATTTTCATTTGGTGATATACTTCCAAAGAAAAACACAGCCATAGTCACTTTATATTCTTAGTATCTTACACATTATTGTTGAAGCCCATTCCGGCATGTGTCAAAGACATTCTTTTATCAAAAATTCTGAAATGTTGGTTGTGTGCTGGAATGAGTTGGCAGTGCTGGTGTCAACATGGTTATAGACCTAAAAATATGTGTGTTTGTTCTTATTGAATTGCAACGTATTTTGATTCTTCATAGTGATGACTAATAGAATGGGGCATCAAAACCTATATGTTATATGGCTGGTAGCCTGAATAGCATTTTATTTTAACTGACTTTCCCTAACATGATTTATAGCTTATTTAATAGTAAAAATGAGTGAGCTAAAATGTGGAAGGATGGAAATTGAGGAATGATAATAATTTTATTCTTCCCTTTGTTGGAGAGTTAGGGGGGAAAACTGGAGTTACTTCCATCTGATACGATAATTAAAAAGGGTTTAGTGTGACTTAATCTAAAACAGGTGGTTGCCATGCCATTTTGTTACTATTTGATATTTGATTTTGAGAGGGTGAGCCTTGTCACAGCTGTAAGGTTGTTGCCATGTGACCTGGAGGTCAGGGGTTTAAATCCTGGAAACAGCCTCTACGCTGGTGGGGGTAAGGCTTTGTACATTTACCCCTCCCCAGACCCAACTTGGTGGGGAGCCTTATGCACTAGGCCGCCCTTGTTTTCTTATATTTGATTCCGCTTAGATATTTTGCCAATATAATTTTGAATGTAAGTCCTCTCAACTTTCACTATTACCTTGTAAAAAGGATGAAATTATTGAAATTACTTCACTTTTCACATTTTTCAATCAATGATATTCTTGTGAAAATATGATGGGTGTTCAATTGGGATGGGAAACCCTCTTCAAAAGCTAGCTATTGGGATGTTAGAACCAAACTACATAAGTACTCCAGAGAGCATATCATATCACCCAATGTGGGATTTAGGCATCCCATGCTACCTAAGGGTTTCTTTGATTCTGTTTTCTGTTTTTATGCTCTTAAAACAATTTTGCAAAACAATTTTTCAGTTCGAGTTTTGTGGACAAGAAATTAAAAGAACTGTTTGAATCATTTGTTGTGGAAATCACATCTAAAAACAACAAGATAATATTTGTTTGGAAAAATCAATTTGAAAACATCCTTATTCTACTAATAAGAAACCCAAATGCTGAGAATTTTTACTGAAAGACCTGATTTTCCTAGTCTGGAGATGGCTAATTATCGATCTTAAAAAATCAGTCCCCAGTAAATTTTACTTTTCTTTATTCTCATCCTCTATTTGACCATTTTGCAGAGTTATACACAGTATATTCCTCTACCTATAAGTGACCTTGATTCATGGCTGAAGACCCCATCAATTTATGTTTTTGACTGCTCTGCCGCTGGGAGGATTGTCAATAGTTTTATTGAGGTACTCAGCATCATCAATGTTAACTAATAGAAAATTACAAAAAGAATATTGGAACTGATTTTATCACTTTGTAATTTGGACTGCCTCATTGGTTGCTGGACTTGTGATTCAATAGCTTCATGAATGGAATGCTTCTAGCTCTGCGGGGTCCACAAGGGATTGTATTCTTCTGGCAGCATGTGAAGCACATGAGACATTGCCTCAGAGTGCTGAATTCCCAGCTGATGTGTTTACTTCTTGTCTTACAACACCTATCAAGATGGCATTGCGATGGTGAAGATTTTCTCCTTATCAGTTCATTCTTAGATTATACTTATTCTCGTTGGTATTGGTGTCGAAGCTCGCATTATGTAATCATGGCTTTTTTCTTCTTCATATCTGAAGAAACTTTATTGGTCAGTGTATGTGTATTTGTAGAAATTCTGAACGATGGACTTAGATTGAGAGGAGAGAAGGAATTATCGTGTCAACTTCCTTGCCCTTCATATATTTATGATTTATGATTCTCTCGAGTGGCATTAGAGATAATGGACTAATGAAAGCATATGGTCTCTTTCTGTGTGGTTTGTTCATTGGTTAAAGATTGTCATATGCGTAAATTCAATTTCAATGAATAAAAGGGGAAAATGTAATGATAGAGCTATATGATCATCAAGAGAAGAACTTCCTCTTTCTAGAGAGAAAAGATCAATCAATTGTAGTTTGTAGGGGTTACTGTGGATCAATGTGAGAATGCACTTACCTTCATAATGTTTATTTTGTTCTTTTTCTTCTGTTTGTTGGTGTTAGAATCTGGGAAATAAAAGTAGAAGTAGGGGAAGGGGAAGAGAGATAAGAGAAAGAATAGAAAAGAGAGGAACTCTAGAACCAGAATCTGTAATCCTAGAGAAGAGAGAAGATAAATGAAAGGAATAGAGAGAAAAGAAAAAAAGAAGGGAGAGAGAAGGAGAGAAAGACGAGAACTAGAACCTGAGTTCTAAGGCTAGAGAGAAGGTAAATATGTGAATCAACACTTCATTCATCCATAATGCCAATTCTGCACATAATAAGTCTAGATAGGCTGACAAGGAAACTGGAAGTACCTATCAATAACTACCTATAACTTAAGATGGGACTTAACAATAACTGATTCATTAAATAACTAATGCGTAAAACTACCAATAACTGATTTATAATGTAACAAATGCATAAAACTACCCCTTATTCATTTTTTTCCTCCTAGATTACAGTGAAAATGACATAGGACTCTAACTTCGATGTTTACTGGGGTTGGTCCTGTGTAACTTTATACTTAATATTTTTTGTGGACGTTGACTACCAATGTTCCAAGTGTCTTTTTCATTTTGTTTTTGCACTGGATACTTTCTTTTCTATAATTTTATTTATTTAGATTTATCATTTTATGTGGTTTTATTTGTATTCATCTCATGTTAAAAGCTATTTGTAACTCTCTGGTGTGATTTGTCTCCTAGGTTCTGCACTCGCTCATCACTTCTTGAATCGCTTGATTATTCACTTATAGACAAGATCCCTGGCCGGCCAAATGACCGAAAAACGCTTCTGGGTGAATTGAATTGGATCTTTACAGCAGTAACTGATACCATTGCCTGGAATGTTCTTCCTCATGGTAGGCCTTAATCATCCTCATCCCAGATGATGTGCATTTTTTATTCTCCATGTTTTTAGTCAGTGGTTCATTTATTGGCTATGTTGGTGTCTTGTATTATGTGTATTATTGTCCTGCAGATCTTTTCCAGAGATTGTTCAGACAAGATTTGCTTGTTGCTAGTCTTTTTCGAAACTTTCTACTTGCTGAGCGAATTATGCGAACTGCAAATTGCTCTCCAGTCTCTCACCCAATTTTGCCGCCAACCCATCAGCATCATATGTGGTACACAGGGTGTTAATTGTTAGAATATATTCATTTATGGTGACAATAGTTGTTCTCACTCTGTTATATTGCTGCTGCAGGGATGCTTGGGACATGGCTGCTGAGCTCTGCCTTTCACAACTTCCTTCATTAGTTGAGGATCCTAATGCAGAATTTCGGGTATTTTAGGATTTTTTTTCCAGTTCTCTGAAGTAGACTAGTAAAGTTTCTTTCTGGAATTTTTTGAAGATAATTCTTTCTGTACTGCATTAAAATGATAAAAGTGCCTGAATTATGATAGCTGAAGTGGTTTTGCTTTGGCTTACTTGGTGAAGTATGTGCCTTTTCTTTCAGCCTAGTACATTTTTCACTGAGCAGTTGACAGCATTTGAGGTATGGCTTGACCATGGTTCTGAACACAAGAAACCACCAGAGCAATTGCCTATAGTTCTTCAGGTGTGGCACAAGCCTTGTTCTTCTTTTAAATCTTTTTGCACAACCTGTTGTCAGGCATTTTTCCTCTGTTTGTGGGTGAGATGGAACAAGGTGTTTCTTGCTAGAAGTTGTCTCATATAGGTTGCCGTTGATGACTATTATGGTTCTAGTGGAAGCTTGTTTTGCCATATTTTATCAATGTTTAGCCATATAATTCATTACTAGATCCAAAAGTAGTGATGCAATACTAATTTGGGGTCCCATTCTACTCATGGAGATGATGTCTGCACTGAGAAGTCATATACTATTTCTCAGTTGTTTGGTCTTTCAATTTTCATGCGTTTTCAATTTGTATGCTCACTAATCATTCCCTTGCTCATTATATGATGACTACGAACATTGGTTTATATTTCTATGATTTCTCTCAAGCTGTTGTGGTTGTTGTTCTATCAAGTTTAAAATATTCTTTAAGTTTACTTTCTAGCTTATCAATTACTCTTGTTCATATTATGTATACTTTCTGCCCTCTGGAAAATTGTTGGCACTTGGCCTTTGCATTTATTGGAGTTAGCATTGTTTTTATTTAAGGTTTTGCTGAGTCAATGCCATCGAATTCGTGCTCTATTTCTCCTGGGCAGGTTCCTTGATATGGGACCATGGGCCGTAGATCTGGTAATATCTCACGTCTCTTTCAAGCCATTTGCCCTTTTATCTGCAGCTGTCATATTTTTATGATTGGTTTGTGATGCCATAACCTGAACTCAAGTTTTCTACATGTAGGCATTGTCTGTTGGAATATTTCCTTATGTGCTAAAGCTGTTACAAACAACAACACCAGAACTCCGTCAGATTCTTGTATTCATATGGACAAAGATTCTTGCTCTTGACAAGGTACCTTTTGAGTATCTCAATATAATGACTATGACTTGCCAGTAATATGCCAAATATGTTTCTGATTTCTGAACATAAACTTTTATGTCCCCCCCGCGCCAAAAAAAAGAAAAGAAAGGAAAGAAAGAACGCACTGCTTTCATAATTTGGATGTCATCCATTTCAGTCGTTTAATGCATTTGCCACATGCAAACCATATAAGCTGCGATGTAAATGTTTTCACATTTTGTGAGGGCTCTGAAAACACTAGTTATACATTATTGGACAGCCACATGCAACCTTTCATATTAGTGATTCTTCAAGTCGTTAAGTTTGACTTTGAAATATATAAACTGTTATATTTTGCATTATATTTCTGGCTTCAAAGAGAATAGAAGAATGATAGACGAGAAAAAGATAATCTGTTATATAAGAAAATTCAGTGATATGAGAACTTAGTATGGCAGTTTATCATAGTGTACTGGCCTTAGGTTGTTTGAAAATGCTGATACACAGATTCCAATACATTTGTTAGAGTTCATAATTTAAGAGATATTGATTTATTCCTTTTGGTACTAAATTTTGATCATCTTGTTTTCCCTACTACTTGATGTTTAAGCATGGCCTGTTTTATGTTCTTAAAAACCATGCTCAATTGTCGGGCTGCAGTCTTGTCAGGTTGATCTGGTAAAGGATGGAGGACATATCTATTTTATTAAGTTTCTTGATAGCAAGGAAGCATATCCTGAGCAACGTGCAATGGCTGCTTTTGTTTTGGCCGTGATTGTGGATGGGCATAGACGGGGCCAAGAAGTTTGTATAGAAGCTGGTCTAATTCATGTCTGCTTAAAGCACCTTCAGAGTTCCTCTCCCAATGATACACAAAATGAACCCCTGTTCCTACAGTGGCTTTGCCTCTGTCTTGGGAAACTTTGGGAAGACTTTACTGAGGCCCAAATAATAGGTTTGCAGGCAGATGCCCCGTCTATATATGCCTCTCTACTGTCTGAACCGCAGCCAGAGGTTAAACTTCTTTATATTTAGTTTTATTCTACTTGTTTTTTTTAGTATATTGATATAGGGCCTGTTTGTTTATGCTTAAAAAAATTATTTTCAGATTATTTGATAGAGTGATGGTTGTTTAGCTCAACTCAAAAAATCTTTAAACAATAAAGGGCAAAAAAAGGAACTTTTTAAGAAAGTGGTCAGTTTCTAAAGCTAATCCAAACCAAGTAGCATATAAAAATAAGCTGAAAACAGGTTTTTTTCTTCTTCCTGAAAGTGATTATTTTAAAAAGCCTAAACAATTAATTCAAAACAAGCAAATCCCTCGTGTTTATGTTAATTAAAATAAGTTATTTAAGCTTAAACAAATGGGCAAATAATCAAACAAATTATACTGTTCACATCTTGAAAATCTCTCAGGTTAGGGCTTCTGCTGTTTTTGCACTGGGTACCCTTCTTGATTTGGGATTTGACTCTTGTAAAGAAGGTGTTGGAGGAGACGAATATGATGATGATGAAAAAGTTAGGGCTGAAGTTACCATAGTTAAAAGTCTTCTGAGAGTTGCTTCTGATGGAAGTCCATTGGTTAGGGCAGAGGTTGCAGTCGGTAAGTTGTTAAGCACGAGTATTTAGTTTCTTTAATTTTTTTTTTGAAGTTTACCTGTATTTATTATAAGAACGGAAAGTACCAAGCATGGGACTCAACTGGTATTCTTTACTAATTAACAGATTTGCTTGGTGTTTTTTAACACTCTGGGTGTATGTAAAATTGTTGAAGTGAACCCACTACCACCTTCCTCAACCTCCATGTGCTGGTGAAGTAAGGTGCTAAAGTTGGGAAGGGAAAGAATTATATTAAATATTATGCACAAATTTTAACTATTGAAATGTAATATCAACATATGAATTGATCGATTGACTATAAAATTCATATATAATATTAAATGTTCAAAATAGAGTATTATATATCCTTAGACATTCAACTCCACAACCAAAAAATTGTTGCAGCCTTATTCTCGTGCACTTTGATTTCGAACTTATGTTAACTAACTTCTTTGTCATGGACCTCGCTGAAGGACCCTTGCCTCATTCACTAAGAGTTGAGGGCTCCTTCTGGCTTCTTGGTGCCTTAGGCACGTCTTTAACTTCCCTGGCGTGTCTAAACCTAACATACATGTCTAAGGGAATGATACCTGACAACTTTTGGCCCTTAATTCTTAGAACCTTTTCATTCACCTTATCTGTTCATGAACTTTGTTGGACTGGTTAAAGTTGCTCTACCGTGGAACTTCTTTGGAATTGAAATTGATTTTTTCACCTTCTTGTTGTTTCTTTTAACTTTTCAGCTCTTGCACGCTTTGCCTTTGGCCACAACAAGCACCTAAAGTTTGTTGCTGCTGCATATTGGAAACCGCAGACAAATGCCTTGTTGAAGTCCTTACCATCATTGGCTCATATAAAGGGTTCAAGTGGGAATTATCCTAGCCAGAACCAACATGTGCCTCATGGCAGTATTGTTTCGCCTCAAATTGGTCCAATTTTAAGGGTTGGGAATAACATTTCTTCAGTGGTTCAAGATGGACGGATCTCTTCTAGCAGTCCTCTCACAAATTCTGGAATTATGCATGGGTCACCTTTGTCTGATGATTCATCTCATCATTCTGATTCAGGAATACTTGGTGATGGTTTGAGTAATGGAGTGTTAAACCACTCTGTACCAAAACCCCTGGACAATGCATTGTACTCACAATGTGTATTTGCCATATGCACTTTAGCTAAAGATCCCTCTCCATGTATTGCAAACCTTGGTCGTCGGGTGCTATCCATAATAGGTATTGAGCAAGTAGTAGCAAAACCTTTGAAATCTAGTGGTGTTCAGACTGGTGAACCAACAACATCTAATCTTTCTGGGCTAGCCCGTTCATCTTCATGGTTTGATATGAGTGGAGGTAGATGCCTTCTTTGCCTTCTGTCCTTTTGCAATGAAGTTTGGTGTAGCTTCTCTCCCTCTTGCCTCAGTTTTATTTTTTGTGATTATTCTTTCCAGTATGTCATTGGCCTTCTTGTTTGTATTACATGCTGTTTTTGCAGGTCACTTGCCTCTAACATTCAGAACTCCTCCAGTCAGTCCTCCTCGCCCAAACTACTTAACTAGGATTCGAAGAGTGTACTCTTTAGAGTTCAGGCCGCACTTGATAAATTCTCCTGATTCAGGTTTAGCTGATCCACTTTTGGGTTCTGGTGGAACTTCTGGGCCTTCAGATCGTAGTTTTCTTCCACAATCAACTTCTGGGCCTTCAGATCGTAGTTTTCTTCCACAATCAACTATATATAAATGGAGTTGTGGGCACTTCTCCAAGCCACTCTTAGCTGCTGCAGATGACTGTGATGAATTATTGGCTAGAAGAGAGGGAGAGAAAATTTTGTTTTGGAGCACATAGCAAAATGCCAGCACTCTGGTTTGTGTTGTATTAATATATCTTTATTCCATTCACCAATTATCTTGATACTTTAAATTGATTATATAATGCATTCTGTTCTGTTCAGCTGTTAGCAAGCTAACGAATCCAGTTGCAAAATGGGATATAAAGGGTATTCAAAAAACATTGCTACTGCCTTTCTCTCCAATAATAATAGCTGCTGATGAGAATGAACGGGTCAGGTATGCAAATTTCATTGATTACTCTGTTAGCCAAGTGGAGACTGATTTTAGTGTCATCTGGCTCAGAAAAAGTGTACAGATATATGGTTGATTTTTTATTTTATTTTTTTTGGGTGCATGTGTTTGGGCGATGTCCAGAGTCATAATGGCTGTTAGCTGGAAAGGGCTACAAGTGTATCATAGTGTGTTATGCCATTTTGATTATTATTATTGACAAATGTTGTTTGGATTTTTCTGCAGAGTATGGAATTATGAAGAAGCAACACTTCTGAACAGTTTTGACAATCACGATTTTCCTGACAAAGGAATTTCTAACCTCTGCCTAGTAAATGAACTTGATGATAGCTTGCTTCTGGCTGCTTCATGTATCGTTCTCCATTTCTGGTTTTTCCCACTCTTTTTAAAGCTGTATAAATATGTTGAACTCTAAATTTGGTATTCATTTGTTATGATGCAGCTGATGGAAATATTCGAATTTGGAAAGATTATACTTTGAAGGGTAAACAAAAGCTTGTCACTGCATTTTCTTCAATCCAGGGTCATAAGCCCGGTGTGCCGAGTCTGAATGCTGTTGTTGATTGGCAACAACAAAGTGGTTATCTGGTATACAATTCTCTGAACTTCTTGGGAGTGTGGATCATCTTTCATGCTCCAATGATTCTCAATTTCTGACCACATGTTTTTGTTGTGATGATTCCTTTGATCTTATTCCTTGTTATTTCACTAGTATGCTTCAGGCGAGATATCAACTATTATGCATTGGGATTTGGATAAAGAGCAGCTTGTTAATCCTATACCTTCTTCATCAGATTGTAGCATTTCAGCTTTGGTAAGCCTGGGTCATTTTATATTGTTTGTCTGGTTATTATTTCTTGCCTATACTTATGCAAATTATCATAGTGTGGAAACTTTGCGGCTGATAGCATTTGAAGCATGGACAAAGTTAATGTTACCAGACATGAAAAAAAAGGCTGTACATTCCACCTGGATGTATTAATCTGGAAATTGGCATCACTTTGAGAAGCCCTGTAGATAACTACCATAATATATACTTTCTGGAAAAATCTGTGACATGGTTTCTTATTTTGGACTGCATGAAATCTTCAAAATTTTGTGATGTAGTCATCGAATTCCAAAATCAATGCTAATGCAGTACCTGTGCTCGCCAGAAGCAAATTTTTCCTATTGTGGTCATTTTACTTATGTTTTCTTCTCATATCATAATGGCTAAAAACAATATGAAAAAAATAAATATTCTAAGAAACAGATAGTTAACTATTGGTTTAGCATATGGGTGGCAATGGTTATTCATGATCTGATCATCCATCTTGTTCCATTAGACACCCTATTATTTGGTTCAACTAAGGGGAGGGGAGGGATTTTAATGGAGGGAGGAAGAGATTTTAGTAATCCTTTGTTTGGTTCAAGGGTAGAGGAGGGGAGTGATTTTAATGATTTTTTGTTTGGTTTAGGAGGGGAGGGAAGGGAGATAGTTACATTGCACCCTCTCCTTCATTTTTTTTATCCAAATGAGCTCTCCTCCGCTCCCTCCAAAAAAGCCCAAACAAACAGGGGCTAAGTTGTTTGTCCTTTCAGCCATTGATACGTAGAAATCAAATGGTTTTGGGAAGATTGGTCCCAAAGTTTCACAAATATGGCTCTGGACCAATCTAACAAATATAGATATCTTGTAGATCCATTCATATCAGTCATTATAAGCACACATACACAAATGCGCTTATTATTTATACAAACACATATAGGCGCATATATATCAAATGTACGTAAACACATCTATGCCTGAGAACATACATGTGCCTATGCAATGTGTTTCTACTGATGTGTATATGAGAACACTTATGCATGTGTTAAATTTACATATATACACACATCTGTGAACATAGGCCACTGCTTATATATAGACACATTTGTATAAGCGCACAGGCATGCTTAAGTATTGACACATTTTGATAACATACAAATACACACATAACCCGTGTATGGGTGTGTGAACATATGTGGGCATGCATGCATCCATTTTTGTTAGCCTTTATCCTTAAATTTGAGAGGAATTACAAAGGTGCTGCTTTGAAGTTTGAAGTGCAAGTATATATTTATAAGAAAACATCAAATATAAATTTACACTATAGATCATTATTAAATTATGTGTTTTTGGTGATTCAGATATTTATCCAATATCTAGGCTGATTTATCTCATTCCTGGTTATAATTTGTCTTGTAAAGTCTGATGCCACTTCAGGTTTCCGTTCCAAAGCTGAAAATTAAGCTTGTTACAATATTCTGAATCAACTTGGTCTTTTCTGTCAAATCTTCGACAGATCACGTTGTCCTTATGCCTTTATCTTCCAGTTGTATTTTGTACCGTATGTCTTATACTGCTTACACATCCAAATCCTGTTTCATTGATATATCATATATTGTATTCAGGCTGCATCTCAAGTTCATGGGGCACAATTTGCAGCTGGATTTGTGGATGGTTCTGTAAGACTCTATGATGTCAGGACACCGGAGATGTAAGCATCTCAGATTAATGAATTTCTCCTTGGCTTCTGTTTTATATTCCTTTCTCTATGGTTAGATTTATCTTAATGCTTAGACCTTTTTTATTTAAATTGGTTCTAGAATGACGTATCTCCTTTCAGTATACAAGCCTCTTCCTGCCTCACTAATCTTTGTTGCTGTAAAATGATGTTCTTAGGGTTGTCTGTGAATTACGGCCCCACAAACAGAGAGTAGAAAGAGTTGTGGGGATCAGCTTCCAACCTGGACTAGACCCGGGAAAGGTAAGAGGGGCATCTTGCTAGTTCCATGCCTCCGTTGTTGATCTACATTTTTTTTTGAAACAGTGGCCTGCAATCTATGATTTTTTATTTAACATGGAAGATGAAATCATATGGCATATTTTTTCCCCCTTCAGATTGTCAGTGCTTCTCAGGCAGGGGATATACAATTCCTTGATATCAGAAACCAGACAAATGCCTATCTCACTATTGATGCTCACAGGGGCTCACTTACAGCTTTGTCTGTACATAGACATGCTCCTATTATTGCCAGTGGTTCAGCCAAACAAATAATCAAAGTCTTTAGCCTGGAGGGTGATCAACTAGGCTGTATCAGATACTATCCAACCTTAATGGCCCAGAAAATTGGTTCCGTTAGCTGTCTCAGTTTTCATCCATACCAAGTACTGCTAGCCGCTGGTGCTGCAGATGCTTGTGTCAGTATCTATGCAGATGACAACACCCAAGCAAGATGAATCAACATATCGCCCACGACATATCTTTTTCGGTTGTCTCTCCTCTGCGGAGTTGCGACAAACATGATATCAGGAGCACCACACATGTTTGAATAATCGTACGATGCTGCTCAGCTGTGAATCCATCTGGATATATTGGGTAGGATGCACTCTACTGGTCATTTATGCAATTTATTCATTAGCCTCCATGGTAGCCAGTTGCACTCAGTCCTGAAGGAAAATCCTGATTATTGATTGGAGGCTTGGCAAATAATGTCATCTTCATTATGTGTAAATATCCCCTATTGCTGTGCCTTTCTAGTTTCTTCTGTGTGATATTCGCACTCTTGCCCATTGTGTATATTAATTTTTTTTAGGTGAAATCATAATTTAGTGGTGCTGATTGGTGTGATTGACTCCTGAAATGTGGGGCTCATCCACCCATGATTGTAATTTCTGTTGAATTCAATTATTGTTTTTGCTAACATGTAATTAAATTCAAGTTTGGGTATGTTTGCTTTTTCTTGAATTAACTTGCATACATCATGAAAATCATTGTTATAAAACTGTATTAAAAACTATTTAACATACCTTTAACAACACAAAAATTAATAGTTTATCTTGCAATATGTAATTAAAATCAAAGTTTGTTACACTTTTTTATCACCCTTAATTAAAACTACAACATGCCCTTGCAAATACATAATACGTGAGAATAAAACATCAAAATGAATAACATGTTTTTTTTTTTAAAAGAAAAGAAAAGAAAAAGAAATGACAGTATCGTTGATTTCTTTCTAATAACTATCTGTATCTTAATTATTCTTGCACATAAATATCAAATGTACAACTTACTAAGTTTGAAATATTTAAAAGTTATGAAAAATATAATTTTTTGTTATTATTATAATTACTATGATTTAGTTTTTTAGATCTTAAATTACACAGCCAAATAATTGTGCCTTAATTAATATATACTTTATATAGTTTGGATGGGTAAATAAACATGAAAAAAAAAACTTTAATTATATTATATCTTTTCAAATTCGTAAGAATTATTGAAATCATAACTTCATAAATTTGATGCAATCTTGGAAAACCAAGAACCCGTTAATTCAACTACATTGCATGCGGAGGCCAAAAATTATTTTAAAAATATTAAAAATATTAAATTTACTAAATAATATCGCATAATATTGAAAATATAAATAAATAATAGTTGACAATTATAAATGAAAAGATAACATAGTAAACTAAATTATATAACGTTTGGAAAGAGATCCATTACAAAGTGTATCACTTTTAGAATTTTTTTTTTTTTTAGAAATATCACTTTCTGAAGTTATTTTCTTTTTAAAAAACACATCTATACTTTTTTGTTTATCCTTACTCATCTTTTTCAACCTATAATAAATTTGGTGACCCAGAATATATATTATTATCAGTGTTAATTAGTATCTTGTGTCATTAACATTAATTCTTATAGTACTACTCAATCTACAAAACTAACACTTAAATGTACATTCCACTAGCTACCTTAAAACAAAATAATTGGAAAAAATAAAAGAAATATAATGTGAACCCCAAAAAATATTTTTAAAAAAACATAAAAATCTGATTGAATTTCAGCTAAGTAAATAACCTATTATAATCTATTTTTTAAAGAGAAATTCATTATAAAATCATAAGACAATCAAATAATAAATCCAAATCGATTAAAATTAGTCATTAATCATCCTCTACATATTTATAGTAATCTATTGTCAAAACTCAAAACTCTTCCAAAATCATAACCCTAAAATTTTCACTAACCAACACAATAATACCCTTATTAGAAAGAGAAAAATACGTAGAATAACTTTTATAAAAGAAGTGATTTTGAGTACCTATTTAGTCCTTAAAATGAAGATAAATAGAGCCGGATATAAGATGAGACTACATTTTTAGTAGGTATCTCAAACAAGAATTTTACTTTCTTCTCATAGTCCAATGAGTAATGAACCAAACATTGTTCTAATAAAAAAAAAGAGTATAATTATAAAAAATATAAGAGCTTAGCTGGGTTAAATTATTGGCCAAAATAAAATATTATATAATACATACAAATACATAAGATAAGATAAGGTAAATTGAGAGCCTTTCCATAAAATGGCTCATTTCGCTTCTTAATTCTTTGGGCCAAATATTAGCCAAAATAAAATATTATATAATAAATATAAATTTTTTTTTTATATAATACCTATATACAAATACATAAGAGGCCATAACGTGGCTCCGCCACTGATTGCATGCCTACAATGGTACCAAGAGAAGAGTGTTTGATTGTTCTTTAAGTGCTTGTTTGAATTAGCGGTATAAGTTACTTTTTCAATGCGATTTACCTCCTCCTCCTCGAACGCTCCTCCTCGAACGCTGTCATTGCCTCCTCCTCCACCATTGTCATTGTCCCCACCTACCATCGCCACCGTCACATCACCGTTTTCGTTGCCTCCACCACCACAACCATCACCATCGGACAATCCTTGGTAAGATAGCGTTACGGTTATGATGATAGAGCGCTGGCTTCTTAACTATTTTTTTTACAAAGATTATATTAAGGGTAAAATAGATTTTATATGATATACTAATTTTAAATAATTATTACAAAATTTACTCACCGCAAACATTAGCCTTGTAATTAATATTGCAATGCAACTGAGTTTAGCCGAACTTATATATATCACCCGTGATATATCAAATGAACGGCAACACTTACTTGCATAGCATATGAAATAACTAACTTCAAAATAACAATATTTCAATGAGAAATAACTAACCTTTTGCTGTATTATTAGAAGCATCCGATGATACAAACTCGAAAATTCTAAGACTGCTGTTTCCGTTCATCACTTCCAAAGGATAAAAAAAACACGGTGATGTTCGATAACGGGTCTGATCAAGAAAGCACAAACCCAAAAAAAAAAAAAAAAAAATCTATAAATTCCCTGAATAGCTAACGACCAAGAGGAAGGCCACTTTGGCTAAGTAACACTTGCTTCAGATGTGAGCAAAGTTATTAGCTGGTCGATCCATTTTGCTCACCTGTATTACTTCTATCGCCACTGCAACAGAAGAAGTGCGGAAGCTTTACACGGCCACAACACCTACAGAGGAAGAATTTATAATAATCACAGCTGAATCAGATAAACACACATGCACTTCAAACTATTGAAAATTTGCAAGATACATCAGGTCTCAACTCACACTCCGACTTAAACATATACAACAGAGGTATTTTCATTCATCGGTACCTTATCACCCCCTTGAGCTTCCCCCACGCAGTATCTACATCACTATATGGCTGTTTAAATAAAATTTATTCAAGCCATTCAATGAGAACAATGCATAATATGAGTTAGTGTGAATTTGTGGCAGTTAACTTGATCCCGTATTGTTACCAGCTGTCAGTTACCGATGCACTTTTGTTTTATGTTCCTATCTTAAGCTAGATCTACATCAAGTGTGAGAAGTCATTGGTACTAGGCAGGGGAGAAAAACTGGAGTACGATGGTAAAGTCTAGTTTTTTATCCTGTCTAGGAATGGTGCTTGGCTAGTGTTTGAGCCAACTTACCCGTTCACTCGTATGTTCATAGGTGAGAATTAATGCAGCCATCAACTCCATAACATGGAAATTAATGCATAATCACCACCAGCAAGCCAATTCATTAAGAATTGATTTTCATCCCTTTGTGATTGTATGTTCATAGGTGAGAATGAAAACAAGTTGCATTCACTTGCTAAATTGTACAAAGCAAGCATAAATTTCACTCCACATTTTTCTGACTCTCCTTTCTATCTGCCTATTTTAAGCATAACCCGAGCACACCATTAAATTATGATATAAGCAAGATTAAGTAATTTGCATGAAACAAGACACCCAAATGAAACGAATTTATAAACTAGATTAAAGGAACATATAGCCTCCACTAAATTTGATAATGAAAACGTCCAAATATTTCCAACACATGATAATTTATATAGAGCACATAATAACTGTAGCTCAGATGGCATTATTCAGAAAGAAACTAGAGCTTACCTGCATCGGACTATCACAGGGATAGGTTTTAAAGCTTTTGGTCCATTTCTTATTCCTCTTTTATGGCGAGAGACCTACAAAAAATACAAAGCCATTGAAAAAACAAATTCAACGCCAAAAATGAAATAGTATAAAAATATGCAAAATAAGACACAAGAACCAATCATTCTAAAAAATTTATCATCTCCAAATTAAATCGATTGATATTGCAGAAGCAGTAAAGCTTGAAATGAATGAAGTTCCCATTAAGAACAATAAATGGTAAATGAAAGCCAAGTCAAAAGAGTACCTTCTTTTTTGGAACAGCCATGAGCTCCATAGACTCGCCAAAAGAGAAACTAGGAAAACTAAACTCAGGCAAAGTGAATTGGGGTGATAAAGCCCCATGGCTGATGCTCCCTGATAAAGGTGGAGGTTGAGGGTTGGAATGCATCCACCTTTTGATTCCTAACATGTTAGCCATTCTCGCTCCAGAGTTCCTAAGAACGTTAAGTCTCGCGGCCATTGCTTTTGTTAAGTACCACCAGTAGGCCTTTGGAAGTCAAAAGAAAAATGTACTTTTTTTATAACAAAAACATAAAAAAAAAATTATTGATAATATCTGCGGAATTGGAAATCTGGAATATGGACCAAAAACTTCGATTAGTGAAGAATATTATCAGGGGAAGAAAAGTGAGCAGGAGATGGAATATATAATAACGAGCAGGATTGAGAAATGAAAGCCATGAAGAAAGGAGCTAACACATACATATAAGGTAAATATTGAAAGGATGCAAGAGAAACAGTGAGGAAAGGAACTTAATAAGCCAAGGGGAGAAAATACAGACAGAGGTGATGATTTCAAAAGGAAATTTAGACACCAAGACCTAAGGAAACAAGTAGTAGAAGAAGCAAACAGAGTTGGAGCAGCTGAAATATGTCCAAATTGAAAGGACATGCATAATCCCTATTGATATATAAGCCATCAATTCGAATCAGTTTCAAAGTAATGGGGCGGAGTAATAAAAGAATAACTTACAATAAGAAGGGATTCAGTATGCTGTATGCAGCCGAAGGAAGCACTCGACGTCGACGGCGCTACGTCGAGTACTCGAGTATGGTGTTCGGACTGATTGTTGATCGATTTTAAGGGGCAGGTACTGCTACTTCCCAAACGCATCTCTCATGGGATAAATTATAGAGAAAATCACGGTCAGTTCCAACTAAAGAAAATAATATCAGAAAACTCTCATAATTTATTAAAAGTAATTGATCCACTTGTTAATAATTGTTGTTTCCCTTGTTATTAACAATCTCATGGGACTTTTCTGATAGTTGTAACTTAAACGTGATTTTCCCTAAATTACACTCCCTCCTTTAATTACATATTTTTACCTAATTTATTACCTAATTTATTAGTTTAGTTTAATATGACAATTCACACAGAAAAAAGTTACATATATTTTCTAAATACCCTAGTCAAGTTCCTCTTTAATTATTGTTGAGGGGGAGCATTATGAAAATATGTCTTATATTTAGAACCAATATCAACTTTCTAAACATGTTTTATATTAAGTACGGGAGGGAGTATTAGTTTATTTATGAACGAAATTCTTTTTTAAAAAAACAAAAGGAAAACTCAGTATAAATAACAGTGGTGTAAATATTATAATAACATGCGTTGTCCAAAAAAATTTATAATAAAATGTACTTAATCAGTATGGCAGTTCCTCTAAAGTCGCATTTTCTGCCATTTCTCTTGTGCTTCTGCCAATAGCTATTGAAAGCATAAGAAGCATGAGCAACCACAGTAGTGTCATGGACTCATGGTTATCGCAATTGCTTTGAGTTTCACCACTAGCGCCACGCATAGCCTCTTGCAATGTTTCTGCCGGAACACTAGGCTTCGCCACACACCACAACTTCTGAACCACCCCTATATCTAGTTGAGGTGAGCTATTGTCAGTTGGGTTACAAGGAGGTAGATTGAAACCACGAGGAGAACTAGCTGGAACAGTGAACGATGGCAGTTCTAGAGTAAATGAAGGCATCGGAGAAGTTATTTGAGCTTTGGGAGGCGTAGTCTTTGTGGCTGGAAGGAGCAAGTTGACTAAAAGTGTAATGTAATGGTGGTTCTACAGGTTAACGGACTTGGTAAATTTACATCATTTTAAAGTATTTATTGATATTTTTGTTCTTTCCAAAACTTATTTGTGTCAAGTACTCCTAAAAAGTTTCCATTTTAAAATTAAATTTCATTGACTCCAATTAAATATTTTTTGACAGGAAAATAGTGACTCTAACCAATTAAATATTGAAATACTTTAATTTAAGATCGTTTGGTAGCACTTTTTTTTTTCAATTAAATCTCTACTTCGGATGCTAGCCTGTTTCTAGTCATTTGATCATGTCCTTAACATATTGCTCAATTGAATGGAGTTAAACTGTGGAGGACAACAACGCAATACAATAGGCAGAAACAGCAACACTTCCAAAGTTACAAGCATAGAAAACAACATTTATTATTACAACACACTCACATTACATTTAAGCAGAATAGGAAAAACCAAGGGAAATGAGTTTTGAGATTTTTAAGCAACAAGAACAAGACACGCAGATTATATATGATAACCAGAAGCAATAGTGGGGGAGGCAGCCAGCTGCTATAAGCAATTATTACCCTTACCCATAATAATAATAGGAGTATATCTGTAAATTATGCTACCTCCAACAAATTCATAATACGGCAGCAACTAATTACCAATTTTTTTGGTTATAAATAGAGCCAAAGGTCACCAAATTAGCACTGCGTGCTCTACTCTTCTCCTTTAGCGTCGTCGTTAATTTCGTCGAGAATGACAATGAGAGCCACTATGAATGCATAATCCACGTTGGGGTACACAGTGACCGCGAAATTGTCTTTTCCTATTAATACGCTCTGAACTGTGTGTTTCTTATGCATCTGCAAAAATAATAATAATATTACCATTCAGAGTATAGCTAGGATTAATGAAGCAATAATTTTGACGATGGCGTTAAAGCACATACCTGGGCGACGATGGTGTCGGACTCACCGGCGTAAATGACACAAGAACGGTCCGTCCAGCTACCTTTGACCAAGTAGTCGCAAACATCTTCTTTGGTATTATGTGCTAAGAAGACATCTAATTTGGTCTTAAATTGGATTAAGGAGGACCTCCTCAGTTGGAAGATCAGATCCTTTTCTTCTAAGCTATCCCCCCTAAATGCTTGCCATCTGTCATGTGCCGTCATTATCTGCATCATTCATTCATTCTTTTTTCATTACTAAACACACACACACACACAGTATAGAAAGATAGACACCAATAATAAAAAGAAAAGAGGAAACGAAATAGTTCAACAGAAAACACAAAAAAAGACTTCCTAGCTTTTAACATGTATATCTATGTTTATGTTATTTGTGTGGCGTTTTCGACGACGTCGTTGCCGATACGTGACGTCGACATCGCGTTCTTCAAAAATATTAATATTTCGACACGTTCGACACGTCTTAGTATTAAATAATATTTTTACTATGAAGAGTGTATTTTACATTAACAAAATAAAAAAAAAAATCATTTGCATAATTAAATTACATCTCCACTAAGTTTATTGAACTATTGCTTAATTTGTGTTGGACTCCATTCTATCAATCATATTAAAAACAAAATCATATTAAATACAAAATTTGTCATTGTTTAGCAAATGCCGAAAAATAGTTTGAGACCATTTACTAATTTGTCATTGTTTAGGGAATGCCGAACTGTATTTGGTCTGTTTTAAACATAACTGAGACACTTTATAGGGTTATTTGGGTTGAAGGTCATGGCTGTCAAGAAGGATATAGAGCCTTCAACTTTTGATACAATTACAAAATTGACATTTGAAATTTTGACCGCTAATTCGCGAATTCAGGTTCAATTCGCGTGTCCAACTAATTCGCGTGTCCGACTCGTTCCTTTCCCCAAATTTGCCGTGTCCGTGCATCATAGTATCTCAGCCAGGATAGATTCATGAGGAGGAGGGGATTGAGCAACCCAATCTTTCGATCACCTCCCCCCTTGAAGCTGCATGCGCAACCCAGTTTGTAGCTGAATAAGAAGACTTGGAATTCAAACTGTTAGAACTCAATTACAATTAGTGTTTACTAATTATTTGTACAACTGTAGAATTTACTAGCTACACGTGTGCAGATATTATAGGTTCTGCTATGATTGTGTACAGATTGCGTATTTTTCCTGTAGTGATGAAACGGTTACTAAATGCAAGAGAGGTCTGAGCACACTACGATTCAGTGCTTCAGAATATTCATCCTAAAACCCTTTATTCTATTTTCTTACTTAGTATCAGAGCCATTAGTTCCCTTCAATATACCTTACCACCACACAGCCAGACAATGCTTATTCAATCAATAAACTCAGCCAATATCTGTCTGCGCCAACAAGTCAATCTCAGGCAGTAAAACGAATATTGAGATATCTCAAGGGGACATACAGTTTTGGGTTGCAATTAAAACCTCTTCAATCCCTCAGCTTGTCTGCTTTCACAAATGCAGATTGGGCAACAGATACTGATGACAGAAAGTCTATGGCAGGCATGTGTGTGTTCTTTGGTGGTACAATTGTATCATGGTCCTCCAGAATACAAAAAGTAGTAGCAAGATCGAGTAGAGAGTCAGAGTATAGAGCTATAGCCGATGGAGCTGCAGAGATCAAATGGATTAGCTCGTTGTTATTCGAGCTAGGATTGTTTTTACGCAAACCATCAGTGATTTGCTGTGATAACTTAAGTGCAAGAGCTTTGGCAACAATTCCCGTTCAGCATGCTAGGAGAAAGCACATTGAGATCGATATATAGATTTCATCAGGGACTTAGTGTTGTCTGGTTGCATAGAAATACAATATGTTCCTTCATCTCATCAGATGGAAGATTGTTTAACAAGGCTCTTACTCTTACTCGTTTTCAACATTTCAGAAGCAAACTCGGGATGATTAACACACCCTCCCATTTGAGGGGGGATGTTAGAACATAATCACAATTAGTGTTTACTAATTATTTGTACAGCTGGAGAATTGTACTAGCTATATGTCTCCAGATATTATAGGTTCTGTTATGATTGTGTACAGATTGCATATTTGTCTCGTAGTGATGAAAACGGTTAATAAATACGAGAGAGGTATGAGCACTACGATTTATGCTTTAGAATATTCATCCTAAAACCCTATAGAAATATTTTCTTACTCAAACAAATTGACCAAGATTGATGATAAGCTCCACTAGTGCCAAACACTCTCCATTTACATGAACTATAGGAAAACACTTAGATTTAACAGACATATAGGTATATATATATATGAGAGTATACCCCAACATCAGTTGGAACGATTATGATTTATGCATATGCGCCTCAAACAATCGATGCACAGTGTTGTTGCCTCTCTAATTAACTGCTAATTAAGCATCCTCAACTTCATTGCATTTGCTACAGCCATCTTTCATATCCGGAATAGAAAATACAACTTTAGTTCTCAAAGTTTTATATAATATATAATTTAACACTTGTGTTTTAATTGGTATCAATTTGGTTTCTATAATTTCAAAATATCAAATCAATGATCTTCATACTTTGAATATATTCAAATAAACGGTTAAATAGATTATTTGAAAACTTTGAATAAAATCAGTTGATTCAGTTTGAGAGGTAGTAAATTTGGTTTCTATAACACTACATGACACATTTCATTACAAACATATGATATTCCATGCATGAGGACCCCCTCCTTTCTTTTTTTTTTTTTTTTTTTTTTAATGTTTTGAAACCATAAGGAACAATTTAATTGCCATTAAAAGATAGGGACCAAGTTGCAAATTAAGTGAAAGATAAAAAAAAAAAAAGTTTTATTTTCTCCATTTTATTATGTTAAATCAAGATATATAGTATAATAAATTTACCAAAACATTTCTTCATTAATTCACCTAAAATTACAAACACATCCTTCATTAATTCAAAATGATGTAATTTTAGGGGTCACTGGAGATAAATTTATCTCTCCCGTGGAGAAATAGTTTTCCCTATATTTATTACTATAATTTTATTTTCAAACATTATAATTTAGGGTTCGAATGTTCTAAACATTTTTTTTTTTCAAAAATGGTAGTGTTATAAAATTAAGATATTAAGAATAACCTAATAGAGTATGTGTAATTATTTTAAAGATTGTAACTTATCGGTATGATGTACAAAAATATTAATTTTTCGAATTTTTAACTTGTGATCAACATCATTTTATCGCAATAATATCAAATGACCATGTTGGAATGTTGCATCACCATTTCATAAATAATCAAATAATAATCCTAGTCAATCCACTGAACAAGAATATTTTCATATAAGCGAACAAAGAAATGCAAGAATATAATTAAGTTGGACCATAGAGAACGAAAGGGATAAAATAATTAGGGGAAAAAGAAAAACCTTGCGGCGGAGGGTTACGATGGGGTTGCCGGCGGGGTCGATTAAGACACGGCGATCCCGGAGGGTTAAGAGAGAGCCTTTGACTTTGAAGAGGACGTTGCCCTGATGGTCAGCGACGACAAAGTTTCCGTCGGAGATGGACATGACCTTCTTCACAATGCTTAGGTCCACCGGGTAAGGAGCACAGTATTGGGGGCCGATTACGACAATCGGGTTGGCCGGCCCGGAGGCAGAGGGATAGGGCGCCGGTGGGTTAGCCATGCTGTTGAGGGGACACTTGACTTGAGCCCTGATCGCCTTTCTTTCTCTCTTCCACACTCGAGAGTCGAGAATGTGAAATGATAAAACGAAGCTCTCTTCCTTTACATATAGATAGATATGAATGGAACCAGTTTTCCCTTGTTCTATCAGAAGGATGATTGATAACTCGTCTCATTTAGACCGTTAGATGTTCAGATTTAACTTTTTTCTATAATTTTTTAAAATATTATTTTAATGAGTAAAAATTTAAAATAAAGATAATGTATCAAATAATATTTTAAAAAAAATATTTTTTATTTATTTAAAAATTACTGGTTTTAAAAAATAAAAATGGATCCAAATCTCAAAAAAAGTTCAGATCTTCCTTCTTGAGCAATGAAAAAAAAAAACTAGTACTTCCTTTTGTTTTAAATATAACACATAATTAATTTTTTGGAAAAATATTAGTGAGGTTTTAAGGAAGAAAAAAATATGAAAAACTCTCGTTGTCAAAATGGCTTTTGATGTTGTTAAAATAATTTTTCCTGTTGTTAAGATTTTCTTATGAAAAGGTCATTTTGATTATGATGAAAAGTCATTTTAACAACAATATTTTAAATAGGAAAATTTTTGATAGGAAAAGTCATTTTAAAAAAAAGCATTTGACAACAAGACTTTTTTGATATGGAATTCTGTAATTAATATTAAATTAGTGATATTGGACTTTTTATTTTTTACAAAGGATTTGAGTTGAGACTTTTTTGATTTTTTTTCTTTTTTAGGATCTCACTGATATTTTCCCTAATTTTTTTGTGGAGAGATTAATGAAAATAGATAAATTAGCTAATTATATCATATATCATAGAAAAAAAATAAAAATATATCACTTAAACTTCAAAATTCTATTGACTTCTAACTAAAATAAGTTTCCAATTACTATACTCTTATATTTATTACTATACTTTTGTAAGCAATAAAACAGATTTAGGATTTTTAAGTTCAAGTGTTATTATTATTATTATTGTCTTTTTCCCGTATTAAGTTATAAGTTAAACAAAATAGTTTTTAAAAAATCATTAATATAAATACTTTAAAGTTATTTATTTAATATTTTCAATATATCTAAAAAAATCAGTTAGGTTTTAATATATTTAGAATCAGTAATTAGTGATGAGTGAGTATAACCAATGATAACTTAAGAATAATATTTAGTAACTTAAGTATACATATGGACTATTTAAGAAGCTCAAGTTGTCAATCTTTATATCCAAATTGCTAATTCATATACTCAAATTGTCAACATCTAAATTTTGAAATATCATATTCTACTGGATTATCTATTTATTTTTTACTAATTTAATAAACATTTTAAGATTTTTATAATTCTGATAGTATTTTTATGTCGTTTTTTCTAAAATCTAATCGACAAAGCAGTAGAACTCTTGGGTTATGCTCGTCATGGACGGCTTGATCAAGGGGCAGCCCCTTTATCTGATATTTTGCTCACATATGCTTCAGAATAACTTTTCAAAAGTAATACAACTGAGTGACTGACTTCTTTTTTGGGGGAAAAACCTGTCGCAATCTCGTCACAAGTTGATGTAGCAAAATGGCCCATTTTTTTGGGTAGTACATAATAAGGCCCTTGAATTCACGGGATGCCTCCCATGTCTTGAAAAGAAAAAAGAAAAAAGTTAAGCACCAAGTTTGGATTAGCTTATTTTAATAAAAGGATTCATTTATGTTAAGCAGAAATGATTAATCTTTCGTAATGTAGCAAACTAAGGGCCTATTTGGTATAAGGAAGATTTGATGAGTGAAATGAACTTAGGGCCCGTTTGGTACAGGGAAGATTTAGGAAAGGAAAGAAACTTAGAAGAGGGAAAGGAATGGAAGGGAAGATTAAGAGGGAACTTAAAAAATTGAACTGTTTGGTAGACATGGGAATAGAACTTAAGTTGAAGGAAAATAAAATGTTTGGTAGGAAGAAAATGAAGATGATTAGGTGGGAAGAGAGGTAAAATACCTATAATACCCCTCAAAAATAAAACCTCACTCGTCTCTCACTCTCATCACTCGTTTCTCACTCTATCTTTGCCTCTCTCACGCTCGTCTCTCTCGTCTCTCACTCTCCAGATCGCCGGCGCCTCTGCTTCCTCCAGCGTCGTCGGTTCCTCTGCTTCCTCAGCCGTCACTGGCGCCTTTGCTTCCTCTGCCATCGCCGGAGCATCTTCTTCATCTCCTTCAGATTAGACCTTTGGCTTTCTTCACAAGGGCTTTTTTGTCTTATGAAATATCTTTCCCGGGAAGATCCTCAAATCCCACCACTTTTGGAGGGATTTCATCTTCCCACGTTTGAGGGAAGATGATGCTCGACGGGAACTCAGGTTGCAGGGAGAGTTGCGCGCCAAACGGTTTTTTTCGAGGGAACTCAGTTAAGTTCCCATTTCCTCCGGTGAGTTCCCTGTACCAAACGGGTCCTTAGGGAAAGGAAGATTGAGAGGGAAAATAAAATGTTTGGTGAGAAGAAAAGACAGTTGATTAAGTGGGAATGAGAGGTAAAATACCTATAATGTCCTAAAAATAGAAAAATCATGCCTTCTTCCTCGCGATCATCTGTGACCTTCTTCCTCGCTCTCATCTGCAACCAGTGGCGGATCTTGGAGAAAATATTTGGGGGGGGCAAATGTATAATCATTAACTAATTAAAAAATTTCATGATTATATAACATTTTAAAAATATTACATTAAATTTTAAAAAAAAATGCGGGGTTTGTCATGATTTCTTGGACTTTTGATATTTAGCATTTCTTAACTTTCTTGTTGTA
This sequence comes from Acacia melanoxylon, assembly GCA_019022615.1. Lineage (NCBI taxonomy): Eukaryota > Viridiplantae > Streptophyta > Magnoliopsida > Fabales > Fabaceae > Acacia > Acacia melanoxylon. The sequence continues at coordinate 2,376,815 of JAFJYJ010000025.1, forward strand.
GGTGTTTAAGAAGAAAATTAGAGATTTTGGAGGGTCGAATTAATGTTTTGAGGAGAAAAGTTATAGAAAAGTTCCTGAAATTTCCGGAAATTGCAATCAATGAAGAAAAGTTGATGTAGCAAAATGTACAAAATGGCCCATTTTTTGGGTAGTACATAATAAGGCCCTTGAATTCAAACATTTGGATGCCTCCCATGTCTTGAAAAAAAAAAAAAAAGTTAAGCACCAAGTTTGGATTAGCTTATTTTAATAAAAGGATTCATTTATGTTCGAGAGGAAATGATTAATCATTTTTCGGAGACGTAGTTTGTAGCAAACTAAGGGCCTATTTGGTATAAGGAAGATTTGAGGAGTGAAATGAACTTAGGGAAAGGAAGATTGAGAGGAAAATAAAATGTTTGGTTCCTTCAGTTGATTAAGTGGGAATGAGAGGTAAAATACCTATAATGTCCTAAAAAATAGAAAAATCATTCCTTCTTCCTCGCGATCATTTGTGACCTTCTTCCTCGCTCTCATTTGCGACCCTCACTTCCCTCAATGGTCACCGCCGCCCTCTCATTCATCGACCATCGCCGGAGCCCTCCTTCATCCCTCACACAGCGACACAACACAAATTGAAAAAAAAAAGTTTCAGATCGGAAACAGTCGGGAACCAGAGGAAGAGGAAGGAATGATGGAGCATCCAAACGGTGGCGGAGGAGGCGGCGGCGGCAAAGGAAAACACAAATCGATTGAAAGAAGAAGAAGATGATTATTTGGGAATTTCTTCCATGGGAAGATCGGTTCCAACCAAAAATGGAGGGAACCGATCTTCCCATGAATGAGGGAAGATGGACTGCTGCCGGAACTCGAATTTCCGAAAGATAGAATGTCCAAACGGTTCTCACCAAGGAAGATGATAAATCTTCCCTCTCCTTCCCGAATCTTCCGCGTAACAAACGGGTGCTAATATTCAGATTTTTACTGTGAGAGGTTCTCATATTTAATATCCCATAATGCCTCAAAGACAGTTGCATCGAATAAGAGAATACGTGTGTGTCCAAAAAAATCCATGCCTATCTTCAAGGATAAGGTATAGATTTAGTTGATGCCAGGGAGGGTTATGGAATCTGACCAAGATAAGCACTAATCTTAGTGTGTGTTTGAATTAGATTTTGAATAATAGTTTTTACGATATATTGATGAGTATGTGAGATGAATTTTATCTCAACTTGCAAAAATGAACTTTGAAACTAAGGTTTCAGAAATTACCAAACACTCACTTATAAGTGCTTCCGGCTTCTTCTTCCACCTTCACCCTTATCTGATGGGTTTAGGTGACTGCTTGCATAAGCATATGGATTAAAGTTTGGCTTTTAAGAAATCTCAATTTTCATATTAACTTCCCCCGGATGATAATTTAAAAAGTATGTATCAAGGAAAAATTAAATACACGGGAAAAGCACCAATATAGGAACTTTTTGTAAAAATTGTACCCAATTAGAGCAAATAGAAAAATATTTACCAATATAATGCGTTAGTGGCGTCGCGTCCGGCGACGCCAATATAATGCGACACAAAGTTAGTGGCGTAACAAATTGAAATGCCACTCAAATTGAGTGGCGTCTGGTTCCATTAAAATAATAATATTATTATTAAATATAATAATAGTAAATGATAAAAAAGTGAAATAATTTAAAGCTCTACTTCATTTAATTTGGAGTCAAAAGAAAGAAAACATGGAGTTGAAATAACTCACTAAGAACGCATTTAAAAGATTACGCGGTACAATTTGGTTATAACAACAGATCTCAAAACGGGGGAGCTATAGATTTGTTATACACCAAATATTTGTATAACAACAATATTGATTTTGGGATCTGTATAAAAAAATGTATCGCGTAAAAGTGTTTGTATAAACCAAATAGTATTGCGTAGAGGGGACAAATATATAGATCCCCCGTTTTGGGATCTGTTATTATAACCAAATTGTACCGCGTAATCTTTTAAATGTCATTCTTAATGAATTATTTGCTCCATACTTTCTTTCTTTCGACTCTAAATTAAATGAAGTAGAGTTTAAAATTATTTATTTTTTTTATCATTTATCATTATTATATTTTATAATTTTTTTTTTAATATTAATTTTTTTAATGGAATTTAGTGAAGAAACATCACGCCACTAGTGGCGTGAAGTTGGTTGACGTCACAGCTAAGTGGCATTACACTTCGTGACGCCATTAATGGCGTCAGTATTAGTTTGGTAATTCTTTTCCAAAATGCTTTAATCTGATACAATTTTTGTTAAAAATTACTAGCTTTTCCCTTAAATACACCAAATGGATATAAGAGAAAAAAATTACGCCATCAAAATAACAAAATATGAACAAATTCATTCCATCAAAATAAAAATTCAGATAAGATCCATAGTAAACAGAATAATTCCCTACATTATTTATAATCAAACACCTAATACTAAGCATGCGCATCCTAATACATATAATCTGAAAGAATGAGTATGTGACAGGCAAATCAACTGTACCAGTGAGACAAAGTGCTTTACTTAGGGCTTGTTTAGGGCTTGTTTGGTATGAAGGAGGGGAGGGAAAGTGAACAGAGAGAGAAAAAAATTTGAGTTAGATTTAAAAAGATAATAATAGAAGTGTGGTTCTTATAAAAGAGATGAGACAGATTTAAATATAATTGGGTAAAGTTTGATGAATTTTTAAGTTGACGATAGATTTAATGAGTATGTCATGATCTTTCTTAGTTCTAATAAGGTGATTGAAAGTGACTTATATTTTGCAATGAAGTGGGTATGATTTTTAAAAACTTAAGGTTATTATTAATTAGTTTTCTTAATTCAAGCTTTTGGGTTAAAATTAGTAGAGGAGGGAGCTAGTTATGGTGAGGCAGAGAGGCAACTGCCTGGGAACTGTAAAACAGAAGAAATGAGAAAAGTTTGATTTGATGCATGTGAGTTAGTAATCACTAGGGAGAGTACTGCATGTGACCACCACCACCACATAGTAATAAAGACGCATAAATATTTGTTGGGTTTTTAATGGACATGAGTGGCCCTATTATATAGTGTGAGAATGTGATGATGAGGAGATGCATTTTTAATTCAAAGCACGGCTGATGATTAACTAACATAACAAAATTAATTAATTTTGAAAATTCATCTCCTTTCAAAAAGTAACCATTTAAGGACCAGTCTTGTTTTCCAACCTTATATAGAGAGCATATTTTACAATGATTACATTTCTGCAAAGAAACGTGTACAATTTCCTTATAGATGTACGTTTTAACGTTGCTTCACAAAAACTAGGAATCAATGTGCCAGATTAATTTATATATCATATCATATTTCTTAAAACATGAATATTGTCCCGTTTTTTAGTGGAATATCTTAAAATGAAAATATGTGTTTTTAATAAGTCATATCCATATAAATTTTAAAAATTTATATGAAGGTTTGTGTAGGGAGTTATAATACTAAATGTCATTAAGGTTATGTCCTTTTAGTTTTTAAAAAACACCTATGAAAATATGTGGTAACTACTACTTGATGGAAGGTTGTGCTGATTTTTAAGAAAACTTTACATACTATAAATGTGCTTTAAGACATCACTTCATAATCTATAAATACCCTACACCATCAAAGATCAAAAATCACAAAACAAGAGATCAAACTCATTTTCTTTATTCCAGAGTGCACATACAAAGATAAAGTCAAATTATCATTTTATAAAAGTCATTGTTGTCTTGTTTGAGTATTGAGAGTACAATCTATACTCAAGGGTCTTCATTGTATCCTACAGGTATTGCCCATCAATCTAAATTGCTCCCTATTATATTGGAATAAGTAAGAGTGAATTAAGCTTAAAGGAAAGTGTTATATAAGACATTGTACATTACTTTTTTCTTCGTCTCTTATTCTTATTCTTGTACTCTTTAGACATCCGGCCCTCCAACAAAACTTGTTCCAAAGATAGACACTGTAAATTCCCACGAACCAAACAACCCTTTGATTAATCAGCTGTCTCCCCGACCCCATGTCTGTATACCCAAGAACTAATTAAGTGACCAGGTTCTTTACTTTAGCTTCAGGAATTGCTGAAACAGAGAAACTGATGAGTAGTGACTTAGGTTTGTGTCAAGTGATGAAATCTCATTAATCTCTTATTTTCGGCAAACAAAAAATTGACTTACTGTCATCATATATACCACCATTCATTCCTCAAGATTGCTGAAGCTGTGTATTGAAGAGTTAGCTCTTAACACTAATAAAGTGCCCTGAGAAACAAAGACCTGCTATCAACATGCTATTGGTTGAGATGGGAAGTAACCTGACTCGAGAACACAAATTCGAATTTCATGAAACACATTTGTTGGAAGAGGCTAAAATCTTTTGCGCTCTAAACCTGAGGAAATCTTTAATCAAATAATCAAAAAAGAAACAGATCTGTATATGCACCTTCCGCATAAATGATTATTTCTCGTACGTGTGGTTTAATTTGCGGTGGCTTTTACCTGACTGACTACTTCTGAACGTACATATAAACTTCTAACAACAAAAAATTCAGTAAGCGTATACTTTAATGGGAAGACCAAGAAAGAGAAGTTTATATATATGAGGTATGATAGAAATTAGTAAAGCATTGATCAGTGCTCTTGGATAAGTGCGCACAACAATAAGCTTTGAGCTGTTAATGAAGGATATGTACAAATGAGCCACTGACTCATAAATCACCTGGGTCGTTTTCAATTATTATAAAAATCATATACATGCAAGGAAAGTCATGTATACCAGCTAGTGCTTCTCTGAGAATGACATTTTCTGAATTAATGTGCTTTAAGGTTATTGTTTTGTAAGAGAGATGAACCCAAAAATAGAAGGTTAATTAATTCCCTTTGCCATCATCAGCTGCTATATATATAATCTTTCCACATGGATCATACCACTTACCCTTCTTCTTCCATAGTTATCTTCAGTAATTTAATTAGTCGATAGATTGTTAGATCCATTTCTCACTTTAGTTTACAAATGTCAGCGAGGGCACAAATAATTAAAGTAACAAAAATAGCAAATTATTTTCATTATGCGAGCCTCTGCATGTAAGGATGGGTTGGGACAACCGGAAGGACTAGTATGTTATACGTTTGTCATTATCAGAATTAACACATATATTCATTGATTTCAAAGAGTGGAGTTAGATATATTATAAATCTGATAGTTAAAAATATATGCAACACTAACCCTATGTTTGGATAAAGAGAAAATTAAGAGGGAAAGAATACTATAAGAGAAAACAATAATAGTAATTTTTTTACTATTTTTAAAAGTTTTCTTTCCTGGTATTTTCTCCCTCTTATTTTAATTTCATCTCACTTCTCTCTCCATCCAAAACATCCAAACATTGTATAAGGGTTTTCCAAATGATCAAAACAACATCTAGCTTTGAGCTTTAATTTTTTTATTGAACATTTTGGTGAATGCCTCTAGCTTAACACGTCATATGTTTATTGATGAATACCGCTAAGGTACTCCCAAAACTCACCCCCCACATTCCAAGCCACTGGTTCATCTTCCAATAACCTTCTCATCATATTAAAGATATATATAAATGCTGATAATGAAGAACTGATAACAAGAGTAATTTGGACTGACCTTGAACGTGGATATGGAGCATCAGATCAATCTGAGACTGACGAGCAGCATTTGGAGAAGGCATAAGGAAGAAGGTGCAATGGTCATGATGGGGAAGAAGGGCACATGAAAGACTAACTCTTTCATCTATCAGTGGTGGTCAATGAAGAGTTAGCATTGCACGTGCCCTGCTTCTCCATCTTGCTCATCATGCACCTTATTGATCATCTCTAACATGATATGATATAAACACACTCAGATATCAGAGTCCAAGAAGAAGAAACAAGAGAAAGAAAGAGTGAAGAGTTAAGGGACAGAGATCCATATGCATCACAAAGTAGTTGAAGCATAGTCTTGTATGTGTGTGTGTGTGTATATATATCAAAAGAGGCAATAGAGAGAGATGGTGAATTTTAAATTAAAAGGAGGATGATGGGTATGGGGAAATTTGAAAGGGCTTATAGTTGGGGGTGGGACCTTCTCAGCCTGCAACCCAAAACAACTTTTCACAAGTGAGGAATGATCTAAATAGGACCACTTACTACTCATCTTTCACTCAGCATTTACTTTAAAATAAATTACACAGGGCGGTATATATATATATATAGCCTCCAAATTCGGCCAACAGATCGATGTAACCTAATATATGCCACCATCATACCAAAAAATCCTACTTTATGTTGACACAGCCATCTGAACTTTATTCATTTTGGAATATATATTACTCGATCCTCCAGTCCTAAATATAAGACATAATTTGTAATGTAAATTGTACTACAAACTATATCCTATATTTAGAATCGGAAGTAGTATATATTAAACTTGTTTGGGTTCAACATGCCTATGTGTTTTTGAGAGACAAGATGCCTAATGATATATGTAAGATCCTACTTGAAATTCACTCAATAGCTAGGCACATTTAAATTGTGTCCTTCCTTTTGGTTTGATAAATGTTTAATATGGGAAATTGTCAAAGGAGGAAGGTAGAAAAATTAAGTGGAAAGTTACTTCCTTCCCACTAGCTTCAGGCAATGGATTTCAAAGACGTGATACAGAACACACAAGATATGGGTATAGTATTCATGAACTAATTAAATTAATGCTAGAAAGAATAGGAAAAGTAATTAAAATGCTGTATTGAATAAATTAATGAAAAAAATAAGTCAAAATAAAAGATCACATCATACACTACATTAGAGGACATCAAGTCTTCTCCTAGTAAATTGTAATAGGAGTAATATTTATAGAAAATTCATTAATAACCTACAAAGTAACTTATATTATATACCAAGATTTTTTTTTTTCCCAAAAGGCGCCCTATATTTGGGATCAGGGTGAGTACTAAAGACGTTAAAAAAAAAGGGATAGTTAAAAAAAATATGTATAGTTTTTAAATGGAACTAAAAGAGGGGAAATCTTCTGAATATTGATAGACCAATCATCATGGTTATCGATATACCTACCACATTGCTTGTCATGATCAGAATGTTGATTTCTGTTTGACGTTCGGCTACATTTTCCTTCCAAATTAACTGCATCTGAGAGGAGGAGGAGGAGGAGGAATTTACAAGTTTTATAGTTGATCAATATGTATGTGTGTGTGTCGTATAGTAGTATTGTTCAGGACTACAATCCTGTAATTATAAAATTAAAGTTTGAAAGTTAATTGGCAGTGAAATAGATTACACAAAATGCTATTCTTTGCATGATTGTTTTTCTAATCACCATATGTTTTTTTATAGCTAGGAACATACGTTAGTGCGTGCTATACATTGAGTTTAATTATCGCATGCTTACCACTTGAATATGCCATTAACTATAGGTAAAATTCATTCACAAAAGAAATTGGCTTTGTTCATAATTCTTTTTGGTTTTTCTCTTAGCGAGATGACGTGGATGTGGTGAGGATTTTTTTGCTTCCTAATTTCATTCAATCACTCCTTGCGCTTTACTAGACCTTGCTCCTCTCAAGTGACCTCCTTGTTCATCATTTTTGGTCAGGAATGTTATAGAAACATTTTCTTTGCAATTTTTTAATCTCATTATATTTCACATTTTACTCATCTTAAGTTACTGACTAAGACAAGACTCTCCAAGTTTAATTATAACGCCGCTCTTATGGTTTAAATTTCGCAGAGGAAAAACGAATTATCCACCTCAAAAGCTGGTTCAATAATTTAGAGGGGGACCAATATTTCCTTATAAGACTAGTTAAGAAGAAAGTGAAGCCCCTCATAGTTTGTTCAGTATGGCTAAGTCTACATAGTATTTAACTATATTCATTATATTCTTGTAGAAATCAGGGAGAAAAAGATAGAGAAAATATACTTTCAAATTGATGTTTATTCATATGCTCAATAGGGTATTTATACACAAGAGAGAAGACAAGAGAGTAATGACTCATTATGATGATTGATTCCCTAATCACTCATGATTTCTATAATCCCTTATTATATGCGATACTAATTAATTATAATATATTTAAACTGATTTATTTCCTAACAATTTGTAATCCCATCCATGATAATCTTCGATTTAATTTCAAGTCTTGTAGGGTTATAAGCGTTTAAGCAACTAGCTAACTATTTATATAGCATGTCAAGTGCATTTTTCCCCATAGAAGTCATCTGTATACAAAATCATTAATATACTTCCGTTCTCTACTTGACGGCGGTGTGTATGTGTTGATATATGTAGTCCTTTCTGGAACAATTTTGTTGTTACACGCCAACACACACAAAGATTGGTGCTATTATTTGATCTTAGCTTCTAGAAAAGGAGATATTGTAGTGTTAAAGGCAAAGGTGGGGCATTGTACGCCAAGGCACTTAATTAGCTAGTGTGTGTGTGTGTGTGTGTATCATAGCACAGGCCATATATGAAAATTAATATTAGTGCTTGAAAGTTTAAACTTTTCCTTCTGGGTCTGAGGGAAACTACATATTAATGAATATACCAGCAAAACAACAGGATAACATTAAACCTTGCATTAAGTGTGATTAAGATTTCCATTAAGCTAATTAATATAAACTAAACTGTTTTGGCTAGAATGCGTTTGTTTCTATATGCCAAATGAAATGTTGGATTTGACCCCATTGATCTGGCATTCCACTCCACTGAGATGTCTGACAATGATGTGAGTAGTAGAAGACAAATGCAACCAAATAAAACTGAGAGATACAAGAGTGGGAATATTTGAAAAGAAAGATACATTTTGCAATGCCTTTTGAGATTTATAATTATTTTAGTCAGACATGTCAATTTTGTAAACTTACACTTGACATCACATTCTAAAAGAAATAGTTAAATAAGCAGAGATGTTAGTGGTTTATGAGTTGTTTATCAGGATGAGGGCGACAAGCATGGAAGTAGGTGTGGTGCCAATAAGCACTCCGTTTAATGCCCATGTCACTTAGGGCACAATCTTCAATAGTGGAGCCATATAATACTACTATAATTTAGCTTACTATTTAGTGCGAATAAATTAAATTAATTTGTGAGGCCTACATCTTTAAAAAAATATTATGTGTGCCTTTAATTCACTAGTTTCGTCATTAGTGCAATCATCAACATTAATTTAACTATATACAGTGCTATTACTGTTTGAAGGTAAATTTGATGAATAAACACCCATGCGCAACCAAAAAAACAAATCCAGCTAGTTTCTACAAATCCTTTCTAAGTGCTATCTTGTGTTACATATTCAAGATTTTATTACATTTAAATAATGTTGATTAAGTATGTTCTTCATTTTCAGGGTCATATCTCTGATTTTGTGCCCTCTATAAGTTTTATATATTTGTTTTATTTCGAGTTCCCGTAATGATGTTATAACAAACTACAAGTAATGTATTAAATGAATTGATGAATTGTTTAATCAGAAAGCTCAAAACCTGTATACGCAGATTAAATATTGAATAGGCGGTGCAATCACAATGATATTCTATTATAATCAGACAAAGTGAGAAGACTTTGTGGACAGCTTTGCTGAATTTTATTGAGGATCGATGCACTCAAAAAGCTTGGAAGTTAATTGAAACCCAATTCACATATATACTTGAGATCCTTCACACTAAACTATATACATTAGCTTTATCTTCTCCCCAATGCATTGTGATAAAATACTCAATGCACTATAGTGTAAATAGTTTTTTTTTTTTTTTTTTTTTTTTGTGATTAGTAATTCTAGCTAGTAAAATATAATAATGTTGCTACCACATGGTCAATATCAATTAACAAAAACATGTTTTTGTGACTAATTGCTCAAGATGTTAGTAAATCTATATCTATTAAGTTGCTATGATTAGTTGTTAACAATATACATATCATTTAAATCCTACGTACACGTGTAAAGAGGTTTATCGATTGCACATACATGGTTAACTTCTGATTAAGATGATGAAGTGGGAATTATATCGCTGGGACAGATGAGACTTGAGACTAAAGGTGAAATCATTTGCTGTATCTTTTTTCCTTTTTAATTCTTGGCCAAGGAAATTATATGGCTTTGGATGTAGGGACACGAAGCATTAGGAAGTGAAATGCATGATTGATAATTTTGTCCAATCAAAGAGAAAAAGTTAAAGAAGAATGATTTCCAGATCTTAATTGTTCTCATCATATCTTCAACAGTGAATCAGAATAATTATTGTTGTGTCCCACGATTAAAAATTAAAATACCTACTCTCTTGAATTATGAATTCATCCACTACAGTACGTGCCCGCCAAAATCATTAATTGGGTGAGTATTAATTATTTGACAAAACCATTCATGAGTTGAGCCCATATTCCATATAGTTTTAAATTGCGTAGGAGATAAATTTATTATATTATAATGAGATTGTATTTAGAATATAAAATATCATTATAAATGAAGAAATTCCTGTAAGAAAAAGAAGTAAAGTAAATAAATAGTACTCCCTCATGTCCTTAATATATTGGACATATTTGGGAATTTGATCATGATCCTAAATAGAAGACATGATTTTTATATTTGTCAATATTTTCATAATTTTCTCCAATATCCTTATTGATGCTACTTCAACAATAATTAAAGAGGAGAATGAATGAGGAAATTAAAAAAAGATGAGATGAGTGTTTTAAAAAATACATATTATATTATTAACTAACTTTTCTAATTTAATTAAGTAAATATATTTTGTATTAAGGATCGGAAGAGCCAAGGAGGGAGTATCAATTAATTTTACATCTTGCAAAATGAGATTTTTGTAGAAGAAGGATGAGTCTCATCCAAGGTTAACTTATTATCAATAGCTCTTCAAATTAATGAATTTTGAAAATTCGGAGAGAGGAAGGAAAGAGAGAGTGAGAGGACAACGGAATCACGAATAAGTAGATATGGACGGGGACGTACTTTCAGAAAGGAAATGAAGACGTTATCCTTCACATCAATTCAATATAATCCTCCCCATATCAAAATATATATTTAGATTAAAATAAATATGAGATTGCAAATAAGGATATTTAGAATTTCACATAATTAATCGTTTGGTGGAGAAAAATGAGGGTGTTAATTAGATGTGTTGGAATATATTAGTTCATCCTTAGTGGATTAAGGCCTAAAGCCCATATAGAATAATGTTATCTTCCCTCTAAAAATATCTTATATATAATATGGTTATCTTCTCTTCCTCTTTTTGATGTATTTGATTTGTAACGTAATTGGAATCCGTATTGGTGCTTCGATTTCATTTAGGCAGGTGCTTCAATGAGTCAATCAAATTCCATATACGCCGGAAATTCTTACAAGATGGATTAACAAAGAGAAAGGATCAAAATCCATCTCCAGAAAAATCATATTGAAGAATTTAATTGACGAGTCCTGGAAACTTATGCATGTGAAGTGTTATGCCAAGCCTCAAGCAAAAATATACATCACCAGAACATGTTCATCATCCTTTTTTCTTCTGTCATATACCTAGCTATTTTAGACCCCACATAATCCAAGTTTGAACGGTCTTAACTAGTTAGATTTCTTTTTAGAAATGATTGTGTTTTTGTTCATCTTAAGATTTTTTTTCTTTCAAAATTTGGTAATAAGAAGTATGAAAGAGAGACGTAGTTTGTGTCTGTCAAACATATATTTATGATAAGAAAATGACAAGCCGACGACAAGGTTTCATGGTTAGATTACATGAAGTAGGTTATCCGTTATCGGCCATTATCCCTTATCCATCATCCATCATTCATTCAGGAATATATTAGTAAAAATACGAGGTTAGATTTATGATAAGAAAATGACAAACATACTAAACAAAGAACGAAAAGGCTCTGTGTATTTGAAATTATCAATTAGCGAATACAAAATAACAAGAAGAAGTATCAGAGACAAATAAATCTCATAAGCAATAAAGCAATGCTACAGAATCATATCCCAGCCTCAACAATAAATAAATAAGGAGAAACAAAGATGAGTTTAAAAAAACAAACGATTCTTAAACCTAAAAGGATTTATGAGTCCGGTTCTGCCACTAGCCCAACAGGCCTTTGCCTGTTAAGTGAGTGAGAGTAATAGCCTAAACCTTATGCTTTTTTTTTTTTTTTTTTTTTTGTTTTGTTTTTTTTTAAATTTTAACTTTCAATTAAACCTTATGCCTTGAAGTTGTCTTTTGGGGGCTTAGCTGTGTATTGGTCATCTATTCCTTCTATTTCTCGTGCAGGTTCGGCTACAGTCTTCTTCCCTTAATATTCTTTTCCCATCCTCTAGAACGACATCATTTTGTGTCAGAAGACGACCCCGTTTCAAGTATTTGTGGTTTACCTTTCCCTCCCACAACACAAGTCGATTTTTCTTTGGCACGTTTCATTTTAACAGCGCAGGAAAGTTGAAGGAGTTATTGTAAAAAGGTTTTCGAGAAAAGTTTTAATAAGAGATGATGGTGGGCATTGAATATTTGTAAGAATTCTAACTGGGGACAATCTATAGGTACTGAATATTGGTGAGTAAAATAATTATCTACTTACTCTCATTCTTCTTTTTGGTCATATGTTTAATTTTTTGTCATAGATGAATCAAGTTGGCTTAACACCAAACTTGTTAAGTCAGTATTACTATACCCGCACCAAACCATTGAAAATTTATTAATCATTTCACTGGCTCTTTTCCATATTATTGGTTCATCATTATTTTTCAGGAAGAAGTTTGGGCAGTGGTTAATCATTTCACTGGCTTAGTGCAGGCATAGTGATACTGGACAGTGGTTAGCCATTTCTTTTCATAGATGAATCAGTTCTGTAAAATGCAGAAGAAACATATAAATGTTGCAAAATATCCCTTTTCTTCTATATATTATGTGCTTTGTTCATGAATGTGTGTGATTGAGAGTATTCAAATAAAAAAGACTAGATAAACCTTAGACATTTGAATAACATCCTCTTGAATGACATCACATCCTATTGGCATCCACTTGAATGTTTGATTCTATGAAGTAAATATATTTGTATCAGTGTATATATATTCCAATGAAAGTTTGATGACAGAGTTGAATTTAAGAGAGTTTCTAGCGATATATGCATGTGAAGGTTTTTTGTTTTGTTTATAAATATGTGTGTGAATTAATTTATTCTTTTACCATTCATTTACATTGGGCATATACTTTTTAATTTTGTAGGAGGCTTATATGGCTATAAATTTGACTCCTACACTTAATCTTGAATTTGACAAAATAATAGAATCATGAGAATTTTGTTGGGCATATGGTAGAAGAATTGGTTTTAGTGTTATAAAGTGGAAGTTTAACAAGAGTGAAAAAGATTCGTCAACATATGCATCTTATTTATATGTTTGTAATAAGGAAGGGGTGAGAAAAACAAATACATGAGAAGTGCAAATTAGGAAGTCTACAGATGAGACAAGAACCAGTTGTGAAGTTAGAATGAAAGTTAAGCTAGTAGATGGAAAATGCAGAGTAAGTGAAGTCTTTCTAGATTATAATCATCCTCTTCAACCTCTAGAGGCAGTCCATTTTCTTGCATCGCATAGAGGGCTAACATTAGCTCAACATTTTGAATTAAAAAATGCTGAAAAAGTTGGGATTTTCAATTTGCAAAGCCAATATGTAGGAGGTCAAGAACATTTGGGATGTACAAGAGTTTATGTGAAAAATTATCTTAAAGAAGGCAACAGGCTATGAAATACGGTGAAGCTGAATGTATATTTCGTTATTTTGAACAACAATTGAGAGAAAATCAATCTTTTCAATGCTCACCAAATGGATTCATATGAGCAAATGACAAATGACAAATGTGTTCTAGGCTGATGCACACACAAATAATACTCATAGACCTCTTGTAATTTTCTCAGGCTTCAATCATTATAAAGGAGGGGTGATTTTTGGAGTGGCATTGTTATATGATAAGACCATTGAGACTTTCAAAGCACACAAGAACACAAGGCCAGTGACAGTCTTTACTAACCAAGATGCTGCTATGGAACAAGCATTACAAGAAGTTATGCCACATGTAAAACATGCCTTGTGCACATGGCATATTTAAAGGAATGCAATGAAGCACCTTCCATATTCAATGGTTAGATATTTCAACCATTGCATGAAACAAAGTTTGAAGAAGTTTGGCAAGCATTATTATCAAAACAAGATATAGTAGAAAACTCTTGGTTGATGTCCATGTACCAAATAAAAGAGAAATGGGCAGCATACTCTTTGAAGAATTCAAGGACACTTGGTATGAAAAGTACGCAAATTAGTGAAAGTGTCAATGCATCCGTCAAAAGTTGCACCAATATTAAATTGGATATCAATTGATTATTCCAACAATTTGAACACGTTCTAGAGGATAAGCGCTATAACAAATTGAAAAGAGATTTTGAGGCACGTAACAAGTTGCCAAGGTTTTTATTGTAGAGTTTATGTATGCTTCGTCAACTTTCTGATATCTATATATATTCAACCTACCTTTGATTTTTTTTCCCAATAAGAATATGATTTACGTGATGCTATATGTAGAAAAGAGAGAAAACAGAGAAAGAAAAATGAAAGTGAAGAGGATAGTGTAACCGCATTTGATTATGTTATCACCATGGATGATAAGAAAAGTGAGTATAGTTTGACATTTGATCCTTCAATGGAGACAATTACTTATAGTTGCAAAAAATTTGAACGAGTGGGTATATTATGTTGTCATGCATTGAGAGTATTGGAATGAACATGATATCAAAATACTATCCCAAAAATGTATTATAAAGAGGTGGACAAGAGAAGCACGATGTGGTGTAGTGTATGATATTAAAGGCAAAGAAATTGAAGTTGATCGTAAACTACAAGATCAAATCGATATAGACAATTATGCCCCTTACTTGTCAAATTAGTAAGTGACGCGTCAGAAAGTTCAGAGGCATTATCTCTTGTCCATGACACCATGTTGGAACATAGTAAGAAAGTAACTAAGCTTCATATAAAATACCTATAAGATGATAGTAGTGGTGATAAGGATGGTGTAGGAATCATCACGGTGGTAATAGTTGTGGCAGAGTTGTTGGGTTCAAAAAAAGATATGATAGAAAGATAAATAAGTGAATAAAGAGTTGTGTTGATATTGTTCCAAGAAGATGAAGAACAAAATCCTCTAAAAACCTCCTCAAGTTTCACAACCATTGAAAACTTCACATGTATACTTATGATCAATTTAATTTTTAAAGATACATATTAGTTGTTTATGGTTTCTTTTTAAATTTGATAATGGAGTAGCATAATCAACTTCAAAGATCAGCTCATTAACTCAAGTATATCACAATAATATGATGTTGGACAACTCACAACCGAGTCAAATGACTTTACGAATTTGTTGATGGTATGTCATACAATGTTTGACAACATAATCAACTAATTTGTTCATTTAAGACATGTATATCTTAAGTCATTCTTTTTATTTATTCATTGTAGGTACCACTTGAATGTGACATCATATCGCTTAAAGCATTAGATTTTAGCCAAATATATAATGCATGTAACCATAAATTTAGTCACTTTTATTGAAATTTGAATTTTTTACACACCAGTGTCTCATCTCAAGATAGAGTGGACAAATACAATGTTACATAATGATATAAATACAGGTTCAATGATTGACAGTGATCTCACTCCTACTACTACATGAAGTCTCCATTTCAGCTTCTTTTGTGTAGCTCTTTTGTACAGCTTATTGTTTCTTTTGGGCTGCTTTATTTTTTGGTCAAACAAGCTCATCATATTGTTCTATTATACTGGTGTCTATATTTTGATCACAGAAGCTCATCATTTTTGTAGCACCATCATGTTTATGTCTTTTCACCTTGTCATTTGAATAGACTCTATTTTTTGGGTTAAGCTAGGTCATCCTTCATATAATCTGTTATGAAACATGATATTCTGTCATGCTTAAATGTTTTCTTCCCTGTTGCAATCACACACCTTGAAATAAACCCACCCAGTAAATTATATATTGGCTTAGTATGGATTTCTTGAATGCAACCTAGAATAGAAGGACATTCATAACATGGCCAAATATGCACAAGTCTTATGGTTATCCATATTAAAGATATTGCAGAACATGATTAAAGCATTTTTCTAATACGTGTCTGGATTTTGGTGTGAAAGAGTGTGACCTTATCCCTTTGTGGCCAATGTGGTTGAATTAACTTTCTCCAGATGGAGTTTTGTTACTCATTATTGGACCACCAGACTAATTTTTGTTCGAAGTTGATTGCATAGTGTTGACCATCAACATATCTTTGATATAAATCCTGTCATAAATGAAAGGGAAAGGGGCTTAGCAGTAAATAATAAATTAATAGAAAAAAAGACACTATATTACAAGAGCATCATGCTCACCACTTTCCCATAGCTACCAAAACCTATCTTATATTTGTAATGAACAGGTAATTACTAAAGAAAATGCTAGTGTTTATATTTCGTTAAATGGGAAAAAGATAGAGTCACAATAATCCAGAGGTACTGGTTTTACAAAAATTCAGAATAGAAGCAAGGAATATAGAAAGGAAGAAAAGCATAAGCATAATAACAGAAAGCGGGGTTTGTCCGAGAGGGGAGAGAAAACACTCAATTACATTCTTCACACACTTTCCATAACTAACTTTGTCCTTATATAATCATTCTCCGTCGATTGCTCTTAGCTTCCAGGACCTTCGTTTTACTCTTGTACCACGTCTCAATTGGGTTATCTGTTGATTTGGGCTTTCATTGTCCTACGCAAAGCCCATATAATTCTTATCCATTACAATACTCCCCGGCTGAATTCGAACCTTGTCCGCAACGTTCAGGTCTGGATACAGGGTCGAAAGCTCATCCACTGCTTCCCACGTGGGGTCAGGGGACCCATCCCAACAAACGAGACACTGCTAAATGGGTTGACCATTAGTCATGATCTAGCAATAATTAAGTATATCTAGAGGCCGACACAAGGGGCCTTCAGGCAGTGAAAGCGATAAATAACTTGAATCTCACGGTTCACCATAGAATTTCTTCAAAACAGAGACATGGAAGCCGAGGTGAATACGACAATGGCTGGGAAGAGCTAGACGGTATGCGACTTGACCAATGCGCTCCAATACCTGAAAAGGGCCAAAGTACTGCATGGAAAGCTTGTGATATTTTCGGAGGTGAACAGAGTGTTGGCGATACGGTTGGAGTTTAACAAGGACCCACTCATTGATCTGATATGTAATATCGGTGCATCGTTAATCAGCACAAAACTTTTGACGCTATTATGTGTGGGCTAAATTACGTTTAAGCACTGCCAGGACTTCATCACACTGCTGGAGTTGCTCCAAAACGTCAGTTGGAGTGTCATCGGTGGAGAAATGGCGTAAAACAAGGGAAGGGTCGCGACCATACTCCACCTTAAAAGGTACCATGCCAATGGACGAGTGAAAAGACAAATTGTACCAGAATTTCACCCAAGGTAAATAGGAAAGCCAGCGGCGGGGGTACTCATAAACAAAACATCGGAGGTATAATTCGAGACATTTGTTAAGAATCTCTGACTAGACGTCGGTTTGTGGGTGGTAGGCGGAGTTGAAACAAAGTTTAGTGCCTTGGAGTTGCATTAGATGACGCCAAAAAGAGCTAGTAAAGGTCTTGTCTCTGTCCGACACAATGGTTCGGGGTAATCCATGGAGGCGGACGATATTCTATACAAAAGACGTGGCTACAATGAGACTAGAGTAATTAGCTAGTAATGGAGCAAAATGAGCATATTTCGATAAGCTATCGATGAAAGCCATAATGATTGAATAGCCTTTAATGAGGGGAAGACTAGTGATAAAATCCATGAATGGGATGAAGTACCAGGAAGGGGTGAGGAGTAAGGAGGGAATGGTTTACTGGGTGGAGTAAATGGGGTTCGGGGCGAAAAAAGGTGGTGGCTTCAAACTTGGCAATGGCAGAGCCAGTGGAAATAGGATTGGAAAATAAATGAGCATAAGTCATAGTGCTAAGGACCATCGTCAGACATTGCACAAGAACATCCCGGCGTAGCGTAGGCACCAAACCTCCCAAGTAGCAGTCAACTAAGGCGAGCTCTGGAATATCTGTCATTCGATTGGCCAAGGCAAGGAATTTAGTATTATACTCGTCCAACGTGCCTCCGACACCCTGTTGGGTGAGTTTAAAGAGCTAGGAACGTGGACACTCAAAGGATGAAGGGCCGTAGTGATTTTCAATGGCCTTGGTTAGCTCAACCCAAGAGGGAAGATGGTTGGCCTTCTCTAACATCTAAAACCAAGGGAGAACGTCACCATCCATATGGACGGATGCAATGACGAGGCGTTGGGGGTCGGCGATATCATAATACCAAAAATACTGCTTTGCCTTGAAAATCCAGTTAAGAGCATTGGAGCCATCGAAACGGGGTAAATCGATCTTAACCGATTTAAGATTGAAAATCCAGTTAAGAGCGTCGGAGCCATTGAAACATGGGAAATCGATCTTAACCGATTTAAGAAACGATGGTGTAAGTAGTAACAGAGTGGAAATGGGAATGCTGGAAGAAGAGCCCGTGGGTGAGGATGCTTGCAAGAGTTCAAGGAGACTGTGAATAGCGTCAACGGAGCGTGTGAAGGATTGGAGGCCATTACCAATCTCATCAAACTGTTTGAAGACGGGTGTGAACGTCCTCAAGGAAGTCGGAAGTCTTCTTTTGTTTTGCCTGGAGATCTTTGAGTCGGGTATTCTCCGCCATGAAAGAAGAATACTCAATGGAAGCACCAATGTGATGAGCACAAACCCAAAGGGAGAGCCCAATCCCCAAAAGATAGCCAGTGAGGAGGGCGAACCCAATGGACTTATAAACCTCACTCCAAGAGCTTGGCTCTCCGATGTGGGACTCATTACATAGTCACCCCCTCAAGAGCCGACGTCCCCGGCAGCTCCACTCCATGACACTTCACTCGGCCTTGCCGGTCAGAATCCCTTCGTGGGTAGCCCTCTCCAAAACATCCACTCTCAATGAAAGCACCAATGTAATGAACATATAATTACTATAGAAACTGCTAGTGTTTGTATTTCGTTAAATGGGAAAAAGATAGAGTCACAATCATCCAGAGGTACAGGTTTTACAGAAATTCATAATAGAAGCAAGGAATATAGAAAGGAAGAAAAGCATAAGCAGAATAACAGAAAGCAGGGTTTGTCCTAGAGGGGAGGGAAAACACTCAATTACATTCTTCACATACTTTCCATAACCAATTTTCTCCTTATATAATCATTCTTCGTTGATTGCTCTCAACTTTCAGGACCTTCGTTTTACTCTTGTACCACGTCTCAATTGGGTTATCTGTTGATTTGGGCTTTCATTGTCCTGCTCGAAGCCCACATAATTCTTATCCATTACATATTCATGAACATGCTCATTTATCATCTTGTTTCCATTTTCATCCTAAAAATCAGATTTCAAATAAAATCAAGTTTTTGAAAGGAAAAATGTGAAATTAACCAAATACAGTCCAAAAATAGATTATTGATGAAACTTTGTAGTAATTATTAATGGGTTCATGAACTCAAAAATGAGGAAATGATCTATCGAAGAAGTTGTAGTAGAGTACCTTATGCCAAGTCTGGTTTTAGGGATTCTGAAAATTGAAGAGGCTAATTGAAGCTCATGAATCGATGAGGGAGGAAGACGCCAAATTTGGAGGTTCTCATCTCGCTTTCGCCATTGAGTGAATTCTAGTTATGGGGATTCTAAAATTCAATTGAGGAGCCTGATTGAAGCATTTGAATAGTTGAGAGATGAAAAGTTTGTTTTGGGATGTTCATTTTGCTTTCTTTGATTATTGAAATCTGGGTATATGGATGTGCCAAAAGCCATAGTACTTGAAACGGTGTCGTCCGATTTAGTTGGTCCAAGTCCCATTTTGATACGAAATGGCGTCGTTCCAAGCAGAGGAGGATGGGACGAGAATATGAAGGGCAAATGATTGTGGCCGCACCCTTCTTGTGCTGCACATTTGTATTGTTCCTTGTTTTTTTTTTTTTTACAATTTTTTAAAATAAATCTTAAGCAAATTCTCTCCCTGTCCTTAATATAAAAGATTATTACTTAAATTAGATTAGTTAAGTTAGTTAATATGACATATAATTTTTAAAATACCATAGTTATCCTCTATAATTACAGGTTGAGGGAGTATCAACAGAAATAAATTAGAAAAAGATTGACAAATGTGAAAAATATATACTAGTATTATATTTAGGCACAATATCAACTCTCCAAACATATCATATATTAAGGACAGGAGGGAGTACACTTTTATTACTACTTTCGGTCTTAAATATCAGACATAGTTAACTTTTTTAGAAATATTAAGAAAGCTAGTTAAATTACTTTAAAATATTTATATTTATAATTTTTCTCCAAATTATTTTGCATAACTTATAAACTAAAATATAATCTAATGATACACAACATATGATATGATTAAGTAACTTATTTAGCTTTCTTAATTTTTTTTAAAAAGTCAACAGAGTCTTATATTTATGATAGAAAGGAGTAATAAAAATGATTATTAAGACTGCTAGACAAATCCATCAACACAAGCTTGTCACAAAAGCTAGGACATCAAGATGGTCTACAAAATAGTTGGTCAATCCTATTTGAGATGGCGTTGATTTAAACACGTAAGTCAAGACAAAACTCATTTTACAAACATACCTTGTATATCGTAAATCACATTGGAAAAACAGCTTCTACCGCTGATCGAAATAGTTACTTACCTTTTGACCATATTATCTATATCTATCTTTAGTATAGAAACTCTTTTCATAATTTTAAAAAAACAAAAAACAAAAACAAAGAAACACCAGTCAACCATAGTATTCATAACAACTTATTTCTGTTTTTTAATCTATGAGATTCATACTATTTTTTTTTTTTATAAAACTCATTCTCAAAAGGCAATTTTAAACTAAAATAAAATCAAAAAATCACTTCTAAATTTTTTAAAAAAAAAAAAGGATAGGATATTGTCACTATCGTTTTTGTCACTTAATGTCACTACCATTTTTTTACCGTTAGATCAGAATCTCAATAGGAGAGAGAAATGATAAAGATAGATAAGATTCTGATCTAAAGGTGAAAAAAGTAGTAGTGACATTGGTAGTGACAAAAAATGGTAGTGACAATATCCTATCGCATAAAAAAATTATAAAAAGTCGCCTAATTTATAATTTATAAATTATGAAAAATACAATCTATTTTTTTTATAGAATTCTATAGACAGGTTTTAATTTACAGGTCCCCATCTATTTATATGGATGTATATATAATGAAATTTAAAAAAATTGAGGCAAAAGGAACAGAGACGAATTACAGGTGGTCGAAGTTGAGAGGTTACATTTACAACGAACAAACGTGTTTTGAAAAAGTTTGAAGATATTCCCGCTTTTGCAACTGGCAGAGAGTAAAGTCACCTCCCATACTATACCTTACACTGTTAAAGCGAAGACAACACTTCAGAGTGAACAATACCCACTCATTCCCCATCCCTACACCGTAGCTTCCATGAATATCAGCTTTTCTTCCTCACTGCAACCACCATAGCTCCAAGGTACACTTTCCCATCTTTACCATTTACTTCTTATTTTAGCTTTCCTAAGTTTTTAGTTTCAGAAACTGTGAAGTCAATCTCCAACGGATAGCAGCAGTAAGATAATCTTTTTCATGTTGCTGACAACTTGTATGACCAGATCATCCAATTACTTGACCAAGAATGACAATTTGCATACTCAAGTTTTGGTCAAATTGTCCGCTTTCTGTCTAAAATTTAAAATTTTGCTGTTGCCTTGTTGGGTTTCGTCTCTGTCATCAAACATCTCAATTGCCTTGTTCATAGGTTCTTTTCAAATTTATGGAACTAAATTACAAACAGAATAATTAAACCTAAACGCCTTGATATTTGTTCACTATTTTGCAGGATTTGAAATTCCATTGTGACTAACCATTATAGTGATATATGCAGAAGCCATTTTTGGAACAACAGAGACTCAAATTATGTCTGCCAGTAGAATGACTTCATCTGCTATTGTGGGAGGCTTGCAAGAACCGGCAAACCCAAACGATTTCAAAGTCATTTCTCTGCAAATTTCATCATCCCGGAAAGGACTGCTAACTGAAGAAAAATTAGAAGAAACCATTCCAGTTTCAGAATCTAATGGGATCGGAAAAATCTGCAGAGAATGGATTAACAGCCCCATGAACATAACCCTTGTGTTATGGCTAATTTGTGTGACAATCTCAGGAGGGATTCTGTTTCTTGTAATCACAGGAATGCTAGATAAAGTCCTAACCAACAAATCCCAAAAAGACTTGTGGTTTGAGGTCAACAATCAAATCCTTAATGCACTTTTCACTCTCATGTGCCTATACCAGCATCCAAAGAGGTTCCACCACCTGTTTCTTCTTTGCAGGTGGAAACCAACAGACATTTCTGTCCTCAGAAAAGCATATTGCAAGAATGGAACTTACAAGCCAAATGAAAGGGCCCACATGATGGTGGTTGTGTTGCTGCTTCATGTGAATTGCTTTGCTCAATATGCTTTATGTGGCCTTAACTTGGGTTATAAAAGATCGGAAAGACCTATATCTGGTGTTGCTATTTGCCTTTCCATTGCCATTGCTGCTCCAGCAATAGCAGGTGTTTATGCCATTTTCAGCCCTCTGGGAAAGGATTATGAAGAAGCTCAGAACCGTAATACCACCACCAATGGCATTAGGTGAGCCGAAATTGCAAATTTAAGTCCCTTATCTTGATTCTTGTTTTACATGAATCAACCAAAATTGGTAATGTTTCTAAAGATCTGGTCTTTTATAGAGTAATGATGTCGTGCATTCTATGCAGCCGACTCCACTTAGTGGGACACGGCTTTATTGTTGTTGTTGTTGATGTTTCAATCAGATTACTGAGTCAGTTTTCATGTCGATTTTTGTGTGTTGTCTTGGTTTTAGTAGCTTATCAGAGAAAAGATTGTTATCTACATCAAGAAATCAGGAGATTGGTAGATGTGTCCAACCTGCACTGGCTTCA